>JANJGN010000254.1:87301-677301 GCA_026770705.1 Isurus oxyrinchus | reverse complement strand
AATCCCAGCTTCTCCAGTCCCTCCACATTAACTCCCTCAATCCTGGTCCCATTGGAGTAAATCTCCTCCGCACCCTCTCCAAGGCCTCGACATCCTTCCTAAAGTGTGGAGCCCGGAATTGGACACAATCCTCCCGCTGGGGTCTAACCAGTGATTAATGGTGTGTAATAGAAAGGAAGCAGTTATGAACCTGTCATTGTTAACCTTAACTAGAACGATGCAATCACACAACACACAGGTTATGAAGAAATGTCCATTAAAGTCCTGTAGATCAGACATTGTCTAACAAATGTTGCCTTTTCCTGTCGATTTGAAGCCTGGGAACCATTATTTAATCACTCATGGCACGGACACACTCAGGGAGATGTGGAACTGGAGTTACATTCAACCCAGTATTTGTGTGAGTTTGAGAGTCTGTCTCAGACCCGCCCATGACATGTTTCATCAGCACTTCATTCAGTCCCATTAATAGCTGCTTTATTGGGACACAGAGACTGACTGGAACTGACACTTTCAGCAACAGCAAACCTCCAGTTCCATCTCATCCCACAGAGGAACAGGAGGAGGCCATTCAGCCCATCCAGCCTCTCCTACAGTTCATAAGGACAGGAGGAGACCCACCCAGCCCCTCTACTGTTCATTGGGACAAGAGGAGGCCATTCAGCCCCTTGAGCCTGTAAATCCATTCATAGGAATATCAGAACTGGAGTGTGTCATTTCAGTTTGATCTGTGAAGTTTTCCTTTCAAGTGTTGGTGTGTTTTTGTTGCAGTTTATTGATGATATTCCTTTCAGAAGGGGACACTTGTTGCCTCTTTCATTTCATAGACCGTATGATTGGTTGAACACAAAGGGGTAGAAATATAAGAAACTGAGGCCATTCAGCCACTCGAGCCACTTCCGCCCATATAGGAATTAGGAACAGGATGAGTCCAAAACTAGGAGAGAGTGAGAGGAGGCCCCTGGGACAGGCAGTCAGCAGCACCTAGAGGATATAGTCTATCTAGAGGATCTAGCCTATACTCAAGTAGGAGTAGGGGTGAAGTAAAAGCAAGGACCCATATTCTATTTAGTTAAGATATGTCTGCGGAGCTCAGTCCCGTGACGTGCACATCCTGCGCTATGTGGGAAATCCCCGAGATGGAATTCGAAGTTAAAAGTTCTAGGCTGGGGACAGGCTAATTTTACTGAGATGAGATACGATTTGGCCCAAGTGGACTGGGAGCAGCTATTTGCAGATAAAACTGTGTCAGAGCAGTGGGAGGCATTCAAGGAGGAAATAGCGAGAGTACAGGGCAAATATATTCCTGTAAAGACAAAGGGGGGGACCAAGTCCAGAGAATCCGGGATGTCCAGGGACATAAAGGTTAGGAATTTAAAAAAAATAAGTTTATGGCAGATACCGAGAGTTCAGTACAGCAGAGGCCCTCAGGGAGTATAAAATATGCAGGGAGGAACTTAGAAAGGAAATTAGGAAAGATAAGAGAGTGCATGAGAAAGCATCGGTGGGTAGAATAAAGGAAAATTCAAAGAGTTTTTTAAATATATTAAGAGCAAGAGAATAACTAGGGAAAGAGTGGAGCCAATTAGGGACCATAGAGGTAATGTGTGTGTGGGCCTGGAAGATGTGGGTCCAGTCCTCAACGAATACTTTGTGTCGGTCTTCACAATGGAAAAGGACGACACAGATATAGACATCAGGGTGGAGGACTGTGAAATATTAGAGGAAATTAACACAGAGAGAGAGGAGGTACTAGCGGGTTTAGTGGCCTTAAAAGTGGATAAATCCGCAGGCCCGGATGAGATGTATCTCAGGCTGTTGGGGGGGGGGTCAAGGAAAGGGATATCAGGGGTCAGTATTTTCAAATCCTCTCTGGCCACAGGTGAGGTTACAGAGGACTGGAGGATGGATAACGTTGTCCCATTATTAAAAAAGGGAGGAAGGGATAGACCAGGAAATTACAGGCCAGTCAGTCCAACCTCAGTGGTGGGGAAATTACTGGAAATAATTCCGAAGGACAGAATATATCTGCACTTGGAGAGATTTGGATCAACCAGGGATAGTCAGCATGGTTTTTTTAAGGGAAGGTAATATTTGACAAAATGATCCAATGTTTTGAGGATGTAACCAGGAGTGTTGATGAGGGCGATGTATTTGATGTGGTCTACATGGACTTTAGCAAGGCTTTTGATAAGGTCCCTCATGGTCAAGAAAGTAAGAGCCCATGGGATCCAAGGCAAATTGGCTGAGAGGCAGGAAGCAGAGGGTGATGGTAGAGGGATGTTTCTGTGACTGGAAGTCTATTTCCAGTGGGGTTCCGCAGGGCTCGGTGCTGGGGTCCTTGCTGTTTGTGATGTACGTATATAATTTGGACTTAAACGTCAGGGGTATGATCAAGAAGTTCATGGATGACACGAAAATTGGTGGGTGGTAAATAGTGAGGAGGATAGCTGTAAACTGCAGGAGGATATCAATGGACTGGTCAGGTGGGCAGAGCAGTGGCAAATGGAATTCAACCCGGAAAAGTGTGAGGTAATACACTTGGGGAGGGCTAACAAGGCAAAGGATTACACTGTGAATGGTAGGGCCCTGGAAAGTACTGAAGATCAGAGGGACCTTGGTGTGCATACCCACGGATCCCTGAGGGTAGCAGGACAGGTAGATAAGGTGGTTAAGGAGGCATATGGGATACTTGCCTTTATTAGCCGAGGCATAGAATACAAGAGCAGGGAGGTTATGCTGGAACTGTATAAAACACTGGTTAGGCCACAACTGGAGTACTGTGTGCAGTTATAGGAAGGATGTGATTGCACTGGAGAGGGTGCAGAAGAGATTCACCAGGATGCTGCCTGGGCTGGAGGGTCTGAGCTATGAGGAAAGATTGGATAGACTGGGGTTGTTTTCCTTGGAGCAGCGAAGGTTGAGAGGAGACCTGATAGAGGTGGATACGATTATGAGGGGCATAGATAGGGTGGATAGGAAGGCACTTTTTCCATTGGTAGAAGCATTGATAACCAGGGGGCATAGATTTAAGGTAAAGGGGAGAAGGAAAAAAGGGGAGTTGAGGAGAAACAGTTTCACCCAAAGGGTGGTGGGGATCTGGAAATCACTGCCTGAAAGGTTGGTTGAGTCAGAAACTCTCATAACATTTAAGTATTATTTAGATATTCATTTGTGTTGCCAGAGCCTCCAGGATTATGGGCAAAGTGCTGGAAAATGGGATTAGTGCAGTCAGATCTTTGTTTACCGGAGCAGACATGATGGACCGAATGGCTTCTTTCTGTGCTGTAGACGTCTATGAGTCTGTGAGTCTGTGAGGATCTGTAAATAAAAGATATACACCAATAAATCCAATAGGGGAACTCAGGAGAAACCTCTTTACCAGAGAGTGTTTCAGGGGATAGTTTAGAATTAAGGGGAAGCTGGATAAACACATGAGGGGGAAAGGAATAGAAGGATAGACTGACAGGAGGAGATGAAGGGGAGGTTCGTGTGGGGCATTAACACCAGCTCAAAGCAGTTGGGCCGAAAGGCCTGTTTCTGTTCTGTGAATTCTGTTTATATTTGAATGATTCCAACTCACGACTCATTCCCTCAAGTGTCTCCGATCAGCCTCGGAGTGACAATTGGGATTGGATTTGTTGAGAAAGCAGACGGGAGAATGTGATCCGTTCACAGAAACAGCAGCTGAACATGGAAATATATTCACAGGGGAATGTGCAATCATACGTCAGCTGCTGAAAGAGAGATTGTACTAAGTGTGTTCATTACAAACTCCAGACACGCTCAACAACCCATAATTAGTCTTCAGCGCTGTAACATTATCCTGTCAGCGTTATTACTTTATTACATGGTTCATTTTAATGGATAAAAACAGTGATTTAAACTGCGCTCCCTGACTCACTCAGTAAGGGGACTCAGAACAATAGTGACTGGGCCAACAGGAGGCTCATGGCCCGGATCTCAGTTCACCCGTAGCCCAGGCCCAAAGGCTGGGGAAGGCCCATCATTTGCTGCTGTGCTTTCAGTCTCGAATCTTTGTGTTAAATCAATGAGCCTCAGCCACAGGCTTTGGGCCTGTACAAAGAACCAATTGGCAATCACTAGGTGCTGGTTAGAGTGAGCTGGAGACCAGGCCCCAGAGTTAAAGGTACCTCAACTGAGATTTCATTTATGAAAATGTCAATAATGTTGAGAAATCTGAAATTACACCCCTCGACTGAGTTTCTGTGAGCGAGTAAGATCTCAGATTTCCTTCCAATGGTCGGGTAGAATCACTCACGGGAAAGGAGAAGCTTTTATTTAACATTCTCCGCATATTCATCATTGATTTTTATCTCCCGTGTGACTGTTTAATCCCCAAGTTAGTAAAAAGTCACAGAATATAATTGTAATGTGATAGAATTAGACTGTACTAGAAGCATAGATACATCGAATGATACAATACAGTAGGAGGCCACTGACCTTCAGAGATGAGGCAAAATCTTTTCACTCAGAGGGTCGTGGGTCTTTGGGACTCTCTTCCTGAAAGGGTGGTGGAAGCAGAATCTCTAAATATTTTTAAGGCAGAGGTGGATAGATTCTTGGGAAGCAAGGGGGTGATAGGTTATCGGGGTGGGTGGGATGCCGATTTCAGATTGCTATCAGATCAGCCATGATCTTATTAAATGGGGGAGCAGGCTCGAGGGGCTGAATGGACTACTGCTCCTTGTTCGTATATTTGTATATTCAATCTGTGACCCTTTGGTTACTGACATCCCTGCCACTGGAAACAGTTTCTCCTTATTTACTCTAACCAAAATCTTCATGATTGTTACCACCTCTATTAAATCTCCCTTAACCTTCTCTGCTCCAAGGAGAACAATCCCAGCTTCCCCAGCCTCTCCACATTAACTGAAGTCCCACATCCCTGATCCTATTGGAGCAAATCTCCTCCGCACCCTCTCTAAGGCCTCAACATCCTTCCTAAACTGCGGAGCCCGGAATTGGACACAATCCTCCCGCTGGGGTTTAACCAGTGATTTATTGATGTAACACAAAGAGAGTAAATAAGGAGAAACAGTTTCCATTAACAGGAGGGTCGGTAACCAGAGGGACACACGTACAAGAGAATCAGTCAAGGAACTAGTGGGAGAGGTGAGGAGAATTTTGTTTTACACAGTGAGTTGTTGTGATCTGGAACGCGCTGCCTGACTGGGCGGTGGAAGCAGATTCAATAATAACTTTCAAAATGGAATTGGATAAATACTTTGGGACATTTTGCAGGGTTATAGGGAAAATACAGGGTGGAGGACTAATTGGAGAGTTTTTTTCAAAGAGCTTGCACAGGCACAATGGGCTGAATGGCCCTCCCTCAATGACAATACAATTGTACTGTAATCAAACTGATGGATAGACTGTGGGGAATGGACAATCATTATTGAATTGGTTCCTGGGAAGGCGCTGAGCTAAACCCCTGTATAGTTTGAACTCTCACAATGAACAAAGCATCAAGGTCATTGTGGTAACCAGGGGCTTGTCTCAAATACACAAGTTAGTGTGAAGAGTTTGGTTTCCGGGAGAAAGAATGGGGAGGTAGGCCGCAGCCTCTACTCCCAGTGCTGGGTGAAATATTGGATTCAGTGGAGTCGTGTGTAATTGTTTGTTGCTATGGATACAGCAACACACATTGTGATATTGTTAAACACTCCCCCAGTTCTATTAGATTCTATGAATCTGACCAAGTTCCCTTTGGGACAAGTTCCGTTCCCGGCCTGTTGTTGTGTTGGGTGAATGTTGCAGCTAATTGGCTGTTTTCTGTGTTGTTCTCAGTGGGATCCATCTCCACAGACTGGGCTGGCCCTGTCCCCAGGAGAAACGGCCCCTGGATCTGTGAGTTCATTCACCCGCCCCGAACATCTCCCTGTTCAGGTCAGAATGTGTTGAGATAAACACTTTATTGAGCAGACCGATGGACAAAACAATCAGAGACGTTCCAATGGGGGCCGGGGACAATGGAGATCACTCAATCCTGATTCTCTGATATTCAGAGAGTCTGAAAACACAGGGATCTGAGAAAAGGAATCCCTCAAAATCCAGCACCACAAACCATCGGCCCAATGACTAGGAATTGGTGCATTAACCCCACCTCCCTCACTATCCCTCACACTGTCACCTCAGTATTAACCCCACCTCCCTCACTATCCCTCACACTGTCACCTCAGTATTAACCCCATCTCCCTCACTATCCCTCACACTGTCACCTCAGTATTAACCCCACCTCCCTCACTCTCCCTCACACTGCCACCTCAGTATTAACCCCACCTCCCACACTATCCCTCACACTGTCACCTCAGCATTAACCCCACCTCCCTCACTCTCCCTCACACTGTCACCTCAGCATTATCCCCACCTCCCTCACTATCCCTCACTCTGTCACCTCAGTATTAACCCCACCTCCCTCACACTCCCTCACTCTCACCCCAGTGTTGGGAAACCCTGAGTATATGATCAATGTTCTCTGTATCAGGAGGATGGTGATGTCTGCAATTCAGAGAGTGTTATGAAAATGCCTTCCATCACCATCAAGTCCTGAAACTGGAATTGAACCCAGAATTCACAAGACCACAAATCTTCCAACTTTGAGTCACCAATTGGATTATTTTAGTGTTGGTGAAAAGAGACATTTTGTCAAAGGTTTTCAACTTGCACTCATCAGGACAATAGCAGGAATACCAATGTCGGGGGAGCAACAACTTGATATTGTATGTTGGGTTCCATGAGAAACATGTCTTCGATGGACTGACGCCAAAACTCATATATTTCTGATACGTTGATGATATGTTTGCTATACTTAAATCCGCAGCTGCATGTAATAATTTCCTTACAGACCTTAACAGGCTCCATCCTATGCTCAAATTCACCTTTGGAATGGAGCAGTCAAATGAACTCCGCTTCCTGCCGATGGGGGGGAGGTGGGGTTCTCTACCGCGGTCCACCACAAGCCTATCTACACTGGTCAATACCAGCGTTTGGATTCTTACAGTTCCACACGCTATAAGGTTGGTCTTATGAATTTTGGTGTCAGTCCATCGAAGACACGTTTCTCATGGAACTCAACGTACAGTATCAAGGTGTTGCTCCCCTGACATTAGTATTCCTGCTATGGTCCTGATGAGTTTAAGATGAAAACCTTTGACAAAATTAATCTGGTTTAAATATTGCAATGAAGTGTCACCATCAATAAAATAATCCAGTCGATGACTCAAAGTTGGAAGATTTGTGGTCTTGTGAATTCTGGGTTCAATTCCAGCTTCAGGACTTGATGGTGATGGAAGGCATTTTCATAATGTGGCCAAACAGGTCGATTATCAGCCTGGAAATCCTTCCAATGAGCCTGGTACGATAGGTGGTAAGAACGGGAGAGTTTCCTGATCAGCCATACTGCACAAGGCATTGACAAAGCACTGCAGTACTTTGCCAAGCATAATCATGGACCAAACCTATGGCAGTCCATAACAAAAACAGAATTACCTGGAATAACTCAGCAGGTCTGGCAGCATCGGCGGAGAAGAAAAGAGTTGACGTTTCGAGTCCTCATGACCCTTCGACAGAACTTGAGTTCAAGTCCAAGAAAGAGTTGAAATATAAGCTGGTTTAAGGTGTGTGTGGGGGGGGCGGAGAGATAGAGAGAGAGAGAGGTGGTTGTGTGGACAAACAAGCAGTGATAGAAGCAGATCATCAAAAGATGTCAGCGACAATGGTACAATAGAACACATAGGTGTTAAAGTTAAAGTTGGTGATATTATCTAAACGAATGTGCTAATTAAGAATGGATGGTAGGGCACTCAAGGTACAGCTCTAGTGGGGGTGGGGGGAGCATAAAAGATTTTAAAATATTTAAAAATAATGGAAATAGGTGGGAAAAGGAAAATCTTTATAATTTATTGGAAAAAAAAAGGAAGGGGGAAACAGAAAGAGGGTGGGGATGGGGGAGGGAGCTCACGACCTAAAGTTGTTGAATTCAATATTCAGACCGGAAGGCTGTAAAGTGCCTAGTCGGAATATGAGGTGCTGTTCCTCCAGTTTGCGTTGGGCTTCACTGGAACAATGCAGCAGGCCAAGGACAGACATGTGGGCAAGAGAGCAGGGTGGAGTGTTAAAATGGCAAGCGACAGGGAGGTTTGGGTCATTCTTGCGGACAGACCGCAGGTGTTCTGCAAAGCGGTCGCCCAGTTTACGTTTGGTCTCTCCAATGTAGAGGAGACCACATTGGGAGCAACGAATGCAGTAGACTAAGTTGGGGGAAATGCAAGTGAAATGCTGCTTCACTTGAAAGGAGTGTTTGGGCCCTTGGACGGTGAGGAGAGAGGAAGTGAAGGGGCAGGTGTTAGATCTTTTGCGTGGGCATGGGGTGGTGCCATAGGAGGGGGCTGAGGAGTAGGGGGTGATGGAGGAGTGGACCAGGGTGTCCCGGAGGGAGCGATCCCTACGGAATGCTGATAAGAGGGGTGAAGGGAAGATGTGTTTGGTGGTGGCATCATGCTGGAGTTGGCAGAAATGGTGGATGATGATCCTTTGAATGCGGAGGCTGGTGGGGTGATAAGTGAGGACAAGGGGGACCCTATCATGTTTCTGGGAGGGAGGAGAAGGCATGAGGGCGGATGCACGGGAGATGGGCCGGACACGGTTGAGGGCCCTGTCAACGACCGTGGGTGGAAAACCTCGGTTAAGGAAGAAGGAGGACATGTCAGAGGAACTGTTTTTGAAGGTAGCATCATCGGAACAGATGCGACGGAGGCGAAGGAACTGGGAGAATGGGATGGAGTCCTTACAGGAAGCGGGGTGTGAGGAGCTGTAGTCGAGGTAGCTGTGGGAGTCGGTGGGTTTGTAATGGATATTGGTGGACAGTCTATCACCAGAGATTGAGACAGAGAATTCAAGGAAGGGAAGGGAAGTGTCAGAGATGGACCACGTGAAAATGATGGAGGGGTGGAAATTGGAAGCAAAATTAATAAATTTTTCCAAGTCCCGACGAGAGCATGAAGCGGCACCGAAGTAATCATCGATGTACCGGAGAAAGAGTTGTTGAAGGGGGCAGGAGTAGGACTGTAACAAGGAATGTTCCACATATCCCATAAAGAGACAGGCATAGCTGGGGCCCATGCGGGTACCCATAGCCACACCTTTTATTTGGAGGAAGTGAGAGGAGTTGAAGGAGAAATTGTTCAGCGTGAGAACAAGTTCAGCCAGACGGAGGAGAGTAGTGGTGGATGGGGATTGTTTGGGCCTCTGTTCAAGGAAGAAGCTAAGGGCCCTCAGACCATCCTGGTGGGGGATGGAGGTGTAGAGGGATTGGACGTCCATGGTGAAGAGGAAGCGGTTAGGGCCAGGGAACTAGAAATTGTTGATATGATGTAGGGCATCAGAGAAATGGCAGACGTAGGTGGGAAGAGACTGTACTTTTCTTCCCCCTTCCTCACTGTCCAAGGGCCCAAACACTCCTTTCAAGTGAAGCAGCATTTCACTTGCACTATCCTCAACTTAGTCTACTGCATTCGTTGCTCCCAATGTGGTCTCCTCTACATTGGAGAGACCAAACGCAGACTGGGTGACCGCTTTGTGGAACACCTTCGGTCTGTCCGCAAGCATGACCGAAACCTCCCTGTCACTTGCCATTTTAACACTCCACCCTGCTCTCTTGCCCACATGTCTGTCCTTGGCTTGCTGCATTGTTCCAGTGAAGCCCAACGCAAACTGGAGGAACAACACCTCATCTTCCGACTAGGCACTTTACAGCCTTCCGGACTGAATATTGAGTTCAACAACTTTAGACCATGAACTCTGTCCTCCATCCCCACCCACTTTTTGATCCCTTTATTCAAATATTTACTTTTAAATTCTTATATGTATATTTTTTCCCACCTATTTTTATTATTATTATTTAAAAAATTTATTTCCATTTTTGTTCATTGTTTAATCCCCTCCTTTTAGCCCATTCCAATCTTTTCTCCCACCCCGTCCCCTCTCCCCACCCCACCCCCACCCGGGTCATCTATCACTTGCTCATTCTGCTTTCTACTCTTAATATCCTCATTAGTGCCTCCTTTAGCCAGTATCACCACCGTCAACAGCCCTTCGACCTTTTGTCTTTGACACCTTTGGCAATCTCTCCTTTGCCTCCACTGGCCCTCTACCCAGCTCTACCTCCTAACCCCTCAACCAGCTTATATTTCACCTCATTTTTACTTCTCTTTAGTTCTGAAGAAGAGTCAGACGGACTCAAAACGTTAACTCTTTGTCTCCACAATTGCTGTCGGACCCGCTGAGTTTTTCCAGCATTTTTTGTTTACGTACGCACTTTGCACCTGTTTTAGCTAAACAAAATAAGCGATGGCCAATCACTGGTTCATTCCTCAGGGCAATGCCTTGACCAATCAGAATCAAGCTGCCTGGTTTAATTTTCGAATGATGCTTGGCAGGTAACTGTCAGCTACCATTAGCTGGTGCCTTTTCCATGGCAATGCCTCTACCAATTAGAGTCCACTTGCCAATCAATCAGCACTCTTTTCTCATATAGTATAACTTGTTGTTTCTCCTGACATTGGTATCCTTGCAAACCTGTCCTGATGAGTGCAAGATGAAAAGCTTTGACAGCATGTCTCTTTTTCAGTGATACTCAAGGTCTGTATTACCAAACAACTATTGGTTTATTTTACATAAAACACAAAAATAAAAGAGAGATTTTCTTTTACAAGGTGAAAGCAGAGAGAAAGAGACAGAGAGGGAGCATGAGGGAGAGAGTGAGAGAGATGGAACCCTCTGCGGTTGCTTCTCTTATGTTGACAGACTGGGACTTGGTGCATTAAGATGTCAATCACAGTGACTGCTCTGCCGTGCAAGGTTCAGCTCTGATGGGGAAGCAGCAGGTCCCCAAATCTCTGTGTCAGCTATAAATCCCTGCAGTGTCACCAGAATGGAAGGGCATCTGAGTTCTGTTCCTTTCATGAACCTCCCACAATGACCCTTCTAACCTCTGTAGATCGACTGTACCCAGAGACAGAAAGCGGAAACTTGAACCCTTCCTCTTTCCAGGAATAATTCAAACCTGAAAATCTCCAATCCTGTGGACACTGACCCAAAGGTATCTCCCACATTCAAACCAGATTATGTGGTCAATGAATTAATTGTTCTTTGTGGGATCATGCTGTGTACCAATTGCGATGTTTCCTACATGCCAACTGTATTTATGCTTCTGGTCAAGCAACGTCTTGACTTTAAAATTCTTATCCTTGTCTTCTGTAGAAATTCTGTTTTATTTAATGTGTAATGTACCTTTAAGAATGATACTTGCTAAGGAAGATCACGTGATCTGTCATGGCACAAACTACCTCAACAGACAGTGTAGAGATAGAGTTGGAGTTGAAAGCACGCATGTAGTTGCTGCTGAGTGTATTGTAAATAAACTTAATGTTTCCACCCAAGAAGTGTCTGCAGATCAACTCTATCAATAGCAGCAACATGGTCACCCTGCAACAAACTGGTGATGAGGATAAAACAGGATTGAACAGAAGAAATCAAGTTAGACAGAAATCGGCACTGCACCTCACCCAGTGATTGTAAGTAGCAAGCTCCGTTAGAATTGAAGAAGTTATTCTCTCTCAAGATACCACAATTTGGGAGAATTGATCCTTTTCAACCAGCCACAGACAATTGGTCCCATTATGTAGAACACCTCACGTTCCTTTTTGAAGCAAATGAGATTATAGGGTAAGAAAAGAGGCAAGTGATCCCCTTGAGTCCTTGTGGGAGCAAAACCCACTGTTTGACTCATAGTTTGACAGTGTCCAGTGCCCCAGATTTTGAAGAGTTTTGATGAATTGGTGGACCTCGTGAAGGGGCATTTTCAACAGAAGCCCTCAGTCACAATGCGGAGGTTCAGGTTTAATTCAGGAAATAAAGCCCTGGGTGAGACAGTTGCATGTTATGTGGCAAACGTGAAGCAACTAATGGAACATTGTGAGTTCGGTACGACTCTAATGCTGTTCTCTACATCAGGCAGGAAACCCCAGCAAAAAAAGTTCACAAGAAAGCGAGATTCTGCCGGGAAGTGGGAAACAGCCGCCACTCGCCGAAGAGTAAAGAAAAATAACTTAGCAGCAAAAACAAAGAATAATTTTAATATTGGTGGAAACAATCAGTCTTTTAGCGACTGGCAGTTTAAAAATCTCGATTGCTACTGTTATCACAGAAATGGACACGAGGCAGTACATGAAGGATTGAAACAGGCTGGTAAATGAAAGAAGAAACCCAGTGAAATCTACAATGTAGAAGAGCCTGAAACAACAAATTCAGACATTTACTCGTTGTTTAATCTGAAAGTTGGAAAGACAGAACCAATATTTGTCACAGTGAAAGTAAATGGCAGACCTGTTAGAATGGAAGTGGACACAGGAGCTTCCACTGCAGTAATTGGGGAACATACCTTCAGATATTTAAATAATGGTGAACATCAATTAAGTTTAGAACAAACAGCTGCCAAACTAAAAACAAAAACAGGTGAAGTAAAAGGCATAAGCAGAGTAAGTGTCCATAATGGAAGCTAATCGGCTCAGCTACCCGTGATGGTGGTAGCAGGTGAAGGGTCAAGACTCCTGGGTGAAGTTGCACAAAAGTAATTAAGTTAGAATGGGCTGATATTTTCCAGTTGAGAGCAAGTGGGCTACCAGAGCTACTTAGAAAGTACACCATCGTCTTCAAGGACGCACTGAGGGAAATCCAGGACCTGCAGACAAGGATTCATGTGGATCTGAAAACAACCCCTCGCTACATGAAGGCGAGACCGGTGCCATATACCCTGAGAGAAAAAGTCAACATTGAGCTGAACAGACTAAAGAAACTGAGCGTTATGCAACCTGTTCAGTTCTCAGTGTGAGCAGTACCCATTGTCACTGTCCTGAAACCTGACCAAAGCATTCGAATTTGTAAAGACTACAAACTGACGGTTAATAAAGTATCCAAGCAAGACAGACACCCCATTCCCAAAAATCACAGACCTCTATGCCAAGCAGGCAGGAGGGACAATGTACACAAAGTTTGACATGAGTCATGCTTATCAACAACTAGAGTTGGATAATGCCTCCCGGGAATTTGTCATAATTAATACCCACAAAGGGTTGTACCAATATACACAAAATCCTTTCAGTGTCTCCTCCGCTTGTGCCATCTTTCAGAGAGCAATAGAAAGCTCACTGCAGGGACTGTCCCAGGTTGTAGTCTATTTACACAATGTATTGGTGACAGGATTCACTGAAAAAGAGCATCCAGCAAACTTAGAGGAAGTCTTAAAATGTTTCTTGCAACTCGGGTGTGTTTAAAAAAAGGAAAAGTGCATGTTTGAAGTGAGGGGGGGAATCTATTTGGGTCACTGGGTAGTTTGACAGGACCTCCACCCGGTTGTGGAGAAAGTGAGAGCCATAAGAGAGGCACCTGCACCAAAGAATGTCTCAGAACTCAAATCATTCCTAGGAATGATCAACTATTATGGGCTGTTCTTACCCAATTTGTCTACAGTGCTGCCCCCCTGCATCCTCTACTCACAAAGAACCAACGTTGGTCTTGGGAGGTACCCCAGAAAGAAGCTTTCATAAAGGTGAAGCAATTGTGACACTCATCCAATCTATTAGTGCATTCTGAGCAGATGAAAGAATTGGTGTTGACATGTGATGCATCTCCATATGGAGTGGGAGCAGAGCTCCCTCATCGGATGGACAGTAATATGGAATGGCCAATAGGTTACATATCAAGAGCACTCACCCCGGCAGAAAAGAGATACTTGCAGACACTTTGGTGTCAAGAAATTTCACCAGTAGGTACATGGCCGCTATTTTACAATTGTTTCAGACCACAACCCACTGCTCAGATTGTTTAGTGAGGAAAGGGCTATCCCACCCGTGGTCTCAGCAAGAATACATCGATGGGCTTTGATTCTGGCAGCATTCGTACATAGGCCTGGAAATCAAATTACAAACACCAATCCCCTTAGTCGTTTGCCTTCACCAAGAAAATGAAGAGCACCTCCCAATTCCACAGGAACTTGTTTTACTGTTAAATTTCTTAGATTCCTCACCAGTTTGTGCTCGACAGGTCAGAGACTGGACAAGTCAGGACCCAGTCCCACCTCAACTATGAGAACAAGTGTTACCTGGTTGTTCATAAGAGCCTGGATCTAATGAAATGAAACTGTACTTCAACACAAGACATGAAATAACCAGCCAGGATGGTATCTTATTGTGGGGAGCATGAGTGATAATCCCTCCAAAGGGAAGGGAGCCACTTTTAGTTGGACTACAGAGTGCCCATCCAGGAATTTCCTGAATGAAGACCATGTCACGCAGCTATTTATGGTGACCTGGGATGGATGGTGAAGTAGAGAGTTCAGTAAAGCAGTGTGTGTAATGTCAGCAGCTGCAGAAGTTGCCAGTGACAGCTCCGTTACACCCCTGGGAGTGACCAGGTAGACTCTGGGTGTGGTTACACATTGACCACATTGGACCTTTCCTGGGAACAATGTTTCTGCTCATTGTCGATGCCCAGTTGAAATGGTTGGACATATATGAGATGAAGTCACCAATGTCGGCCGCTACAATTGGGAAGCTATATCAGAGTTTTGCCATTAACGGGTTACCAGGAATAGTTGTTTCCGATAACGGCACGGCTTTTAGAAGTGCTGAGTTTCAACGGTTTATCAGCCTCAATGGTATCACTCATGTGAAAACTGCACCGTCCCCACCCTTCCTCAAACGGACTGGCCGAAAGGATGGTTCAAACATTCAAGACAGGCATGAGAAAGCTAACTGGCGATTCCTTGGCAACCAAGCTAGCACACTTCCTTTTTCATTACAGGACCAGCCCTCACACAACAACAGGTGTCAGACCTGTGGAGTTATTGTTGAAACACCGTCTCAGGATGAGATTGAGGTTAATAATGCCGAGTTTGGAGGGGAAGGTGGAAAGGAGTCAGGGAAGCCAGAAAACTAGACACGACTGTCATAGTCACAAGAGGAAATTTACCGTGGGAGAGCCGGTATATGTGAGGAACTTCAGGGAAGGACCAAAGTGGTTACCGGGTGAAGTAAGTGCAGTGACTGGACATGGAGGTGGAAGGCTGGATCATCTGGAAACATGTGGACCATTTCAGGACGAGAGAGACAAATCATCAAGATTTGGTTCCACCAGTGACCATGACCAGGTCTGCAGTTCCTGTTGAGGATATTCAACCCAGGACTCACATGTCTGATGTTCCTGTAAGCGTTGAGGATACAGAACTGTGAGTGTCCATCGAAGCACCTGATGTTCAGGTAACTCTGGAAAAGAAGGATCCTGACAAAGAATCTGAAGTTGTGAAGCTGCAACATTCCACACGGACCAGGAAACCACCTGACAGACTGAACTTGTAAACTCCTTACCCAGTGTAAATATTATGTTGTCTTGAAAAATATGTACTTGTAATTACAATATGTATAGCTGAGTTAAAGGGGGAGGAATGTAGTAATTATACTTTTATTTAGTGGGTAATGTACCTTTAAAACTGATACTTGTTAAAGAAGATCACATGATCTGTAGTAACCACTGTGAGAGAAACGCAGGCTTCCTCAGCAGTTAGTGTAGAGATAGAGTTGGAGTTGAAAGCACTCGTGTAATAGCTGTTGAGTATATTGTAAATAAACTTAATGTTTCCACCCAAGATGTGTCTGCAGGTCAACTCTTATCATTAATAGTAGCACCCTTACAACATTTTCAAACCTGTCCATGTTCTCCTCTCTCTCTATCTCTATAACCTACTCCAGGCCGCCAATCCCTTGAGATGTCTGTGCTCCTCCAATTCCAGCCTCTTGAGCCTCCCTGAGTCCCAGCGCACCACCATTGGTGACCATGTCATCAGCTGCCTGGGCGCTCAGCTCTGGAATTCCTTCCCTCACCCTCTCTGCCCCTTTCTATCTCTCTCTCTCTCTCTCTCTCTCCTCCTGTTAGAAGCTTCTTCAAACCTCCTTCTTTGATCAAGCTAAAATGGCTCAGAGTCAAGCTTTGTTTCACAATGCTCCTGCGAAGCACCTTGGAACCTTTCAAAATATTCAGGGTGCTATATCAATACAAGTTGTTGTTGTTGTTGTTTAGGAGTATGTCATTGGCTGGGAATAGCCTTGGGAAAACCCACCATCACCTTCTCTGGGCAATGAAGAGTTAACTTGGGGCAGAATTTTTGGCGGAGTGGGCCTGACCTGCTCATGATGGCGCTGGGCACGGGTCCCGACCTCAGGGTCGATATTTCGGGTGGTGGGCGGGTGCCAAGCTCGGCAGTGTACCTGCTGACAATGAAGAGGGCGATTCGGCCCATTAACGGTGCAATTAACCGAGATTTTCCCTTGCCCGTCCAGCGCTACGGTTGGCGGGGGTGGGGGGTGGTGTGTGGGGGCGTCGGGGGGGGTTGTTGTTGGGGTGGGGGGCCGGGGGGGTGTGGGAATGGAGGGATGTTGTGGGGGTGTGGGGGGGGTGGGGGGTTGTTGTGGGGGTGGGGGGTGTGGGGGGTGGGGGGGGGTGTGTGGGGGCGTCGGGGGGGGTGTTGTTGGGGTGGGGGGGGGGTGGGGGGGGTGGGGATGGGGGGGTGGGGGGGGTGTGGGGGTTGTTGGGGTGGGGGGTGGGGGGGGGGTGGGGGGGATTGGGGGGGTGGGGATGTTGTGGGGGTGGGGGTTGTTGGGGTGGGGGGCGTGGGGGATGTTGTGGGGGTGGGGGGGGGGTGGGGGGGGTGTGGGGGTGTGGGGGTTGTTGGGGTGGGGGGCGTGGGGGATGTTGTGGGGGTGGGGGGGGGGTGGGGGGGGTGTGGGGGTGTGGGGGTTGTTGGGGTGGGGGGGGGTGGGGGGATGGGGGATGTTGTGGGGGAGGTATGTGGGGGGGGTGGGGGGTGTGTGGGGGTGGGGGGGTGTGGGGATGGGGGGATGTTGTGGGGGAGGTGTGTGGTATGTGGGGGGGGTGGGGGGGTGTGTTGGGGTGGGGATGTTGTGGGGGAGGTGTGTGGGGGTGGGGGGTGTGGGGATGGGTGGGGGGGTGGGGGGGTGTGTGGGTTGTTGGGGTGGGGGGGTGTGGGGATGGGGGGGATGTTGTGGGGGAGGTGTGTGGTATGTGGGGGGGGGTGGGGGGTGTGTGGGGGTGGGGGGGTGTGGGTGTGGGAGGGGGTGGGGGGGGTGGGGGGATGTTGTGGGGGAGGTGTGTGGTGGGGGGGCGGGGGGTGCAGGGCGCAGGCGAATCGACCAGGCAGTCTTTGCATTTTTCCTGAAACATTATCCACGGGCCGGGTGAGGTTTCTGTGATAAATTAAAATTAAAGTAATTTCTGTCGGCAGCATTTTCACTATCTACAGTTTCACTGTCTGATTATGAAGTTTGGACACTTTTCTTCCGGTTCCTGTGACCTTTATTTGATGTTGTTCAGGTCCTCGGCTCCCTGAGACAGCTCAGGAAGCTTCCGGAAAGCACTCCCCCCCCCCCCTACCCACCGCGTCCATGCTGACGTCAGAGCTCACCCTCTCCTCCCACCCCCAGCCCGGTAGCGCTGACCCGTTCAGTGCAGCAGGCTTCACGCTGCTGGCCCTCAGTTGGTCAGCCTGGGTAAATTCACGGTCGGTAGCCGACCGGGGTCAGCGGTCTGTCCCCTGGTCAATCCTGGACCCACCGATCTCCCCCACCAACCAACCCGGAAATCCTGCCCCCTGATGTTACTTGAAAGGCTGAACGATGGTCCTGCAACTCGGGACAGGGAATGAATGTCAACCTCACCAGTCACGCCTACTTCCCCAGAATGAATGTTTTAAAATGCAACACCTCAAAATACAAGGAAATAATCCCATCCTGAATGTTGATGTTAAATAATTGATTCTGATTATCCATGGATATTGAATATATAAACCCTGATGCTAATGTCACCGTATAAACTGCCTCTTCAATCCAATGTTTGGAGAATTAATGCGGTGTGTGAGAATTTTTAATCGGTCTGCATGATATAAATATTTAACACCCAAACCTCAATGTTCATTTTAACAGACGGTGGAGAACAAATAATGTTGCACAGGGTTTGAAGAATGAGTTGAAGGATTTCACCCTGGGGGGCTGCCTGGGCCTCGGTTTAATGTCGATCCTGAGCACAGGAGTGTCTCTGTAAGGGGGAGAGTTACTGTGGGGGGAAAGGAGACCCACCAGGTTGCCCTGTGTGAGGGTCAGGGGGAGGGCAGTGGAGCGATTGTCCCGCTCATCCTCCGGCTGTTGTCTCACTGTTTAATAGTCACTGACTGAACCTCGAGAGCTCCCGGACATTTGAGAAATGGGATAGAATTGTGACTCCATCCATTACTGTGGGTCTCTCATGCTGAGGTCACCTCACCTCACCTCATTGATGCATTGTCCATGTTTTAACATCCAGCCCAAGTACACCATCATTTACAGGATCAGACACCCACATCTTTCACCAGTGAGCTGCTTGTGGTCAAAGAGATTCTCACAAACAGTCTCCCCATGAAACCCAAACCCAGCATTGGTGCAGCCTGTCTGTGTTAATGCTGCATTGGCATGTCCTGTCTGTGTTAATACTGCATTAGTGTGTCCTATCTGTGTTAATACTGCATTGGTGTGTCCTGTCTGTGTTAATGCTGCATTGGCATGTCCTGTCTGTGTTAATGCTGCATTGGCATGTCCTGTCTGTGTTAACGCTGCATTAGTGTGACCTGTCCCTGTTAATGCTGCATTGGTGCGTCCTGCCCAAGTTAACGCTGCATTGGTGTGCTCTGTGTTAATGCTGCATTTGCGTATTCTGCCCATGTTAATGAGGCATCAATGTGTTTTATCTACATTAATGCTGCATTGGTGTGTCCTGAATATGTTAATGATGCATTGGTGTGTCCTGTGCATGTTAACACTGCATTGGTGTGACCTGTGCATGTTAACACTGCATTGGTGTATCCTGTCCATGTTAATACCACATTGGCGTGTCCTGTCTGTGTTAATACCACATTGGCGTGTCCTGTTCATGTTAATACCACATGGGCGTGTCCTGTTCATGTTAATACTGCATTGGTGTGTCCCTGTCCATGTTAACACTGCATTGGCGTGTCCTGCCACTAGGACTAATCCCCTCCCCTGACCCACAATCATCCTCCAAACTCCCTTCTGTCCTCCATCAGCCCCTCCTCATTCCATCTTCTCTCCCCTCGCCTGCCCCTCCCACCCCCTCCCTATCCTCTTGCTCCACTCTCCACAACCCCAGTAAGGGTGTTGCAGGGGGTGTGGGGGTTGGTTGGAAATACAGACGGGTTCATGGGGAGAGGAATTAAGGGATATGGAGCATGGGCAGGTGGATGGAGTTACGATCTGCCAAGTTTCTGCTGAATGATGGGGCAGGATTGAGGGGCTGAATGGCCTCTTCCTGTTCCTCTATGGTTTGGAGTTTTATAATGGGTCTGGTCTAATGTGTCCGTGTTAAAGACCTCGAGCTGCTCCACTGGAGAGTGGATCAAACTCCGACAATGTTTCTCGAATCAATCATCAGATGTAGAGAGAGGGGCCCAGGCAGCTGGGTAAGTGGGAGAGTGACAGGGACGGGTAGAGAGGGAGTGGACACTCAGCTCGAGCACAGATTGTCAATCAGGCTGATGGGGACTGAGGCAAGGGGTCAGTGAGCACTGATTGGTCCGATGGACAGGAACAGCTACTCACCTTTTGGGTGGGTGTCACTGACAGATTTCTAATGAAACAGCAGCATTTTAATTCCATGTAAACTGCATTGTCGGAGCAGTGACTGATGTTGATGGGATGTGGAGGTCAGGGCAGTCGTTTCATTCATTTACTTTCACTGAGACTGGGGAGAAAATCGATGGTTTGATCCAGACACTCAGAGCAGGACAGACAGAGGGCAGGGAGGAGGGACAATCACTTCCTTCATCCTCAGCATGTGGCATCACTGGCATTTATTACCCATCCCTAATTGCCCTCCAGAAACTGCCTTCTTGAACCGCTGCAGTCCCTGTGGTGTAGGTACACCCACAGCGCTGTTAGGGAGGGAGTTCCAAGAGTTTGACCCAGCGACAGTGAAGGAATGGCGTTATATATCCAATTCAAGATGGTGAGTGACTTGGAGGGGAACTTCTAGGTGGTGGTGTTCCCATGTGTCTGCTGCCCTTGTCCTTCAAGGGTGAGTAACTAAGGAGTGCTGCATTATCAGAAAGTCAATACTTAGGGAGATCTGCACTTTTGGAGTGTGAGTATTGAGGGAGAACTGCGCTAGAAGAGGGTCAGTAATGAGGGTGTGCTGCACTGTCAGAGGGTCAGTACTGAGGGAATGCTGCACTGTCAGAGGGTCAGTACTGAGGGAGTGCTGCACTGTCAGAGGGTCAGCACTGTGGGAATGCTGCGCAGTCAGAGGGTCAGTACTGAGGGAGTGCTGCACTGTCGGAGGGTCAGTACTGAGGGAGTGCTGCACTGTCGGAGGGTCAGTACTGAGGGAGTGCTGCACTGTCAGAGGGTCAGCACTGTGGGAGTGCTGCGCAGTCAGAGGGTCAGCACTGAGGGAGTGCTACACTGTCAGGGGGTCAGTACTGAGGGAGTGCTGCGCAGTCAGAGGGTCAGTACTGAAGGAGTGTTGCCCTGTCGGGGGGTCAGTACTGAGGGAGTGCTGCACTGTCTGACAGGCAATATGGAGAGAGCGAATATTGGGTATTGTGCATTGAAGTCAGAAGTGATGAGTCCAGTTTAAAACAGCAAGAAGAGAGCCGGGATTTTCACAGTTTAAAACAGATAGAGGAGAGCAGGATTTTCACAGTTTAAAACAGTGAGAAGAAAGGAGGATCTTTAAAATTTAAAACAGCGAGAGGAGAGCAGGGATAAAAACAAAAAACTGCGGATGCTGGAAATCCAAAACAAAAAAACTCAGCAGGTCTGGCAGCATCAGCGGAGAATAAAAGAGCTGGCGCTTTGAGTCCTCGTGACCCTTCGACAGGAAGGGTCGTCCCTGTCGAAGGGTCATGAGGAATCGAAACGTCAGTTCTTCTATTCTCCGCCGATGCTGCCAGACCTGCTGAGCTTTTCCAGGTAAATCTGTTTTTGTAGAGGAGAGCAGGGTTTTCAAAGTTTAAAACAGCCAGAGGAGAGCAGGATTTTTACACATTAAAACAGTGAGAGGAGAGCAGGAATTTCACAGTTTAAAACAGCGAGAGGTGAGCTGGGTTTTTCATAGTTTCAAACAGCGAGAGGAGAGCAGGATTTTCGTAGTTTAAAACAGCAAGAGGAGAGCAGGATTTTCACAGTTAAAACCATCGAGAGGAGAGCAGGGTTTTCACAGTTTAAAACAGCGAGAGGACAGCAGGGTTTTCACAGTTTAAAACAGCGAGAGGAGAGCAGGGTTTTCACAGTTTAAAACAGTGAGAGGAGTGCAGGGTTTCACAGTTTTAAAAAGCGAGAGGTGAGCAGGGTTTTCACAGTTTAAAACAGCGAGAGGAGAGCAGGGTTTTCACAGTTGAAAACAGCGAGAGGAGCGCAGGGTTTTCACAGTTGAAAACAGCGAGCAGAGTGCTGGATTTTCACACTTTAACATAACGAGACGAGTGCCGGGATTTTCACTGTTTAACACAGCGAGAGGACAGCAGGATTTTGACAGTTTAAAACAGCGAGAGGAGAGCAGGATTTTGACAGTTTAAAACAGCGAGAGGAGAGCAGGATTTTGACAGTTTAAAACAGCGAGAGGAGAGCAGGATTTTGACAGTTTGAAACAACGAGAGAAGAGCGGGAGATTCACATTTTAAAACAGAGAGAGGAGAGCAGGATTTTCACAATTTGAAACAGTGAGAGGCGAGTAGGATCTTTAAAATTTAGCACAGGGAGAGGAGAGTGCGATTTTCACACTTAAAAACAGCGAGAGGAGAGCCAGGATTTTCACAGTTTAAAACAGCGACAGGATATCAGGATTTTCACAGTTTAAAACAGCGAGAGGAGAGCAGGGTTTTCACAGTTGAAAACAACGAGCAGAGTGCTGGATTTTCACACTTTAACATAACGAGACGAGTGCCGGGATTTTCACTGTTTAACACAGCGAGAGGGCAGCCGGATTTTCACAGTTTAAAACAGCGAGCAGAGAGTAGGGTTTTCACAGTTTAAAGCAGCGTGAGGAGAGTGGGATTTTCCAGTTTGAAACAGCGAGAGGACAGCAGGATTTTCACAGTTTAAAGCAGCGTGAGGAGAGTGGGATTTTCCAGTTTGAAACAGCGAGAGGACAGCAGGATTTTCACAGTTTAAACAGTGAGAGGACAGCAGGATTTTTACGGCATAAAACAGCGAGAGGATAGCAGGGTTTTCACAGTTCAAAACAGCGAGATGTTAGCTGGATATTCATAGTTTAAAACAGCGAGAGGAGTGCAGGATATAAACAGATTAATATATGCGAGAGGAGAGCAGGATTTTCACAGTTAACCACAGCGAGAGGACAGCCTGGTTTTCACAGTTTAAAACAAAGTGAGGAAAGTGGGGTTTTCACAGTTTAAAACAGCGAAAGGAGAGGAGGATTTTTACAGTTTAAAACAGTGAGAGGACAGCAGGATTTTTACGGTTTGAAACAGCGAGAGGAGTGCTGGATTTTCACAGTTTAAAACAGCGAGAGGAGAGCAGGATTTTGACAGTTTAAAACAACGAGAGAAGAGCGGGAGATTCACATTTTAAAACAGCGAGAGTAGAGCACGATTTTCACAGTTAAAAACAGCGAGAGGAGAGCAGGATTTTCAGTTTAAAACAGCGAATGGAGTGTGGGATTTTCACCATATAAAACAGCGACAGGGCTGCCAGATTTTCACAGTTTAACACAGCGAGTGGAGAGAGGGATATTCCGGTTTTAAACAGGGAGAGGAAAGCAGGATTTTCACAGTTTAAAACAGCGAGCAGACAGCAGGATTTTCACAGTTGAAAACAGCGAGCGGAGAGTTGGATTTTCCAGTTTATAACAACGAGAGGAGAGCAGGATATTCACAGTTTAAAACAGCGAATGGTGTGTGAGATTTTCACCGTATAAAACAGCGACAGGGCAGCCGGATTTTCACAGTTTAAAACAGCGAATGGAGTGTGAGATTTTCACCGTATAAAACAGCGACAGGGCAGCCGGATTTTCACAGTTTAAAACAGCGAGCGGAGAGAGGGATATTCCGGTTTTAAACAGCGAGAGGACAGCAGGATTTTTACAGTTTAAACAGTGAGAGGACAGCAGGATTTTTACAGTTTAAACGGTGAGAGGACAGCAGGATTTTTACGGCATGAAACAGCGAGAGGAGAGCAGGGTTTTCACTGTTTAAACAGTGAGAGGACAGCAGGATTTTTACAGTTTAAACGGTGAGAGGACAGCAGGATTTTTACGGCATGAAACAGCGAGAGGAGAGCAGGGTTTTCACTGTTCAAAACAGTGAGATGTTAGCTGGATATTCATAGTTTTTAACAGTGAGAGGAGTGCAGGATATACACAGTTAAAATATGCGAGAGGAGAGCAGGATTTTCACAGTTAAACACAGCGAGAGGACAGCCTTGTTTTCACAGTTTAAAACAAAGTGAGGATAGCTGAGTTTTCACTGTTTAAAACTGCCAGACGACAGCGGGATTTTCACAGTTTAAAACTGCGAGAGGAGTGCAGGATTTTCACAGTTTAAAACAGTGAGAGGACAGCAGGAATTTCACAGTTTAAAACAGCGAGAGGACAGCAGGATTTTCACAGTTAAAAACAGCGATTGGAGTGCAGGATTTTCATATTTAAAGACAGCGAGAGGAGAGCAGTATTTTCACAGTTTAAAACAGCTGGATGAAACCAGGATTTTAACAGTTTTAAACAGCGATTGGAGTGTGGGATTTTCACACTTTAACACAACGAGAGGTGTGCCGGGATTTTCACTGTTTGACACAGTGAGAACACAGCCAGATTTTCACAATTTAAGACAACGACAGGAGTGCCAGGATTTTCACTGTTTAACACAGCGAGAGGGCAGCGGGATTTTCCAGTTTAAAACAGCGAGAGGACAGCAGGATTTTCACAGTTTAAAACAGCAGGAGGACAGCAGGATTTATACGGTTTGAAACAGCGAGAGGAGAGCAGGGTTTTCACAGTTTAAAACAGTGAGAGTAGAGCCAGGATTTTCACAGTTTAAAACAGCGAGAGGAGAGCAGGATTTTCATAGTTTAAAACAGCGAGAGGAGAGCAGGAATTTCACCGGTTGAAACGGCGAAAGGACAGACAGATTTTCACAGTTTAAAGCAAAGTGAGGATTGCAGGGTTTTCACAGTTTAAAACTTCATGAGGACAGCGGGATTTTCACAGTTTATAACAGCGAGAGGCGTGCTGGGATTTTCACACTTCAAAACAATGAGAGGAGAGCAGGATTTTAACAGTTTAAAAGAGCGATAGGCGAGAGGATTTTCGTGGTTTAAAACAGCGATTGGAGATCAGGATTTTCATATTTTAAAACAGCGAGAGGAGAGCAGTATTTTCACAGTTTAAAACAGTGAACGGAGAGTGGGATTTTCACAGTTAATAAAAGCGAGAGGAGTGTTGGGATTTTCACAGTTTATAACAGCGAGTGGAGAGCAGGATATTCACAGTTTTAAACAGCCAGCGGAGAGTGGGATTTTCACTGATTGAAATAGGGACAGGAATGCCGGAATTTTCAGAGTTTAGAGCAGTGCAATGCTTGCAGGATTTCTACAGTTTAAAACAGCGAGAGCATAGCCGGATATTCACTGTTTACAACAGCGAGAGGACAGCGGGATTTTCACAGTTTCAATATGCGAGAGGACAGCGGGATTTTCACAGTTTAAAACAGCGAGAGGATAGCAGGATTTTCATAGTTTAAAACAGCGGGAGGAGAGCAGGATTTTCACAGTTTAAAACAGCGATTGGAGATCAGGATTTTCATATTTTAAACAGCGAGAGGAGAGCAGTATTTTCACAGTTTAAAACAGCTGGAGGAAACCAGGATTTTAACAGTTTAAAACAGCGAGTGGAGTGCAGGATTTTCACACTTTAACACAACGAGAGGAGTGCCGAGATTTTCACTGTTTAACACAGTGAGAACACAGCCATATTTTCACAATTTAAAACAACGAGCGGAGTGCAGGCTTTTCACTGTTTAACACAGCGAGAGGGCAGAGGGATTTTCCAGTTTAAAACAGCAAGAGGACAGCAGGATTTATACGGTTTGAAACAGCGAGAGGAGAGCAGGGTTTTCACAGTTCAAAACAGCGAGATGTTAGCTGGATATTCACAGCTTAAAACAGTGAGAGGAGTGCAGGATATTCACAGATTAAATATGCGAGAGGAGAGCAGGATTTTCACAGTTAAACACAGCGAGAGGACAGTGGGATTTTCACAGTTTGAAACAGCGAAAGGAGAGGAGGATTTTTACAGTTTAAAATAGAGAGAGGAGAGCAGGATTTTCAGTTTAAAACAACTAGAGCAGTGCAGGGTTTTCACAGATGAAAACAGCGATAGGAGTGCAGGGTTATCACAGTTTAAAACAGCGAACGGAGAGTGGGATTTTCACAGTTTAAAACAGCGACACGAGAGCCGGAATTTTCAGAGTTTAGAGCAGTGCGATGCGAGCAGGATTTCTACAGTTTAAAACAGCGAGAGGAAAGCCGGATATTCACTGTTTAAAACAGCGAGAGGACAGCGGGATTTTCACAGTTTAAAACAGCGAAAGGACAGCGGGATTTTCACAGTTTAAAACAGCGAGATTATAGCAGGATATTCACAGTTTAAAGCAATGTGAGGAGTGGAGGGATTTCAATGTTTAAAACCGTGAGAGGACAGCAGGATTATCACAGTTTATAACAGCGAGACGCGTGCTTGGATTTTCACACTTCAAAACAGCGATTGGAGATCAGGATTTTCACAGTTTAAAACAGCGACAGGAGAGTGGAATATTCACAGTTTTAAACAACGAGAAGAGAGCAGGCTTTTCACAGTTTAAAACAGCGAGAGGAAAGCAGAATTTTCACAGTATAAAACAGCGAGAGGAGTGCCAGGATATTCATAGTTTAACACAGCGAGCGGAGAGTGGGATTTCCACAGTTTAAAACAGCGAGTGGATAGCCGGATAATCACTGTTTAATCAGCAAGAGGACAGCGGGATTTTCACAGTTTAAAACAGCGAGAGGAGTGCCAGGATATTCATAGTTTAACACAGCGAGCGGAGAGTGGGATTTCCACAGTTTAAAACAGCGAGAGGATAGCCGGATAATCACTGTTTAAAACAGCGAGATTATAGCAGGATATTCACAGATTCAATATGCGAGAGGAGATTAGGATTTTCACAGTTAAAAACAACGTGAGGAGAGGAGGGATTTCAATGTTTAAAACAGCGAGAGGACAGCGGGATTTCCACAGTTTAAAACAGCGATTGGAGATCAGGATTTTCATATTTTAAAACAGCGAGAGGAGAGCAGTATTTTCACACTTTAACACAACGAGAGGAGTGCCGGGATTTTCACTGTTTAACACAGTGAGAACACAGCCAGATTTTCACAATTTAAAACAACGAGCGGAGTGCAGGATTTTCACTGTTTAAAACAGCGATTGGAGTGCAGGATTTTCATATTTAAAGACAGCAAGAGGAGAGCAGTATTTTCACAGTTTAAAACAGCTGGAGGAAACGAGGATTTTAACAGTTTTAAACAGCGATTGGAGTGTGGGATTTTCACACTTTAACACAACGAGAGGAGTGCTGGGATTTTCACTGTTTAACACAGTGAGAACACAGCCAGATTTTCACAATTTAAGACAAAGAGCGGAGTGCAGGATTTTCACACTGTAAAACAGCGACAGGAGTGCCAGGATTTTCACTGTTTAACCCAGCGAGAGGGCAGCCGGATTTTCCAGTTTAAAACAGCAAGAGGACAGCAGGATTTTTACTGTTTGAAACAGCGAGAGGAGAGCAGGGTTTTCACAGTTCAAAACAGCGAGATGTTAGCTGGATATTCATAGCTTAAAACAGCGAGAAGAGTGCAGGATATTCACAGATTAAATATGTGAGAGGAGAGCAGGATTTTCACAGTTAAACACAGTGAGAGGACAGTGGGATTTTCACAGTTTAAAACAGCGAAAGGAGAGGAGGATTTTTACAGTTTAAAATAGAGAGAGGAGAACAGGATTTTCACAGTTTAAAACAACTAGAGGAGTGCAGGGTTTTCACAGATGAAAACAGCGATAGGAGTGCAGGGTTATCACAGTTTAAAACAGCGAACGGAGAGTGGGATTTTCACAGTTTAAAACAACTAGAGGAGTGCAGGTTTTTCACAGATGAAAACAGCGATAGGAGTGCAGGGTTATCACAGTTTAAAACAGCGAACGGAGAGTGGGATTTTCACAGTTTAAAACAACGACATGAGAGCCGGAATTTTCAGAGTTTGGAGCAGTGCGATGCGAGCAGGATTTCTGCAGTTTAAAACAGCGAGAGGAAAGCCTGATATATTCACTGTTTAAAACAGCGAGAGGGCAGCGGGATTTGCCAGTTTAAAACAGCGAGAGGACAGCAGGATTTTCACAGTTTAAAACAGCCAGAGGACAGCAGGATTTATACGGTTTGAAACAGCGAGAGGAGAGCAGGGTTTTCACAGTTCAAAACAGGGAGATGTTAGCTGGATATTCATAGCTTAAAACAGCGAGAGGAGTGCAGGATATTCACAGATTAAATATGCGAGAGGAGAGCAGGATTTTCACAGTTAAACACAGCGAGAGGACAGTGGGATTTTCACAGTTTAAAACAGCGATAGGAGATGAGGATTTTTACAGTTTTAAATAGAGAGAGGTGAGCTGCATTTTCACAGTTTAAAACAACTAGAGGAGAGCAGGGTTTTCACAGATGAAAACAGCGATAGGAGTGCAGGTTTTTCACAGTTTAAAACAGCGAGAGGCGTGCTTGGATCTTCACACTTAAAAACAACGAGAGGAGAGCAGGATTTTAACAGTTTAAAACAGCGACAGGAGATCAGGATTTTCACAGTTTAAAACATCGAGAGGAAAGCCTGATATTCATTGTTTAAAACAGTGAGATGACAGCGGGATTTTCACAATTTAAAACAGCGAAAGGACAGTGGGAATTTGACAGTTTAAAACAGCGAGATTAGAGCAGGATATTCACAGTTTGAAACAAAGTGAGGAGTGGAGGGATTTCAATGTTTAAAACAGTGAGAGGACAGCAGGGTTTTCACAGTTTATAACAGCGAGAGGCGTGCTTGGATTTTCACACTTCAAAACAACGAGAGGAGATCAGGATTTTAACTGTTTAAAACAGCGACAGGAGAGCTGGATTTTCACAGTTTAAAATAGCGATTGGAGATCAGGATTTTCACTGTTTAAAACAGCGAGAGGACAGCGGGATTTTCACAGTTTAAAACAGCGAGAGGAGAGCAGGAATTTCACAGTTTTAAACAACGAGAGGAGAGCAGGATTTTCACTGTTTAAAACAGCGAGAGGAGAGCAGGATTTTCACAGTTTAAAACAGCGAGAGGAGAGCAGGAATTTCACAGTTTTAAACAACGAGAGGAGAGCAGGATTTTCACAGTTTAAAACAGCGAGAGGAGAGCAGAATTTTCACAGTATAAAACAGCGAGAGGAGTGCCAGGATATTCATAGATTAACACAGGGAGTGGAGAGTGGGATTTCTAAAGTTTAAAACAGCGAGAGGATAGCCGGATATTCACTGTTTAAAACAGCGAGAGGACAGCGGGATTTTCACAGTTTAAAACAGCAGGAGGACAGCGGGATTTTCACAGTTTAAAACAGCGAGAGGACAGCGAGATTTTCACAGTTTAAAACAGCGAGATTATAGCAGGATATTCACAGATTCAATATGCGAGAGGAGATTAGGATTTTCACAGTTAAAACCAACGTGAGGAGAGGAGGGATTTCAATGTTTAAAACAGTGAGAGGGGAGGAGGGATTTCAATGTTTAAAACAGCGACAAGAGAGCAGGATTTTCACAGTTAAAAACGGGGATTGGAGAGCAGGATTTTCATATTTAAATTTAGCGAGAGGAGAGCAGTATTTTCACAGTTTAAAACAGCTGGATGAAACCAGGATTTTAACAGTTTCAAACAGCGATTGGAGTGTGGGATTTTCACACTTTAACACAACGAGAGGAGTGCCGGGATTTTCACTGTTTAACACAGTGAGAACACAGCCAGATTTTCACAATTTAAGACAACGAGAGGAGAGCAGGATTTTCACAGTTTAAAACTGCGAGAGGAGAGCAGGGTTTTCACAGTTCAAAACAGCGAGAGGAGAGCAGGATTTTCACAGTTTAAAACAGCGAGAGGAGAGCAGGGTTTTCACAGTTTAAAACAGCGAGAGGAGAGCAGGATTTTCACAGTTTAAAACAGCGAGAGGAGAGCAGGATTTTCACAGTTTAAAACAGCGAGAGGAGAGCAGGATTTTCACAGTTTATAACAGCGAGAGGACAGACAGATTTTCATAGTTTAAAGCAAAATGAGGATAGCAGTGTTTTCACAGTTTAAAACTTCATGAGGAGAGTGGGATTTTCACAGTTTAAAACAATGAGATCCGTGTTGGGATTTTCACACTTCAAAACAGCGAGAGGTGAGCAGGATTTTAACAGTTTAAAACAGCGACAGGAGAGCAGGATTTTCACAGTTTAAAACTGCAATTGGAGATCAGGATTATCATAGTTTAAAACAGCGAGAGGAGAGCAGGAATTTCACAGATTAAATATGTGAGAGGAGAGCAGGATTTTCACAGTTATACACAGCGAGAAGAGAGCCAGGTTTTCACAGTTTAAAACAGCGAGAGGACAGTGGGATTTTCATAGTTTAAAACAGGAAAAAGAGAGGTGATTTTTACATTTTAAAACAGCAAGTGGAGACCAGGATTTTCACAGTTTAAAACAGTGAGAGGAGAGCAGGATTTTCATAGTTTAAAACAGCGAGAGGACAGCGGCAATTTCACAGGTTGAAACAGCGAGAGGACAGACAGATTTTCACAGTTTAAAGCAAAGTGAGGATAGCAGTGTTTTCACAGTTTAAAACTTCATTAGGACAGCGGGATTTTCACAGTTTAAAACAGCGAGAGGAGAGCAGGATTTTCACAGTTTAAAACAGCGATTGGAGATCAGGATTATCACAGTTTAAAACAGCGAGAGGAGAGCAGTATTTCACAGTTGAAAACAGCTAGAGGAAACCACGATTTTAACAGTTTAAAATAGCGAGTGGAGTGCAGGATTTTCACAGCTTAAAACAGTGAACGGAGAGTGCGATTTTCACAGTTAAAAAAAGCGAGAGATGTGCTGCGATTTTCACAGTTCAAAACAGCGAGAGGAGAGCAGGATATTCACAGTTTAACACAGCGAGCGGAGAGTGGGATTTCTACTGTTTAAAACAGCAAGAGGATAGCCGGATATTGACTGTTTAAAACAGCGAGAGGACAGCGGGATTTTCACAGTTTAAAACAGCGAGAGGAGTGCCGGATTTTCACAGTTTAAAACAGCGAGATTATAGCAGGATATTCACACATTCAATGTGCGAGAGGAGAGCAGGATTTTCACAGTTTAAAACACCGAGAGGAGAGCAGGATTTTCACAGTTTTAATCAGCGAGAGGGGAGCCGGGATTTTCACAGTTTTGAAACAGCCAGAGGAGCGCTGGATTTTTACTGTTTAAAACAGCGAGAGGAGAGCAGGAATTTCACAGTTTAAAACAGCGAGAGTAGAGCTGTGATTTTCACCGTTTAAAGCAGCGTGAAGTGAGCAGGATTTTCACCGTTTAAAGCAGTGAGAGGAGAGCAGGATTTTTACAATTTAAAACAGCGAGAGGAGAGCAGGATTTTCACACTTTAAAACTGTGAGAAGTGAGCAGGATTTTCACTGTTTAAAACAGCGAGAGGTGTGCTGGGATTGTCACAGTATTGAAGCAGCCAGAGGTGAGCAGGATTTTCACAGTTTAAAACAGCGAGAGGAGAGCAGGATTTTCACAGTTTAAAACAGCGAGAGGAGAGCAGGATTTTCACAGTTTAAAACAGCGAGAGGAAAGCAGGATTTTCACAGTTTAAAACACCGAGAGGAGAGCAGGATTTTCACAGTTTAAAACACCGAGTGGAGAGCAGGATTTTCATAGTTTTAATCAGCGAGAGGGGAGCCGGGATTTTCACAGTTTTGAAACAGCCAGAGGAGCGCTGGATTTTTACTGTTTAAAACAGCGAGAGGAGAGCAGGAATTTCACAGTTTAAAACAGCGAGAGTAGAGCTGTGATTTTCACCGTTTAAAGCAGCGTGAAGTGAGCAGGATTTTCACCGTTTAAAGCAGTGAGAGGAGAGCAGGATTTTTACAATTTAAAACAGCGAGAGGACAGCTGGGATTTTCACACTTTAAAACTGTGAGAAGTGAGCAGGATTTTCACTGTTTAAAACAGCGAGAGGTGAGCTGGGATTGTCACAGTATTGAAGCAGCCAGAGGTGAGCAGGATTTTCACAGTTTAAAACAGCGAGAGGAGAGCAGGATTTTCACAGTTTAAAACAGCGAGAGGAGAGCAGGATTTTCACAGTTTAAAACAGCCAGAGGAGAGCAGGTATTTTGCAGTTTAAAACAGCCAAAGGAGAGCCAGGATTTTCACAGTTTAATTCAGCGAGAGGAGAGAAGGATATTCACGGATTAAAACAGCGAGATTAGATTTGGGATTTTCGCAGATTAAAACAATGCGAGGTGAGCATGATTTTCACAGTTTAAAACAGCGAGAGGAGAGCAGGAGTTTCACAGTGTAAAACAACGAGAGGAGAGCTTTGATTTTTACCGTTTCAAACACCAAGAGGAGTGCTGCGATTTTCACAGTTGAAAACTGGGAGATGCTGGCCAGGATTTTCGCATTTTAAAACAACGAGAGGACAGCAGAATTTTCACAGGTTAAATCTGCGGGAGAAGAGCACGATTTTCACAATGTAAAACAGCGAGAGGTGTGCAGTATTTTCACAGTTTAAAACCGCGAGAGACATCTGGATTTTCACAGTTTTAAACAGCGAGAGGGAAGCAGGATTTTCGCAGTTTAAAACAGTGAGAGGAGAGCCGGGATTTTCACCTTTTAAAAGAGCCAGAGGAGAGCTCGATATTCACAGTTTAAAACACCGAGAGGAGAGCTGGGATTTTCACAGTTTAAAACAGCGAGAGGAGAGCAGGATTTTTACAGTGTAAAACAACGAGAGGATGGCTGTGATTTTTACCGTTTCAAACACCGAGAGGAGTGCTGTGATTTTCACAGTTGAAAACAGGGAGATGTTGGCCAGGATTTTCGCGTTTTAAAACAGTGAGAGGCAAGAAGGAATTTCACAGGTTAAAACAGCGAGGAAAGAGCACGATTTTCACAATATAAAACAGCGAGAGGTGTGCAGTATTTTCACAGTTTAAAACCGCAAGAGACATCTGGATTTTCACAGTTTAAAACAGCGAGAGGGAAGCAGGATTTTCGCAGTTTAAAACAGTGAGAGGAGAACCGGGATTTTCACATTTTAAAAGAGCCAGAGGAGAGCAGGATTTTCACAGTTTAAAACAGTGAGAGGAGATCTGTGATTTTTACCATTTCAAACACCAAGAGGAGTGCTGCGATTTTCACAGTTGAAATCAGGGAGATGATGGCCAGGATTTTCGCATTTTAAAACAACGAGAGGAGAGCAGGATTTTCACAGGTTAAATCTGTGAGAGAAGAGTACGATTTTCACAATATAAAACAGCGAGAGGTGTGCAGTATTTTCACAGTTTAAAACAGCGAAAGGGAAGCAGGATTTCGCAGTTTAAAACAGTGAGAGGAGAGCCGGGATTTTCACAGTTTAAAACAGTGAGAGTTGAGCAGGATTTTCACAGTTGAAAACAGCGAGAGGAAAGCAGGATTTTCACAGTTTTAATCAGCGAGAGGAGAGCAGGATTTTTACAGTTTTAAACAGCGACAGGAGAGCCGGGATTTTTGCAGTTTTGAAACAGCCAGAGGGGCGCAGGATTTTCACTGTTTAAAACAGCGAGAGGAGAGCAGGAATTTCACAGTTTAAAACAGCGAGAGTAGAGCTGTGATTTTCACCGTTTAAAGCAGAGTGAAGTGAGCAGGATTTTCACTGTTTAAAACAGCGAGAGGTGAGCTGGGATTGTCACAGTATTGAAGCAGCCAGAGATGAGCACAATTTTCACAGTTTAAAACAGCCAGAGGAGAGCAGGATTTTCACAGTTTAAAACAGTGAGAGGAGAGCAGGATTTTCACAGTCTAAAACAGCGAGAGGAGAGCAGGATTTTCACAGTGTAAAACAACGAGAGCAGAGCTGTGATTTTTACCGTTTCAAACACCGAGAGGAGTGCTGCGATTTTCACAGTTGAAAACAGGGAGATGTTGGCCAGGATTTTCGCATTTTAAAACAGCAAGAGGAGAGCAGCATTTTCACAGGTTAAATCTGCAAGAGAAGAGCACGATTTTCACAATATAAAACAGCGAGAGGTGTGCAGTATTTTCACTGTTTAAAACCGCGAGAGTCATCTGGATTTTCACAGTTTTAAACAGCGAGAGGGAAGCAGGATTTTCGCAGTTTAAAACAGTGAGAGGAGAGCAGGAATTTCACAGTTTAAAACAGCGAGAGGGAAGCAGGATTTTCGCAGTTTAAAACAGTGAGAGGAGAGCCGGGATTTTCACATTTTATAAGAGCCAGAGGAGAACAGGATTTTCGTAGTTTAAAACAGCGAGAGGTGAGCACGATTTTCACAGTTTAAAAAAGCGAGAGGAGAGCAGGATTTTCACAGTTTAAAACAGCGAGAGGTGAGTTGGGATTTTCACAGTTTAAAACAGCGAGAGGAGAGCTGGGATTTACACAGTTTAAATCAGCCAGAGGAGAGCTGGATTTTCACAGTTTAAAACAGTGAGAGCTGACCCTGAATTTCACAGTTTAAAACAGCGAGAGTTGAGCAGGATTTTCACAGTTTAAAACTGCGAGAGGAGAGCAGGATTTTCACAGTTTAAAACACCGAGAGGAGAGCAGGATTTTCACAGTTTTAATCAGCGAGAGGCGAGCCGGGATTTTCACAGTTTGAAACAGCCAGAGGAGCCCTGGATTTTTACTGTTTAAAACAGCGAGAGGAGAGCTGGAATTTCATAGTTTAAAACAGCGAGAGTAGAGCTTTGATTTTCACCGTTTAGAGCAGCGTGAAGTGAGCAGGATTTTCACCGTTGAAAGCAGTGAGAGGATAGCAGGATTTTTACAATTTAAAACAGCGAGAGGAGAGCTGGGATTTTCACACTTTATAACTGTGAGAAGTGAGCAGGATTTTCACTGTTTAAAACAGCGAGAGGTGAGCTGGGATTGTCACAGTATTGAAGCAGCCAGAGGTGAGCAGGATTTTCACAGTTTAAAACAGCGAGAGGAGAGCAGTATTTTCACAGTTTAAAACAGCCAGAGGAAAGCAGGATTTTCACAGTTTCAAACACCAAGAGGAGAGCAGGAATTTCACAGTTTAAAACACCGAGAGGAGAGCAGGATTTTCACAGTTTTAATCAGCGAGAGGGGAGCCGGGATTTTCACAGTTTTGAAACAGCCAGAGGAGCGCTGGATTTTTACTGTTTAAAACAGCGAAAGGAGAGCAGGAATTTCACAGTTTAAAACAGCGAGAGGTGAGCAGGAATTTCACAGTTTGAAACAGCGATAGGTGAGCTGGGATTTTCACAGTATCGAAGCAGCCAGAGGAGTGCAGGATTTTCACTGTTTAAAACAGCGAGTTGAGAGGTGGGATTTTCACACTTTAAAACTGCCAGAAGTGAGTGGGATTTTCACTGTTTCAAACAGCGAGAGGAGAGCAGGATTTTCACAGTTTAAAACAGCCAGAGGAGAGCCAGGATTTTCACAGTTTAATTCAGCGAGAGGAGAGAAGGATATTCACGGATTAAAACAGCGAGATTAGATTTGGGATTTTCGCAGATTAAAACAACGAGAGGTGAGAAGGGATTTGCACAGTTTAAAACAATGCGAGGTGAGCATGATTTTCACAGTTTAAAACAGCGAGAGGAGAGCAGGAGTTTCACAGTGTAAAACAACGAGAGGAGAGCTTTGATTTTTACCGTTTCAAACACCAAGAGGAGTGCTGCGATTTTCACAGTTGAAAACTGGGAGATGCTGGCCAGGATTTTCGCATTTTAAAACAACGAGAGGACAGCAGAATTTTCACAGGTTAAATCTGCGAGAGAAGAGCACGATTTTCACAATATAAAACAGCGAGAGGTGTGCAGTATTTTCACAGTTTAAAACCGCGAGAGACATCTGGATTTTCACAGTTTTAAACAGCGAGAGGGAAGCAGGATTTTCGCAGTTTAAAACAGTGAGAGGAGAGCCGGGATTTTCACATTTTAAAAGAGCCAGAGGAGAGCTCGATATTCACAGTTTAAAACACCGAGAGGAGAGCTGTGATTTTTACCGTTTCAAACACCGAGAGGGGTGCTGTGATTTTCACAGTTGAAAACAGGGAATGTTGGCCAGGATTTTCGCATTTTAAAACAGTGAGAGGCAAGAAGGAATTTCACAGGTTAAAACCGCGAGGGAAGAGCACGTTTTTCACAATATAAAACAGCAAGAGGTGTGCAGTATTTTCACAGTTTAAAACCGCGAGAGACATCTGGATTTTCACAGTTTAAAACAGCGAGAGGGAAGCAGGATTTTCGCAGTTTGAAACAGTGAGAGGAGAGCCGGGATTTTCACATTTTAAAAGAGCCAGAGGAGAGCAGGATTTTCACAGTTTAAAACAGCGAGAGGAGAGCCAGATATTCACAGTTTAAAACAGCGAGAGTAGAGCTGTGATTTTCACCGTTTAAAGCAGCGTGAAGTGAGCAGGATTTTCACCGTTTAAAGCAGTGATAGGAGAGCAGGATTTTCACTGTTTAAAACAGCGAGAGGTGAGCTGGGATTGTCACAGTATTGAAGCAGCCAGAGGTGAGCAGGATTTCCACAGTTTAAAACACCAAGAGGAAAGCAGGATATTCAGTTTCAAACACCAAGAGGAGAGCAGGATTTTCACAGTTTAAAACACCGAGAGGAGAGCAGGATTTTCACAGTTTTAATCAGCGAGAGGCGAGCCGGGATTTTCACAGTTTGAAACAGCCAGAGGAGCCCTGGATTTTTACTGTTTAAAACAGCGAGAGGAGAGCTGGAATTTCATAGTTTAAAACAGCGAGAGTAGAGCTTTGATTTTCACCGTTTAGAGCAGCGTGAAGTGAGCAGGATTTTCACCGTTGAAAGCAGTGAGAGGATAGCAGGATTTTTACAATTTAAAACAGCGAGAGGAGAGCTGGGATTTTCACACTTTATAACTGTGAGAAGTGAGCAGGATTTTCACTGTTTAAAACAGCGAGAGGTGAGCTGGGATTGTCACAGTATTGAAGCAGCCAGAGGTGAGCAGGATTTTCACAGTTTAAAACAGCGAGAGGAGAGCAGTATTTTCACAGTTTAAAACAGCCAGAGGAAAGCAGGATTTTCACAGTTTCAAACACCAAGAGGAGAGCAGGAATTTCACAGTTTAAAACACCGAGAGGAGAGCAGGATTTTCACAGTTTTAATCAGCGAGAGGGGAGCCGGGATTTTCACAGTTTTGAAACAGCCAGAGGAGCGCTGGATTTTTACTGTTTAAAACAGCGAAAGGAGAGCAGGAATTTCACAGTTTAAAACAGCGAGAGGTGAGCAGGAATTTCACAGTTTGAAACAGCGATAGGTGAGCTGGGATTTTCACAGTATCGAAGCAGCCAGAGGAGTGCAGGATTTTCACTGTTTAAAACAGCGAGTTGAGAGGTGGGATTTTCACACTTTAAAACTGCCAGAAGTGAGTGGGATTTTCACTGTTTCAAACAGCGAGAGGAGAGCAGGATTTTCACAGTTTAAAACAGCCAGAGGAGAGCCAGGATTTTCACAGTTTAATTCAGCGAGAGGAGAGAAGGATATTCACGGATTAAAACAGCGAGATTAGATTTGGGATTTTCGCAGATTAAAACAACGAGAGGTGAGAAGGGATTTGCACAGTTTAAAACAATGCGAGGTGAGCATGATTTTCACAGTTTAAAACAGCGAGAGGAGAGCAGGAGTTTCACAGTGTAAAACAACGAGAGGAGAGCTTTGATTTTTACCGTTTCAAACACCAAGAGGAGTGCTGCGATTTTCACAGTTGAAAACTGGGAGATGCTGGCCAGGATTTTCGCATTTTAAAACAACGAGAGGACAGCAGAATTTTCACAGGTTAAATCTGCGAGAGAAGAGCACGATTTTCACAATATAAAACAGCGAGAGGTGTGCAGTATTTTCACAGTTTAAAACCGCGAGAGACATCTGGATTTTCACAGTTTTAAACAGCGAGAGGGAAGCAGGATTTTCGCAGTTTAAAACAGTGAGAGGAGAGCCGGGATTTTCACATTTTAAAAGAGCCAGATGAGAGCTCGATATTCACAGTTTAAAACACCGAGAGGAGAGCTGTGATTTTTACCGTTTCAAACACCGAGAGGGGTGCTGTGATTTTCACAGTTGAAAACAGGGAATGTTGGCCAGGATTTTCGCATTTTAAAACAGTGAGAGGCAAGAAGGAATTTCACAGGTTAAAACCGCGAGGGAAGAGCACGTTTTTCACAATATAAAACAGCAAGAGGTGTGCAGTATTTTCACAGTTTAAAACCGCGAGAGACATCTGGATTTTCACAGTTTAAAACAGCGAGAGGGAAGCAGGATTTTCGCAGTTTGAAACAGTGAGAGGAGAGCCGGGATTTTCACATTTTAAAAGAGCCAGAGGAGAGCAGGATTTTCACAGTTTAAAACAGCGAGAGGAGAGCCAGATATTCACAGTTTAAAACAGCGAGAGTAGAGCTGTGATTTTCACCGTTTAAAGCAGCGTGAAGTGAGCAGGATTTTCACCGTTTAAAGCAGTGATAGGAGAGCAGGATTTTCACTGTTTAAAACAGCGAGAGGTGAGCTGGGATTGTCACAGTATTGAAGCAGCCAGAGGTGAGCAGGATTTCCACAGTTTAAAACACCAAGAGGAAAGCAGGATATTCAGTTTCAAACACCAAGAGGAGAGCAGGATTTTCACAGTTTTAATCAGCGAGAGGAGAGCAGGATTTTTACAGTTTTAAACAGCGACAGGACAGCCGGGATTTTCGCAGTTTTGAAACAGCCAGAGGAGCGCAGGATTTGCACTGTTTAAAACAGCGAGAGGAGAGCAGGAATTTCACAGTTTAAAACAGCGAGAGGAGAGCTGTGATTTTTACCGTTTCAAACACCAAGAGGAGTGCTGTGATTTTCACAGTTGAAAACAGGAAGATGTTGGCCAGGATTTTCGCATTTTAAAACAGCGAGAGGACAGCGGAATTTTCACAGGTTAAATCTGTGAGAGAAGAGCAGGATTTTCACAATATAAAACAGCGAGAGGTGTGCAGTAATTTCACAGTTTAAAACCGCGAGAGACATCTGGATTTTCACAGTTTAAAACAGCGAGAGGGAAGCAGAATTTTCACAGTTTAAAACAGTGAGAGGAAAGCCTGGATTTTCGCATTTTAAAAGAGCCAGAGGAGAGCAGGATTTTCACAATTTAAAACAGCGAGAGGAGAGCTGAGATTTACACAGTTTAAAACAGCCAGAGGAGAGCCGGATTTTCGCAGTTCAAAACAGTGAGAGCTGACCCTGAATTTCACAGTTTAAAACAGCAAGAGGAGAGCAGGATTTTCACAGTTTAAAACAGCGAGAGGTGAGTTGGGATTTTCACAGTATTGAAGCAGCCAGAGGGGAGCAGGTATTTTCACAGTTTAATTCAACGAGAGGAGAGAAGGATATTCACGGATTAAATTGCGAGTGGAGAGCAGGAATTTCACAGTTTAAAATAGCGAGAGTAGAGCTGGGATTTTCACAGTTTAAAACAGCGAGAGTAGAGCTGGGATTTTCACACTTTAAAACTGTGAGAAGTGAGCAGGATTTTCACAGTTTAAAACAGCGAGAGGAAAGCAGGATTTTCACAATTTAAAACACCAAGAGGAGAGCAGGTATTTCACAGTTTAAAACAGCGAGAGGAGAGCAGGGATTTCACAGTTTAAAACAGCGAGAGGAGAGCAGGGTTTTCACAGTTAAAAACAGCGAGAGGAGAGCAGGTTTTTCCGTTTAAAAAAGCAAGAGGTGAGCAGGGTTTTCACAATTTTAAACATCGAGAGCAGAGCAGGGTTTTCACAGTTTGAAACAGCGAGAGGAGAGCAGGTTTTTCACAGTTTAAAACAGCGAGAGGAAAACAGGGTTTTCACAGTTAAAAACAGCGAGAGGAGATCAGGTTTTTCAGTTTAAAAAAAGCAAGAGGTGAGCAGCATTTTCACAGTTTAAAACAGCGAGAGGAGAGCAGGATTTTCACAGTTTAAAACAATGAGTGGTGAGAAGGATTGAAACAGTTTAAAACAGCGAGATGGGAGCAGGGTTCTCACAGTTTAAAACAAAGAGAGGTGAGCAGGTTTTTCACAGTTTAAAACAACGAGAGGAGAGCAGGGTTTTCAAAGTTTAAAACAGCGATAGGAGAGCAGGTTTTTCACAGTTTAAAACAACGAGTGGAGAACAGGGTATTCACAGTTAAAAACAGCGAGAGGAGAGCAAGTTTTTCACAGTTTGAAACAGCGAGAGGAGAGCAGGTTTTTCACAGTTTAAAACAGCAAAAGGAGAGCAGGGTTTTTACAGTTTAAAACAGCGAGAGGGGAGCAGGTTTTTCAAAGTTTAAAACAACGAGAGGTGAGCAGGTTTTTCACAGTTTAAAACAGCGAGAGGAGAGCAGGTTTTTCACAGTGTAAAACAGCGAATGGAGAGCCGGGATTTCACAGTTTAAAACAGCGAGAGGAGAGCAGGTTTTTCACAGTTTAAAACAGCGAGAGGAGAGCAGGTTTTTCACAGTTTAAAACAGCGAGAGGAGAGCAGGGTTTTCAAAGTTTAAAACAGCGAGAGGGGAGCAGGATTTTCACAGTTTAAAACAGCGAGAAGAGAGCAGGAATTTCACAGTTTAAAACAGCGAGAGGAGAGCAGGAATTTCACAGTTTAAAACAGCGAGAAGCGAGCAGGAATTTCACCGTTTAAAACAGCGAGAGGAGAGCAGGATTTTCACCGTTTAAAACAGCGAAAGGAGAGCAGGTTTTTCACAGTTTAAAACAGCGAGAAGCGAGCAGGAATTTCACAGTTTAAAACAGTGAGAGGAGAGCAGGATTTTCACAGTTTAAAACAGCGAGAGGGGAGCAAGATTTTCAGAGTTTAAAGCTGCGAGAGGGTAGCTGGATATTCACAGTTTAAAACAGCGGGAAGAGATCAGGAATTTCACAGTTTAAAACAGCGAGAGGAGAGCAGGATTTTCACAGTTTAAAACAGCGAGAGGGGAGCTAGATTTTCAGAGTTTAAAGCTGCGAGAGGGTAGCTGGATATTCACAGTTTAAAACAGCGAGAGTTGAGCAGGATTTTCACAGTTTAAAATATCAAGAGGAGAGCCTGGATTTTCACAGTTTAAAACAGCGAGTGTAGAGCAGGATTTTCACAGTTTAAAACATCGAGAGGTGAGCAGGATTTTCACATTTTAAAACAGCAATTGTAGAGCAGGATTTTCACAGTTTAAAACAGCAAGAGGATAGCAGGATTTTCACCGTTTAAAACAACGAGAGTTGAGCAGGATTTTCAGTTTAAAATAGCGACAGAAGAGCCTGGATTTTCACTGTTTAAAAAAGCCAGAGGAGAGCAGGTATTTCACCGTTTAAAACAACGAGAGTTGAGCAGGATTTTCAGTTTAAAATAGCGACAGAAGAGCCTGGATTTTCACTGTTTAAAAAAGCCAGAGGAGAGCAGGTATTTCACATTTTAAAACAGCGAGAGGAGAGCCTGGATTTTCACAGTTTAAAACAGCGAGTGGAGAGCAGGGATTTTCAGAGTTTAAAACATCGAGAGGTGAGCAGGATTTTCACATTTTAAAACAGCAATTGTAGAGCAGGATATTCACAGTTTTAAAACAGCGAGAGGAGAGCAGGATTTTCACTGTTTAAAACAGCGAGAGTTGAGCAGGATTTTCAGTTTAAAATAGCGAGAGGAGAGCCTGGATTTTCACATTTTAAAAAAGCCAGAGGAGAGCAGGTATTTCACATTTTAAAACAGCGAGAGGAGAGCAGGATATTCACAGTTTAAAACAGCAAGTGTAGAGCAGGATTTTCAAAGTTTAAAACAGCAAGTTTAGAGCGGGGATTTTCAGAGTTTAAAACATAGAGAGGTGAGCAGGATTTTCACATTTTTAAACAGCAATTGTAGAGCAGGATTTTACAAGTTTAAAACAGCGAAAGGAGAGCAGGATTTGCACAGCATAAAACAGCGAGACGGGAGCAGGATTTTCATGGCATAAAACAGCCAGACGAAAGCCGGATTTTCACAAAACAGCCAGAGGAGTGCACGTATTTCACTGTTTAAAACAGCCAGAGGAGAGCAGGATTTTCACCGTTCAAAACAGCGAGAGGAGAGCAGGAATTTCACAGTTTTAAACAACGAGAGGAGAGCAGGATTTTCACTGTTTAAAACAGCGAGAGGAGAGCAGGATTTTCACAGTTTAAAACAGCGAGAGGAGAGCAGGAATTTCACAGTTTTAAACAACGAGAGGAGAGCAGGATTTTCACAGTTTAAAACAGCGAGAGGAGAGCAGAATTTTCACAGTATAAAACAGCGAGAGGAGTGCCAGGATATTCATAGATTAACACAGGGAGTGGAGAGTGGGATTTCTAAAGTTTAAAACAGCGAGAGGATAGCCGGATATTCACTGTTTAAAACAGCGAGAGGACAGCGGGATTTTCACAGTTTTAAAACAGCAGGAGGACAGCGGGATTTTCACAGTTTAAAACAGCGAGAGGACAGCGCGATTTTCACAGTTTAAAACAGCGAGATTATAGCAGGATATTCACAGATTCAATATGCGAGAGGAGATTAGGATTTTCACAGTTAAAAACAACGTGAGGAGAGGAGGGATTTCAATGTTTAAAACAGTGAGAGGGGAGGAGGGATTTCAATGTTTAAAACAGCGACAAGAGAGCAGGATTTTCACAGTTAAAAACGGGGATTGGAGAGCAGGATTTTCATATTTAAATTTAGCGAGAGGAGAGCAGTATTTTCACAGTTTAAAACAGCTGGATGAAACCAGGATTTTAACAGTTTCAAACAGCGATTGGAGTGTGGGATTTTCACACTTTAACACAACGAGAGGAGTGCCGGGATTTTCACTGTTTAACACAGTGAGAACACAGCCAGATTTTCACAATTTAAGACAACGAGAGGAGAGCAGGATTTTCACAGTTTAAAACTGCGAGAGGAGAGCAGGGTTTTCACAGTTCAAAACAGCGAGAGGAGAGCAGGATTTTCACAGTTTAAAACAGCGAGAGGAGAGCAGGGTTTTCACAGTTTAAAACAGCGAGAGGAGAGCAGGATTTTCACAGTTTAAAACAGCGAGAGGAGAGCAGGATTTTCACAGTTTAAAACAGCGAGAGGGAGAGCAGGATTTTCACAGTTTATAACAGCGAGAGGACAGACAGATTTTCATAGTTTAAAGCAAAATGAGGATAGCAGTGTTTTCACAGTTTAAAACTTCATGAGGAGAGTGGGATTTTCACAGTTTAAAACAATGAGATCCGTGTTGGGATTTTTCACACTTCAAAACAGCGAGAGGTGAGCAGGATTTTAACAGTTTAAAACAGCGACAGGAGAGCAGGATTTTCACAGTTTAAAACTGCAATTGGAGATCAGGATTATCATAGTTTAAAACAGCGAGAGGAGAGCAGGAATTTCACAGATTAAATATGTGAGAGGAGAGCAGGATTTTCACAGTTATACACAGCGAGAAGAGAGCCAGGTTTTCACAGTTTAAAACAGCGAGAGGACAGTGGGATTTTCATAGTTTAAAACAGGAAAAAGAGAGGTGATTTTTACATTTTAAAACAGCAAGTGGAGACCAGGATTTTCACAGTTTAAAACAGTGAGAGGAGAGCAGGATTTTCATAGTTTAAAACAGCGAGAGGACAGCGGCAATTTCACAGGTTGAAACAGCGAGAGGACAGACAGATTTTCACAGTTTAAAGCAAAGTGAGGATAGCAGTGTTTTCACAGTTTAAAACTTCATTAGGACAGCGGGATTTTCACAGTTTAAAACAGCGAGAGGAGAGCAGGATTTTCACAGTTTTAAAACAGCGATTGGAGATCAGGATTATCACAGTTTAAAACAGCGAGAGGAGAGCAGTATTTCACAGTTGAAAACAGCTAGAGGAAACCACGATTTTAACAGTTTAAAATAGCGAGTGGAGTGCAGGATTTTCACAGCTTAAAACAGTGAACGGAGAGTGCGATTTTCACAGTTAAAAAAAGCGAGAGATGTGCTGCGATTTTCACAGTTCAAAACAGCGAGAGGAGAGCAGGATATTCACAGTTTAACACAGCGAGCGGAGAGTGGGATTTCTACTGTTTAAAACAGCAAGAGGATAGCCGGATATTGACTGTTTAAAACAGCGAGAGGACAGCGGGATTTTCACAGTTTAAAACAGCGAGAGGAGTGCCGGATTTTCACAGTTTAAAACAGCGAGATTATAGCAGGATATTCACACATTCAATGTGCGAGAGGAGAGCAGGATTTTCACAGTTTAAAACACCGAGAGGAGAGCAGGATTTTCACAGTTTTAATCAGCGAGAGGGGAGCCGGGATTTTCACAGTTTTGAAACAGCCAGAGGAGCGCTGGATTTTTACTGTTTAAAACAGCGAGAGGAGAGCAGGAATTTCACAGTTTAAAACAGCGAGAGTAGAGCTGTGATTTTCACCGTTTAAAGCAGCGTGAAGTGAGCAGGATTTTCACCGTTTAAAGCAGTGAGAGGAGAGCAGGATTTTTACAATTTAAAACAGCGAGAGGAGAGCAGGATTTTCACACTTTAAAACTGTGAGAAGTGAGCAGGATTTTCACTGTTTAAAACAGCGAGAGGTGTGCTGGGATTGTCACAGTATTGAAGCAGCCAGAGGTGAGCAGGATTTTCACAGTTTAAAACAGCGAGAGGAGAGCAGGATTTTCACAGTTTAAAACAGCGAGAGGAGAGCAGGATTTTCACAGTTTAAAACAGCGAGAGGAAAGCAGGATTTTCACAGTTTAAAACACCGAGAGGAGAGCAGGATTTTCACAGTTTAAAACACCGAGTGGAGAGTAGGATTTTCATAGTTTTAATCAGCGAGAGGGGAGCCGGGATTTTCACAGTTTTGAAACAGCCAGAGGAGCGCTGGATTTTTACTGTTTAAAACAGCGAGAGGAGAGCAGGAATTTCACAGTTTAAAACAGCGAGAGTAGAGCTGTGATTTTCACCGTTTAAAGCAGCGTGAAGTGAGCAGGATTTTCACCGTTTAAAGCAGTGAGAGGAGAGCAGGATTTTTACAATTTAAAACAGCGAGAGGACAGCTGGGATTTTCACACTTTAAAACTGTGAGAAGTGAGCAGGATTTTCACTGTTTAAAACAGCGAGAGGTGAGCTGGGATTGTCACAGTATTGAAGCAGCCAGAGGTGAGCAGGATTTTCACAGTTTAAAACAGCGAGAGGAGAGCAGGATTTTCACAGTTTAAAACAGCGAGAGGAGAGCAGGATTTTCACAGTTTAAAACAGCCAGAGGAGAGCAGGTATTTTGCAGTTTAAAACAGCCAGAGGAGAGCCAGGATTTTCACAGTTTAATTCAGCGAGAGGAGAGAAGGATATTCACGGATTAAAACAGCGAGATTAGATTTGGGATTTTCGCAGATTAAAACAATGCGAGGTGAGCATGATTTTCACAGTTTAAAACAGCGAGAGGAGAGCAGGAGTTTCACAGTGTAAAACAACGAGAGGAGAGCTTTGATTTTTACCGTTTCAAACACCAAGAGGAGTGCTGCGATTTTCACAGTTGAAAACTGGGAGATGCTGGCCAGGATTTTCGCATTTTAAAACAACGAGAGGACAGCAGAATTTTCACAGGTTAAATCTGCGGGAGAAGAGCACGATTTTCACAATGTAAAACAGCGAGAGGTGTGCAGTATTTTCACAGTTTAAAACCGCGAGAGACATCTGGATTTTCACAGTTTTAAACAGCGAGAGGGAAGCAGGATTTTCGCAGTTTAAAACAGTGAGAGGAGAGCCGGGATTTTCACCTTTTAAAAGAGCCAGAGGAGAGCTCGATATTCACAGTTTAAAACACCGAGAGGAGAGCTGGGATTTTCACAGTTTAAAACAGCGAGAGGAGAGCAGGATTTTTACAGTGTAAAACAACGAGAGGATAGCTGTGATTTTTACCGTTTCAAACACCGAGAGGAGTGCTGTGATTTTCACAGTTGAAAACAGGGAGATGTTGGCCAGGATTTTCGCGTTTTAAAACAGTGAGAGGCAAGAAGGAATTTCACAGGTTAAAACAGCGAGGAAAGAGCACGATTTTCACAATATAAAACAGCGAGAGGTGTGCAGTATTTTCACAGTTTAAAACCGCAAGAGACATCTGGATTTTCACAGTTTAAAACAGCGAGAGGGAAGCAGGATTTTCGCAGTTTAAAACAGTGAGAGGAGAACCGGGATTTTCACATTTTAAAAGAGCCAGAGGAGTGCTGCGATTTTCACAGTTGAAATCAGGGAGATGATGGCCAGGATTTTCGCATTTTAAAACAACGAGAGGAGAGCAGGATTTTCACAGGTTAAATCTGTGAGAGAAGAGTACGATTTTCACAATATAAAACAGCGAGAGGTGTGCAGTATTTTCACAGTTTAAAACAGCGAAAGGGAAGCAGGATTTCGCAGTTTAAAACAGTGAGAGGAGAGCCGGGATTTTCACAGTTTAAAACAGTGAGAGTTGAGCAGGATTTTCACAGTTGAAAACAGCGAGAGGAAAGCAGGATTTTCACAGTTTTAATCAGCGAGAGGAGAGCAGGATTTTTACAGTTTTAAACAGCGACAGGAGAGCCGGGATTTTTGCAGTTTTGAAACAGCCAGAGGGGCGCAGGATTTTCACTGTTTAAAACAGCGAGAGGAGAGCAGGAATTTCACAGTTTAAAACAGCGAGAGTAGAGCTGTGATTTTCACCGTTTAAAGCAGCGTGAAGTGAGCAGGATTTTCACTGTTTAAAACAGCGAGAGGTGAGCTGGGATTGTCACAGTATTGAAGCAGCCAGAGATGAGCACAATTTTCACAGTTTAAAACAGCCAGAGGAGAGCAGGATTTTCACAGTTTAAAACAGTGAGAGGAGAGCAGGATTTTCACAGTCTAAAACAGCGAGAGGAGAGCAGGATTTTCACAGTGTAAAACAACGAGAGCAGAGCTGTGATTTTTAACGTTTCAAACACCGAGAGGAGTGCTGCGATTTTCACAGTTGAAAACAGGGAGATGTTGGCCAGGATTTTCGCATTTTAAAACAGCAAGAGGAGAGCAGCATTTTCACAGGTTAAATCTGCAAGAGAAGAGCACGATTTTCACAATATAAAACAGCGAGAGGTGTGCAGTATTTTCACTGTTTAAAACCGCGAGAGTCATCTGGATTTTCACAGTTTTAAACAGCGAGAGGGAAGCAGGATTTTCGCAGTTTAAAACAGTGAGAGGAGAGCAGGAATTTCACAGTTTAAAACAGCGAGAGGGAAGCAGGATTTTCGCAGTTTAAAACAGTGAGAGGAGAGCCGGGATTTTCACATTTTATAAGAGCCAGAGGAGAACAGGATTTTCGTAGTTTAAAACAGCGAGAGGTGAGCACGATTTTCACAGTTTAAAAAAGCGAGAGGAGAGCAGGATTTTCACAGTTTAAAACAGCGAGAGGTGAGTTGGGATTTTCACAGTTTAAAACAGCGAGAGGAGAGCTGGGATTTACACAGTTTAAATCAGCCAGAGGAGAGCTGGATTTTCACAGTTTAAAACAGTGAGAGCTGACCCTGAATTTCACAGTTTAAAACAGCGAGAGTTGAGCAGGATTTTCACAGTTTAAAACTGCGAGAGGAGAGCAGGATTTTCACAGTTTAAAACACCGAGAGGAGAGCAGGATTTTCACAGTTTTAATCAGCGAGAGGCGAGCCGGGATTTTCACAGTTTGAAACAGCCAGAGGAGCCCTGGATTTTTACTGTTTAAAACAGCGAGAGGAGAGCTGGAATTTCATAGTTTAAAACAGCGAGAGTAGAGCTTTGATTTTCACCGTTTAGAGCAGCGTGAAGTGAGCAGGATTTTCACCGTTGAAAGCAGTGAGAGGATAGCAGGATTTTTACAATTTAAAACAGCGAGAGGAGAGCTGGGATTTTCACACTTTATAACTGTGAGAAGTGAGCAGGATTTTCACTGTTTAAAACAGCGAGAGGTGAGCTGGGATTGTCACAGTATTGAAGCAGCCAGAGGTGAGCAGGATTTTCACAGTTTAAAACAGCGAGAGGAGAGCAGTATTTTCACAGTTTAAAACAGCCAGAGGAAAGCAGGATTTTCACAGTTTCAAACACCAAGAGGAGAGCAGGAATTTCACAGTTTAAAACACCGAGAGGAGAGCAGGATTTTCACAGTTTTAATCAGCGAGAGGGGAGCCGGGATTTTCACAGTTTTGAAACAGCCAGAGGAGCGCTGGATTTTTACTGTTTAAAACAGCGAAAGGAGAGCAGGAATTTCACAGTTTAAAACAGCGAGAGGTGAGCAGGAATTTCACAGTTTGAAACAGCGATAGGTGAGCTGGGATTTTCACAGTATCGAAGCAGCCAGAGGAGTGCAGGATTTTCACTGTTTAAAACAGCGAGTTGAGAGGTGGGATTTTCACACTTTAAAACTGCCAGAAGTGAGTGGGATTTTCACTGTTTCAAACAGCGAGAGGAGAGCAGGATTTTCACAGTTTAAAACAGCCAGAGGAGAGCCAGGATTTTCACAGTTTAATTCAGCGAGAGGAGAGAAGGATATTCACGGATTAAAACAGCGAGATTAGATTTGGGATTTTCGCAGATTAAAACAACGAGAGGTGAGAAGGGATTTGCACAGTTTAAAACAATGCGAGGTGAGCATGATTTTCACAGTTTAAAACAGCGAGAGGAGAGCAGGAGTTTCACAGTGTAAAACAACGAGAGGAGAGCTTTGATTTTTACCGTTTCAAACACCAAGAGGAGTGCTGCGATTTTCACAGTTGAAAACTGGGAGATGCTGGCCAGGATTTTCGCATTTTAAAACAACGAGAGGACAGCAGAATTTTCACAGGTTAAATCTGCGAGAGAAGAGCACGATTTTCACAATATAAAACAGCGAGAGGTGTGCAGTATTTTCACAGTTTAAAACCGCGAGAGACATCTGGATTTTCACAGTTTTAAACAGCGAGAGGGAAGCAGGATTTTCGCAGTTTAAAACAGTGAGAGGAGAGCCGGGATTTTCACATTTTAAAAGAGCCAGAGGAGAGCTCGATATTCACAGTTTAAAACACCGAGAGGAGAGCTGTGATTTTTACCGTTTCAAACACCGAGAGGGGTGCTGTGATTTTCACAGTTGAAAACAGGGAATGTTGGCCAGGATTTTCGCATTTTAAAACAGTGAGAGGCAAGAAGGAATTTCACAGGTTAAAACCGCGAGGGAAGAGCACGTTTTTCACAATATAAAACAGCAAGAGGTGTGCAGTATTTTCACAGTTTAAAACCGCGAGAGACATCTGGATTTTCACAGTTTAAAACAGCGAGAGGGAAGCAGGATTTTCGCAGTTTGAAACAGTGAGAGGAGAGCCGGGATTTTCACATTTTAAAAGAGCCAGAGGAGAGCAGGATTTTCACAGTTTAAAACAGCGAGAGGAGAGCTGTGATTTTCACCGTTTAAAGCAGCGTGAAGTGAGCAGGATTTTCACCGTTTAAAGCAGTGATAGGAGAGCAGGATTTTCACTGTTTAAAACAGCGAGAGGTGAGCTGGGATAGTCACAGTATTGAAGCAGCCAGAGGTGAGCAGGATTTCCACAGTTTAAAACACCAAGAGGAAAGCAGGATATTCAGTTTCAAACACCAAGAGGAGAGCAGGATTTTCACAGTTTTAATCAGCGAGAGGAGAGCAGGATTTTTACAGTTTTAAACAGCGACAGGACAGCCGGGATTTTCGCAGTTTTGAAACAGCCAGAGGAGCGCAGGATTTGCACTGTTTAAAACAGCGAGAGGAGAGCAGGAATTTCACAGTTTAAAACAGCGAGAGGAGAGCTGTGATTTTTACCGTTTCAAACACCAAGAGGAGTGCTGTGATTTTCACAGTTGAAAACAGGAAGATGTTGGCCAGGATTTTCGCATTTTAAAACAGCGAGAGGACAGCGGAATTTTCACAGGTTAAATCTGTGAGAGAAGAGCAGGATTTTCACAATATAAAACAGCGAGAGGTGTGCAGTAATTTCACAGTTTAAAACCGCGAGAGACATCTGGATTTTCACAGTTTAAAACAGCGAGAGGGAAGCAGGATTTTCGCAGTTTGAAACAGTGAGAGGAGAGCCGGGATTTTCACATTTTAAAAGAGCCAGAGGAGAGCAGGATTTTCACAGTTTAAAACAGCGAGAGGAGAGCTGTGATTTTCACCGTTTAAAGCAGCGTGAAGTGAGCAGGATTTTCACCGTTTAAAGCAGTGATAGGAGAGCAGGATTTTCACTGTTTAAAACAGCGAGAGGTGAGCTGGGATTGTCACAGTATTGAAGCAGCCAGAGGTGAGCAGGATTTCCACAGTTTAAAACACCAAGAGGAAAGCAGGATATTCAGTTTCAAACACCAAGAGGAGAGCAGGATTTTCACAGTTTTAATCAGCGAGAGGAGAGCAGGATTTTTACAGTTTTAAACAGCGACAGGACAGCCGGGATTTTCGCAGTTTTGAAACAGCCAGAGGAGCGCAGGATTTGCACTGTTTAAAACAGCGAGAGGAGAGCAGGAATTTCACAGTTTAAAACAGCGAGAGGAGAGCTGTGATTTTTACCGTTTCAAACACCAAGAGGAGTGCTGTGATTTTCACAGTTGAAAACAGGAAGATGTTGGCCAGGATTTTCGCATTTTAAAACAGCGAGAGGACAGCGGAATTTTCACAGGTTAAATCTGTGAGAGAAGAGCAGGATTTTCACAATATAAAACAGCGAGAGGTGTGCAGTAATTTCACAGTTTAAAACCGCGAGAGACATCTGGATTTTCACAGTTTAAAACAGCGAGAGGGAAGCAGAATTTTCACAGTTTAAAACAGTGAGAGGAAAGCCTGGATTTTCGCATTTTAAAAGAGCCAGAGGAGAGCAGGATTTTCACAATTTAAAACAGCGAGAAGAGAGCTGAGATTTACACAGTTTAAAACAGCCAGAGGAGAGCCGGATTTTCGCAGTTCAAAACAGTGAGAGCTGACCCTGAATTTCACAGTTTAAAACAGCAAGAGGAGAGCAGGATTTTCACAGTTTAAAACAGCGAGAGGTGAGTTGGGATTTTCACAGTATTGAAGCAGCCAGAGGGGAGCAGGTATTTTCACAGTTTAATTCAACGAGAGGAGAGAAGGATATTCACGGATTAAATTGCGAGTGGAGAGCAGGAATTTCACAGTTTAAAATAGCGAGAGTAGAGTTGGGATTTTCACACTTTAAAACTGTGAGAAGTGAGCAGGATTTTCACAGTTTAAAACAGCGAGAGGAAAGCAGGATTTTCACAATTTAAAACACCAAGAGGAGAGCAGGTATTTCACAGTTTAAAACAGCAAGAGGTGAGCAGGGTTTTCACAATTTTAAACATCGAGAGGAGAGCAGGGTTTTCACAGTTTGAAACAGCGAGAGGAGAGCAGGTTTTTCACAGTTTAAAACAGCGAGAGGAAAACAGGGTTTTCACAGTTAAAAACAGCGAGAGGAGATCAGGTTTTTCAGTTTAAAAAAGCAAGAGGTGAGCAGCATTTTCACAGTTTAAAACAGCGAGAGGAGAGCAGGATTTTCACAGTTTAAAACAATGAGTGGTGAGAAGGATTGAAACAGTTTAAAACAGCGAGATGGGAGCAGGGTTCTCACAGTTTAAAACAAAGAGAGGTGAGCAGGTTTTTCACAGTTTAAAACAACGAGAGGAGAGCAGGGTTTTCAAAGTTTAAAACAGCGATAGGAGAGCAGGTTTTTCACAGTTTAAAACAACGAGTGGAGAACAGGGTATTCACAGTTAAAAACAGCGAGAGGAGAGCAAGTTTTTCACAGTTTGAAACAGCGAGAGGAGAGCAGGTTTTTCACAGTTTAAAACAGCGAGAGGAGAGCAGGGTTTTTACAGTTTAAAACAGCGAGAGGGGAGCAGGTTTTTCAAAGTTTAAAACAACGAGAGGTGAGCAGGTTTTTCACAGTTTAAAACAGCGAGAGGAGAGCAGGTTTTTCACAGTGTAAAACAGCGAATGGAGAGCCGGGATTTCACAGTTTAAAACAGCGAGAGGAGAGCAGGTTTTTCAAAGTTTAAAACAGCGAGAGGAGAGCAGGTTTTTCACAGTTTAAAACAGCGAGAGGAGAGCAGGGTTTTCAAAGTTTAAAACAGCGAGAGGGGAGCAGGATTTTCACAGTTTAAAACAGCGAGAAGAGAGCAGGAATTTCACAGTTTAAAACAGCGAGAGGAGAGCAGGAATTTCACAGTTTAAAACAGCGAGAAGCGAGCAGGAATTTCACTGTTTAAAACAGCGAGAGGAGAGCAGGATTTTCACCGTTTAAAACAGCGAAAGGAGAGCAGGTTTTTCACAGTTTAAAACAGCGAGAAGCGAGCAGGAATTTCACAGTTTAAAACAGCGAGAGGAGAGCAGGATTTTCACAGTTTAAAACAGCGAGAGGGGAGCAAGATTTTCAGAGTTTAAAGCTGCGAGAGGGTAGCTGGATATTCACAGTTTAAAACAGCGGGAAGAGATCAGGAATTTCACAGTTTAAAACAGCGAGAGGAGAGCAGGATTTTCACAGTTTAAAACAGCGAGAGGGGAGCTAGATTTTCAGAGTTTAAAGCTGCGAGAGGGTAGCTGGATATTCACAGTTTAAAACAGCGAGAGTTGAGCAGGATTTTCACAGTTTAAAATATCAAGAGGAGAGCCTGGATTTTCACAGTTTAAAACAGCGAGTGTAGAGCAGGATTTTCACAGTTTAAAACATCGAGAGGTGAGCAGGATTTTCACATTTTAAAACAGCAATTGTAGAGCAGGATTTTCACAGTTTAAAACAGCAAGAGGATAGCAGGATTTTCACCGTTTAAAACAACGAGAGTTGAGCAGGATTTTCAGTTTAAAATAGCGACAGAAGAGCCTGGATTTTCACTGTTTAAAAAAGCCAGAGGAGAGCAGGTATTTCACATTTTGAAACAGCGAGAGGAGAGCCTGGATTTTCACAGTTTAAAACAGCGAGTGGAGAGCAGGGATTTTCAGACTTTAAAACATCGAGAGGTGAGCAGGATTTTCACATTTTAAAACAGCAATTGTAGAGCAGGATATTCACAGTTTAAAACAGCGAGAGGAGAGCAGGATTTTCACCGTTTAAAACAGCGAGAGTTGAGCAGGATTTTCAGTTTAAAATAGCGAGAGGAGAGCCTGGATTTTCACACTTTAAAAAAGCCAGAGGAGAGCAGGTATTTCACATTTTAAAACAGCCAGAGGAGAGCAGGATATTCACAGTTTAAAACAGCAAGTGTAGAGCAGGATTTTCAAAGTTTAAAACAGCAAGTTTAGAGCGGGGATTTTCAGAGTTTAAAACATCGAGAGGTGAGCAGGATTTTCACATTTTTAAACAGCAATTGTAGAGCAGGATTTTACAAGTTTAAAACAGCGAAAGGAGAGCAGGATTTGCACAGCATAAAACAGCGAGACGGGAGCAGGATTTTCATGGCATAAAACAGCCAGACGAAAGCCGGATTTTCACAAAACAGCCAGAGGAGTGCACGTATTTCACTGTTTAAAACAGCCAGAGGAGAGCAGGATTTTCACCGTTCAAAACAGCGAGAGTTGAGCAGGATTTTCACAGTTTAAAATAGCGAGAGGAGAGCCTTATTTTCACTGTTTAAAAAAGCCAGAGGAGAGCAGGTATTTCACATTTTAAAACAGCCAGAGGAGAGCAGGATTTCAAAGTTTAAAACAGCAAGTGTAGAGCTGGGATTTTCAGAGTTTAAAACATCGAGAGGTGAGCAGGATTTTCACATTTTAAAACAGCAATTGTAGAGCAGGATTTTACAAGTTTAAAACAGCAAAAGGAGAGCCGGATTTGCACAGCATAAAACAGCGAGACAGGAGCAGGATTTTCATGGCATAAAACAGCCAGACGAAAGCCGGATTTTCACAAAACAGCCAGAGGAGTGCACGTATTTCACTGTTTAAAACAGCCAGAGGAGAGCAGGATCTTCACAGTTTAAAACAGCGAGAAGAGAGCAGGAATTTCACAGTTTAAAACAGCGAGAGGAGAGCAGGAATTTCACAGTTTAAAACAGCGAGAGGAGAGCAGGTATTTCACAGTTTAAAACAGTGAGAAGCGAGTAGGAATTTCACCGTTTAAAACAGCGAGAAGGGAGCAGGAATTTCACCGTTTAAAACAGTGAGAGGAGAGCAGGATTTTCACAGTTTAAAACAGCGAGAGGAGAGCAGGATTTTCACCATTTAAAACAGCGAGAGGAGAGCAGGTTTTTCACAGTTTAAAACAGCGAGAGGGGAGATAGATTTTCAGAGTTTAAAGCTGCGAGAGGGTAGCTGGATATTCACAGTTTAAAACAGCGAGAGGAGAGCAGGATATTCAGAGTTTAAAACAGCGAGAGGAGAGCAGGATATTCACAGTTTAATACAGCGAGAGGAGAGCAGGATTTTCACAGTTTAAAACAGCGAGAGTTGAGCTGGATTTTCAGTTTAAAATAGCGGGAGGAGAGCCTGGATTTTCACTGTTTAAAAAAGCCAGAGGGGAGCAGGTATTTCACATTTGAAAACAGCGAGAGGAGAGCCTGGATTTTCACAGTTTAAAACAGCGAGTGGAGAGCAGGGATTTTCAGAGTTTAAAACATCGAGAGGAGAGCAGGATTTTCACAGTTTAAAACAGCGAGAGGGGAGATAGATTTTCAGAGTTTAAAGCTGCGAGAGGGTAGCTGGATATTCACAGTTTAAAACAGCGAGAGGAGAGCAGGATATTCACAGTTTAAAACAGCGAGAGGAGAGCAGGATATTCACAGTTTAAAACAGTGAGAGGAGAGCAGGTATTTCACAGTTTAAAACAGCGAGAGGAGAGCAGGAATTTCACAGTTTAAAACAGCGAGAGGAGAGCAGGTATTTCACAGTCTAAAACAGCGAGAAGCGAGCAGGATTTTCACCGTTTAAAACAGCGAGAGAGAGCAGGAATTTCACCGTTTAAAACAGCGAGAGGAGAGCAGGATTTTCAAAGTTTTAAACAGCAAGAAAGGAGCTAGATTTTCAGAGTTTAAAGCTGCGAGAGGGGAGCCGGATATTCACTGTTTAAAACAGCGAGAGGAGAGCTGGGATTTTCACAGTTTAAAAAGGCAAGAGGAAGAGACGGGATTTTAAAAGTTTCAAACGGCGGGAGGAAAGCAGAATTTTCACAGTTTAAAACAACGAGTGGAGAGCAGGATTTTCAAAGTTTAAAACAGCAAGTGTAAAGCTGGGATTTTCAGAGTTTAAAAGAGCGAGAGGAGAGCCTGGATTTTCACTGTTTAAAACAGTGAGAGGTGAGCGGGATTTTCACTGTTTAAAATAGCGAGAGGAGGGCCTGGATTTTCACTGTTTAAAACAGCCAGAGGAGAGCAGGATTTTCACATTTTAAAACAGCAATTGTAGAGCAGGATTTTCACAGTTTAAAACAGCAAGAGGAGAGCAGGATTTTCACCTTTTAAAACAGCGAGAGTTGAGCAGGATTTTCACAGTTTAAAATAGCGAGAGGAGAGCCTGGATTTTCACTGTTTAAAAAAGCCAGAGGAGAGCAGGTATTTCACATTTTAAAACAGCAAGTGTAGAGCTGGGATTTTCAGAGTTTAAAACATCGAGAGGTGAGCAGGATTTTCACATTTTAAAACAGCAATTGTAGAGCAGGATTTTACAAGTTTAAAACAGCGAAAGGAGAGCAGGATTTGCACAGCATAAAACAGCGAGACGGGAGCAGGATTTTCATGGCATAAAACAGCCAGACGAAAGCCGGATTTTCACAAAACAGCCAGAGGAGTGCACGTATTTCACTGTTTAAAACAGCCAGAGGAGAGCTGGATCTTCACAGTTTAAAACAGTGAGAAGAGAGCAGGAATTTCACAGTTTAAAACAGCGAGAGGAGAGCAGGAATTTCACAGTTTAAAACAGCGAGAGGAGAGCAGGTATTTCACAGTTTAAAACAGCGAGAAGCGAGTAGGAATTTCACCGTTTAAAACAGCGAGAGGAGAGCAGGAATTTCACAGTTTAAAACAGCGAGAAGCGAGCAGGATTTTCACAGTTTAAAACAGCAAGAGGAGAGCAGGTTTTTCACTGTTTAAAACAGTGAGAAGTGAGCAGGAATTTCACAGTTTAGAACAGCGAGAGGAGAGCGGGATTTTCACAGTTTAAAACAGCCAGACAAAAGCTGGATTTTCACACTTTAAAACAGCGAGAGGAAAGCTGGGATTTTCACAGTTAAAAACAGCGAGAGGAGAGCAGGGTTTTCACAGTTTAAAACAGCGAGAGGAGAGCAGGATTTTCACAGTTAAAAACAGCGAGAGGAGAGCAGGAATTTCACAGTTTAAAACAGCGAGAGGAGAGCTGTGATTTTTACCGTTTCAAACACCAAGAGGAGTGCTGTGATTTTCACAGTTGAAAACAGGAAGATGTTGGCCAGGATTTTCGCATTTTAAAACAGCGAGAGGACAGCGGAATTTTCACAGGTTAAATCTGTGAGAGAAGAGCAGGATTTTCACAATATAAAACAGCGAGAGGTGTGCAGTAATTTCACAGTTTAAAACCGCGAGAGACATCTGGATTTTCACAGTTTAAAACAGCGAGAGGGAAGCAGGATTTTCGCAGTTTGAAACAGTGAGAGGAGAGCCGGGATTTTCACATTTTAAAAGAGCCAGAGGAGAGCAGGATTTTCACAGTTTAAAACAGCGAGAGGAGAGCTGTGATTTTCACCGTTTAAAGCAGCGTGAAGTGAGCAGGATTTTCACCGTTTAAAGCAGTGATAGGAGAGCAGGATTTTCACTGTTTAAAACAGCGAGAGGTGAGCTGGGATTGTCACAGTATTGAAGCAGCCAGAGGTGAGCAGGATTTCCACAGTTTAAAACACCAAGAGGAAAGCAGGATATTCAGTTTCAAACACCAAGAGGAGAGCAGGATTTTCACAGTTTTAATCAGCGAGAGGAGAGCAGGATTTTTACAGTTTTAAACAGCGACAGGACAGCCGGGATTTTCGCAGTTTTGAAACAGCCAGAGGAGCGCAGGATTTGCACTGTTTAAAACAGCGAGAGGAGAGCAGGAATTTCACAGTTTAAAACAGCGAGAGGAGAGCTGTGATTTTTACCGTTTCAAACACCAAGAGGAGTGCTGTGATTTTCACAGTTGAAAACAGGAAGATGTTGGCCAGGATTTTCGCATTTTAAAACAGCGAGAGGACAGCGGAATTTTCACAGGTTAAATCTGTGAGAGAAGAGCAGGATTTTCACAATATAAAACAGCGAGAGGTGTGCAGTAATTTCACAGTTTAAAACCGCGAGAGACATCTGGATTTTCACAGTTTAAAACAGCGAGAGGGAAGCAGAATTTTCACAGTTTAAAACAGTGAGAGGAAAGCCTGGATTTTCGCATTTTAAAAGAGCCAGAGGAGAGCAGGATTTTCACAATTTAAAACAGCGAGAAGAGAGCTGAGATTTACACAGTTTAAAACAGCCAGAGGAGAGCCGGATTTTCGCAGTTCAAAACAGTGAGAGCTGACCCTGAATTTCACAGTTTAAAACAGCAAGAGGAGAGCAGGATTTTCACAGTTTAAAACAGCGAGAGGTGAGTTGGGATTTTCACAGTATTGAAGCAGCCAGAGGGGAGCAGGTATTTTCACAGTTTAATTCAACGAGAGGAGAGAAGGATATTCACGGATTAAATTGCGAGTGGAGAGCAGGAATTTCACAGTTTAAAATAGCGAGAGTAGAGTTGGGATTTTCACACTTTAAAACTGTGAGAAGTGAGCAGGATTTTCACAGTTTAAAACAGCGAGAGGAAAGCAGGATTTTCACAATTTAAAACACCAAGAGGAGAGCAGGTATTTCACAGTTTAAAACAGCAAGAGGTGAGCAGGGTTTTCACAATTTTAAACATCGAGAGGAGAGCAGGGTTTTCACAGTTTGAAACAGCGAGAGGAGAGCAGGTTTTTCACAGTTTAAAACAGCGAGAGGAAAACAGGGTTTTCACAGTTAAAAACAGCGAGAGGAGATCAGGTTTTTCAGTTTAAAAAAGCAAGAGGTGAGCAGCATTTTCACAGTTTAAAACAGCGAGAGGAGAGCAGGATTTTCACAGTTTAAAACAATGAGTGGTGAGAAGGATTGAAACAGTTTAAAACAGCGAGATGGGAGCAGGGTTCTCACAGTTTAAAACAAAGAGAGGTGAGCAGGTTTTTCACAGTTTAAAACAACGAGAGGAGAGCAGGGTTTTCAAAGTTTAAAACAGCGATAGGAGAGCAGGTTTTTCACAGTTTAAAACAACGAGTGGAGAACAGGGTATTCACAGTTAAAAACAGCGAGAGGAGAGCAAGTTTTTCACAGTTTGAAACAGCGAGAGGAGAGCAGGTTTTTCACAGTTTAAAACAGCGAGAGGAGAGCAGGGTTTTTACAGTTTAAAACAGCGAGAGGGGAGCAGGTTTTTCAAAGTTTAAAACAACGAGAGGTGAGCAGGTTTTTCACAGTTTAAAACAGCGAGAGGAGAGCAGGTTTTTCACAGTGTAAAACAGCGAATGGAGAGCCGGGATTTCACAGTTTAAAACAGCGAGAGGAGAGCAGGTTTTTCAAAGTTTAAAACAGCGAGAGGAGAGCAGGTTTTTCACAGTTTAAAACAGCGAGAGGAGAGCAGGGTTTTCAAAGTTTAAAACAGCGAGAGGGGAGCAGGATTTTCACAGTTTAAAACAGCGAGAAGAGAGCAGGAATTTCACAGTTTAAAACAGCGAGAGGAGAGCAGGAATTTCACAGTTTAAAACAGCGAGAAGCGAGCAGGAATTTCACTGTTTAAAACAGCGAGAGGAGAGCAGGATTTTCACCGTTTAAAACAGCGAAAGGAGAGCAGGTTTTTCACAGTTTAAAACAGCGAGAAGCGAGCAGGAATTTCACAGTTTAAAACAGCGAGAGGAGAGCAGGATTTTCACAGTTTAAAACAGCGAGAGGGGAGCAAGATTTTCAGAGTTTAAAGCTGCGAGAGGGTAGCTGGATATTCACAGTTTAAAACAGCGGGAAGAGATCAGGAATTTCACAGTTTAAAACAGCGAGAGGAGAGCAGGATTTTCACAGTTTAAAACAGCGAGAGGGGAGCTAGATTTTCAGAGTTTAAAGCTGCGAGAGGGTAGCTGGATATTCACAGTTTAAAACAGCGAGAGTTGAGCAGGATTTTCACAGTTTAAAATATCAAGAGGAGAGCCTGGATTTTCACAGTTTAAAACAGCGAGTGTAGAGCAGGATTTTCACAGTTTAAAACATCGAGAGGTGAGCAGGATTTTCACATTTTAAAACAGCAATTGTAGAGCAGGATTTTCACAGTTTAAAACAGCAAGAGGATAGCAGGATTTTCACCGTTTAAAACAACGAGAGTTGAGCAGGATTTTCAGTTTAAAATAGCGACAGAAGAGCCTGGATTTTCACTGTTTAAAAAAGCCAGAGGAGAGCAGGTATTTCACATTTTGAAACAGCGAGAGGAGAGCCTGGATTTTCACAGTTTAAAACAGCGAGTGGAGAGCAGGGATTTTCAGACTTTAAAACATCGAGAGGTGAGCAGGATTTTCACATTTTAAAACAGCAATTGTAGAGCAGGATATTCACAGTTTAAAACAGCGAGAGGAGAGCAGGATTTTCACCGTTTAAAACAGCGAGAGTTGAGCAGGATTTTCAGTTTAAAATAGCGAGAGGAGAGCCTGGATTTTCACACTTTAAAAAAGCCAGAGGAGAGCAGGTATTTCACATTTTAAAACAGCCAGAGGAGAGCAGGATATTCACAGTTTAAAACAGCAAGTGTAGAGCAGGATTTTCAAAGTTTAAAACAGCAAGTTTAGAGCGGGGATTTTCAGAGTTTAAAACATCGAGAGGTGAGCAGGATTTTCACATTTTTAAACAGCAATTGTAGAGCAGGATTTTACAAGTTTAAAACAGCGAAAGGAGAGCAGGATTTGCACAGCATAAAACAGCGAGACGGGAGCAGGATTTTCATGGCATAAAACAGCCAGACGAAAGCCGGATTTTCACAAAACAGCCAGAGGAGTGCACGTATTTCACTGTTTAAAACAGCCAGAGGAGAGCAGGATTTTCACCGTTCAAAACAGCGAGAGTTGAGCAGGATTTTCACAGTTTAAAATAGCGAGAGGAGAGCCTTATTTTCACTGTTTAAAAAAGCCAGAGGAGAGCAGGTATTTCACATTTTAAAACAGCCAGAGGAGAGCAGGATTTCAAAGTTTAAAACAGCAAGTGTAGAGCTGGGATTTTCAGAGTTTAAAACATCGAGAGGTGAGCAGGATTTTCACATTTTAAAACAGCAATTGTAGAGCAGGATTTTACAAGTTTAAAACAGCAAAAGGAGAGCCGGATTTGCACAGCATAAAACAGCGAGACAGGAGCAGGATTTTCATGGCATAAAACAGCCAGACGAAAGCCGGATTTTCACAAAACAGCCAGAGGAGTGCACGTATTTCACTGTTTAAAACAGCCAGAGGAGAGCAGGATCTTCACAGTTTAAAACAGCGAGAAGAGAGCAGGAATTTCACAGTTTAAAACAGCGAGAGGAGAGCAGGAATTTCACAGTTTAAAACAGCGAGAGGAGAGCAGGTATTTCACAGTTTAAAACAGTGAGAAGCGAGTAGGAATTTCACCGTTTAAAACAGCGAGAAGGGAGCAGGAATTTCACCGTTTAAAACAGTGAGAGGAGAGCAGGATTTTCACAGTTTAAAACAGCGAGAGGAGAGCAGGATTTTCACCATTTAAAACAGCGAGAGGAGAGCAGGTTTTTCACAGTTTAAAACAGCGAGAGGGGAGATAGATTTTCAGAGTTTAAAGCTGCGAGAGGGTAGCTGGATATTCACAGTTTAAAACAGCGAGAGGAGAGCAGGATATTCAGAGTTTAAAACAGCGAGAGGAGAGCAGGATATTCACAGTTTAATACAGCGAGAGGAGAGCAGGATTTTCACAGTTTAAAACAGCGAGAGTTGAGCTGGATTTTCAGTTTAAAATAGCGGGAGGAGAGCCTGGATTTTCACTGTTTAAAAAAGCCAGAGGGGAGCAGGTATTTCACATTTGAAAACAGCGAGAGGAGAGCCTGGATTTTCACAGTTTAAAACAGCGAGTGGAGAGCAGGGATTTTCAGAGTTTAAAACATCGAGAGGAGAGCAGGATTTTCACAGTTTAAAACAGCGAGAGGGGAGATAGATTTTCAGAGTTTAAAGCTGCGAGAGGGTAGCTGGATATTCACAGTTTAAAACAGCGAGAGGAGAGCAGGATATTCACAGTTTAAAACAGCGAGAGGAGAGCAGGATATTCACAGTTTAAAACAGTGAGAGGAGAGCAGGTATTTCACAGTTTAAAACAGCGAGAGGAGAGCAGGAATTTCACAGTTTAAAACAGCGAGAGGAGAGCAGGTATTTCACAGTCTAAAACAGCGAGAAGCGAGCAGGATTTTCACCGTTTAAAACAGCGAGAGAGAGCAGGAATTTCACCGTTTAAAACAGCGAGAGGAGAGCAGGATTTTCAAAGTTTTAAACAGCAAGAAAGGAGCTAGATTTTCAGAGTTTAAAGCTGCGAGAGGGGAGCCGGATATTCACTGTTTAAAACAGCGAGAGGAGAGCTGGGATTTTCACAGTTTAAAAAGGCAAGAGGAAGAGACGGGATTTTAAAAGTTTCAAACGGCGGGAGGAAAGCAGAATTTTCACAGTTTAAAACAACGAGTGGAGAGCAGGATTTTCAAAGTTTAAAACAGCAAGTGTAAAGCTGGGATTTTCAGAGTTTAAAAGAGCGAGAGGAGAGCCTGGATTTTCACTGTTTAAAACAGTGAGAGGTGAGCGGGATTTTCACTGTTTAAAATAGCGAGAGGAGGGCCTGGATTTTCACTGTTTAAAACAGCCAGAGGAGAGCAGGATTTTCACATTTTAAAACAGCAATTGTAGAGCAGGATTTTCACAGTTTAAAACAGCAAGAGGAGAGCAGGATTTTCACCTTTTAAAACAGCGAGAGTTGAGCAGGATTTTCACAGTTTAAAATAGCGAGAGGAGAGCCTGGATTTTCACTGTTTAAAAAAGCCAGAGGAGAGCAGGTATTTCACATTTTAAAACAGCAAGTGTAGAGCTGGGATTTTCAGAGTTTAAAACATCGAGAGGTGAGCAGGATTTTCACATTTTAAAACAGCAATTGTAGAGCAGGATTTTACAAGTTTAAAACAGCGAAAGGAGAGCAGGATTTGCACAGCATAAAACAGCGAGACGGGAGCAGGATTTTCATGGCATAAAACAGCCAGACGAAAGCCGGATTTTCACAAAACAGCCAGAGGAGTGCACGTATTTCACTGTTTAAAACAGCCAGAGGAGAGCTGGATCTTCACAGTTTAAAACAGTGAGAAGAGAGCAGGAATTTCACAGTTTAAAACAGCGAGAGGAGAGCAGGAATTTCACAGTTTAAAACAGCGAGAGGAGAGCAGGTATTTCACAGTTTAAAACAGCGAGAAGCGAGTAGGAATTTCACCGTTTAAAACAGCGAGAGGAGAGCAGGAATTTCACAGTTTAAAACAGCGAGAAGCGAGCAGGATTTTCACAGTTTAAAACAGCAAGAGGAGAGCAGGTTTTTCACTGTTTAAAACAGTGAGAAGTGAGCAGGAATTTCACAGTTTAGAACAGCGAGAGGAGAGCGGGATTTTCACAGTTTAAAACAGCCAGACAAAAGCTGGATTTTCACACTTTAAAACAGCGAGAGGAAAGCTGGGATTTTCACAGTTAAAAACAGCGAGAGGAGAGCAGGGTTTTCACAGTTTAAAACAGCGAGAGGAGAGCAGGATTTTCACAGTTAAAAACAGCGAGAGGAGAGCAGGTTTTTCACAGTTTTAAACAGCGAGAGGAGAGCAGGGTTTTCACAGTTTTAAACAGCGAGAGGAGAGCAGGAATTTCAAAGTTTAAAACAACGAGAGGAGAGCTGGGATTTTCAGAGTTTAAAACAGTGAGAGGAACGCTGGGATTTTCACAGTTAAAAACAGCGAGAGGAGAGCTGGGTTTTCACAGTTTTAAACAGCGAGAGGAGAGCAGGAATTTGACAGTTTAAAACAGCGAGAGGAGAGCTGGGATTTTCAGAGTTTAAAACAGTGAGAGGAACGCTGGGATTTTCACAGTTAAAAACAGCGAGAGAAGAGCTGGGTTTTCACAGTTTTAAACAGCGAGAGGTGAGCAGGATTTTCACATTTTATAACAGCAATTGTAGAGCAGGATTTTCACAGTTTAAAACAGCAAGTGAAGAGCAGGAATTTCAAAGTTTAAAACAGCAAGTGTAGAGCGGGGATTTTCAGAGTTTAAAACATCGAGAGGTGAGCAGGATTTTCACATTTTAAAACATCAATTGTAGAGCAGGATTTTACAAGTTTTAAACAGCGAAAGGAGAGCAGGATTTGCACAGCATAAAACAGCGAGACGGGAGCAGGATTTTCATGGCATAAAACAGCCAGACGAAAGCCGGATTTTCACAAAACAGCCAGAGGAGTGCACGTATTTCACTGTTTAAAACAGCCAGAGGAGAGCAGGATCTTCACAGTTTAAAACAGCGAGAAGAGAGCAGGAATTTCACAGTTTAAAACAGCGAGAGGAGAGCTGGAATTTCACAGTTGAAAAAAGCCAGAGGAGAGCAGGTATTTCACAGTTGAAAACAGCGAGAGGAGAGCAGGAATTTCACAGTTTAAAACAGCGAGAGGAGAGCAGGTATTTCACAGTTTAAAACAGCGAGAAGCGAGCAGGAATTTCACCGTTTAAAACAGCGAGAGGAGAGCAGGATTTTCACAGTTTAAAACAGCGAGAGGAGAGCAGGATTTTCACCGTTTAAAACAGCGAAAGGAGAGCAGGTTTTTCACTGTTTAAAACAGCAAGAAGCGAGCAGGAATTTCACAGTTTAAAACAGCGAGAGGAGAGCAGGATTTTCACAGTTTAAAACAGCGAGAGGGGAGCTAGATTTTCAGAGTTTAAAGCTGCGAGAGGGTAGCTGGATATTCACAGTTTAAAACAGCGAGAGGAGAGCAGGATATTCAGAGTTTAAAACAGCGAGAGGAGAGCAGGTATTTCACAGTTTAAAACAGCGAGAGGAGAGCAGGAATTTCACAGTTTAAAACAGCGAGAGGAGAGCAGGTATTTCACAGTTTAAAACAGCGAGAAGCGAGCAGGAATTTCACAGTTTAAAACAGCGAGAGGAGAGCAGGAATTTCACCGTTTAAAACAGCGAGAGGAGAGCAGGATTTTCACAGTTTTAAACAGCAAGAGGGGAGCTAGATTTTCAGAGTTTAAAGCTGCGAGAGGGGAGCCGGATATTCACTGCTTAAAACAGCGAGAGGAGTGCTGGGATTTTCACAGTTTAAAAAGGCAAGAGGAAGAGACGGGATTTTAAAAGTTTCAAACGGCGGGAGGAAAGCAGAATTTTCACAGTTTAAAACAGCGAGTGGAAAGCAGGAATTTCACAATTTAAAACAGCGAGAGTAGAGCTTAGATTTTCACAGTTTAAAGCAGAGAGAGGAGAGCAGGATTTTCACAGTTGAAAACAGCGAGAGGAGAGCCAGATTTTCACAGTTTAAAACAGCGAGAGGAGAGCAGTATTTTCACTGTTTAAAACAGCAAGAGGAGAGCTGGGATTTTCACACTTTAAAACAGTGAGAAGTGAGCAGGATTTTCACAGTTTAAAACAGCGAGAGGAGAGCAGGAATTTCACAGTTTAAAACAGCGAGAGGAGAGCAGGATTTTTACAGTTTAAAACAGCGAGAGTAGAGCAGAATTTTCGCATTTTAAAACAGCGAGAGGACAGCAGAATTTTCACAGGTTAAAACAGCGAGAGAAGAGCACGATTTTCACAAAACAAAAGAGCGAGAGGTGTGCAGTATTTTCATAGTTTAAAACAGCGAGAGGGAAGCCAGATATTCACAGTTTAAAACAGCAAGAGGAGAGACGGCATTTTCACAGTTTAAAACAGCGAGAGGAGAACAGATATTCACAGTTTAAAACAGCAAGAGGAGAGACGGGATTTTCCCAGTTTAAAACAGCGAGAGGTTAGCTGGGATTTTCACAGTTTAAAACAGCGAGCGGAGAGCAGGATTTTCACAGTTTAAAACAGCGAGAGGAGAGCAGGATTTTTACAGTTTAAAACAGCGAGAGTAGAGCAGAATTTTCACAGTTTAAAACAGCGAGAGGAGAGCAGGATTTTTACAGTTTAAAACAGCGAGAGGAGAGCAGAATTTTCACAGTTTAAAACAGCGAGAGGAAAGCTGGGATTTTCACAGTTAAAAACAGCGAGAGGAGAGCAGAGTTTTCACAGTTTTAAACAGCGAGAGGAGAGCAGGTATTTCACAGTTTAAAACAGCGAGAGGAGAGCAGGATTTTCACAGTTAAAAACAGCGAGAGGAGAGCAGGAATTTCAAAGTTTAAAACAGCGAGAGGAGAGCTGGGATTTTCAGAGTTTAAAACAGCGAGAGGAGAGCAGGAATTTCAAAGTTTAAAACAGCGAGAGGAAAGCTGGGATTATCACAGTTAAAAACAGTGAGAGGAGAGCTGGGTTTTCACAGTTTAAAACAGCGAGAGGTGAGCAGGATTTTCACAGTTTTAAACAGCGAGAGGTGAGCAGGATTTTCTCCGTTTAAAACAGCGAGAGTTGAGCAGGATTTTCACAGTTTAAAATAGCGAGAGGAGAGCCTGGATTTTCACAGTTTAAAACAGCGAGTGTAGAGCTGGGATTTTCAGAGTTTAAAACATCGAGAGGTGAGCAGGATTTTCACATTTTAAAACAGCAATTGTAGAGCAGGATTTTCACAGTTTAAAACAGCAAGAGGAGAGCAGGATTTTCACCGTTTAAAACGGCGAGAGTTGAGCAGGATTTTCAGTTTAAAATAGCGAGAGGAGAGCCTGGATTTTCACTGTTTAAAAAAGCCAGCGGAGAGCAGGTATTTCACATTTTAAAACAGCGAGAGGTGAGCCTGGATTTTCACAGTTTAAAACAGCGAGTGGAGAGCAGGGATTTTCAGACTTTAAAACATCGAGAGGTGAGCAGGATTTTCACATTTTAAAACAGCAATTGTAGAGCAGGATTTCCACAGTTTAAAACAGCAAGAGGAGAGCAGGACTTTCACCGTTTAAAACAGTGAGAGTTGAGCAGGATTTTCAGTTTAAAATAGCGAGAGGAGAGCCTGGATTTTCACTGTTTAAAAAAGCCAGAGGAGAGCAGGTATTTCACATTTTAAAACAGCGAGAGGAGAGCAGGATATTCACAGTTTAAAACAGCAAGTGAAGAGCAGGAATTTCAAAGTTTAAAACAGCAAGTGTAGAGCGGGGATTTTCAGAGTTTAAAACATCGAGAGGTGAGCAGGATTTTCACATTTTAAAACAGCAATTGTAGAGCAGGATTTTACAAGTTTAAAACAGCGAAAGGAGAGCAGGATTTGCACAGCATAAAACAGCGAGACGGGAGCAGGATTTTCATGGCATAAAACAGCCAGACGAAAGCCGGATTTTCACAAAACAGCCAGAGGAGTGCACGTATTTCACTGTTTAAAACAGCCAGAGGAGAGCAGGATCTTCACAGTTTAAAGCAGCGAGAGTTGAGCAGGATTTTCACAGATTAAAATAGCGAGAGGAAAGCAAGAATTTCACAGTTTAAAATAGCGAGAGGAGAGCCTTATTTTCACTGTTTAAAAAAGCCAGAGGAGAGCAGGTATTTCACATTTTAAAACAGCCAGAGGAGAGCAGGATTTCAAAGTTTAAAACAGCAAGTGTAGAGCTGGGATTTTCAGAGTTTAAAACATCGAGAGGTGAGCAGGATTTTCACATTTTAAAACAGCAATTGTAGAGCAGGATTTTCACTGTTTAAAACAGCGAGAGTTGAGCAGGATTTTCAGTTTAAAATAGCGAGAGGAGAGCCTGGATTTTCACTGTTTAAAAAAGCCAGAGGAGAGCAGGTATTTCACATTTTAAAACAGCCAGAGGAGAGCAGGATATTCACAGTTTAAAACAGCAAGTGTAGAGCAGGATTTTCAAAGTTTAAAGCAGCAAGTGTAGAGCGGGGATTTTCAGAGTTTAAAACATAGAGAGGTGAGCAGGATTTTCACATTTTTAAACAGCAATTGTAGAGCAGGGTTTTACAAGTTTAAAACAGCGAAAGGAGAGCAGGATTTGCACAGCATAAAACAGCGAGACGGGAGCAGGATTTTCATGGCATAAAACAGCCAGACGAAAGCTGGATTTTCACAAAACAGCCAGAGGAGTGCACGTATTTCACTGTTTAAAACAGCCAGAGGAGAGCAGGATTTTCACAGTTTAAAACAGCGAGAGTTGAGCAGGATTTTCACAGTTTAAAATAGCGAGAGGAGAGCCTTATTTTCACTGTTTAAAAAAACCAGAGGAGAGCAGGTATTTCACATTTTAAAACAGCCAGAGGAGAGCAGGATTTCAAAGTTTAAAGCAGCAAGTGTAGAGCTGGGATTTTCAGAGTTTAAAACATCGAGAGGTGAGCAGGATTTTCACATTTTAAAACTGCAATTGTAGAGCAGGATTTACAAGTTTAAAACAGCGAAAGGATAGCAGGATTTGCACAGCATAAAACAGCGAGACGGGAGCAGGATTTTCATGGCATAAAACAGCCAGACGAAAGCCGGATTTTCACAAAACAGCCAGAGGAGTGCACATATTTCACAGTTTAAAACAGCCAGAGGAGAACAGGATCTTCACAGTTTAAAACAGCGAGAAGAGAGCAGGAATTTCACAGTTTAAAACAGCGAGAGGAGAGCAGGATTTTCACCATTTAAAACAGCGAGAGGAGAGCAGGTTTTTCACAGTTTAAAACAGCGAGAAGCGAGCAGGAATTTCACAGTTTAAAACAACGAGAGGAGAGCAGGATTTTCACAGTTTAAAACAGCGAGAGGGGAGATAGATTTTCAGAGTTTAAAGCTGCGAGAGGGTAGCTGGATATTCACACTTTAAAACAGCAAGAGGAGAGCAGGATATTCACAGTTTAAAACAGCGAGAGGAGAGCAGGATTTTCACCGTTTAAAACAGCGAGAGTTGAGCAGGATTTTCAGTTTAAAATAGCGAGAGGAGAGCCTGGATTTTCACAGTTTAAAACAGCGAGTGGAGAGCAGGGATTTTCAGAGTTTAAAACATCGAGAGGTGAGCAGGATTTTCACATTTTAAAACAGCAATTGTAGAGCAGGATTTTCACAGTTTAAAACAACGAGAGGAGAGCAGGATTTTCACAGTTTAAACAGCGAGAGGGGAGATAGATTTTCGGAGTTTAAAGCTGCGAGAGGGTAGCTGGATATTCACAGTTTAAAACAGCGAGAGGAGAGCAGGATATTCACAGTTTAAAACAGCGAGAGGAGAGCAGGTATTTCACAGTTTAAAACAGCGAGAGGAGAGCAGGAATTTCACAGTTTAAAACAGCGAGAGGAGAGCAGGTATTTCACCGTTTAAAACAGCGAGAGGAGAGCAGGATTTTCACCGTTTTAAACAGCAAGAGAGGAGCTAGATTTTCAGAGTTTAAAGCTGCGAGAGGGGAGCCGGATATTCACTGTTTAAAACAGCAAGAGGAGAGCTGGGATTTTCACAGTTTAAAAAGGCAAGAGGAAGAGACGGGATTTTAAAAGTTTCAAACGGCGGGAGGAAAGCAGAATTTTCACAGTTTAAAACAGCGAGTGGAGAGCAGGAATTTCACAATTTAAAACAGCGAGAGTAGAGCTTAGATTTTCACAGTTTAAAACAGCGAGAGGAGAGCAGGATTTTCACAGTTTAAAGCAGAGAGAGGAGAGCAGGATTTTCACAGTTGAAAACAGCGAGAGGAGAGCCAGATTTTCACAGTTTAAAACAGCGAGAGGAGAGCAGTATTTTCACTGTTTAAAACAGCGAGAGGAGAGCTGGGATTTTCACACTTTAAAACAGTGAGAAGTGAGCAGGATTTTCACAGTTTAAAACAGCAAGAGGAGAGCAGGAATTTCACAGTTTCAAACAGCGAGAGGACAGCGGGCTTTTCACAGTTTAAAACAGCGAGAGGAGAGCTGTGATTTTTACCGTTTGAAACAGCGAGAGGAGTGCTGCGATTTTCACAGTGTAAAACAGCGAGAGGAGTGCTGTGATTTTCACAGTGTAAAACAACGAAAGGAGAGCAGGAGTTTCACAGTGCAAAACAAATAGAGGAGTGCTGTGATTTTTACCGTTTCAAACACCGAGAGGAGTGCTGCGATTTTCACAGTTGAAAAAAGGGAGATGTTGGCCAGGATTTTCGCAATTTAAAACAGCGAGAGGACAGCAGAATTTTCACAGGTTAAAACAGCGAGAGAAGAGCAGGATTTTCACAAAACAAAACAGCGAGAGGTGTGCAGTATTTTCAGAGTTTAAAACCGCGAGAGACATCTGGATTTTCACAGTTTAAAACAGCGAGAGGGAAGCCAGATATTCACAGTTTAAAACAGCAAGAGGAGAGACGGGATTTTCACAGTTTAAAACAGCGAGAGGTTAGCTGGGATTTTCACAGTTTAAAACAGCGAGCGGACTGCAGGATTTTCACAGTTTAAAAAAGCGAGAGGAGAGCAGGATTTTTACAGTTTAAAACAGCGAGAGGAGAGCAGAATTTTCACAGTTTAAAACAGCGAGAGGAGAGCAGGATTTTCACACTTTAAAACAGCCTGACAAAAGCTGGATTTTCACACTTTAAAACCGCGAGAGGAAAGCTGGGATTTTCACAGTTAAAAACAGCGAGAGGAGAGCAGGGTTTTCACAGTTTTAAACAGCGAGAGGAGAGCAGGTATTTCACAGTTTAAAACAGCGAGAGGAGAGCAGGATTTTCACAGTTAAAAACAGCGAGAGGAGAGCAGGGTTTTCACAGTTTTAAGCAGCGAGAGGAGAGCAGGAATTTCAAAGTCTAAAACAGCGAGAGGAGAGCAGGAATTTCAAAGTTTAAAACAGCGAGAGGAAAGCTGGGATTTTCACAGTTAAAAACAGCGAGAGGAGAGCTGGGTTTTCACAGTTTAAAACAGCGAGAGGTGAGCAGGATTTTCACAGTTTTAAACAGCGAGAGGTGAGCAGGATTTTCTCCGTTTAAAACAGCGAGAGTTGAGCAGGATTTTCACAGTTTAAAATAGCGAGAGGAGAGCTGGGATTTTCACAGTTTAAAACAGCAAGTGTAGAGCTGGGATTTTCAGAGTTTAAAACATCGAGAGGTGAGCAGGATTTTCACATTTTAAAACAGCAATTGTAGAGCAGGATTTTCACAGTTTAAAACAGCAAGAGTTGAGCAGGATTTTCAGTTTAAAATAGCGAGAGGAGAGCCTGGATTTTCACTGTTTAAAAAAGCCAGAGGAGAGCAGGTATTTCACATTTTTAAACAGCGAGCGGAGAGCCTGGATTTTCACAGTTTAAAACAGCGAGTGGAGAGCAGGGATTTTCAGACTTTAAAACATCGAGAGGTGAGCAGGATTTTCACATTTTAAAACAGCAATTGTAGAGCAGGATTTTCACAGTTTAAAACACCAAGAGGAGAGCAGGATTTTCACCGTTTAAAACAGCGAGAGTTGAGCAGGATATTCACAGTTTAAAACAGCAAGTGTAGAGCAGGAATTTCAAAGTTTAAAACAGCAAGTGTAGAGCGGGGATTTTCAGAGTTTAAAACATCGAGAGGTGAGCAGGATTTTCACATTTTAAAACAGCAATTGTAGAGCAGGATTTTACAAGTTTAAAACAGCGAAAGGATAGCAGGATTTGTACAGCATAAAACAGCGAGACGGGAGCAGGATTTTCATGGCATAAAACAGCCAGACGAAAGCCGGATTTTCACAAAACAGCCAGAGGAGTGCACGTATTTCACTGTTTAAAACAGCCAGAGGAGAGCAGGATCTTCACAGTTTAAAACAGCGAGAGTTGAGCAGGATTTTCACAGTTTAAAATAGCGAGAGGAGAGCCTTATTTTCACTGTTTAAAAAAGCCAGAGGAGAGCAGGTATTTCACATTTTAAAACAGCCAGAGGAGAGCAGGATTTCAAAGTTTAAAGCAGCAAGTGTAGAGCTGGGATTTTCAGAGTTTAAAACATCGAGAGGTGAGCAGGATTTTCACAATTTAAAACAGCAATTGTAGAGCAGGATTTTACAAGTTTAAAACAGCGAAAGGAGAGCAGGATTTGCACAGCATAAAACAGCGAGACGGGAGCAGGATTTTCATGGCATAAAACAGCCAGACGAAAGCCGGATTTTCACAAAACAGCCAGAGGAGTGCACGTATTTCACTGTTTAAAACAGCCAGAGGAGAGCAGGATCTTCACAGTTTAAAACAGCGAGAAGAGAGCAGGAATTTCACAGTTGAAAACAGTGAGAGGAGAGCAGGAATTTCACAGTTTAAAACAGCGAGAGGAGAGCAGGTATTTCACAGTTTAAAACAGCGAGAAGCGAGCAGGAATTTCACCGTTTAAAACAGCGAGAAGCGAGCAGGAATTTCACCGTTTAAAACAGCGAGAGGAGAGCAGGATTTTCACAGTTTAAAACAGCGAGAGGAGAGCAGGATTTTCACCCTTTAAAACAGCGAAAGGAGAGCAGGTTTTTCACAGTTTAAAACAGCAAGAAGCGAGCAGGAATTTCACAGTTTAAAACAACGAGAGGAGAGCAGGATTTTCACAGTTTAAAACAGCGAGAGGGGAGATAGATTTTCAGAGTTTAAAGCTGCGAGAGGGTAGCTGGATATTCACACTTTAAAACAGCAAGAGGAGAGCAGGATATTCACAGTTTAAAACAGCGAGAGGAGAGCAGGATTTTCACCGTTTAAAACAGCGAGAGTTGAGCAGGATTTTCAGTTTAAAATAGCGACAGAAGAGCCTGGATTTTCACTGTTTAAAAAAGCCAGAGGAGAGCAGGTATTTCACATTTGAAAACAGCGAGAGGAGAGCCTGGATTTTCACAGTTTAAAACAGCGAGTGGAGAGCAGGGATTTTCAGAGTTTAAAACATCGAGAGGTGAGCAGGATTTTCACATTTTAAAACAGCAATTGTAGAGCAGGATTTTCACAGTTTAAAACAACGAGAGGAGAGCAGGATTTTCACAGTTTAAAACAGCGAGGGGGAGATAGATTTTCAGAGTTTAAAGCTGCGAGAGGGTAGCTGGATATTCACAGTTTAAAACAGTGAGAGGAGAGCAGGATATTCACAGTTTAAAACAGCGAGAGGAGAGCAGGTATTTCACAGTTTAAAACAGCGAGAGGAGAGCAGGAATTTCACAGTTTAAAACAGCGAGAGGAGAGCAGGTATTTCACAGTTTAAAACAGCGAGAAGCGAGCAGGAATTTCACCGTTTAAAACAGCGAGAGGAGAGCAGGAATTTCACCGTTTAAAACAGCGAGAGGAGAGCAGGATTTTCACCGTTTTAAACAGCAAGAGAGGAGCTAGATTTTCAGAGTTTAAAGCTGCGAGAGGGGAGCCGGATATTCACTGTTTAAAACAGCGAGAGGAGTGCTGGGATTTTCACAGTTTAAAAAGGCAAGAGGAAGAGACGGGATTTTAAAAGTTTCAAACGGCGGGAGGAAAGCAGAATTTTCACAGTTTAAAACAGCGAGTGGAGAGCAGGAATTTCACATTTTAAAACAGCGAGAGGAGAGCAGGAATTTCACAGTTTAAAACAGCGAGAGGATAGCAGTATTTTCACTGTTTAAAACAGCGAGAGGAGAGCTGGGATTTTCACACTTTAAAACAGTGAGAAGTGAGCAGGATTTTCACAGTTTAAAACAGCGAGAGGAGAGCAGGAATTTCACAGTTTCAAACAGCGAGAGGACAGCGGGCTTTTCACAGTTTAAAACAGCGAGAGCAGAGCAGGATTTTCACAGTTGAATACAGATAGCGGAGAGCAGGATTTTCACAGTGTAAAACAACGAGAGGAGAGCTGTGATTTTTACCGTTTGAAACAGCGAGAGGAGTGCTGCGATTTTCACAGTGTAAAACAGCGAGAGGAGTGCTGTGATTTTCACAGTGTAAAACAACGAAAGGAGAGCAGGAGTTTCACAGTGCAAAACAAATAGAGGAGTGCTGTGATTTTTACCGTTTCAAACACCAAGAGGAGTGCTGCGATTTTCACAGTTGAAAACAGGGAGATGTTGGCCAGGATTTTCGCATTTTAAAACAGCAAGAGGACAGCAGAATTTTCACAGGTTAAAACAGCGAGAGAAGAGCAGGATTTTCACAAAACAAAACAGCGAGAGGTGTGCAGTATTTTCATAGTTTAAAACCGCGAGAGACATCTGGATTTTCACAGTTTAAAACAGCGAGAGGGAAGCCAGATATTCACAGTTTAAAACAGCAAGAGGAGAGACGGGATTTTCACAGTTTAAAACAGCGAGAGGAGAGCAGATATTCACAGTTTAAAACAGCAAGAGGAGAGACGGGATTTTCACAGATTAAAACAGCGAGAGGTTAGCTGGGATTTTCACAGTTTAAAACAGCGAGCGGAGAGCAGGATTTTCACAGTTTAAAACAGCGAGAGGAGAGCAGGATTTTTACAGTTTAAAACAGCGAGAGGAGAGCAGAATTTTCACAGTTTAAAACAGCGATAGGAGAGCAGGATTTTCACAGTTTAAAACAGTGAGAGGTGAGCTGGGATTTTCACAGTATTGAAGCAGCCAGAGGTGAGCAGGATTTTCACAGTTTAAAACAGCGAGAGGGAAGCCAGATATTCACAGCTTAAAACAGCAAGAGGAGAGACGGGATTTTCACAGTTTAAAACAGCGAGAGGAGAGCAGATATTCACAGTTTAAAACAGCAAGAGGAGAGACGGGATTTTCACAGTTTAAAACAGCGAGAGGTTAGCTGGGATTTTCACAGTTTAAAACAGCGAGCGGAGAGCAGGATTTTCACAGTTTAAAACAGCGAGAGGAGAGCAGGATTTTTACAGTTTAAAACAGCGAGAGGAGAGCAGAATTTTCACAGTTTAAAACAGCGAGAGGAGAGCAGGATTTTTACAGTTTAAAACAGCGAGAGGTGAGCAGGATTTTCACAGTTTAAAACAGCGATAGGAGAGCAGGATTTTCACAGTTTAAAACAGCGAGAGTAGAGCTGGGATTTGCACACTTTAAAACAATGTGAGGTGAGCACGATTTTCACTGTCTAAAACAACGAGAGGAGATCTGTGATTTTTACCGTTTCAAACACCGAGAGGAGTGCTGTGATTTTCACAGTTGAAAACAGGGAATGTTGGCCAGGATTTTCGCAGTTTAAAACAGCGAGAGGAGAGCAGGATTTTCACAGGTTCAATCTGCGAGAGAAGAGCACGATTTTCACAATATAAAACAGCGAGAGGTGAGCAGTATTTTCACAGTTTAAAACTGCGAGAGACATCTGGATTTTCACAGTTTAAAACCGTGAGAGACATCTGGATTTTCACAGTTTAAAACAGCGAGAGGGAAGCAGGATTTTCGCAGTTTAAAACAGTGAGAGGAGAGCTGGGATTTTCACATTTTAAAAGAGCCAGAGGAGAGCAGGAATTTCAAAGTTTAAAACAGTGAGAGGTGAGCTGGGATTTTCACAGTTTAAAATAGCGAGAGTTGAGCAGGATTTTCACAGTTTAAAACAGCGAGAGGAGAGCTGAGATTTTCACAGTTTAAAACAGCGCGAGGTGAGCAGCGATTTTCGCAGTTTAAAACAGCGAGAGGAGAGCTGCAATTTTCACAGTTTAAAACAGCCAGAGGAGAGCAGGATTTTCACAGTTTAAAACAGTGAGAGCTGACCCTGAATTTCACAGTTCAAAACAGCGAGAGTTGAGCAGGATATTCACAGTTTAAAACAGCGAGAGTTGAGCAGGATTTTCACAGTTTAAAACAGCGAGAGGAGAGCAGGATTTTTACAGTTTAAAACAGTGAGAGCTGACCCTGAATTTCACAGTTTAAAACAGCGAGAGTTGAGCAGGATATTCACAGTTTAAAACAGCGAGAGGAGAGCAGGGTTTTCACAGTTTTAAACAGCGAGAGGAGTGCAGGGTTTTCACAGTTTAAAACAGCGAGAGGACAGTAGGATTTTCACAGTTTAAAACAGTGAGAGGAAAGCAGGATTTTCACAGATTAAAACAGTGAGAGGAATGCAGGATTTTCACAGTTTCAAACAGCGAGAGGAAAGCAGGATTTTCACAGTTTCAAACAGCGAGAGGAAAGCAGGATTTTCACAGTTTAAAACAGCGAGAGGAATGCAGGATTTTCACAGTTTCAAACAGCGAGAGGAAAGCAGGATTTTCACAGTTTCAAACAGCGAGAGGAAAGCAGGATTTTCACAGTTTAAAACAGCGAGAGGACAGCAGGATTTTCACAGTTTAAAACAGTGAGAGGAGAGCAGGATTTTCACTGTTTCATACAGCGAGAGTTGAGCAGGATTTTCACAGTTTAAAACAGCAAGAGGTGAGCTGGGATTTTCACAGTTTAAAACAGCGAGAGCAGAGCTGGGATTTTCGCAGTTTAAAACAATGCGAGGTGAGCACGATTTTCACAGTTTAAAACAGCGAGAAGTGAGCAGGATTTTCATAGCTTAAAACAGCGAGCGGAGAGCCGGATTTTCAGAGTTTAAAACAGCGAGGGGAGAGCAGGATTTTCACAGTGTAAAACAACGAGATGAGTGCTGTGATTTTTACCATTTCAAACACCGAGAGGAGTGCTGCGATTTTCACAGTTGAAAACAGGGAGATGTTGGCCAGGATTTTCGCATTTTCAAACAGCGAGAGGACAGCAGAATTTTCACAGGTTAAAACAGCCAGAGAAGAGCACGATTTTCACAATATAAAACAGCGAGAGGTGTGCAGTATTTTCACAGTTTAAAACCGTGAGAGACATCTGGATTTTCACAGTTTAAAACAGCGAGAGGGAAGCAGGATTTTCGCAGTTTAAAACAGTGAGAGGCGAGCCGGGATTTTCACATTTTAAAAGAGCCAGAGGAGAGCAGGATTTTCACAGTTTAAAACACCGAGAGGAGAGCCAGATATACACAGTTTAAAACAGCGAGAGGTGAGCTGGGATTTTCACAGTTTAAAACAGTGAGAGCTGACCCTGAATTTCACATTTTAAACAGCGAGAGTTGAGCAGGATTTTCACAGTTTAAAACAGCGAGAGGAGAGCAGGATTTTCACAGTGTAAAACAGCGAGAGGAGAGCAGCATTTTCACAGTGTAAAACAACGAGAGGAGTGCTGTGATTTTTACCATTTCAAACACCGAGAGGAGTGCTGCGATTTTCACAGTTGGAAACAGGGAGATGTTGGCCAGGATTTTGGCATTTTAAAACAGCGAGAGGACAGCAGAATTTTCACAGGTTAAAACAGCCAGGGAAGAGCACGATTTTCACAATATGAAAGAGCGAGAGGTGTGCAGTATTTTCCCAGTTTAAAACAGTGAGAGACATCTGGATTTTCACAGTTTACAACAGCGAGAGGGAAGCAGGATTTTCGCAGTTTAAAAAAGTGAGAGGCGAGCCGGGATTTTCACATTTTACAAGAGCCAGAGGAGAGCAGGATTTTCACAGTTTAAAACAGCGAGAGGAGAGCCAGATATTCACAGTTTAAAACAGCGATAGGTGAGCTGGGATTTTCACAGTTTAATACAGCGAGAGGTTAGCTGGGATTTTCACAGTTTAAAACAGTGAGAGCTGACCCTGAATTTCACATTTTAAACAGCGAGAGTTGAGTAGGATTTTCACAGTTTAAAACAACGAGAGGAGAGCAGGATTTTCACAGTTTAAAACAGCGATAGGAGAGCAGGAATTTCACTGTTTCAAACGGCGAGATAAGAGCAGGATTTTCACTGTTTCAAACAGCGAGAGGAGAGCAGGATTTTCACAGTTTAAAACAGTGAGAAGTGAGCACGATTTTCACAGTTTAAAACAGCGAGAGGAGAGCAGGACTTTCACAGTGTAAAACAACGAGAGGAGAGCTGTGATTTTTACCGTTTCAAACACCGAGAGGAGTGCTGTGATTTCCACAGTTGAAAACAGGGAATGTTGTCCAGGATTTTTGCATTTTAAAACACCGAGAGGCAAGCAGGAATTTCACAGATTACAACAGCGAGAGTTGAGCTGGATTTTCACAGTTTAAAACAGCGAGAAGCAAGCAGGAATTTCACAGTTTAAAACAGCGAGAGAAGAGAAGGACATTCACGGTTTAAAACAGCGAGAGGAGAGCAGGAATTTCCCAGTTTCAAACACCGAGAGGAGAGCCTGGATTTTCACATTTTAAAAGAGCCAGAGGAGAGCAGGATTTTCGCAGTTTAAAACAGCGAGAGGAGAGCCGGGATTTTCACAGTTTGAAACAACGAGTGGAGAGCCGGGATTTTCACAGTTTAAAACAGCGAGAGGAGAGCCGGGATTTTCACAGTTTAAAACAGTGAGAGGTGAGCTGGGATTTTCACAGTTTAAAACAGTGAGAGCTGACCCTGAATTTCACATTTTAAACAGCGAGAGTTGAGCAGGATTTTCACAGTTTAAAACAGCGAGAGGAGAGCAGGATTTTCACAGTTTAAAACAGCGAGAGGATGAGCAGCATTTTCACAGTGTAAAACAACGAGAGGAGATCTGTGATTTTTACCGTTTGAAACAGCGAGAGGAGTGCTGCGATTTTCACAGTTGAAAACAGGGAATGTTGGCCAGGATTTTCGCATTTTCAAACAGCGAGAGGACAGCAGAATTTTCACAGGTTAAAACAGCCAGAGAAGAGCACGATTTTCACAATATAAAACAGCGAGAGGTGTGCAGTATTTTCACAGTTTAAAACCGTGAGAGACATCTGGATTTTCACAGTTTAAAACAGCGAGAGGGAAGCAGGATTTTCGCAGTTTAAAACAGTGAGAGGCGAGCCGGGATTTTCACATTTTAAAACAGCCAGAGGAGAGCCCGATATTCACAGTTTAAAACAGCGAGAGGAGAGCAGGATTTTCACAGTTTAAAACAGCCAGAGGAGAGCCCGATATTCACATTTTAAAACAGCCAGAGGAGAGCAGGATTTTCACAGTTTAAAACAGCGAGAGGAGAGCCAGATATTCACAGTTTAAAACAGCAATAGGTGAGCTGGGATTTTCACAGTTTAATACAGCGAGAGGTTAGCTGGGATTTTCACAGTTTAAAACAGTGAGAGCTGACCCTGAATTTCACATTTTAAACAGCGAGAGTTGAGCAGGATTTTCACAGTTTAAAACAACGAGAGGAGAGCAGGATTTTCACAGTTTAAAAAAACGAGAGGAGAGCAGGATTTTCACAGTTTAAAACAGCGAGAGGTGAGCTGGGATTTCACAGTTTAAAAAAACGAGAGGAGAGCAGGATTTTCACAGTTTAAAACAGCGAGAGGAGAGCAGGAATTTCACTGTTTCAAACGGCGAGAGGAGAGCAGGATTTTCACTGTTTCAAACGGCGAGAGGAGAGCAGGAATTTCCCAGTTTCAAACACCGAGAGGAGAGCCGGGATTTTCACATTTTAAAAGAGCCAGAGGAGAGCAGGATTTTCGCAGTTTAAAACAGCGAGAGGAGAGCCGGGATTTTCACAGTTTGAAACAACGAGTGGAGAGCCGGGATTTTCACAGTTTAAAACAGTGAGAGGTGAGCTGGGATTTTCACAGTTTAAAACAGCGAGAGGAGAGCAGGATTTTCACAGTTTAAAACAGTGAGAATTGAGCAGGATTTTCACAGTTTAAAACACCGAGAGGAGAGCTGGGATTTTCACCGTTTTAATCAGCGAGAGGGGAGCCGGGATTTTCACAGTTTTGAAACATCCAGAGGAGCGCAGGATTTTCACTGTTTAAAACAGCGAAAGCAGAGCAGGAATTTCACAGTTTAAAACAGCGAGAGGTGAGCTGGGATTTTCACAGTATTGAAGCAGCCAGAGGGGAGCAGGATTTTCACAGTTTAAAACAACGAGAGGAGAGCAGGATTTTCGCACTTTAAAACAGTGAGAGGGGAGGAGGATTTTCGCAGTTTAAAACAGCCAGAGGAGAGCAGGACTTTCACAGTTTAAAACAGTGAGAGCTGACCCTGAATTTCACAGTTTAAAACAGCGAGAGTTGAGCAGGATTTCACAGTTTAAAACAGCGAGAGGTGAGCAGGGTTTTCACTGTTTCAAACAGCGAGAGGAGAGCAGGATTTTCACAGTTTAAAACAACGAGAGGAGAGCAGGATTTTCACTGTTTCAAACAGCGAGAGGAGAGCAGGATTTTCACAGTTTAAAACAGTGAGAAGTGAGCACAATTTTCACAGTGTAAAACAACGAGAGGAGAGCTGTGATTTTAACCGTTTCAAACACCGAGAGGAGTGCTGTGATTTTCACAGTTGAAAACAAGGAATGTTGGCCAGGATTTTCGCATTTTAAAACACCGAGAGGCAAGCAGGAATTTCACAGATTAAAACAGCGAGAGTTGAGCTGGTTTTTCACAGTTTAAAACAGCGAGAGGCAAGCAGGAATTTCACAGTTTAAGACAGCGAGAGGAGAGCAGGTATTTCACAGTTTCAAACACCGAGAGGAGAGCCGGGATTTTCACATTTTAAAAGAGCCAGAGGAGAGCAGGATTTTCGCAGTTTAAAACAGCGAGAGGAGAGCCGGGATTTTCACAGTCTAAAACAGCGAGAGGAGTGCCGGGATTTTCACAGTTTAAAACAGCGAGAGGAGAGCCGGGATTTTCACAGTTTAATTCAGCGAGAGGAGAGCAGTATATTCACGGATTAAAACAGCGAGTGGATAGCAGGAATTTCACAGTTTAAAACAGCGAGAGTAGAGCTGGGATTTTCACAGTTTAAAACAGCGAGACGTGAGCACGATTTTCACAGTGTAAAACAACGAGAGGAGTGCTGTGATTTTCACAGTGTAATACAGCGAGAGGAGTGCTGTGATTTTCACAGTGTAAAACAAAGAGAGGAGTGCTGTGATTTTTACCGTTTGAAACAGCGAGAGGAGTGCTGCGATTTTCACAGATGAAAACAGGGAGATGTTGGCCAGGATTTTCACATTTTAAAACAGCGAGAGGAAAGCAGGATTTTCACAGGTTAAATCTGCGAGAGAAGAGCACGATTTTCACAATATAAAACAGCGAGAGGTGTGCAGTATTTTCACAGTTTAAAACCGTGAGAGACATCTGGATTTTCACAGTTTAAAACAGCGAGAGGAAAGCAGGATTTTCGCAGTTTAAAACAGTGAGAGGCGAGCCGGGATTTTCACATTTTAAAAGAGCCAGAGGAGAGCAGGATTTTCACAGTTTAAAACAGCGAGAGGAGAGCCAGATATTCACAGTTTAAAACAGTGAGAGGTGAGCTGGGATTTTCACAGTTTAATACAGCGAGAGGTTAGCTGGGATTTTCACAGTTTAAAACAGTGAGAGCTGACCCTGAATTTCACATTTTAAACAGCGAGAGTTGAGCAGGATTTCACAGTTTAAAACAGCGAGCGGAGAGCAGGAATTTCACAGTTTAAAACAACGAGAGGAGAGCAGGATTTTCACTGTTTCAAACAGCGAGAGGAGAGCAGGATTTTCACAGTTTAAAACAGTGAGAAGTGAGCACAATTTTCACAGTGTAAAACAACGAGAGGAGAGCTGTGATTTTAACCGTTTCAAACACCGAGAGGAGTGCTGTGATTTTCACAGTTGAAAACAAGGAATGTTGGCCAGGATTTTCGCATTTTAAAACACCGAGAGGCAAGCAGGAATTTCACAGATTAAAACAGCGAGAGTTGAGCTGGTTTTTCACAGTTTAAAACAGCGAGAGGCAAGCAGGAATTTCACAGTTTAAGACAGCGAGAGGAGAGCAGGTATTTCACAGTTTCAAACACCGAGAGGAGAGCCGGGATTTTCACATTTTAAAAGAGCCAGAGGAGAGCAGGATTTTCGCAGTTTAAAACAGCGAGAGGAGAGCCGGGATTTTCACAGTTTGAAACAACGAGTGGAGAGCCGGGATTTTCACAGTTTAAAACAGTGAGAGGTGAGCTGGGATTTTCACAGTTTAAAACAGCGAGAGGAGAGCAGGATTTTCACAGTTTAAAACAGTGAGAATTGAGCAGGATTTTCACAGTTTAAAACACCGAGAGGAGAGCTGGGATTTTCACCGTTTTAATCAGCGAGAGGGGAGCCGGGATTTTCACAGTTTTGAAACATCCAGAGGAGCGCAGGATTTTCACTGTTTAAAACAGCGAAAGCAGAGCAGGAATTTCACAGTTTAAAACAGCGAGAGGTGAGCTGGGATTTTCACAGTATTGAAGCAGCCAGAGGGGAGCAGGATTTTCACAGTTTAAAACAACGAGAGGAGAGCAGGATTTTCGCACTTTAAAACAGTGAGAGGGGAGGAGGATTTTCGCAGTTTAAAACAGCCAGAGGAGAGCAGGACTTTCACAGTTTAAAACAGTGAGAGCTGACCCTGAATTTCACAGTTTAAAACAGCGAGAGTTGAGCAGGATTTCACAGTTTAAAACAGCGAGAGGTGAGCAGGGTTTTCACTGTTTCAAACAGCGAGAGGAGAGCAGGATTTTCACAGTTTAAAACAACGAGAGGAGAGCAGGATTTTCACTGTTTCAAACAGCGAGAGGAGAGCAGGATTTTCACAGTTTAAAACAGTGAGAAGTGAGCACAATTTTCACAGTGTAAAACAACGAGAGGAGAGCTGTGATTTTAACCGTTTCAAACACCGAGAGGAGTGCTGTGATTTTCACAGTTGAAAACAAGGAATGTTGGCCAGGATTTTCGCATTTTAAAACACCGAGAGGCAAGCAGGAATTTCACAGATTAAAACAGCGAGAGTTGAGCTGGTTTTTCACAGTTTAAAACAGCGAGAGGCAAGCAGGAATTTCACAGTTTAAGACAGCGAGAGGAGAGCAGGTATTTCACAGTTTCAAACACCGAGAGGAGAGCCGGGATTTTCACATTTTAAAAGAGCCAGAGGAGAGCAGGATTTTCGCAGTTTAAAACAGCGAGAGGAGAGCCGGGATTTTCACAGTCTAAAACAGCGAGAGGAGTGCCGGGATTTTCACAGTTTAAAACAGCGAGAGGAGAGCCGGGATTTTCACAGTTTAATTCAGCGAGAGGAGAGCAGTATATTCACGGATTAAAACAGCGAGTGGATAGCAGGAATTTCACAGTTTAAAACAGCGAGAGTAGAGCTGGGATTTTCACAGTTTAAAACAGCGAGACGTGAGCACGATTTTCACAGTGTAAAACAACGAGAGGAGTGCTGTGATTTTCACAGTGTAATACAGCGAGAGGAGTGCTGTGATTTTCACAGTGTAAAACAAAGAGAGGAGTGCTGTGATTTTTACCGTTTGAAACAGCGAGAGGAGTGCTGCGATTTTCACAGATGAAAACAGGGAGATGTTGGCCAGGATTTTCACATTTTAAAACAGCGAGAGGAAAGCAGGATTTTCACAGGTTAAATCTGCGAGAGAAGAGCACGATTTTCACAATATAAAACAGCGAGAGGTGTGCAGTATTTTCACAGTTTAAAACCGTGAGAGACATCTGGATTTTCACAGTTTAAAACAGCGAGAGGAAAGCAGGATTTTCGCAGTTTAAAACAGTGAGAGGCGAGCCGGGATTTTCACATTTTAAAAGAGCCAGAGGAGAGCAGGATTTTCACAGTTTAAAACAGCGAGAGGAGAGCCAGATATTCACAGTTTAAAACAGTGAGAGGTGAGCTGGGATTTTCACAGTTTAATACAGCGAGAGGTTAGCTGGGATTTTCACAGTTTAAAACAGTGAGAGCTGACCCTGAATTTCACATTTTAAACAGCGAGAGTTGAGCAGGATTTCACAGTTTAAAACAGCGAGCGGAGAGCAGGAATTTCACAGTTTAAAACAACGAGAGGAGAGCAGGATTTTCACTGTTTCAAACAGCGAGAGGAGAGCAGGATTTTCACAGTTTAAAACAGTGAGAAGTGAGCACGATTTTCACAGTGTAAAACAACGAGAGGAGAGCTGTGATTTTAACCGTTTCAAACACCGAGAGGAGTGCTGTGATTTTCACAGTTGAAAACAAGGAATGTTGGCCAGGATTTTCGCATTTTAAAACACCGAGAGGCAAGCAGGAATTTCACAGATTAAAACAGCGAGAGTTGAGCTGGTTTTTCACAGTTTAAAACAGCGAGAGGCAAGCAGGAATTTCACAGTTTAAAACAGCGAGAGGAGAGAAGGACATTCATGGTTTAAAACAGCGTGAGGAGAGCAGGAATTTCCCAGTTTCAAACACCGAGAGGAGAGCCGGGATTTTCACATTTTAAAAGAGCCAGAGGAGAGCAGGATTTTCGCAGTTTAAAACAGCGAGAGGAGAGCCGGGATTTTCACAGTTTAATTCAGCGAGAGGAGAGCAGTATATTCACGGATTAAAACAGCGAGTGGATAGCAGGAATTTCACAGTTTAAAACAGCGAGAGTAGAGCTGGGATTTTCACAGTTTAAAACAGCGAGACGTGAGCACGATTTTCACAGTGTAAAACAACGAGAGGAGTGCTGTGATTTTCACAGTGTAATACAGCGAGAGGAGTGCTGTGATTTTCACAGTGTAAAACAACGAGAGGAGTGCTGTGATTTTTACCGTTTGAAACAGCGAGAGGAGTGCTGCGATTTTCACAGATGAAAACAGGGAGATGTTGGCCAGGATTTTCACATTTTAAAACAGCGAGAGGACAGCAGAAATTTCACAGGTTAAAACAGCCAGAGAAGAGCACGATTTTCACAATATAAAACAGCGAGAGGTGTGCAGTATTTTCACAGTTTAAAACCGTGAGAGACATCTGGATTTTCACAGTTTAAAACAGCGAGAGGGAAGCAGGATTTTCTCAGTTTAAAACAGTGAGAGGCGAGCCGGGATTTTCACATTTTAAAAGAGCCAGAGGAGAGCAGGATTTTCACAGTTTAAAACAGCGAGAGGAGAGCCAGATATTCACAGTTTAAAACAGCAATAGGTGTGCTGGGATTTTCACAGTTTAATACAGCGAGAGGTTAGCTGGGATTTTCACAGTTTAAAACAGTGAGAGCTGACCCTGAATTTCACATTTTAAACAGCGAGAGTTGAGCAGGATTTTCACAGTTTAAAACAACGAGAGGAGAGCAGGATTTTCTCAGTTTAAAACAACGAGAGCAAGTTTTTCACAGTTTAAAACTGCGAGAGGAGAGCAGGGTTTTCACAGTTTAAAACAATGAATGGTGCGAAGGATTTAAACAGTTTAAAACAGCGAGATGGGAGCAGGTTTCTCACAGTTTAAAACAATGAGAGTAGAGCAGGGTTTTCAAAGTTCAAAACAGCGAGAGGAGAGCAGTTTTTTCACAGTTTAAAACAGCGAGAGGAGAGCAGTTTTTTCACAGTTTAAAACAGCGAGAGGAGAACAGGGTTTTCACAGTTTTAAACAGCGAGAGGAGAGCAGGTTTTTCCGTTTAAAAAAGCAAGAGGTGAGCAGGGTTTTCACAGTTTTAAACATCGAGAGGAAAGCTGGTTTTTCACAGTTTAAAACAGCGAGAGGAGAGCAGGGTTTTTACAGTTTAAAACAGCGAGAGAAGAGCAGGGTTTTTACAGTGTTAAACAACGAGAGGAAAGCAGGTTTTTCACAGTTTAAAACAGCGAGAGGAGAGCAGGGTTTTCACAGTTTAAAACAGTGAGAGGAGAGCAGGGTTTTCACAGTTTAAAACAGCGATAGGACCGCTGGGGATTCACAGATTAAAACAGCGAGTGGGGAGCAGGATTTTCACAGTTTAAAACTGCGAGAGGCAGGCGGGGTTTTCACAGTTTTAAACAGCGAGAGGAGAGCAGGGTTTTCATATTTGAAACAGCGAGAGGAGAGCAGGGTTTTCACAGTTTAAAACAGCGAGAGGAGAGCAGGCTTTTCTCAGTTTAAAACTGCGAGAGGTGAACAGGATTTTCACAGTTTAAAACAGCGAGAGCGAGCAGGTTTTTCACAGTTTAAAACAACGAGAGGTGAGCAGGTTTTTCACAGTTTAAAAAAGCGAGAGGAAAAATGAATTTCACAGTTTAAAACAGCGAGAGGAGAGCAGGAATTTCACAGTTTAAAACAACGAGAGGAGAGCAGGAATTTCACAGTTTAAAACAGCGAGAGGAGAGCAGGGTTTTCACAATATAAAACAGCGAGAGAAGAGCAGGAATTTTACAGTTCAAAACAGCGAGAGGGGAGCAGGGTTTTCACTGTTTAAAACAGCGAGAGGAGAGCAGGAATTTCACAGTTTAAAACAGCAAGAGTGAGCAGGGTTTTCACAGTTTAAAACAGCGAGAGGAGAGCAGGGTTTTCACAGTTCAACACAGCAAGAGGTGAGCAGGGATTTCACAGATTAAAACAGCGAGAGGAGAGCAGCAATTTCACAGTTTAAAACAGCGAGAGGAGAGCGGGGTTTCACAGTTTAAAACAGCGAGAGGAGAGCAGGAATTTCACAGTTTAAAACAGCGAGAGGAGAGCAGGGTTTTCACAATATAAAACAGCGAGAGACGAGCAGGAATTTTACAGTTCAAAACAGCGAGAGGGGAGCAGGGTTTTCTCAGTTTAAAACTGCGAGAGGTGAACAGGATTTTCACAGTTTAAGACAACGAGGGGTGAGCAGGTTTTTCACAGTTTAAAACAACGAGAGGTGAGCAGGTTTTTCACAGTTTAAAAAAGCGAGAGGAAGAATGAATTTCACAGTTTAAAACAGCGAGAGGAGAGCCGGAATTTCACAGTTTAAAACAGCGAGAGGAGAGCCGGAATTTCACAGTTTAAAACAGCGAGTGGAGAGCAGGAATTTCACAGTTTAAAACAGCGAGAGGAGAGCAGGGTTTTCACAATATAAAACAGCGAGAGAAGAGCAAGAATTTTACAGTTCAAAACAGCGAGAGGGGAGCAGGGTTTTCACTGTTTAAAACAGCGAGAGGAAAGCAGGTTTTTCACAGTTTAAAACAGCGAGAGGAGAACAGGGTTTTCAAAGTTTAAAACAGCGAGAGGAGAGCAGGAATTTCACAGTTTAAAACAGCGAGAGGAAAGCAGGTTTTTCACAGTTTAAAACTGCGAGAGGAGAGCTGGGTTTTCAAAGTTTTAAACAACGAGAGGTGAGCCGTGTTTTCACAGTTTTATGCAATGAGAGGTGAGCCAGGATTTTGACAGGTTAAAACAGCGGGAAGAGAGCAGGGTTTTCACAGTTTCAAACAGCGAGAGGCGTGCAGCAATTTCACAGTTTAAAACAGCGAGAGGAGAGCAGGGTTTTCACAGTTTAAAACAGCGAGAGGAAAGCAGGAATTTCACAGTTCAAAACAGCGAGAGGAGAGCAGGTTTTTCACAGCTTGAAACAGCGAGAGGAGAGCAGGGTTTTCACAGTTTAAAACAACGAGAGGGGAGCAGGGTTTTCACAGTTTAAAACAGCGAGAGGAGAGCAGGGTTTTCACAGTTTAAAACAGCGAGAGGAGAGCAGGAATTTCACAGTTTAACACAGCCAGAGGAGATCAGGTTTTTCAGAGTTTAAAGCAACGAGTGGTGAGCAGGTTTTTCACAGTTTAAAACAGCGAGAGGAGAGCAGAAATTTCACAGTTTAAAACAGCGAGAGGAGAGCAGAAATTTCACAGTTTAAAACAGCGAGAGGAGAGCAGAAATTTCAGTTTAAAAGAGCGAGAGGAAAGCAGAGTTTTTCACAGTTTTAAACAACGAGAGGTGAGCCAGGATTTACACAGTTTAAAACAGCGAGAGGAAAGCAGGAATTTCACAGTTTAAAACATCGATAGGAGAGCAGTGTTTTCACAGTTTAAAACAGCGAGAGGAAAGCAGGAATTTCACAGTTTAAAACAGCGAGTGGAGAGCAGGAATTTCACAGTTTAAAACAGCGAGAGGAGAGCAGGAATTACACAGTTTAAAACAGCGATAGTAGAGCAGGGTTTTCACAGTTTAAAACAGCGAGAGGAGAGCAGGAATTTCACAGTTTAAAACAAAGAGAGGTGAGCCTGGATTTTCACAGTTTAAAACAGCGAGAGGAGAGCAGGAATTTCAAAGGTTAAAACAGCGAGAGGAGAGCAGGAATTTCACAGTTTAAAACAGCGAGAGGAGAGCAGGAATTTCACAGTTTAAAACAGCGAGAGGAGAGCAGGAATTTCACAGTTTAAAACAGCGAGAGGAGAGCAGGGTTTTCAAAGTTTAAAACAGCGAGAGGAGAGCTGGGTTTTCACAGTTTAAAACAGTGAGAGGTAACAGTGTTTTCACAGTTTAAAACAGCGAGAGGCAGGCAGTGTTTTCACAGTTCAAAACAGCAAGAGGTGAGCTGTGTTTTCACAGTTTTAAACAGCGAGAGGAGAGCAGGTTTTTCACAGTGTAAAACAACGAGAGGAGAGCAGGGATTTCACAGTTTAAAACAGCGAGAGGAGAGCAGGTTTTTCACACTTTAAAACAGCGAGAGGACAGCAGGGTTTTCACAGTTTAAAACAGCGAGAGGAGAGCAGGGTTTTCACAGTTTAAAACAGCGAGAGGAGAGCTGAAATATCACAGTTTAAAACAGCGAGAGGAGAGCGAGTTTTTCACAGTTTGAAACAGCGAGAGGAGAGCAGGGTTTTTACAATTTAAAACCGTGAGAGGACTGCTGGGGATTCACAGTTTAAAAGAAAGGGAGGAGAGCAGGATTTTCACACTTAAAAACTGCGAGAGGCAGGCGGGGTTTTCACAGTTTTAAACAATGAGAGGTGAGCCGGGTTTTCACAGTTTTAAACAAAGAAGGTGAGCCAGGATTTTCACTGTTTAAAACAGGGAGAGGAGAGCAGGAATTTCAAAGGTTAAAACAGCGAGAGGAGAGCTGGAATTTCACAGTTTAAAACAGCGAGAGGACAGCAGGAATTTCACAGTTTAAAACAATGAGTGGTGAGAAGGATTTTCACAGTTTAAAACAGCGAGATGGGAGTAGGGTTCTCACAGATTTAAACAACGAGAGGTGAGCCAGGATTTTCACAGTTTAAAACAGCGAGAGGAGAGCAGGAGTTTCACAGTTTAAAACACAGAGAGGTGAGCCAGGATTTTCACAGTTTAAAACAGCAAGAGGAGAGCAGGAATATCACAGGTTAAAACACAGAGAGGTGAGCCAGGATTTTCATAGTTTAAAACAGCGAGAGGAGAGCAGGAATTTCAAAGGTTAAAACACAGAGAGGAGAGCAGGAATTTCTCAGATTAAAACAGCGATAGGAGAGCAGTGTTTTCACAGTTTAAAACAGCGAGAGGAGAGCAGGAATTTCACAGTTTAAAACAGCCAGAGGAGAGCAGGGTTTTCACAGTTTAAAACAAAGAGTGGTGAGCAGGTTTTTCACAGTTTAAAACAGCGAGAGCAGAGCAGGAATTTCACAGTTTAAAACAGCGAGAGGAGAGGAGGTTTTTCACAGTTTAAAACTGCGAGAAGAGAGCAGGGTTTTCACAGTTTAAAACAATGAATGGTGCGAAGGATTTAAACAGTTTAAAACAGCGAGATGGGAGCAGGTTTCTCACAGTTTAAAACAACGAGAGTAGAGCAGGGTTTTCAAAGTTCATAACAGCGAGAGGAGAGCAGTTTTTTCACAGTTTAAAACAGCGAGCGGAGAACAGGTTTTTCACAGTTTAAAACAGCGATAGGAGAGCAGTTTTTTCACAGTTTAAAACAGCGAGAGGAGAACAGGGTTTTCACAGTTCATAACAGCGAGAGGAGGGCAGGTTTTTCCGTTTAAAAAAGCAAGAGGTGAGCAGGGTTTTCACAGTTTTAAACATCGAGAGGAAAGCTGGTTTTTCACAGTTTAAAACAGCGAGAGGAGAGCAGGTTTTTCACAGTTCAAAACAGCGAGAGGAGAGCAAGTTTTTCACAGTTTGAAACAGTGAGAGGAGAGCAGGGTTTTTACAGTTTAAAACAGCGAGAGGAGAGCAGGGTTTTTACAGTGTTAAACAACGAGAGGAAAGCAGGTTTTTCACAGTTTAAAACAGCGAGAGGAGAGCAGGGTTTTCACAGTTTAAAACAGCGAGAGGAGAGCAGGGTTTTCACAGTTTAAAACAGCGATAGGACCGCTGGGGATTCACAGATTAAAACAGCGAGCGGGGAGCAGGATTTTCACAGTTTAAAACTGCGAGAGGCAGGCGGGGTTTTCGCAGTTTTAAACAGCGAGAGGAGAGCAGGGTTTTCACAGTTTAAAACAGCGAGAGGAGAGCAGGGTTTTCTCAGTTTAAAACTGCGAGAGGTGAACAGGATTTTCACAGCTTTAAACAGCGAGAGGGGAGCAGGTTTTTCACAGTTTAAAACAACGAGAGGTGAGCAGGTTTTTCACAGTTTAAAAAAGCGAGAGGAAGAATGAATTTCACAGTTTAAAACAGCGAGTGGAGAGCAGCAATTTCACAGTTTAAAACAGCGAGAGGATGAGCAGGAATTTCACAGTTTAAAAGAGCGAGAGGAGAGCAGGGTTTGCAAAGTTTAAAACAGCGAGAGGAGAGCAGGAATTTCACAGTTTAAAACAGTGAGAGGAGAGCAGGGTTTTCACAATATAAAACAGCGAGAGAAGAGCAGGAATTTTACAGTTCAAAACAGCGAGAGGGGAGCAGGGTTTTCACTGTTTAAAACAGCAAGAGGAGAGCAGGAATTTCACAGTTTAAAAGAGCAAGAGGTGAGCAGGGTTTTCACAGTTTAAAACAGCGAGTGGAGAGCAAGGTTTTCACAGATTAAAACAGCGTTAGGACAGCTGGGGATTCACTGTTTAAAACAGCAAGAGGGGAGCAGGGTTTTCACATTTGAAACAGCGAGAGGAGAGCAGGGATTTTCACAATATACAACAGCGAGAGGAGAGCAGGTTTTTCACAGTTTAAAACAGCGAGAGGAAAGCAATGATTTCACTGTTTAAAACAGCGAGAGGGGAGCAGATTTTTCACAGTTCAGAACAGCGAGAGCAGAGCAGATTTTTCACAGTTTAAAACAGCGAGAGGAGAGCAGGTTTTTCACAGTTTAAAACAGCGAGAGGAAAGCAGGAATTTCACAGTTTAAAACAGCGAGAGGAGCGCAGGAATTTCACAGTTTAAAACAGCGAGAGGAGAGCAGGATTTTCAAAGTTTAAAACAGTGAGAGGAGAGCAGGGTTTTCACAGTTTTAAACAGCGAGAGGAGAGCAGGAATTTCACAGTTTAAAACAGCGAGAGGAGAGCAGGGTTTTCACAGTTTAAAACAGCGAGAGGAGAGCAGGGTTTTCACAGTTTAAAACAGCGAGAGGAGAGCAGGTTTTTCACAGTTCAACACAGCAAGAGGTGAGCAGGGATTTCACAGTTTTAAACAGCGAGAGGAAAGCAGGTTTTTCACAGTTTAAAACAGCGAGAGGATGGCAGGGTCTTCAAAGTTTAAAACAGCGAGAGGAGAGCAGGAATTTCACAGTTTAAAACAGCGAGAGGAGAGCAGATTTTTCACAGATTAAAACAGCGAGAGGAAAGCAATGTTTTCACTGTTTAAAACAGCGAGAGGGGAGCAGATTTTTCACAGTTTAAAACAGCGAGAGGAGAGCGGCGATTTCACAGTTTAAAACAGCGATAGGTGAGCAGTGTTTTCACAGTTTAAAACGGCGAGAGGAGACCAGGAATTTCACAGTTTAAAACAGCCAGAGGAGAGCAGGGTTTTCACAGTTTAAAACAACGAGTGGTGAGCAGGTTTTTCACATTTTAAAACAGTGAGAGGAGAGCAGGAATTTCACAGTTTAAAACAGCGAGAGGAGAGGAGGTTTTTCACAGTTTAAAACAGCGAGAGGAGAGCAAGTTTTTCACAGTTTAAAACTGCGAGAGGAGAGCAGGGTTTTCACAGTTTAAAACAATGAATGGTGCGAAGGATTTAAACAGTTTAAAACAGCGAGATGGGAGCAGGTTTCTCACAGTTCAAAACAACGAGAGTAGAGCAGGGTTTTCAAAGTTCATAACAGCGAGAGGAGAGCAGTTTTTTCACAGTTTAAAACAGCGAGAGGAGAACAGGTTTTTCACAGTTTAAAACAGCTATAGGAGAGCAGTTTTTTCACAGTTTAAAACAGCGAGAGGAGAACAGGGTTTTCACAGTTAAAAACAGCGAGAGTAGAGCAGGTTTTTCCGTTTAACAAAGCAAGAGGTGAGCAGGGATTTCACAGTTTTAAACAGCGAGAGGAAAGCAGGTTTTTCACAGTTTAAAACAGCGAGAGGAGAGCAGGGTATTCAAAGTTTAAAACAGCGAGAGGAGAGCAGGAATTTCACAGTTTAAAACAGCGAGAGGAGAGCAGATTTTTCACAGATTAAAACAGCGAGAGGAAAGCAATGATTTCACTGTTTAAAACAGCGAGAGGGGAGCAGATTTTTCACAGTTCAGAACAGCGAGAGCAGAGCAGATTTTTCACAGTTTAAAACAGCGAGAGGAGAGCAGGTTTTTCACAGTTTAAAACAGCGAGAGGGAAGCAGGAATTTCACAGTTTAAAACAGCGAGAGGAGCGCAGGAATTTCACAGTTTAAAACAGCGAGAGGAGAGCAGGATTTTCAAAGTTTAAAACAGTGAGAGGAGAGCAGGGTTTTCACAGTTTTAAACAGCGAGAGGAGAGCAGGAATTTCACAGTTTAAAACAGCGAGAGGAGAGCAGGGTTTTCACAGTTTAAAACAGCGAGAGGAGAGCAGGGTTTTCACAGTTTAAAACAGCGAGAGGAGAGCAGGTTTTTCACAGTTCAACACAGCAAGAGGTGAGCAGGGATTTCACAGTTTTAAACAGCGAGAGGAAAGCAGGTTTTTCACAGTTTAAAACAGCGAGAGGAGAGCAGGGTCTTCAAAGTTTAAAACAGCGAGAGGAGAGCAGGAATTTCACAGTTTAAAACAGCGAGAGGAGAGCAGATTTTTCACAGATTAAAACAGCGAGAGGAAAGCAATGTTTTCACTGTTTAAAACAGCGAGAGGGGAGCAGATTTTTCACAGTTTAAAACAGCGAGAGGAGAGCAGGTTTTTCACAGTTCAAAACAGCGAGAGGAGAGCAAGTTTTTCACAGTTTGAAACAGTGAGAGGAGAGCAGGGTTTTTACAGTTTAAAACAGCGAGAGGAGAGCAGGGTTTTTACAGTTTTAAACAACGAGAGGAAAGCAGGTTTTTCACAGTTTAAAACAGCAAGAGGAGAGCAGTGTTTTCACAGTTTAAAACAGCGAGAGGAGAGCAGGAATTTCACAGTTTAAAACAGCGAGAGGAGAGCAGGAATTTCACTGTTTAAAACAGCGAGAGGAGAGCAGGAATTTCACAGTTTAAAACAGCGAGAGGAGAGCAGGGTTTTCACAATATAAAACAGCGAGAGAAGAGCAGGAATTTTACAGTTCAAAACAACAAGAGGGGAGCAGGGTTTTCACTGTTTAAAACAGCGAGAGGAGAGCAGGAATTTCACAGTTTAAAACAGCAAGAGGTGAGCAGGGTTTTCACAGTTTAAAACAGCGAGAGGAGAGCAGGGTTTTCACAGTTTAAAACAGCGATAGGACAGCTGGGGATTCACTGTTTAAAACAGCGAGAGGAAGCATGAATTTCACAGGTTAAAACAGCGAGAGGTGAGCAGGAATTTCACAGTTTAAAACAGCGCAGGAGAGCATGTTTTTCACATTTTAAAACAGCGAGAGGAGAGCAGGAATTTCACAGTTTAAAACAGCGAGAGGATGGCAGATTTTTCACAGTTTAAAACAGCGAGAGGAGAGCAGGGATTTTCACAGTATACAACAGCGAGAGCAGAGCAGGTTTTTCACAGTTTAAAACAACGTTTGGTGAGCAGGATTTTCACTGTTTAAAAAAGCGAGAGGTGTGCAGGGTTCTCACAGTTTAAAACAGCGAGAGGTGAGCAGGTTTTTCACATTTTAAAACAGCGAGATGAGAGCAGGTTTTTCAAAGTTTAAAACAGCGAGAGGAAAGCAGTGTTTTCAAAGTTTAAAAAAGCGAGAGGAAGCATGAATTTCACAGTTTAAAAAAGCGAGAGGTGAGCAGGAATTTCACAGTTTAAAACAGCGCAGGAGAGCATGTTTTTCACAGTTTAAAACAGCGAGAGGAGAGCAGGAATTTCACAGTTTAAAACAGCGAGAGGAGAGCAGGAATTTCACAGTTTAAAACAGCGAGAGGAGAGCAGGAATTTCACAGTTTAAAACAGCAAGAGGCGAGCTGGGTTTTCACAGTTTAAAACAGCGAGAGGAGAGCAGGGTTTTCACAGTTTAAAACAGCGATTGGACCGCTGGGGATTCACAGATTAAAACAGCGAGAGGGGAGCAGGATTTTCACAGTTTAAAACTGCGAGAGGCAGGCGGGGTTTTCACAGTTTTAAACAGCTAGAGGAGACCAGGGTTTTCACAGTTTAAAACAGCGAGAGGAGAGCAGGGTTTTCTCAGTTTAAAACAGCGAGAGGTGAACAGGATTTTCACAGTTTAAAACAGCGAGAGGGGAGCAGGTTTTTCACAGTTTAAAACAACGAGAGGTGAGCAGGTTTTTCACAGTTTAAAAAAGCGAGACGAAGAATGAATTTCACAGTTTAAAACAGCGAGAGGAGAGCAGGAATTTCACAGTTTAAAACAGCGAGAGGAGAGCCTGGTTTTCACAGTTTAAAACAGCGAGAGGAGAGCAGGGTTTTCACAGTTTAAAACAGCGAGAGGAGAGCAGGTTTTTCACAGTTCAACACAGCAAGAGGTGAGCAGGCATTTCACAGTTTTAAACAGCGAGAGGAAAGCAGGTTTTTCACAGTTTAAAACAGCGAGAGGAGAGCAGGGTCTTCAAAGTTTAAAACAGCGAGAGGAGAGCAGGAATTTCACAGTTTAAAACAGCGAGAGGAGAGCAGATTTTTCACAGATTAAAACAGCGAGAGGAAAGCTATGTTTTCACTGTTTAAAACAGCGAGAGGGGAGCAGATTTTTCACAGTTTAAAACAGCGAGAGGAGAGCGGCAATTTCACAGTTCAAAACAGCGATAGGAGAGCAGTGTTTTCACAGTTTAAAACGGCGAGAGGAGACCAGGAATTTCACAGTTTAAAACAGCCAGAGGAGAGCAGGGTTTTCACAGTTTAAAACAACGAGTGGTGAGCAGGTTTTTCACAGTTTAAAACAGCGAGAGGAGAGCAGGAATTTCACAGTTTAAAACAGCGAGAGGAGAGGAGGTTTTTCACAGTTTAAAACAGCGAGAGGAGAGCAAGTTTTTCACAGTTTAAAACTGCGAGAGGAGAGCAGGGTTTTCACAGTTTAAAACAATGAATGGTGCGAAGGATTTAAACAGTTTAAAACAGCGAGATGGGAGCAGGTTTCTCACAGTTCAAAACAACGAGAGTAGAGCAGGGTTTTCAAAGTTCATAACAGCGAGAGGAGAGCAGTTTTTTCACAGTTTAAAACAGCGAGAGGAGAACAGGTTTTTCACAGTTTAAAACAGCGATAGGAGAGCAGTTTTTTCACAGTTTAAAACAGCGAGAGGAGAACAGGGTTTTCACAGTTAAAAACAGCGAGAGTAGAGCAGGTTTTTCCGTTTAACAAAGCAAGAGGTGAGCAGGGTTTTCACAGTTTTAAACATCGAGAGGAAAGCTGGTTTTTCACAGTTTAAAACAGCGAGAGGAGAGCAGGTTTTTCACAGTTCAAAACAGCGAGAGGTGAGCAAGTTTTTCACAGTTTGAAACAGTGAGAGGAGAGCAGGGTTTTTACAGTTTAAAACAGCGAGAGGAGAGCAGGGTTTTTACAGTTTTAAACAACGAGAGGAAAGCAGGTGTTTCACAGTTTAAAACAGCAAGAGGAGAGCAGTGTTTTCACAGTTTAAAACAGCGAGAGGAGAGCAGGAATTTCACAGTTTAAAACAGCGAGAGGAGAGCAGTAATTTCACAGTTTAAAACAGCGAGAGGAGAGCAGGAATTTCACAGTTTAAAACAGCGAGAGGAGAGCGGGGTTTTCACAGTTTAAAACAGCGAGAGGAGAGCAGGAATTTCACAGTTTAAAACAGCGAGAGGAGAGCAGGGTTTTCACAATATAAAACAGCGAGAGAAGAGCAGGAATTTTACAGTTCAAAACAACGAGAGGGGAGCAGGGTTTTCACTGTTTAAAACAGCGAGAGGAGAGCAGGAATTTCACAGTTTAAAACAGCAAGAGGTGAGCAGGGTTTTCACAGTTTAAAACAGCGAGAGGACAGCTGGGGATTCACTGTTTAAAACAGCGAGAGGAGGCATGATTTTCACAGTTTAAATAAGCGAGAGGTGAGCAGGAATTTCACAGTTTAAAACAGCGCAGGAGAGCATGTTTTTCACAGTTTAAAACAGCGAGAGGAGAGCAGGAATTTCACAGTTTAAAACAGCGAGAGGATGGCAGATTTTTCACAGTTTAAAACAGCGAGAGGAGAGCAGGGATTTTCACAGTATACAACAGCGAGAGCAGAGCAGGTTTTTCACAGTTTAAAACAACGTTTGGTGAGCAGGATTTTCACTGTTTAAAAAAGCGAGAGGTGTGCAGGGTTCTCACAGTTTAAAACAGCGAGAGGTGAGCAGGTTTTTCACAGTTTAAAACAGCGAGATGAGAGCAGGGTTTTCAAAGTTTAAAACAGCGAGAGGAAAGCAGTGTTTTCAAAGTTTAAAAAAGCGAGAGGAAGCATGAATTTCACAGTTTAAAAAAGCGAGAGGTGAGCAGGAATTTCACAGTTTAAAACAGCGCAGGAGAGCATGTTTTTCACAGTTTAAAACAGCGAGAGGAGAGCAGGAATTTCACAGTTTAAAACAGCGAGAGGAGAGCAGGAATTTCACAGTTTAAAACAGCGAGAGGAGAGCAGGAATTTCACAGTTTAAAACAGCAAGAGGCGAGCTGGGTTTTCACAGTTTAAAACAGCGAGAGGAGAGCAGGGTTTTCACAGTTTAAAACAGCGATAGGACCGCTGGGGATTCACAGATTAAAACAGCGAGAGGGGAGCAGGATTTTCACAGTTTAAAACTGCGAGAGGCAGGCGGGGTTTTCACAGTTTTAAACAGCTAGAGGAGACCAGGGTTTTCACAGTTTAAAACAGCGAGAGGAGAGCAGGGTTTTCTCAGTTTAAAACAGCGAGAGGTGAACAGGATTTTCACAGTTTAAAACAGCGAGAGGGGAGCAGGTTTTTCACAGTTTAAAACAACGAGAGGTGAGCAGGTTTTTCACAGTTTAAAAAAGCGAGAGGAAGAATGAATTTCACAGTTTAAAACAGCGAGAGGAGAGCAGTTTTTTCACAGTTTAAAACAGCGAGAGGAGAACAGGTTTTTCACAGTTTAAAACAGCGATAGGAGAGCAGTTTTTTCACAGTTTAAAACAGCGAGAGGAGAACAGGGTTTTCACAGTTAAAAACAGCGAGAGGAGAGCAGGTTTTTCCGTTTAACAAAGCAAGAGGTGAGCAGGGTTTTCACAGTTTTAAACATCGAGAGGAAAGCTGGTTTTTCACAGTTTAAAACAGCGAGAGGATGGCAGATTTTTCACAGTTTAAAACAGCGAGAGGAGAGCAGGGATTTTCACAGTATACAACAGCGAGAGCAGAGCAGGTTTTTCACAGTTTAAAACAACGTTTGGTGAGCAGGATTTTCACTGTTTAAAAAAGCGAGAGGTGTGCAGGGTTCTCACAGTTTAAAACAGCGAGAGGTGAGCAGGTTTTTCACAGTTTAAAACAGCGAGATGAGAGCAGGGTTTTCAAAGTTTAAAACAGCGAGAGGAAAGCAGTGTTTTCAAAGTTTAAAAAAGCGAGAGGAAGCATGAATTTCACAGTTTAAGAAAGCGAGAGTTGAGCAGGAATTTCACAGTTTAAAACAGCGCAGGAGAGCATGTTTTTCACAGTTTAAAACAGCGAGAGGAGAGCAGGAATTTCACAGTTTAAAACAGCGAGAGGAGAGCAGGAATTTCACAGTTTAAAACAGCGAGAGGAGAGCAGGGTTTTCACAGTTTAAAACAGCGAGAGGAGAGCAGGAATTTCACAGTTTAACACAGCCAGAGGAGATCAGGTTTTTCAGAGTTTAAAGCAACGAGTGGTGTGCAGGTTTTTCACAGTTTAAAACAGCGAGAGGAGAGCAGAAATTTCACAGTTTAAAACAGCGAGAGGAGAGCAGAAATTTCACCGTTTAAAACAGCGAGAGGAGAGCAGAAATTTCAGTTTAAAAGAGCGAGAGGAAAGCAGAGTTTTTCACAGTTTTAAACAACGAGAGGTGAGCCAGGATTTACACAGTTTAAAACAGCGAGAGGAAAGCAGGAATTTCACAGTTTAAAACATTGATAGGAGAGCAGTGTTTTCACAGTTTAAAACAGCGAGAGGAAAGCAGGAATTTCACAGTTTAAAACAGCGAGTGGAGAGCAGGAATTTCACAGTTTAAAACAGCGAGAGGAGAGCAGGAATTACACAGTTTAAAACAGCGATAGGAGAGCAGGGTTTTCACAGTTTAAAACAGCGAGAGGAGAGCAGGAATTTCACAGTTTAAAACAAAGAGAGGTGAGCCTGGATTTTCACAGTTTAAAACAGCGAGAGGAGAGCAGGAATTTCAAAGGTTAAAACAGCGAGAGGAGAGCAGGAATTTCACAGTTTAAAACAGCGAGAGGAGAGCAGGAATTTCACAGTTTAAAACAGCGAGAGGAGAGCAGGGTTTTCAAAGTTTAAAACAGCGAGAGGAGAGCTGGGTTTTCACAGTTTAAAACAGTGAGAGGTAACAGTGTTTTCACAGTTTAAAACAGCGAGAGGCAGGCAGTGTTTTCACAGTTCAAAACAGCAAGAGGTGAGCAGTGTTTTCACAGTTTTAAACAGCGAGAGGAGAGCAGCTTTTTCACAGTGTAAAACAACGAGAGGAGAGCAGGGATTTCACAGTTTAAAACAGCGAGAGGAGAGCAGGTTTTTCACAGTTTAAAACAGCGAGAGGAGAGCAGCATTTTCACAGTTTAAAACAGCGAGAGGAGAGCAGGGTTTTCACAGTTTAAAACAGCGAGAGGAGAGCTGAAATATCACAGTTTAAAACAGCGAGAGGAGAGCGAGTTTTTCACAGTTTGAAACAGCGAGAGGAGAGCAGGGTTTTTACAATTTAAAACCGCGAGAGGACTGCTGGGGATTCACAGTTTAAAAGAAAGGGAGGAGAGCAGGATTTTCACACTTAAAAACTGCGAGAGGCAGGCGGGGTTTTCACAGTTTTAAACAACGAGAGGTGAGCCGGGTTTTCCCAGTTTTAAACAATGAAGGTGAGCCAGGATTTTCACTGTTTAAAACAGCGAGAGGAGAGCAGGAATTTCAAAGGTTAAAACAGCGAGAGGAGGGCTGGAATTTCACAGTTTAAAACAATGAGTGGTGAGAAGGATTTTCACAGTTTAAAACAGCGAGATGGGAGTAGGGTTCTCACAGATTTAAACAACGAGAGGTGAGCCAGGATTTTCACAGTTTAAAACAGCGATAGGAGAGCAGTGTTTTCACAGTTTAAAACAGCGAGAGGAGGGCAGGAGTTTCACAGTTTAAAACACAGAGAGGTGAGCCAGGATTTTCACAGTTTAAAACAGCAAGAGGAGAGCAGGAATTTCACAGGTTAAAAAACAGAGAGGTGAGCCAGGATTTTCATAGTTTAAAACAGCGAGAGGAGAGCAGGAATTTCAAAGGTTAAAACAGCGAGAGGAGAGCAGGAATTTCTCAGATTAAAACAGCGATAGGAGAGCAGTGTTTTCACAGTTTAAAACAGCGAGAGGAGAGCAGGAATTTCACAGTTTAAAACAGCCAGAGGAGAGCAGGGTTTTCACAGTTTAAAACAAAGAGTGGTGAGCAGGTTTTTCACAGTTTAAAACAGCGAGAGGAGAGCAGGAATTTCACAGTTTAAAACAGCGAGAGGAGAGGAGGTTTTTCACAGTTTAAAACAGCGAGGGGAGAACAAGTTTTCACAGTTTAAAACTGCGAGAAGAGAGCAGGGTTTTCACAGTTTAAAACAATGAATGGTGCGAAGGATTTAAACAGTTTAAAACAGCGAGATGGGAGCAGGTTTCTCACAGTTTAAAACAACGAGAGTAGAGCAGGGTTTTCAAAGTTCATAACAGCGAGAGGAGAGCAGTTTTTTCACAGTTTAAAACAGCGAGCGGAGAACAGGTTTTTCACAGTTTAAAACAGCGATAGGAGAGCAGTTTTTTCACAGTTTAAAACAGCGAGAGGAGAACAGGGTTTTCACAGTTCATAACAGCGAGAGGAGAGCAGGTTTTTCCGTTTAAAAAAGCAAGAGGTGAGCAGGGTTTTCACAGTTTTAAACATCGAGAGGAAAGCTGGTTTTTCACAGTTTAAAACAGCGAGAGGAGAGCAGGTTTTTCACAGTTCAAAACAGCGAGAGGAGAGCAAGTTTTTCACAGTTTGAAACAGTGAGAGGAGAGCAGGGTTTTTACAGTTTAAAACAGCGAGAGGAGAGCAAGTTTTTTACAGTGTTAAACAACGAGAGGAAAGCAGGTTTTTCACAGTTTAAAACAGCGAGAGGAGAGCAGGGTTTTCACAGTTTAAAACAGCGAGAGGAGAGCAGGGTTTTCACAGTTTAAAACAGCGATAGGACCGCTGGGGATTCACAGATTAAAACAGCGAGTGGGGAGCAGGATTTTCATAGTTTAAAACTGCGAGAGGCAGGCGGGGTTTTCGCAGTTTTAAACAGCGAGAGGAGAGCAGGGTTTTCATATTTGAAACAGCGAGAGGAGAGCAGGGTTTTCACAGTTTAAAACAGCGAGAGGAAGAATGAATTTCACAGTTTAAAACAGCGAGTGGAGAGCAGCAATTTCACAGTTTAAAACAGCGAGAGGATGAGCAGGAATTTCACAGTTTAAAAGAGCGAGAGGAGAGCAGGGTTTGCAAAGTTTAAAACAGCGAGAGGAGAGCAGGAATTTCACAGTTTAAAACAGCGAGAGGAGAGCAGGATTTTCACAATATAAAACAGCGAGAGAAGAGCAGGAATTTTACAGTTCAAAACAGCGAGAGGGGAGCAGGGTTTTCACTGTTTAAAACAGCAAGAGGAGAGCAGGAATTTCACAGTTTAAAAGAGCAAGAGGTGAGCAGGGTTTTCACAGTTTAAAACAGCGAGTGGAGAGCAAGGTTTTCACAGATTAAAACAGCGTTAGGACAGCTGGGGATTCACTGTTTAAAACAGCAAGAGGGGAGCAGGGTTTTCACATTTGAAACAGCGAGAGGAGAGCAGGTTTTTCACAGTTCAAAACAGCGAGAGGAGAGCAGATTTTTCACAGTTTAAAACAGCGAGAGGAGAGCAGGGATTTTCACAGTATACAACAGCGAGAGGAGAGCAGGTTTTTCACAGTTTAAAACAGCGAGAGGAAAGCAATGATTTCACTGTTTAAAACAGCGAGAGGGGAGCAGATTTTTCACAGTTCAGAACAGCGAGAGCAGAGCAGATTTTTCACAGTTTAAAACAACGAGAGGAGAGCAGGTTTTTCACAGTTTAAAACAGCGAGAGGAAAGCAGGAATTTCACAGTTTAAAACAGCGAGAGGAGCGCAGGAATTTCACAGTTTAAAACAGCGAGAGGAGAGCAGGATTTTCAAAGTTTAAAACAGTGAGAGGAAAGCAGGGTTTTCACAGTTTTAAACAGCGAGAGGAGAGCAGGAATTTCACAGTTTAAAACAGCGAGAGGAGAGCAGGGTTTTCACAGTTTAAAACAGCGAGAGGAGAGCAGGGTTTTCACAGTTTAAAACAGCGAGAGGAGAGCAGGTTTTTCACAGTTCAACACAGCAAGAGTTGGGCAGGGATTTCACAGTTTTAAACAGCGAGAGGAAAGCAGGTTTTTCACAGTTTAAAACAGCGAGAGGAGAGCAGGGTCTTCAAAGTTTAAAACAGCGAGAGGAGAGCAGGAATTTCACAGTTTAAAACAGCGAGAGGAGAGCAGATTTTTCACAGATTAAAACAGCGAGAGGAAAGCAATGTTTTCACTGTTTAAAACAGCGAGAGGGGAGCAGATTTTTCACAGTTTAAAACAGCGAGAGGAGAGCGTCGATTTCACAGTTTAAAACAGCGGTAGGAGAGCAGTGTTTTCACAGTTTAAAACGGCGAGAGGAGACCAGGAATTTCACAGTTTAAAACAGCCAGAGGAGAGCAGGTTTTTCACAGTTTAAAACAACGAGTGGTGAGCAGGTTTTTCACAGTTTAAAACAGTGAGAGGAGAGCAGGAATTTCACAGTTTAAAACAGCGAGAGGAGAGGAGGTTTTTCACAGTTTAAAACAGCGAGAGGAGAGCAAGTTTTTCACAGTTTAAAACTGCGAGAGGAGAGCAGGGTTTTCACAGTTTGAAACAATGAATGGTGCGAAGGATTTAAACAGTTTAAAACAGTGAGATGGGAGCAGGTTTTTCACAGTTCAAAACAACGAGAGTAGAGCAGGGTTTTCAAAGTTCATAACAGCGAGAGGAGAGCAGTTTTTTCACAGTTTAAAACAGCGAGAGGAGAACAGGTTTTTCACAGTTTAAAACAGCAATAGGAGAGCAGTTTTTTCACAGTTTAAAACAGCGAGAGGAGAACAGGGTTTTCACAGTTAAAAACAGCGAGAGGAGAGCAGGTTTTTCCGTTTAACAAAGCAAGAGTTGAATAGGGTTTTCACAGTTTTAAACATCGAGAGGAAAGCTGGTTTTTCACAGTTTAAAACAGCGAGAGGAGAGCAGGTTTTTCACAGTTCAAAACAGCGAGAGGAGAGCAAGTTTTTCACAGTTTGAAACAGTGAGAGGAGAGCAGGGTTTTTACAGTTTAAAACAGCGAGAGGAGAGCAGGGTTTTTACAGTTTTAAACAACGAGAGGAAAGCAGGTTTTTCACAGTTTAAAACAGCAAGAGGAGAGCAGTGTTTTCACAGTTTAAAACAGCGAGAGGAGAGCAGGAATTTCACAGTTTAAAACAGCGAGAGGAGAGCAGTAATTTCACAGTTTAAAACAGCGAGAGGAGAGCAGGAATTTCACAGTTTAAAACAGCAAGAGGAGAGCGGGGTTTTCACAGTTTAAAACAGCGAGAGGAGAGCAGGAATTTCACAGTTTAAAACAGCGAGAGGAGAGCAGGGTTTTCACAATATAAAACAGCGAGAGAAGAGCAGGAATTTTACAGTTCAAAACAACGAGAGGGGAGCAGGGTTTTCACTGTTTAAAACAGCGAGAGGAGAGCAGGAATTTCACAGTTTAAAACAGCAAGAGGTGAGCAGGGTTTTCACAGTTTAAAACAGCGAGAGGAGAGTAGGGTTTTCACAGTTTAAAACAGCGATAGGACAGCTGGGGATTCACTGTTTAAAACAGCGAGAGGAAGCATGAATTTCACAGTTTAAAACAGCGAGAGGTGAGCAGGAATTTCACAGTTTAAAACAGCGCAGGAAAGCATGTTTTTCACAGTTTAAAACAGCGAGAGGAGAGCAGGAATTTCACAGTTTAAAACAGCGAGAGGATGGCAGATTTTTCACAGTTTAAAACAGCGAGAGGAGAGCAGGGATTTTCACAGTATACAACAGCGAGAGCAGAGCAGGTTTTTCACAGTTTAAAACAACGTTTGGTGAGCAGGATTTTCACTGTTTAAAAAAGCGAGAGGTGTGCAGGGTTCTCACAGTTTAAAACAGCGAGAGGTGAGCAGGTTTTTCACAGTTTAAAACAGCGAGAGGAGAGCAGGGTTTTCAAAGTTTAAAACAGCGAGAGGAAAGCAGTGTTTTCAAAGTTTAAAAAAGCGAGAGGAAGCATGAATTTCACAGTTTAAAAAAGCGAGAGGTGAGCAGGAATTTCACAGTTTAAAACAGCGCAGGAGAGCATGTTTTTCACAGTTTAAAACAGCGAGAGGAGAGCAGGAATTTCACAGTTTAAAACAGCGAGAGGAGAGCAGGAATTTCACAGTTTAAAACAGCGAGAGGAGAGCAGGAATTTCACAGTTTAAAACAGCAAGAGGCGAGCTGGGTTTTCACAGTTTAAAACAGCGAGAGGAGAGCAGGAATTTCACAGTTTAAAACAGCGAGAGGAGAGCAGGAATTTCACAGTTTAAAACAGCGAGAGGAGAGCAGGAATTTCACAGTTTAAAACAGCGAGAGGAGAGCAGGAATTTCACAGTTTAAAACAGCAAGAGGCAAGCTGGGTTTTCACAGTTTAAAACAGCGAGAGGAGAGCAGGTTTTTCACAGTTTAAAACAGCGATAGGACCGCTGGGGATTCACAGATTAAAACAGCGAGAGGGGAGCAGGATTTTCACAGTTTAAAACTGCGAGAGGCAGGCGGGGTTTTCACAGTTTTAAACAGCTAGAGGAGACCAGGGTTTTCACAGTTTAAAACAGCGAGAGGAGAGCAGGGTTTTCTCAGTTTAAAACAGCGAGAGGTGAACAGGATTTTCACAGTTTAAAACAGCGAGAGGGGAGCAGGTTTTTCACAGTTTAAAACAACGAGAGGTGAGCAGGTTTTTCACAGTTTAAAAAAGCGAGAGGAAGAATGAATTTCACAGTTTAAAACAGCGAGAGGAGAGCAGGAATTTCACAGTTTAAAACAGCGAGAGGAGAGCCTGGTTTTCACAGTTTAAAACAGCGAGAGGAGAGCAGGGTTTTCACAGTTTAAAACAGCGAGAGGAGAGCAGGTTTTTCACAGTTCAACACAGCAAGAGGTGAGCAGGGATTTCACAGTTTTAAACAGCGAGAGGAAAGCAGGTTTTTCACAGTTTAAAACAGCGAGAGGAGAGCAGGGTCTTCAAAGTTTAAAACAGCGAGAGGAGAGCAGGAATTTCACAGTTTAAAACAGCGAGAGGAGAGCAGATTTTTCACAGATTAAAACAGCGAGAGGAAAGCAATGTTTTCACTGTTTAAAACAGCGAGAGGGGAGCAGATTTTTCACAGTTTAAAACAGCGAGAGGAGAGCGGCGATTTCACAGTTTAAAACAGCGATAGGAGAGCAGTGTTTTCACAGTCTAAAACGGCGAGAGGAGACCAGGAATTTCACAGTTTAACACAGCCAGAGGAGAGCAGGGTTTTCACAGTTTAAAACAACGAGTGGTGAGCAGATTTTTCACAGTTTAAAACAGCGAGAGGAGAGCAGGGATTTTCACAGTATACAACAGCGAGAGGAGAGCAGGTTTTTCACAGTTTAAAACAGCGAGAGGAAAGCAATGATTTCACTGTTTAAAACAGCGAGAGGGGAGCAGATTTTTCACAGTTCAGAACAGCGAGAGCAGAGCAGATTTTTCACAGTTTAAATCAACGAGAGGAGAGCAGGTTTTTCACAGTATAAAACAGCGAGAGGAAAGCAGGAATTTCACAGTTTAAAACAGCGAGAGGAGCGCAGGAATTTCACAGTTTAAAACAGCGAGAGGAGAGCAGGATTTTCAAAGTTTAAAACAGTGAGAGGAGAGCAGGGTTTTCACAGTTTTAAACAGCGAGAGGAGAGCAGGAATTTCACAGTTTAAAACAGCGAGAGGAGAGCAGGGTTTTCACAGTTTAAAACAGCGAGAGGAGAGCAGGGTTTTCACAGTTTAAAACAGCGAGAGGAGAGCAGGTTTTTCACAGTTCAACACAGCAAGAGTTGGGCAGGGATTTCACAGTTTTAAACAGCGAGAGGAAAGCAGGTTTTTCACAGTTTAAAACAGCGAGAGGAGAGCAGGGTCTTCAAAGTTTAAAACAGCGAGAGGAGAGCAGGAATTTCACAGTTTAAAACAGCGAGAGGAGAGCAGATTTTTCACAGATTAAAACAGCGAGAGGAAAGCAATGTTTTCACTGTTTAAAACAGCGAGAGGGGAGCAGATTTTTCACAGTTTAAAACAGCGAGAGGAGAGCGGCGATTTCGCAGTTTAAAACGGCGAGAGGAGACCAGGAATTTCACAGTTTAAAACAGCCAGAGGAGAGCAGGGTTTTCACAGTTTAAAACAACGAGTGGTGAGCAGGTTTTTCACAGTTTAAAACAGTGAGAGGAGAGCAGGAATTTCACAGTTTAAAACAGCGAGAGGAGAGGAGGTTTTCACAGTTTAAAACAGCGAGAGGAGAGCAAGTTTTTCACAGTTTAAAACTGCGAGAGGAGAGCAGGGTTTTCACAGTTTAAAACAATGAATGGTGCGAAGGATTTAAACAGTTTAAAACAGTGAGATGGGAGCAGGTTTCTCACAGTTCAAAACAACGAGAGTAGAGCAGGGTTTTCAAAGTTCATAACAGCGAGAGGAGAGCAGTTTTTTCACAGTTTAAAACAGCGAGAGGAGAACAGGTTTTTCACAGTTTAAAACAGCAATAGGAGAGCAGTTTTTTCACAGTTTAAAACAGCGAGAGGAGAACATGGTTTTCACAGTTAAAAACAGCGAGAGGAGAGCAGGTTTTTCCGTTTAACAAAGCAAGAGTTGAATAGGGTTTTCACAGTTTTAAACATCGAGAGGAAAGCTGGTTTTTCACAGTTTAAAACAGCGAGAGGAGAGCAGGTTTTTCACAGTTCAAAACAGCGAGAGGAGAGCAAGTTTTTCACAGTTTGAAACAGTGAGAGGAGAGCAGGGTTTTTACAGTTTAAAACAGCGAGAGGAGAGCAGGGTTTTTACAGTTTTAAACAACGAGAGGAAAGCAGGTTTTTCACAGTTTAAAACAGCAAGAGGAGAGCAGTGTTTTCACAGTTTAAAACAGCGAGAGGAGAGCAGGAATTTCACAGTTTAAAACAGCGAGAGGAGAGCAGTAATTTCACAGTTTAAAACAGCGAGAGGAGAGCAGGAATTTCACAGTTTAAAACAGCGAGAGGAGAGCGGGGTTTTCACAGTTTAAAACAGCGAGAGGAGAGCAGGAATTTCACAGTTTAAAACAGCGAGAGGAGAGCAGGGTTTTCACAATATAAAACAGCGAGAGAAGAGCAGGAATTTTACAGTTCAAAACAACGAGAGGGGAGCAGGGTTTTCACTGTTTAAAACAGCGAGAGGAGAGCAGGAATTTCACAGTTTAAAACAGCAAGAGGTGAGCAGGGTTTTCACAGTTTAAAACAGCGAGAGGAGAGCAGGGTTTTCACAGTTTAAAACAGCGATAGGACAGCTGGGGATTCACTGTTTAAAACAGCGAGAGGAGGCATGAATTTCACAGTTTAAAAAAGCGAGAGGTGAGCAGGAATTTCACAGTTTAAAACAGCGCAGGAGAGCATGTTTTTCACAGTTTAAAACAGCGAGAGGAGAGCAGGAATTTCACAGTTTAAAACAGCGAGAGGATGGCAGATTTTTCACAGTTTAAAACAGCGAGAGGAGAGCAGGGATTTTCACAGTATACAACAGCGAGAGCAGAGCAGGTTTTTCACAGTTTAAAACAACGTTTGGTGAGCAGGATTTTCACTGTTTAAAAAAGCGAGAGGTGTGCAGGGTTCTCACAGTTTAAAACAGCGAGAGCTGAGCAGGTTTTTCACAGTTTAAAACAGCGAGATGAGAGCAGGGTTTTCAAAGTTTAAAACAGCGAGAGGAAAGCAGTGTTTTCAAAGTTTAAAAAAGGGAGAGGAAGCATGAATTTCACAGTTTAAAAAAGCGAGAGGTGAGCAGGAATTTCACAGTTTAAAACAGCGCAGGAGAGCATGTTTTTCACAGTTTAAAACAGCGAGAGGAGAGCAGGAATTTCACAGTTTAAAACAGCGAGAGGAGAGCAGGAATTTCACAGTTTAAAACAGCAAGAGGAGAGCAGGAATTTCACAGTTTAAAACAGCAAGAGGCGAGCTGGGTTTTCACAGTTTAAAACAGCGAGAGGAGAGCAGGAATTTCACAGTTTAAAACAGCGAGAGGAGAGCAGGAATTTCACAGTTTAAAACAGCGAGAGGAGAGCAGGAATTTCACAGTTTAAAACAGCGAGAGGAGAGCAGGAATTTCACAGTTTAAAACAGCAAGAGGCAAGCTGGGTTTTCACAGTTTAAAACAGCGAGAGGAGAGCAGGGTTTTCACAGTTTAAAACAGCGATAGGACCGCTGGGGATTCACAGATTAAAACAGCGAGAGGGGAGCAGGATTTTCACAGTTTAAAACTGCGAGAGGCAGGCGGGGTTTTCACAGTTTTAAACAGCTAGAGGAGACCAGGGTTTTCACAGTTTAAAACAGCGAGAGGAGAGCAGGGTTTTCTCAGTTTAAAACAGCGAGAGGTGAACAGGATTTTCACAGTTTAAAACAGCGAGAGGGGAGCAGGTTTTTCACAGTTTAAAACAACGAGAGGTGAGCAGGTTTTTCACAGTTTAAAAAAGCGAGAGGAAGAATGAATTTCACAGTTTAAAACAGCGAGAGGAGAGCAGGAATTTCACAGTTTAAAACAGCGAGAGGAGAGCCTGGTTTTCACAGTTTAAAACAGCGAGAGGAGAGCAGGGTTTTCACAGTTTAAAACTGCGAGAGGAGAGCAGGTTTTTCACAGTTCAACACAGCAAGAGGTGAGCAGGGATTTCACAGTTTTAAACAGCGAGAGGAAAGCAGGTTTTTCACAGTTTAAAACAGCGAGAGGAGAGCAGGGTCTTCAAAGTTTAAAACAGCGAGAGGAGAGCAGGAATTTCACAGTTTAAAACAGCGAGAGGAGAGCAGATTTTTCACAGATTAAAACAGCGAGAGGAAAGCAATGTTTTCACTGTTTAAAACAGCGAGAGGGGAGCAGATTTTTCACAGTTTAAAACAGCGAGAGGAGAGCGGCAATTTCACAGTTTAAAACAGCGATAGGAGAGCAGTGTTTTCACAGTTTAAAACGGCGAGAGGAGACCAGGAATTTCACAGGTTAACACAGCCAGAGGAGAGCAGGGTTTTCACAGTTTAAAACAACGAGTGGTGAGCAGGTTTTTCACAGTTTAAAACAGCGAGAGGAGAGCAGGAATTTCACAGTTTAAAACAGCGAGAGGAGAGGAGGTTTTTCACAGTTTAAAACAGCGAGAGGAGAGCAAGTTTTTCACAGTTTAAAACTGCGAGAGGAGAGCAGGGTTTTCACAGTTTAAAACAATGAATGGTGCGAAGGATTTAAACAGTTTTAAACAGCGAGATGGGAGCAGGTTTCTCACAGTTCAAAACAACGAGAGTAGAGCAGGGTTTTCAAAGTTCATAACAGCGAGAGGAGAGCAGTTTTTTCACAGTTTAAAACAGCGAGAGGAGAACAGGTTTTTCACAGTTTAAAACAGCGATAGGAGAGCAGTTTTTTCACAGTTTAAAACAGCGAGAGGAGAACAGGGTTTTCAAAGTTAAAAACAGCGAGAGGAGAGCAGGTTTTTCCGTTTAACAAAGCAAGAGGTGAGCAGGGTTTTCACAGTTTTAAACATCGAGAGGAAAGCTGGTTTTTCACAGTTTAAAACAGCGAGAGGAGAGCAAGTTTTTCACAGTTCAAAACAGCGAGAGGAGAGCAAGTTTTTCACAGTTTGAAACAGCGAGAGGAGAGCAGGGTTTTTACAGTTTAAAACAGCGAGAGGAGAGCAGGGTTTTTACAGTTTTAAACAACGAGAGGAAAGCAGGTTTTTCACAGTTTAAAACAGCAAGAGGAGAGCAGTGTTTTCACAGTTTAAAACAGCGAGAGGAGAGCAGGAATTTCACAGTTTAAAACAGCGAGAGGAGAGCAGTAATTTCACAGTTTAAAACAGCGAGAGGAGAGCAGGAATTTCACAGTTTAAAACAGCGAGAGGAGAGCAGGGTTTTCACAGTTTAAAACAGCGAGAGGAGAGCAGGAATTTCACAGTTTAAAACAGCGAGAGGAGAGCAGGTTTTCACAATATAAAACAGCGAGAGAAGAGCAGGAATTTTACAGTTCAAAACAACGAGAGGGGAGCAGGGTTTTCACTGTTTAAAACAGCGAGAGGAGAGCAGGAATTTCACAGTTAAAAACAGCAAGAGGTGAGCAGGGTTTTCACAGTTTAAAAAAGCGAGAGGATGGCAGATTTTTCACAGTTTAAAACAGCGAGAGGAGAGCAGGGATTTTCACAGTATACAACAGCGAGAGCAGAGCAGGTTTTTCACAGTTTAAAACAACGTTTGGTGAGCAGGATTTTCACTGTTTAAAAAAGCGAGAGGTGTGCAGGGTTCTCACAGTTTAAAACAGCGAGAGGTGAGCAGGTTTTTCACAGTTTAAAACAGCGAGATGAGAGCAGGGTTTTCAAAGTTTAAAACAGTGAGAGGAAAGCAGTGTTTTCAAAGTTTAAAAAAGCGAGAGGAAGCATGATTTTCACAGTTTAAAAAAGCGAGAGGTGAGCAGGAATTTCACAGTTTAAAACAGCGCAGGAGAGCATGTTTTTCACAGTTTAAAACAGCGAGAGGAGAGCAGGAATTTCACAGTTTAAAACAGCGAGAGGAGAGCAGGAATTTCACAGTTTAAAACAGCAAGAGGCGAGCTGGGTTTTCACAGTTTAAAACAGCGAGAGGAGAGCAGGAATTTCACAGTTTAAAACAGCGATAGGACCGCTGGGGATTCACAGATTAAAACAGCGAGAGGGGAGCCAGGATTTTCACAGTTTAAAACTGCGAGAGGCAGGCGGGGTTTTCACAGTTTTAAACAGCTAGAGGAGACCAGGGTTTTCACAGTTTAAAACAGCGAGAGGAGAGCAGGGTTTTCTCAGTTTAAAACAGCGAGAGGTGAACAGGATTTTCACAGTTTAAAACAGCGAGAGGGGAGCAGGTTTTTCACAGTTTAAAACAACGAGAGGTGAGCAGGTTTTTCACAGTTTAAAAAAGCGAGAGGAAGAATGAATTTCACAGTTTAAAACAGCGAGAGGAGATCAGGAATTTCACAGTTTAAAACAGCGAGAGGAGAGCCTGGTTTTCACAGTTTAAAACAGCGAGAGGAGAGCAGGGTTTTCACAGTTTAAAACTGCGAGAGGAGAGCAGGTTTTTCACAGTTCAACACAGCAAGAGGTGAGCAGGGATTTCACAGTTTTAAACAGCGAGAGGAAAGCAGGTTTTTCACAGTTTAAAACAGCGAGAGGAGAGCAGGGTCTTCAAAGTTTAAAACAGCGAGAGGAGAGCAGGAATTTCACAGTTTAAAACAGCGAGAGGAGAGCAGATTTTTCACAGATTAAAACAGCGAGAGGAAAGCAATGTTTTCACTGTTTAAAACAGCGAGAGGGGAGCAGATTTTTCACAGTTTAAAACAGCGAGAGGAGAGCGGCAATTTCACAGTTTAAAACAGCGATAGGAGAGCAGTGTTTTCACAGTTTAAAACGGCGAGAGGAGACCAGGAATTTCACAGGTTAACACAGCCAGAGGAGAGCAGGGTTTTCACAGTTTAAAACAACGAGTGGTGAGCAGGTTTTTCACAGTTTAAAACAGCGAGAGGAGAGCAGGAATTTCACAGTTTAAAACAGCGAGAGGAGAGGAGGTTTTTCACAGTTTAAAACAGCGAGAGGAGAGCAAGTTTTTCACAGTTTAAAACTGCGAGAGGAGAGCAGGGTTTTCACAGTTTAAAACAATGAATGGTGCGAAGGATTTAAACAGTTTTAAACAGCGAGATGGGAGCAGGTTTCTCACAGTTCAAAACAACGAGAGTAGAGCAGGGTTTTCAAAGTTCATAACAGCGAGAGGAGAGCAGTTTTTTCACAGTTTAAAACAGCGAGAGGAGAACAGGTTTTTCACAGTTTAAAACAGCGATAGGAGAGCAGTTTTTTCACAGTTTAAAACAGCGAGAGGAGAACAGGGTTTTCAAAGTTAAAAACAGCGAGAGGAGAGCAGGTTTTTCCGTTTAACAAAGCAAGAGGTGAGCAGGGTTTTCACAGTTTTAAACATCGAGAGGAAAGCTGGTTTTTCACAGTTTAAAACAGCGAGAGGAGAGCAAATTTTTCACAGTTCAAAACAGCGAGAGGAGAGCAAGTTTTTCACAGTTTGAAACAGCGAGAGGAGAGCAGGGTTTTTACAGTTTAAAACAGCGAGAGGAGAGCAGGGTTTTTACAGTTTTAAACAACGAGAGGAAAGCAGGTTTTTCACAGTTTAAAACAGCAAGAGGAGAGCAGTGTTTTCACAGTTTAAAACAGCGAGAGGAGAGCAGGAATTTCACAGTTTAAAACAGCGAGAGGAGAGCAGTAATTTCACAGTTTAAAACAGCGAGAGGAGAGCAGGAATTTCACAGTTTAAAACAGCGAGAGGAGAGCGGGGTTTTCACAGTTTAAAACAGCGAGAGGAGAGCAGGAATTTCACAGTTTAAAACAGCGAGAGGAGAGCAGGTTTTCACAATATAAAACAGCGAGAGAAGAGCAGGAATTTTACAGTTCAAAACAACGAGAGGGGAGCAGGGTTTTCACTGTTTAAAACAGCGAGAGGAGAGCAGGAATTTCACAGTTTAAAACAGCAAGAGGTGAGCAGGGTTTTCACAGTTTAAAAAAGCGAGGGGATGGCAGATTTTTCACAGTTTAAAACAGCGAGAGGAGAGCAGGGATTTTCACAGTATACAACAGCGAGAGCAGAGCAGGTTTTTCACAGTTTAAAACAACGTTTGGTGAGCAGGATTTTCACTGTTTAAAAAAGCGAGAGGTGTGCAGGGTTCTCACAGTTTAAAACAGCGAGAGGTGAGCAGGTTTTTCACAGTTTAAAACAGCGAGAGGAGAGCAGGGTTTTCAAAGTTTAAAACAGCGAGAGGAAAGCAGTGTTTTCAAAGTTTAAAAAAGCGAGAGGAAGCATGAATTTCACAGTTTAAAAAAGCGAGAGGTGAGCAGGAATTTCACAGTTTAAAACAGCGCAGGAGAGCATGTTTTTCACAGTTTAAAACAGCGAGAGGAGAGCAGGAATTTCACAGTTTAAAACAGCGAGAGGAGAGCAGGAATTTCACAGTTTAAAACAGCGAGAGGAGAGCAGGAATTTCACAGTTTAAAACAGCAAGAGGCGAGCTGGGTTTTCACAGTTTAAAACAGCGAGAGGAGAGCAGGAATTTCACAGTTTAAAACAGCGAGAGGAGAGCAGGAATTTCACAGTTTAAAACAGCGAGAGGAGAGCAGGAATTTCACAGTTTAAAACAGCGAGAGGAGAGCAGGAATTTCACAGTTTAAAACAGCAAGAGGCAAGCTGGGTTTTCACAGTTTAAAACAGCGAGAGGAGAGCAGGGTTTTCACAGTTTAAAACAGCGATAGGACCGCTGGGGATTCACAGATTAAAACAGCGAGAGGGGAGCAGGATTTTCACAGTTTAAAACTGCGAGAGGCAGGCGGGGTTTTCACAGTTTTAAACAGCTAGAGGAGACCAGGGTTTTCACAGTTTAAAACAGCGAGAGGAGAGCAGGGTTTTCTCAGTTTAAAACAGCGAGAGGTGAACAGGATTTTCACAGTTTAAAACAGCGAGAGGGGAGCAGGTTTTTCACAGTTTAAAACAACGAGAGGTGAGCAGGTTTTTCACAGTTTAAAAAAGCGAGAGGAAGAATGAATTTCACAGTTTAAAACAGCGAGAGGAGAGCAGGAATTTCACAGTTTAAAACAGCGAGAGGAGAGCCTGGTTTTCACAGTTTAAAACAGCGAGAGGAGAGCAGGGTTTTCACAGTTTAAAACAGCGAGAGGAGAGCAGGTTTTTCACAGTTCAACACAGCAAGAGGTGAGCAGGGATTTCACAGTTTTAAACAGCGAGAGGAAAGCAGGTTTTTCACAGTTTAAAACAGCGAGAGGAGAGCAGGGTCTTCAAAGTTTAAAACAGCGAGAGGAGAGCAGGAATTTCACAGTTTAAAACAGCGAGAGGAGAGCAGATTTTTCACAGATTAAAACAGCGAGAGGAAAGCAATGTTTTCACTGTTTAAAACAGCGAGAGGGGAGCAGATTTTTCACAGTTTAAAACAGCGAGAGGAGAGCGGCGATTTCACAGTTTAAAACAGCGATAGGAGAGCAGTGTTTTCACAGTTTAAAACGGCGAGAGGAGACCAGGAATTTCACAGTTTAAAACAGCCAGAGGAGAGCAGGGTTTTCACAGTTTAAAACAACGAGTGGTGAGCAGGTTTTTCACAGTTTAAAACAGCGAGAGGAGAGCAGGGATTTTCACAGTATACAACAGCGAGAGGAGAGCAGGTTTTTCACAGTTTAAAACAGCGAGAGGAAAGCAATGATTTCACTGTTTAAAACAGCGAGAGGGGAGCAGATTTTTCACAGTTCAGAACAGCGAGAGCAGAGCAGATTTTTCACAGTTTAAATCAACGAGAGGAGAGCAGGTTTTTCACAGTATAAAACAGCGAGAGGAAAGCAGGAATTTCACAGTTTAAAACAGCGAGAGGAGCGCAGGAATTTCACAGTTTAAAACAGCGAGAGGAGAGCAGTATTTTCAAAGTTTAAAACAGTGAGAGGAGAGCAGGGTTTTCACAGTTTTAAACAGCGAGAGGAGAGCAGGAATTTCACAGTTTAAAACAGCGAGAGGAGAGCAGGGTTTTCACAGTTTAAAACAGCGAGAGGAGAGCAGGGTTTTCACAGTTTAAAACAGCGAGAGGAGAGCAGGTTTTTCACAGTTCAACACAGCAAGAGTTGGGCAGGGATTTCACAGTTTTAAACAGCGAGAGGAAAGCAGGTTTTTCACAGTTTAAAACAGCGAGAGGAGAGCAGGGTCTTCAAAGTTTAAAACAGCGAGAGGAGAGCAGGAATTTCACAGTTTAAAACAGCGAGAGGAGAGCAGATTTTTCACAGATTAAAACAGCGAGAGGAAAGCAATGTTTTCACTGTTTAAAACAGCGAGAGGGGAGCAGATTTTTCACAGTTTAAAACAGCGAGAGGAGAGCGGCGATTTCACAGTTTAAAACGGCGAGAGGAGACCAGGAATTTCACAGTTTAAAACAGCCAGAGGAGAGCAGGGTTTTCACAGTTTAAAACAACGAGTGGTGAGCAGGTTTTTCACAGTTTAAAACAGTGAGAGGAGAGCAGGAATTTCACAGTTTAAAACAGCTAGAGGAGAGGAGGTTTTCACAGTTTAAAACAGCGAGAGGAGAGCAAGTTTTTCACAGTTTAAAACTGCGAGAGGAGAGCAGGGTTTTCACAGTTTAAAACAATGAATGGTGCGAAGGATTTAAACAGTTTAAAACAGTGAGATGGGAGCAGGTTTCTCACAGTTCAAAACAACGAGAGTAGAGCAGGGTTTTCAAAGTTCATAACAGCGAGAGGAGAGCAGTTTTTTCACAGTTTAAAACAGCGAGAGGAGAACAGGTTTTTCACAGTTTAAAACAGCAATAGGAGAGCAGTTTTTTCACAGTTTAAAACAGCGAGAGGAGAACATGGTTTTCACAGTTAAAAACAGCGAGAGGAGAGCAGGTTTTTCCGTTTAACAAAGCAAGAGTTGAATAGGGTTTTCACAGTTTTAAACATCGAGAGGAAAGCTGGTTTTTCACAGTTTAAAACAGCGAGAGGAGAGCAGGTTTTTCACAGTTCAAAACAGCGAGAGGAGAGCAAGTTTTTCACAGTTTGAAACAGTGAGAGGAGAGCAGGGTTTTTACAGTTTAAAACAGCGAGAGGAGAGCAGGGTTTTTACAGTTTTAAACAACGAGAGGAAAGCAGGTTTTTCACAGTTTAAAACAGCAAGAGGAGAGCAGTGTTTTCACAGTTTAAAACAGCGAGAGGAGAGCAGGAATTTCACAGTTTAAAACAGCGAGAGGAGAGCAGTAATTTCACAGTTTAAAACAGCGAGAGGAGAGCAGGAATTTCACAGTTTAAAACAGCGAGAGGAGAGCGGGGTTTTCACAGTTTAAAACAGCGAGAGGAGAGCAGGAATTTCACAGTTTAAAACAGCGAGAGGAGAGCAGGGTTTTCACAATATAAAACAGCGAGAGAAGAGCAGGAATTTTACAGTTCAAAACAACGAGAGGGGAGCAGGGTTTTCACTGTTTAAAACAGCGAGAGGAGAGCAGGAATTTCACAGTTTAAAACAGCAAGAGGTGAGCAGGGTTTTCACAGTTTAAAACAGCGAGAGGAGAGCAGGGTTTTCACAGTTTAAAACAGCGATAGGACAGCTGGGGATTCACTGTTTAAAACAGCGAGAGGAGGCATGAATTTCACAGTTTAAAAAAGCGAGAGGTGAGCAGGAATTTCACAGTTTAAAACAGCGCAGGAGAGCATGTTTTTCACAGTTTAAAACAGCGAGAGGAGAGCAGGAATTTCACAGTTTAAAACAGCGAGAGGATGGCAGATTTTTCACAGTTTAAAACAGCGAGAGGAGAGCAGGGATTTTCACAGTATACAACAGCGAGAGCAGAGCAGGTTTTTCACAGTTTAAAACAACGTTTGGTGAGCAGGATTTTCACTGTTTAAAAAAGCGAGAGGTGTGCAGGGTTCTCACAGTTTAAAACAGCGAGAGCTGAGCAGGTTTTTCACAGTTTAAAACAGCGAGATGAGAGCAGGGTTTTCAAAGTTTAAAACAGCGAGAGGAAAGCAGTGTTTTCAAAGTTTAAAAAAGGGAGAGGAAGCATGAATTTCACAGTTTAAAAAAGCGAGAGGTGAGCAGGAATTTCACAGTTTAAAACAGCGCAGGAGAGCATGTTTTTCACAGTTTAAAACAGCGAGAGGAGAGCAGGAATTTCACAGTTTAAAACAGCGAGAGGAGAGCAGGAATTTCACAGTTTAAAACAGCAAGAGGAGAGCAGGAATTTCACAGTTTAAAACAGCAAGAGGCGAGCTGGGTTTTCACAGTTTAAAACAGCGAGAGGAGAGCAGGAATTTCACAGTTTAAAACAGCGAGAGGAGAGCAGGAATTTCACAGTTTAAAACAGCGAGAGGAGAGCAGGAATTTCACAGTTTAAAACAGCGAGAGGAGAGCAGGAATTTCACAGTTTAAAACAGCAAGAGGCAAGCTGGGTTTTCACAGTTTAAAACAGCGAGAGGAGAGCAGGGTTTTCACAGTTTAAAACAGCGATAGGACCGCTGGGGATTCACAGATTAAAACAGCGAGAGGGGAGCAGGATTTTCACAGTTTAAAACTGCGAGAGGCAGGCGGGGTTTTCACAGTTTTAAACAGCTAGAGGAGACCAGGGTTTTCACAGTTTAAAACAGCGAGAGGAGAGCAGGGTTTTCTCAGTTTAAAACAGCGAGAGGTGAACAGGATTTTCACAGTTTAAAACAGCGAGAGGGGAGCAGGTTTTTCACAGTTTAAAACAACGAGAGGTGAGCAGGTTTTTCACAGTTTAAAAAAGCGAGAGGAAGAATGAATTTCACAGTTTAAAACAGCGAGAGGAGAGCAGGAATTTCACAGTTTAAAACAGCGAGAGGAGAGCCTGGTTTTCACAGTTTAAAACAGCGAGAGGAGAGCAGGGTTTTCACAGTTTAAAACTGCGAGAGGAGAGCAGGTTTTTCACAGTTCAACACAGCAAGAGGTGAGCAGGGATTTCACAGTTTTAAACAGCGAGAGGAAAGCAGGTTTTTCACAGTTTAAAACAGCGAGAGGAGAGCAGGGTCTTCAAAGTTTAAAACAGCGAGAGGAGAGCAGGAATTTCACAGTTTAAAACAGCGAGAGGAGAGCAGATTTTTCACAGATTAAAACAGCGAGAGGAAAGCAATGTTTTCACTGTTTAAAACAGCGAGAGGGGAGCAGATTTTTCACAGTTTAAAACAGCGAGAGGAGAGCGGCAATTTCACAGTTTAAAACAGCGATAGGAGAGCAGTGTTTTCACAGTTTAAAACGGCGAGAGGAGACCAGGAATTTCACAGGTTAACACAGCCAGAGGAGAGCAGGGTTTTCACAGTTTAAAACAACGAGTGGTGAGCAGGTTTTTCACAGTTTAAAACAGCGAGAGGAGAGCAGGAATTTCACAGTTTAAAACAGCGAGAGGAGAGGAGGTTTTTCACAGTTTAAAACAGCGAGAGGAGAGCAAGTTTTTCACAGTTTAAAACTGCGAGAGGAGAGCAGGGTTTTCACAGTTTAAAACAATGAATGGTGCGAAGGATTTAAACAGTTTTAAACAGCGAGATGGGAGCAGGTTTCTCACAGTTCAAAACAACGAGAGTAGAGCAGGGTTTTCAAAGTTCATAACAGCGAGAGGAGAGCAGTTTTTTCACAGTTTAAAACAGCGAGAGGAGAACAGGTTTTTCACAGTTTAAAACAGCGATAGGAGAGCAGTTTTTTCACAGTTTAAAACAGCGAGAGGAGAACAGGGTTTTCAAAGTTAAAAACAGCGAGAGGAGAGCAGGTTTTTCCGTTTAACAAAGCAAGAGGTGAGCAGGGTTTTCACAGTTTTAAACATCGAGAGGAAAGCTGGTTTTTCACAGTTTAAAACAGCGAGAGGAGAGCAAGTTTTTCACAGTTCAAAACAGCGAGAGGAGAGCAAGTTTTTCACAGTTTGAAACAGCGAGAGGAGAGCAGGGTTTTTACAGTTTAAAACAGCGAGAGGAGAGCAGGGTTTTTACAGTTTTAAACAACGAGAGGAAAGCAGGTTTTTCACAGTTTAAAACAGCAAGAGGAGAGCAGTGTTTTCACAGTTTAAAACAGCGAGAGGAGAGCAGGAATTTCACAGTTTAAAACAGCGAGAGGAGAGCAGTAATTTCACAGTTTAAAACAGCGAGAGGAGAGCAGGAATTTCACAGTTTAAAACAGCGAGAGGAGAGCAGGGTTTTCACAGTTTAAAACAGCGAGAGGAGAGCAGGAATTTCACAGTTTAAAACAGCGAGAGGAGAGCAGGTTTTCACAATATAAAACAGCGAGAGAAGAGCAGGAATTTTACAGTTCAAAACAACGAGAGGGGAGCAGGGTTTTCACTGTTTAAAACAGCGAGAGGAGAGCAGGAATTTCACAGTTAAAAACAGCAAGAGGTGAGCAGGGTTTTCACAGTTTAAAAAAGCGAGAGGATGGCAGATTTTTCACAGTTTAAAACAGCGAGAGGAGAGCAGGGATTTTCACAGTATACAACAGCGAGAGCAGAGCAGGTTTTTCACAGTTTAAAACAACGTTTGGTGAGCAGGATTTTCACTGTTTAAAAAAGCGAGAGGTGTGCAGGGTTCTCACAGTTTAAAACAGCGAGAGGTGAGCAGGTTTTTCACAGTTTAAAACAGCGAGATGAGAGCAGGGTTTTCAAAGTTTAAAACAGTGAGAGGAAAGCAGTGTTTTCAAAGTTTAAAAAAGCGAGAGGAAGCATGATTTTCACAGTTTAAAAAAGCGAGAGGTGAGCAGGAATTTCACAGTTTAAAACAGCGCAGGAGAGCATGTTTTTCACAGTTTAAAACAGCGAGAGGAGAGCAGGAATTTCACAGTTTAAAACAGCGAGAGGAGAGCAGGAATTTCACAGTTTAAAACAGCAAGAGGCGAGCTGGGTTTTCACAGTTTAAAACAGCGAGAGGAGAGCAGGAATTTCACAGTTTAAAACAGCGATAGGACCGCTGGGGATTCACAGATTAAAACAGCGAGAGGGGAGCCAGGATTTTCACAGTTTAAAACTGCGAGAGGCAGGCGGGGTTTTCACAGTTTTAAACAGCTAGAGGAGACCAGGGTTTTCACAGTTTAAAACAGCGAGAGGAGAGCAGGGTTTTCTCAGTTTAAAACAGCGAGAGGTGAACAGGATTTTCACAGTTTAAAACAGCGAGAGGGGAGCAGGTTTTTCACAGTTTAAAACAACGAGAGGTGAGCAGGTTTTTCACAGTTTAAAAAAGCGAGAGGAAGAATGAATTTCACAGTTTAAAACAGCGAGAGGAGAGCAGGAATTTCACAGTTTAAAACAGCGAGAGGAGAGCCTGGTTTTCACAGTTTAAAACAGCGAGAGGAGAGCAGGGTTTTCACAGTTTAAAACTACGAGAGGAGAGCAGGTTTTTCACAGTTCAACACAGCAAGAGGTGAGCAGGGATTTCACAGTTTTAAACAGCGAGAGGAAAGCAGGTTTTTCACAGTTTAAAACAGCGAGAGGAGAGCAGGGTCTTCAAAGTTTAAAACAGCGAGAGGAGAGCAGGAATTTCACAGTTTAAAACAGCGAGAGGAGAGCAGATTTTTCACAGATTAAAACAGCGAGAGGAAAGCAATGTTTTCACTGTTTAAAACAGCGAGAGGGGAGCAGATTTTTCACAGTTTAAAACAGCGAGAGGAGAGCGGCAATTTCACAGTTTAAAACAGCGATAGGAGAGCAGTGTTTTCACAGTTTAAAACGGCGAGAGGAGACCAGGAATTTCACAGGTTAACACAGCCAGAGGAGAGCAGGGTTTTCACAGTTTAAAACAACGAGTGGTGAGCAGGTTTTTCACAGTTTAAAACAGCGAGAGGAGAGCAGGAATTTCACAGTTTAAAACAGCGAGAGGAGAGGAGGTTTTTCACAGTTTAAAACAGCGAGAGGAGAGCAAGTTTTTCACAGTTTAAAACTGCGAGAGGAGAGCAGGGTTTTCACAGTTTAAAACAATGAATGGTGCGAAGGATTTAAACAGTTTTAAACAGCGAGATGGGAGCAGGTTTCTCACAGTTCAAAACAACGAGAGTAGAGCAGGGTTTTCAAAGTTCATAACAGCGAGAGGAGAGCAGTTTTTTCACAGTTTAAAACAGCGAGAGGAGAACAGGTTTTTCACAGTTTAAAACAGCGATAGGAGAGCAGTTTTTTCACAGTTTAAAACAGCGAGAGGAGAACAGGGTTTTCAAAGTTAAAAACAGCGAGAGGAGAGCAGGTTTTTCCGTTTAACAAAGCAAGAGGTGAGCAGGGTTTTCACAGTTTTAAACATCGAGAGGAAAGCTGGTTTTTCACAGTTTAAAACAGCGAGAGGAGAGCAAGTTTTTCACAGTTCAAAACAGCGAGAGGAGAGCAAGTTTTTCACAGTTTGAAACAGCGAGAGGAGAGCAGGGTTTTTACAGTTTAAAACAGCGAGAGGAGAGCAGGGTTTTTACAGTTTTAAACAACGAGAGGAAAGCAGGTTTTTCACAGTTTAAAACAGCAAGAGGAGAGCAGTGTTTTCACAGTTTAAAACAGCGAGAGGAGAGCAGGAATTTCACAGTTTAAAACAGCGAGAGGAGAGCAGTAATTTCACAGTTTAAAACAGCGAGAGGAGAGCAGGAATTTCACAGTTTAAAACAGCGAGAGGAGAGCGGGGTTTTCACAGTTTAAAACAGCGAGAGGAGAGCAGGAATTTCACAGTTTAAAACAGCGAGAGGAGAGCAGGTTTTCACAATATAAAACAGCGAGAGAAGAGCAGGAATTTTACAGTTCAAAACAACGAGAGGGGAGCAGGGTTTTCACTGTTTAAAACAGCGAGAGGAGAGCAGGAATTTCACAGTTTAAAACAGCAAGAGGTGAGCAGGGTTTTCACAGTTTAAAAAAGCGAGGGGATGGCAGATTTTTCACAGTTTAAAACAGCGAGAGGAGAGCAGGGATTTTCACAGTATACAACAGCGAGAGTAGAGCAGGTTTTTCACAGTTTAAAACAACGTTTGGTGAGCAGGATTTTCACTGTTTAAAAAAGCGAGAGGTGTGCAGGGTTCTCACAGTTTAAAACAGCGAGAGGTGAGCAGGTTTTTCACAGTTTAAAACAGCGAGATGAGAGCAGGGTTTTCAAAGTTTAAAACAGTGAGAGGAAAGCAGTGTTTTCAAAGTTTAAAAAAGCGAGAGGAAGCATGATTTTCACAGTTTAAAAAAGCGAGAGGTGAGCAGGAATTTCACAGTTTAAAACAGCGCAGGAGAGCATGTTTTTCACAGTTTAAAACAGCGAGAGGAGAGCAGGAATTTCACAGTTTAAAACAGCGAGAGGAGAGCAGGAATTTCACAGTTTAAAACAGCAAGAGGCGAGCTGGGTTTTCACAGTTTAAAACAGCGAGAGGAGAGCAGGAATTTCACAGTTTAAAACAGCGATAGGACCGCTGGGGATTCACAGATTAAAACAGCGAGAGGGGAGCCTGGATTTTCGCAGTTTAAAACTGCGAGAGGCAGGCGGGGTTTTCACAGTTTTAAACAGCTAGAGGAGACCAGGGTTTTCACAGTTTAAAACAGCGAGAGGAGAGCAGGGTTTTCTCAGTTTAAAACAGCGAGAGGTGAACAGGATTTTCACAGTTTAAAACAGCGAGAGGGGAGCAGGTTTTTCACAGTTTAAAACAACGAGAGGTGAGCAGGTTTTTCACAGTTTAAAAAAGCGAGAGGAAGAATGAATTTCACAGTTTAAAACAGCGAGAGGAGAGCAGGGTCTTCAAAGTTTAAAACAGCGAGAGGAGAGCAGGAATTTCACAGTTTAAAACAGCGAGAGGAGAGCAGATTTTTCACAGATTAAAACAGCGAGAGGAAAGCAATGTTTTCACTGTTTAAAACAGCGAGAGGGGAGCAGATTTTTCACAGTTTAAAACAGCGAGAGGAGAGCGGCGATTTCACAGTTTAAAACAGCGATAGGAGAGCAGTGTTTTCACAGTTTAAAACGGCGAGAGGAGACCAGGAATTTCACAGTTTAAAACAGCCAGAGGAGAGCAGGGTTTTCACAGTTTAAAACAACGAGTGGTGAGCAGGTTTTTCACAGTTTAAAACACCGAGAGGAGAGCAGGAATTTCACAGTTTAAAACAGCGAGAGGAGAGGAGGTTTTCACAGTTTAAAACAGCGAGAGGAGAGCAAGTTTTTCACAGTTTAAAACTGCGAGAGGAGAGCAGGGTTTTCACAGTTTAAAACAATGAATGGTGCGAAGGATTTAAACAGTTTAAAACAGTGAGATGGGAGCAGGTTTCTCACAGTTCAAAACAACGAGAGTAGAGCAGGGTTTTCAAAGTTCATAACAGCGAGAGGAGAGCAGTTTTTTCACAGTTTAAAACAGCGAGAGGAGAACAGGTTTTTCACAGTTTAAAACAGCAATAGGAGAGCAGTTTTTTCACAGTTTAAAACAGCGAGAGGAGAACATGGTTTTCACAGTTAAAAACAGCGAGAGGAGAGCAGGTTTTTCCGTTTAACAAAGCAAGAGTTGAATAGGGTTTTCACAGTTTTAAACATCGAGAGGAAAGCTGGTTTTTCACAGTTTAAAACAGCGAGAGGAGAGCAGGTTTTTCACAGTTCAAAACAGCGAGAGGAGAGCAGGGTTTTTACAGTTTTAAACAACGAGAGGAAAGCAGGTTTTTCACAGTTTAAAACAGCAAGAGGAGAGCAGTGTTTTCACAGTTTAAAACAGCGAGAGGAGAGCAGGAATTTCACAGTTTAAAACAGCGAGAGGAGAGCAGTAATTTCACAGTTTAAAACAGCGAGAGGAGAGCAGGAATTTCACAGTTTAAAACAGCGAGAGGAGAGCGGGGTTTTCACAGTTTAAAACAGCGAGAGGAGAGCAGGAATTTCACAGTTTAAAACAGCGAGAGGAGAGCAGGGTTTTCACAATATAAAACAGCGAGAGAAGAGCAGGAATTTTACAGTTCAAAACAACGAGAGGGGAGCAGGGTTTTCACTGTTTAAAACAGCGAGAGGAGAGCAGGAATTTCACAGTTTAAAACAGCAAGAGGTGAGCAGGGTTTTCACAGTTTAAAACAGCGAGAGGAGAGCAGGGTTTTCACAGTTTAAAACAGCGATAGGACAGCTGGGGATTCACTGTTTAAAACAGCGAGAGGAGGCATGAATTTCACAGTTTAAAAAAGCGAGTGGTGAGCAGGAATTTCACAGTTTAAAACAGCGCAGGAGAGCATGTTTTTCACAGTTTAAAACAGCGAGAGGAGAGCAGGAATTTCACAGTTTAAAACAGCGAGAGGATGGCAGATTTTTCACAGTTTAAAACAGCGAGAGGAGAGCAGGGATTTTCACAGTATACAACAGCGAGAGCAGAGCAGGTTTTTCACAGTTTAAAACAACGTTTGGTGAGCAGGATTTTCACTGTTTAAAAAAGCGAGAGGTGTGCAGGGTTCTCACAGTTTAAAACAGCGAGAGGTGAGCAGGTTTTTCACAGTTTAAAACAGCGAGATGAGAGCAGGGTTTTCAAAGTTTAAAACAGCGAGAGGAAAGCAGTGTTTTCAAAGTTTAAAAAAGGGAGAGGAAGCATGAATTTCACAGTTTAAAAAAGCGAGAGGTGAGCAGGAATTTCACAGTTTAAAACAGCGCAGGAGAGCATGTTTTTCACAGTTTAAAACAGCGAGAGGAGAGCAGGAATTTCACAGTTTAAAACAGCGAGAGGAGAGCAGGAATTTCACAGTTTAAAACAGCAAGAGGAGAGCAGGAATTTCACAGTTTAAAACAGCAAGAGGCGAGCTGGGTTTTCACAGTTTAAAACAGCGAGAGGAGAGCAGGAATTTCACAGTTTAAAACAGCGAGAGGAGAGCAGGAATTTCACAGTTTAAAACAGCGAGAGGAGAGCAGGAATTTCACAGTTTAAAACAGCGAGAGGAGAGCAGGAATTTCACAGTTTAAAACAGCAAGAGGCAAGCTGGGTTTTCACAGTTTAAAACAGCGAGAGGAGAGCAGGGTTTTCACAGTTTAAAACAGCGATAGGACCGCTGGGGATTCACAGATTAAAACAGCGAGAGGGGAGCAGGATTTTCACAGTTTAAAACTGCGAGAGGCAGGCGGGGTTTTCACAGTTTTAAACAGCTAGAGGAGACCAGGGTTTTCACAGTTTAAAACAGCGAGAGGAGAGCAGGGTTTTCTCAGTTTAAAACAGCGAGAGGTGAACAGGATTTTCACAGTTTAAAACAGCGAGAGGGGAGCAGGTTTTTCACAGTTTAAAACAACGAGAGGTGAGCAGGTTTTTCACAGTTTAAAAAAGCGAGAGGAAGAATGAATTTCACAGTTTAAAACAGCGAGAGGAGAGCAGGAATTTCACAGTTTAAAACAGCGAGAGGAGAGCCTGGTTTTCACAGTTTAAAACAGCGAGAGGAGAGCAGGGTTTTCACAGTTTAAAACTGCGAGAGGAGAGCAGGTTTTTCACAGTTCAACACAGCAAGAGGTGAGCAGGGATTTCACAGTTTTAAACAGCGAGAGGAAAGCAGGTTTTTCACAGTTTAAAACAGCGAGAGGAGAGCAGGGTCTTCAAAGTTTAAAACAGCGAGAGGAGAGCAGGAATTTCACAGTTTAAAACAGCGAGAGGAGAGCAGATTTTTCACAGATTAAAACAGCGAGAGGAAAGCAATGTTTTCACTGTTTAAAACAGCGAGAGGGGAGCAGATTTTTCACAGTTTAAAACAGCGAGAGGAGAGCGGCAATTTCACAGTTTAAAACAGCGATAGGAGAGCAGTGTTTTCACAGTTTAAAACGGCGAGAGGAGACCAGGAATTTCACAGGTTAACACAGCCAGAGGAGAGCAGGGTTTTCACAGTTTAAAACAACGAGTGGTGAGCAGGTTTTTCACAGTTTAAAACAGCGAGAGGAGAGCAGGAATTTCACAGTTTAAAACAGCGAGAGGAGAGGAGGTTTTTCACAGTTTAAAACAGCGAGAGGAGAGCAAGTTTTTCACAGTTTAAAACTGCGAGAGGAGAGCAGGGTTTTCACAGTTTAAAACAATGAATGGTGCGAAGGATTTAAACAGTTTTAAACAGCGAGATGGGAGCAGGTTTCTCACAGTTCAAAACAACGAGAGTAGAGCAGGGTTTTCAAAGTTCATAACAGCGAGAGGAGAGCAGTTTTTTCACAGTTTAAAACAGCGAGAGGAGAACAGGTTTTTCACAGTTTAAAACAGCGATAGGAGAGCAGTTTTTTCACAGTTTAAAACAGCGAGAGGAGAACAGGGTTTTCAAAGTTAAAAACAGCGAGAGGAGAGCAGGTTTTTCCGTTTAACAAAGCAAGAGGTGAGCAGGGTTTTCACAGTTTTAAACATCGAGAGGAAAGCTGGTTTTTCACAGTTTAAAACAGCGAGAGGAGAGCAAGTTTTTCACAGTTCAAAACAGCGAGAGGAGAGCAAGTTTTTCACAGTTTGAAACAGCGAGAGGAGAGCAGGGTTTTTACAGTTTAAAACAGCGAGAGGAGAGCAGGGTTTTTACAGTTTTAAACAACGAGAGGAAAGCAGGTTTTTCACAGTTTAAAACAGCAAGAGGAGAGCAGTGTTTTCACAGTTTAAAACAGCGAGAGGAGAGCAGGAATTTCACAGTTTAAAACAGCGAGAGGAGAGCAGTAATTTCACAGTTTAAAACAGCGAGAGGAGAGCAGGAATTTCACAGTTTAAAACAGCGAGAGGAGAGCGGGGTTTTCACAGTTTAAAACAGCGAGAGGAGAGCAGGAATTTCACAGTTTAAAACAGCGAGAGGAGAGCAGGTTTTCACAATATAAAACAGCGAGAGAAGAGCAGGAATTTTACAGTTCAAAACAACGAGAGGGGAGCAGGGTTTTCACTGTTTAAAACAGCGAGAGGAGAGCAGGAATTTCACAGTTTAAAACAGCAAGAGGTGAGCAGGGTTTTCACAGTTTAAAAAAGCGAGAGGATGGCAGATTTTTCACAGTTTAAAACAGCGAGAGGAGAGCAGGGATTTTCACAGTATACAACAGCGAGAGCAGAGCAGGTTTTTCACAGTTTAAAACAACGTTTGGTGAGCAGGATTTTCACTGTTTAAAAAAGCGAGAGGTGTGCAGGGTTCTCACAGTTTAAAACAGCGAGAGGTGAGCAGGTTTTTCACAGTTTAAAACAGCGAGATGAGAGCAGGGTTTTCAAAGTTTAAAACAGTGAGAGGAAAGCAGTGTTTTCAAAGTTTAAAAAAGCGAGAGGAAGCATGATTTTCACAGTTTAAAAAAGCGAGAGGTGAGCAGGAATTTCACAGTTTAAAACAGCGCAGGAGAGCATGTTTTTCACAGTTTAAAACAGCGAGAGGAGAGCAGGAATTTCACAGTTTAAAACAGCGAGAGGAGAGCAGGAATTTCACAGTTTAAAACAGCAAGAGGCGAGCTGGGTTTTCACAGTTTAAAACAGCGAGAGGAGAGCAGGAATTTCACAGTTTAAAACAGCGAGAGGACCGCTGGGGATTCACAGATTAAAACAGCGAGAGGGGAGCAGGATTTTCACAGTTTAAAACTGCGAGAGGCAGGCGGGGTTTTCACAGTTTTAAACAGCTAGAGGAGACCAGGGTTTTCACAGTTTAAAACAGCGAGAGGAGAGCAGGGTTTTCTCAGTTTAAAACAGCGAGAGGTGAACAGGATTTTCACAGTTTAAAACAGCGAGAGGGGAGCAGGTTTTTCACAGTTTAAAACAACGAGAGGTGAGCAGGTTTTTCACAGTTTAAAAAAGCGAGAGGAAGAATGAATTTCACAGTTTAAAACAGCGAGAGGAGAGCAGTTTTTTCACAGTTTAAAACAGCGAGAGGAGTACAAGTTTTTCACAGTTTAAAACAGCGATAGGAGAGCAGTTTTTTCACAGTTTAAAACAGCGAGAGGAGAACAGGGTTTTCACAGTTAAAAACAGCTAGAGGAGAGCAGGTTTTTCCGTTTAACAAAGCAAGAGGTGAGCAGGGTTTTCACAGTTTTAAACATCGAGAGGAAAGCTGGTTTTTCACAGTTTAAAACAGCGAGAGGATGGCAGATTTTTCACAGTTTAAAACAGCGAGAGGAGAGCAGGGATTTTCACAGTATACAACAGCGAGAGCAGAGCAGGTTTTTCACAGTTTAAAACAACGTTTGGTGAGCAGGATTTTCACTGTTTAAAAAAGCGAGAGGTGTGCAGGGTTCTCACAGTTTAAAACAGCGAGAGGTGAGCAGGTTTTTCACAGTTTAAAACAGCGAGAGGAGAGCAGGAATTTCACAGTTTAAAACAGCAAGAGGTGAGCAGGGTTTTCACAGTTTAAAACAGCGAGAGGAGAGCAGGGTTTTCACAGTTTAAAACAGCGATAGGACAGCTGGGGATTCACTGTTTAAAACAGCGAGAGGAAGCATGAATTTCACAGTTTAAAACAGCGAGAGGTGAGCAGGAATTTCACAGTTTAAAACAGCGCCGGAAAGCATGTTTTTCACAGTTTAAAACAGCGAGAGGAGAGCAGGAATTTCACAGTTTAAAACAGCGAGAGGATGGCAGATTTTTCACAGTTTAAAACAGCGAGAGGAGAGCAGGGATTTTCACAGTATACAACAGCGAGAGCAGAGCAGGTTTTTCACAGTTTAAAACAACGTTTGGTGAGCAGGATTTTCACTGTTTAAAAAAGCTAGAGGTGTGCAGGGTTCTCACAGTTTAAAACAGCGAGAGGTGAGCAGGTTTTTCACAGTTTAAAACAGCGAGAGGAGAGCAGGGTTTTCAAAGTTTAAAACAGCGAGAGGAAAGCAGTGTTTTCAAAGTTTAAAAAAGCGAGAGGAAGCATGAATTTCACAGTTTAAAAAAGCGAGAGGTGAGCAGGAATTTCACAGTTTAAAACAGCGCAGGAGAGCATGTTTTTCACAGTTTAAAACAGCGAGAGGAGAGCAGGAATTTCACAGTTTAAAACAGCGAGAGGAGAGCAGGAATTTCACAGTTTAAAACAGCAAGAGGCGAGCTGGGTTTTCACAGTTTAAAACAGCGAGAGGAGAGCAGGAATTTCACAGTTTAAAACAGCGAGAGGAGAGCAGGAATTTCACAGTTTAAAACAGCGAGAGGAGAGCAGGAATTTCACAGTTTAAAACAGCGAGAGGAGAGCAGGAATTTCACAGTTTAAAACAGCAAGAGGCGAGCTGGGTTTTCACAGTTTAAAACAGCGAGAGGAGAGCAGGGTTTTCACAGTTTAAAACAGCGATAGGACCGCTGGGGATTCACAGATTAAAACAGCGAGAGGGGAGCAGGATTTTCACAGTTTAAAACTGCGAGAGGCAGGCGGGGTTTTCACAGTTTTAAACAGCTAGAGGAGACCAGGGTTTTCACAGTTTAAAACAGCGAGAGGAGAGCAGGGTTTTCTCAGTTTAAAACAGCGAGAGGTGAACAGGATTTTCACAGTTTAAAACAGCGAGAGGGGAGCAGGTTTTTCACAGTTTAAAACAACGAGAGGTGAGCAGGTTTTTCACAGTTTAAAAAAGCGAGAGGAAGAATGAATTTCACAGTTTAAAACAGCGAGAGGAGAGCAGGAATTTCACAGTTTAAAACAGCGAGAGGAGAGCCTGGTTTTCACAGTTTAAAACAGCGAGAGGAGAGCAGGGTTTTCACAGTTTAAAACAGCGAGAGGAGAGCAGGTTTTTCACAGTTCAACACAGCAAGAGGTGAGCAGGGATTTCACAGTTTTAAACAGCGAGAGGAAAGCAGGTTTTTCACAGTTTAAAACAGCGAGAGGAGAGCAGGGTCTTCAAAGTTTAAAACAGCGAGAGGAGAGCAGGAATTTCACAGTTTAAAACAGCGAGAGGAGAGCAGATTTTTCACAGATTAAAACAGCGAGAGGAAAGCAATGTTTTCACTGTTTAAAACAGCGAGAGGGGAGCAGATTTTTCACAGTTTAAAACAGCGAGAGGAGAGCGGCGATTTCACAGTTTAAAACAGCGATAGGAGAGCAGTGTTTTCACAGTTTAAAACGGCGAGAGGAGACCAGGAATTTCACAGTTTAAAACAGCCAGAGGAGAGCAGGGTTTTCACAGTTTAAAACAACGAGTGGTGAGCAGGTTTTTCACAGTTTAAAACAGCGAGAGGAGAGCAGGGATTTACACAGTATACAACAGCGAGAGGAGAGCAGGTTTTTCACAGTTTAAAACAGCGAGAGGAGAACAGGGTTTTCAAAGTTAAAAACAGCGAGAGGATAGCAGGTTTTTCCGTTTAACAAAGCAAGAGGTGAGCAGGGTTTTCACAGTTTTAAACATCGAGAGGAAAGCTGGTTTTTCACAGTTTAAAACAGCGAGAGGAGAGCAGGTTTTTCACAGTTCAAAACAGCGAGAGGAGAGCAAGTTTTTCACAGTTTGAAACAGCGAGAGGAGAGCAGGGTTTTTACAGTTTAAAACAGCGAGAGGAGAGCAGGGTTTTTACAGTTTTAAACAACGAGAGGAAAGCAGGTTTTTCACAGTTTAAAACAGCAAGAGGAGAGCAGTGTTTTCACAGTTTAAAACAGCGAGAGGAGAGCAGGAATTTCACAGTTTAAAACAGCGAGAGGAGAGCAGTAATTTCACAGTTTAAAACAGCGAGAGGAGTGCAGGAATTTCACAGTTTAAAACAGCGAGAGGAGAGCAGTAATTTCACAGTTTAAAACAGCGAGAGGAGAGCAGGAATTTCACAGTTTAAAACAGCGAGAGGGGAGCAGGTTTTTCACAATATAAAACAGCGAGAGAAGAGCAGGAATTTTACAGTTCAAAACAACGAGAGGGGAGCAGGGTTTTCACTGTCTAAAACAGCGAGAGGAGAGCAGGGTTTTCACAGTTTAAAACAGCGATAGGACAGCTGGGGATTCACTGTTTAAAACAGCGAGAGGAAGCATGAATTTCACAGTTTAAAAAAGCGAGAGGTGAGCAGGAATTTCACAGTTTAAAACAGCGCAGGAGAGCATGTTTTTCACAGTTTAAAACAGCGAGAGGAGAGCAGGAATTACACAATTTAAAACAGCGAGAGGAGAGCAGATTTTTCACAGTTTAAAACAGCGAGAGGAGAGCTGGGATTTTCACAGTATACAACAGCGAGAGCAGAGCAGGTTTTTCACAGTTTAAAACAACGTTTGGTGAGCAGGATTTTCACTGTTAAAAACAGATAGAGGAGAGCAGGTTTTTCCGTTTAACAAAGCAAGAGGTGAGCAGGGTTTTCACAGTTTTAAACATCGAGAGGAAAGCTGGTTTTTCACAGTTTAAAACAGCGAGAGGATGGCAGATTTTTCACAGTTTAAAACAGCGAGAGGAGAGCAGGGATTTTCACAGTATACAACAGCGAGAGCAGAGCAGGTTTTTCACAGTTTAAAACAACGTTTGGTGAGCAGGATTTTCACTGTTTAAAAAAGCGAGAGGTGTGCAGGGTTCTCACAGTTTAAAACAGCGAGAGGTGAGCAGGTTTTTCACAGTTTAAAACAGCGAGAGGAGAGCAGGAATTTCACAGTTTAAAACAGCAAGAGGTGAGCAGGGTTTTCACAGTTTAAAACAGCGAGAGGAGAGCAGGTTTTTCACAGTTTAAAACAGCGATAGGACAGCTGGGGATTCACTGTTTAAAACAGCGAGAGGAAGCATGAATTTCACAGTTTAAAACAGCGAGAGGTGAGCAGGAATTTCACAGTTTAAAACAGCGCAGGAAAGCATGTTTTTCACAGTTTAAAACAGCGAGAGGAGAGCAGGAATTTCACAGTTTAAAACAGCGAGAGGATGGCAGATTTTTCACAGTTTAAAACAGCGAGAGGAGAGCAGGGATTTTCACAGTATACAACAGCGAGAGCAGAGCAGGTTTTTCACAGTTTAAAACAACGTTTGGTGAGCAGGATTTTCACTGTTTAAAAAAGCGAGAGGTGTGCAGGGTTCTCACAGTTTAAAACAGCGAGAGGTGAGCAGGTTTTTCACAGTTTAAAACAGCGAGAGGAGAGCAGGGTTTTCAAAGTTTAAAACAGCGAGAGGAAAGCAGTGTTTTCAAAGTTTAAAAAAGCGAGAGGAAGCATGAATTTCACAGTTTAAAAAAGCGAGAGGTGAGCAGGAATTTCACAGTTTAAAACAGCGCAGGAGAGCATGTTTTTCACAGTTTAAAACAGCGAGAGGAGAGCAGGAATTTCACAGTTTAAAACAGCGAGAGGAGAGCAGGAATTTCACAGTTTAAGACAGCGAGAGGAGAGCAGGAATTTCACAGTTTAAAACAGCAAGAGGCGAGCTGGGTTTTCACAGTTTAAAACAGCGAGAGGAGAGCAGGAATTTCACAGTTTAAAACAGCGAGAGGAGAGCAGGAATTTCACAGTTTAAAACAGCGAGAGGAGAGCAGGAATTTCACAGTTTAAAACAGCGAGAGGAGAGCAGGAATTTCACAGTTTAAAACAGCAAGAGGCGAGCTGGGTTTTCACAGTTTAAAACAGCGAGAGGAGAGCAGGGTTTTCACAGTTTAAAACAGCGATAGGACCGCTGGGGATTCACAGATTAAAACAGCGAGAGGGGAGCAGGATTTTCACAGTTTAAAACTGCGAGAGGCAGGCGGGGTTTTCACAGTTTTAAACAGCTAGAGGAGACCAGGGTTTTCACAGTTTAAAACAGCGAGAGGAGAGCAGGGTTTTCTCAGTTTAAAACAGCGAGAGGTGAACAGGATTTTCACAGTTTAAAACAGCGAGAGGGGAGCAGGTTTTTCACAGTTTAAAACAACGAGAGGTGAGCAGGTTTTTCACAGTTTAAAAAAGCGAGAGGAAGAATGAATTTCACAGTTTAAAACAGCGAGAGGAGAGCAGGAATTTCACAGTTTAAAACAGCGAGAGGAGAGCCTGGTTTTCACAGTTTAAAACAGCGAGAGGAGAGCAGGGTTTTCACAGTTTAAAACTGCGAGAGGAGAGCAGGTTTTTCACAGTTCAACACAGCAAGAGGTGAGCAGGGATTTCACAGTTTTAAACAGCGAGAGGAAAGCAGGTTTTTCACAGTTTAAAACAGCGAGAGGAGAGCAGGGTCTTCAAAGTTTAAAACAGCGAGAGGAGAGCAGGAATTTCACAGTTTAAAACAGCGAGAGGAGAGCAGATTTTTCACAGATTAAAACAGCGAGAGGAAAGCAATGTTTTCACTGTTTAAAACAGCGAGAGGGGAGCAGATTTTTCACAGTTTAAAACAGCGAGAGGAGAGCGGCGATTTCACAGTTTAAAACAGCGATAGGAGAGCAGTGTTTTCACAGTTTAAAACGGCGAGAGGAGACCAGGAATTTCACAGTTTAAAACAGCCAGAGGAGAGCAGGGTTTTCACAGTTTAAAACAACGAGTGGTGAGCAGGTTTTTCACAGTTTAAAACAGCGAGAGGAGAGCAGGGATTTACACAGTATACAACAGCGAGAGGAGAGCAGGTTTTTCACAGTTTAAAACAGCGAGAGGAGAACAGGGTTTTCAAAGTTAAAAACAGCGAGAGGATAGCAGGTTTTTCCGTTTAACAAAGCAAGAGGTGAGCAGGGTTTTCACAGTTTTAAACATCGAGAGGAAAGCTGGTTTTTCACAGTTTAAAACAGCGAGAGGAGAGCAGGTTTTTCACAGTTCAAAACAGCGAGAGGAGAGCAAGTTTTTCACAGTTTGAAACAGCGAGAGGAGAGCAGGGTTTTTACAGTTTAAAACAGCGAGAGGAGAGCAGGGTTTTTACAGTTTTAAACAACGAGAGGAAAGCAGGTTTTTCACAGTTTAAAACAGCAAGAGGAGAGCAGTGTTTTCACAGTTTAAAACAGCGAGAGGAGAGCAGGAATTTCACAGTTTAAAACAGCGAGAGGAGAGCAGTAATTTCAAAGTTTAAAACAGCGAGAGGAGTGCAGGAATTTCACAGTTTAAAACAGCGAGAGGAGAGCAGTAATTTCACAGTTTAAAACAGCGAGAGGAGAGCAGGAATTTCACAGTTTAAAACAGCGAGAGGGGAGCAGGGTTTTCACAATATAAAACAGCGAGAGAAGAGCAGGAATTTTACAGTTCAAAACAACGAGAGGGGAGCAGGGTTTTCACTGTTTAAAACAGCGATAGGACAGCTGGGGATTCACTGTTTAAAACAGCGAGAGGAAGCATGAATTTCACAGTTTAAAAAAGCGAGAGGTGAGCAGGAATTTCACAGTTTAAAACAGCGCAGGAGAGCATGTTTTTCACAGTTTAAAACAGCGAGAGGAGAGCAGGAATTTCACAATTTAAAACAGCGAGAGGAGAGCAGATTTTTCACAGTTTAAAACAGCGAGAGGAGAGCTGGGATTTTCACAGTATACAACAGCGAGAGCAGAGCAGGTTTTTCACAGTTTAAAACAACGTTTGGTGAGCAGGATTTTCACTGTTTAAAAAAGCGAGAGGTGTGCAGGGTTCTCACAGTTTAAAACAGCGAGAGGTGAGCAGGTTTTTCACAGTTTAAAACAGCGAGATGAGAGCAGGTTTTTCAAAGTTTAAAACAGCGAGAGGAAAGCAGTGTTTTCAAAGTTTAAAAAAGCGAGAGGAGAGCAGGAATTTCACAGTTTAAAAAAGCGAGAGGTGAGCAGGAATTTCACAGTTTAAAACAGCGCAGGAGAGCATGTTTTTCACAGTTTAAAACAGCGAGAGGAGAGCAGGAATTTCACAGTTTAAAACAGCGAGAGGAGAGCAGGAATTTCACAGTTTAAAACAGCGAGAGGAGAGCAGGAATTTCACAGTTTAAAACAGCAAGAGGCGAGCTGGGTTTTCACAGTTTAAAACAGCGAGAGGAGAGCAGGGTTTTCACAGTTTAAAACAGCGATAGGACCGCTGGGGATTCACAGATTAAAACAGCGAGAGGGGAGCAGGATTTTCACAGTTTAAAACTGCAAGAGGCAGGCGGGGTTTTCACAGTTTTTAACAGCTAGAGGAGACCAGGGTTTTCACAGTTTAAAACAGCGAGAGGAGAGCAGGGTTTTCTCAGTTTAAAACAGCGAGAGGTGAACAGGATTTTCAGAGTTTAAAACAGCGAGAGGGGAGCAGGTTTTTCACAGTTTAAAACAACGAGAGGTGAGCAGGTTTTTCACAGTTTTAAAAAGCGAGAGGAAGAATGAATTTCACAGTTTAAAACAGCGAGAGGAGAGCAGGAATTTCACAGTTTAAAACAGCAAGAGGAGAGCCTGGTTTTCACAGTTTAAAACAGCGAGAGGAGAGCAGTAATTTCACAGTTTAAAACAGCGAGAGGAGAGCATGGTTTTCACAATATAAAACAGCAAGAGAAGAGCAGGAATTTTACAGTTCAAAACAGCGAGAGGGGAGCAGGGTTTTAACTGTTTAAACCAGCGAGAGGAGAGCAGGAATTTCACAGTTTAAAACAGCAAGAGTGAGCAGGGTTTTCACAGTTTAAAACAGCGAGAGGAGAGCAGGGTTTTCACAGTTCAACACAGCAAGAGGTGAGCAGGGATTTCACAGTTTTAAACAGCGAGAGGAAAGCAGGTTTTTCACAGTTTAAAACAGCGAGAGGAGAGCAGGGTTTTCAAAGTTTAAAACAGCGAGAGGAGAGCAGGAATTTCACAGTTTAAAACAGCGAGAGGAGAGCAGATTTTTCACAGATTAAAACAGTGAGAGTAAAGCAGGTTTTTCACAGTTTAAAACAGCGAGAGGAGAGCCTGGTTTTCACAGTTTAAAACAGCAAGAGGACAGCAGGGTTTTCACAGTTTAAAACTGCGAGAGGAGAGCTGGGTTTTCAAAGTTTTAAACAACGAGAGGTGAGCCGGGTTTTCACAGTTTTATGCAATGAGAGGTGAGCCAGGATTTTGACAGGTTAAAACAGCGAGAGGAGAGCAGGGTTTTCACAGTTTCAAACAGCGAGAGGCGAGCAGCAATTTCACAGTTTAAAACAGCGAGAGGAGAGCAGGGTTTTCACAGTTTAAAACAGCGAGAGGAAAGCAGGCTTTTCACAGTTCAAAACAGCGAGAGGAGAGCAGGTTTTTCACAGCTTAAAACAGCGAGAGGAGAGCAGGGTTTTCACAGTTTAAAACAACGAGAGGGGAGCAGGGTTTTCACAGTTTAAAACAACGAGAGGAGAGCAGGGTTTTCACAGTTTTAAACAGCGAGAGGAGAGCAGGAATTTCACAGTTTAACACAGCCAGAGGAGATCAGGTTTTTCAGAGTTTAAAGCAACGAGTGGTGAGCAGGGTTTTCACAGTTTAAAACAGCGAGAGGAGAGCAGGAATTTCACAGTTTAAAACAGCGAGAGGAGAGCAGGAATTTCACAGTTTAAAACAGCAAGAGGCGAGCTGGGTTTTCACAGTTTAAAACAGCGAGAGGAGAGCAGGGTTTTCACAGTTTAAAACAGCGATAGGACCGCTGGGGATTCACAGATTAAAACAGCGAGAGGGGAGCAGGATTTTCACAGTTTAAAACTGCAAGAGGCAGGCGGGGTTTTCACAGTTTTAAACAGCTAGAGGAGACCAGGGTTTTCATAGTTTAAAACAGCGAGAGGAGAGCAGGGTTTTCTCAGTTTAAAACAGCGAGAGGTGAACAGGATTTTCACAGTTTAAAACAGCGAGAGGGGAGCAGGTTTTTCACAGTTTTAAAAAGCGAGAGGAAGAATGAATTTCACAGTTTAAAACAGCGAGAGGAGAGCAGGAATTTCACAGTTTAAAACAGCAAGAGGAGAGCCTGGTTTTCACAGTTTAAAACAGCGAGAGGAGAGCAGTAATTTCACAGTTTAAAACAGCGAGAGGAGAGCATGGTTTTCACAATATAAAACAGCAAGAGAAGAGCAGGAATTTTACAGTTCAAAACAGCGAGAGGGGAGCAGGGTTTTAACTGTTTAAAACAGCGAGAGGAGAGCAGGAATTTCACAGTTTAAAACAGCAGGAGTGAGCAGGGTTTTCACAGTTTAAAACAGCGAGAGGAGAGCAGGGTTTTCACAGTTCAACACAGCAAGAGGTGAGCAGGGATTTCACAGTTTTAAACAGCGAGAGGAAAGCAGGTTTTTCACAGTTTAAAACAGCGAGAGGAGAGCAGGGTTTTCAAAGTTTAAAACAGCGAGAGGAGAGCAGGAATTTCACAGTTTAAAACAGCGAGAGGAGAGCAGATTTTTCACAGATTAAAACAGTGAGAATAAAGCAGGTTTTTCACAGTTTAAAACAGCGAGAGGAGAGCCTGGTTTTAACAGTTTAAAACAGCGAGAGGACAGCAGGGTTTTCACAGTTTAAAACTGCGAGAGGAGAGCTGGGTTTTCAAAGTTTTAAACAACGAGAGGTGAGCCGGGTTTTCACAGTTTTATGCAATGAGTGGTGAGCCAGGATTTTGACAGGTTAAAACAGCGAGAGGAGAGCAGGGTTTTCACAGTTTCAAACAGCGAGAGGCGAGCAGCAATTTCACAGTTTAAAACAGCGAGAGGAGAGCAGGGTTTTCACAGTTTAAAACAGCGAGAGGAAAGCAGGCTTTTCACAGTTCAAAACAGCGAGAGGAGAGCAGGTTTTTCACAGCTTAAAACAGCGAGAGGAGAGCAGGGTTTTCACAGTTTAAAACAACGAGAGGGGAGCAGGGTTTTCACAGTTTAAAACAACGAGAGGAGAGCAGGGTTTTCACAGTTTTAAACAGCGAGAGGAGAGCAGGAATTTCACAGTTTAACACAGCCAGAGGAGATCAGGTTTTTCAGAGTTTAAAGCAACGAGTGGTGAGCAGGGTTTTCACAGTTTAAAACAGCGAGAGGAGAGCAGGGTTTTCACAGTTTAAAACAGCGAGAGGAGAGCAGGTTTTTCCGTTTAACAAAGCAAGAGGTGAGCAGGGTTTTCACAGTTTTAAACATCGAGAGGAAAGCTGGTTTTTCACAGTTTAAAACAGCGAGAGGAGAGCAGGTTTTTCACAGTTCAAAACAGCGAGAGGAGAGCAAGTTTTTCACAGTTTGAAACAGTGAGAGGAGAGCAGGGTTTTTACAGTTTAAAACAGCGAGAGGAGAGCAGGGTTTTTACAGTTTTAAACAACGAGAGGAAAGCAGGTTTTTCACAGTTTAAAACAGCAAGAGGAGAGCAGTGTTTTCACAGTTTAAAACAGCGAGAGGAGTGCAGGAATTTCACAGTTTAAAACAGCGAGAGGTGAGCAGTAATTTCACAGTTTAAAACAGCGAGAGGAGAGCAGGAATTTCACAGTTTAAAACAGCGAGAGGAGAGCGGGGTTTTCACAGTTTAAAACAGCGAGAGGAGAGCAGGAATTTCTCAGTTTAAAACAGCGAGAGGAGAGCAGGGTTTTCACAATATAAAACAGCGAGAGAAGAGCAGGAATTTTACAGTTCAAAACAACGAGAGGGGAGCAGGGTTTTCACTGTTTAAAACAGCGAGAGGAGAGCAGGAATTTCACAGTTTAAAACAGCAAGAGGTGAGCAGGGTTTTCACAGTTTAAAACAGCGAGAGGAGAGCAGGGTTTTCACAGTTTAAAACAGCGATAGGACAGCTGGGGATTCACTGTTTAAAACAGCGAGAGGAAGCATGAATTTCACAGTTTAAAACAGCGAGAGGAGAGCAGGAATTTCACAGTTTAAAACAGCGAGAGGATGGCAGATTTTTCACAGTTTAAAACAGCGAGAGGAGAGCAGATTTTTCACAGTATAAAACAGCGAGAGGAGAGCAGGGATTTTCACAGTATACAACAGCGAGAGCAGAGCAGGTTTTTCACAGTTTAAAACAACGTTTGGTGAGCAGGATTTTCACTGTTTAAAAAAGCGAGAGGTGTGCAGGGTTCTCACAGTTTAAAACAGCGAGAGGTGAGCAGGTTTTTCACAGTTTAAAACAGCGAGATGAGAGCAGGTTTTTCAAAGTTTAAAACAGCGAGAGGAAAGCAGTGTTTTCAAAGTTTAAAAAAGCGAGAGGCAGCATGAATTTCACAGTTTAAAAAAGCGAGAGGTGAGCAGGAATTTCACAGTTTAAAACAGCGCAGGAGAGCATGTTTTTCACAGTTTAAAACAGCGAGAGGAGAGCAGGAATTTCACAGTTTAAAACAGCGAGAGGAGAGCAGGAATTTCACAGTTTAAAACAGCGAGAGGAGAGCAGGAATTTCACAGTTTAAAACAGCAAGAGGCGAGCTGGGTTTTCACAGTTTAAAACAGCGAGAGGAGAGCAGGAATTTCACAGTTTAAAACAGCAAGAGGCGAGCTGGGTTTTCACAGTTTAAAACAACGAGAGGAGAGCAGGGTTTTCACAGTTTAAAACAGCGATAGGACCGCTGGGGATTCACAGATTAAAACAGCGAGAGGGGAGCAGGATTTTCACAGTTTAAAACTGCGAGAGGCAGGTGGGGTTTTCACAGTTTTAAACAGCTAGAGGAGACCAGGGTTTTCACAGTTTAAAACAGCGAGAGGAGAGCAGGGTTTTCTCAGTTTAAAACAGCGAGAGGTGAACAGGATTTTCACAGTTTAAAACAGCGAGAGGGGAGCAGGTTTTTCACAGTTTAAAACAACGAGAGGTGAGCAGGTTTTTCACAGTTTAAAAAAGCGAGAGGAAGAATGAATTTCACAGTTTAAAACAGCGAGAGGAGAGCAGTTTTTTCACAGTTTAAAACAGCGAGAGGAGAACAGGTTTTTCACAGTTTAAAACAGCGATAGGAGAGCAGTTTTTTCACAGTTTAAAACAGCGAGAGGAGAACAGGGTTTTCACAGTTAAAAACAGCGAGAGGAGAGCAGGTTTTTCCGTTTAACAAAGCAAGAGGTGAGCAGGGTTTTCACAGTTTTAAACATCGAGAGGAAAGCTGGTTTTTCACAGTTTAAAACAGCGAGAGGAGAGCAGGTTTTTCACAGTTCAAAACAGCGAGAGGAGAGCAAGTTTTTCACAGTTTGAAACAGCGAGAGGAGAGCAGGGTTTTTACAGTTTAAAACAGCGAGAGGAGAGCAGGGTTTTTACAGTTTTAAACAACGAGAGGAAAGCAGGTTTTTCACAGTTTAAAACAGCAAGAGGAGAGCAGTGTTTTCACAGTTTAAAACAGCGAGAGGAGAGCAGGAATTTCACAGTTTAAAACAGCGAGAGGAGAGCAGGAATTTCACAGTTTAAAACAGCGAGAGGAGAGCAGGAATTTCACAGTTTAAAACAGCGAGAGGAGAGCAGGAATTTCACAGTTTAAAACAGCGAGAGGAGAGCAGGGTTTTCACAATAGAAAACAGCGAGAGAAGAGCAGGAATTTTACAGTTCAAAACAACGAGAGGGGAGCAGGGTTTTCACTGTTTAAAACAGCGATAGGAGAGCAGGAATTTCACAGTTTAAAACAGCAAGAGGTGAGCAGGGTTTTCACAGTTTAAAACAGCGAGAGGAGAGCAGGGTTTTCACAGTTTAAAACAGCGATAGGACAGCTGGGGATTCACTGTTTAAAACAGCGAGAGGAAGCATGAATTTCACAGTTTAAAAAAGCGAGAGGTGAGCAGGAATTTCACAGTTTAAAACAGCGCAGGAGAGCATGTTTTTCACAGTTTAAAACAGCGAGAGGAGAGCAGGAATTTCACAATTTAAAACAGCGAGAGGAGAGCAGATTTTTCACAGTTGAAAACAGCGAGAGGAGAGCAGGGATTTTCACAGTATACAACAGCGAGAGCAGAGCAGGTTTTTCACAGTTTAAAACAACGTTTGGTGAGCAGGATTTTCACTGTTTAAAAAAGCGAGAGGTGTGCAGGGTTCTCACAGTTTAAAACAGCGAGAGGTGAGCAGGTTTTTCAAAGTTTAAAACAGCGAGATGAGAGCAGGCTTTTCAAAGTTTAAAACAGCGAGAGGAAAGCAGTGTTTTCAAAGTTTAAAAAAGCGAAAGGAAGCATGAATTTCACAGTTTAAAAAAGCGAGAGGTGAGCAGGAATTTCACAGTTTAAAACAGCGCAGGAGAGCATGTTTTTCACAGTTTAAAACAGCGAGAGGAGAGCAGGAATTTCACAGTTTAAAACAGCGAGAGGAGAGCAGGAATTTCACAGTTTAAAACAGCGAGAGGAGAGCAGGAATTTCACAGTTTAAAACAGCAAGAGGCGAGCTGGGTTTTCACAGTTTAAAACAGCGATAGGACCGCTGGGGATTCACAGATTAAAACAGCGAGAGGGGAGCAGGATTTTCACAGTTTAAAACTGCGAGAGGCAGGCGGGGTTTTCACAGTTTTAAACAGCTAGAGGAGACCAGGGTTTTCACAGTTTAAAACAGCGAGAGGAGAGCAGGGTTTTCTCAGTTTAAAACAGCGAGAGGTGAACAGGATTTTCACAGTTTAAAATAGCGAGAGGGGAGCAGGTTTTTCACAGTTTAAAACAACGAGAGGTGAGCAGGTTTTTCACAGTTTTAAAAAGCGAGAGGAAGCATGAATTTCACAGTTTAAAACAGCAAGAGGAGAGCAGGAATTTCACAGTTTAAAACAGCGAGAGGAGAGCCTGGTTTTCACAGTTTAAAACAGCGAGAGGAGAGCAGGAATTTCTCAGTTTAAAACAGCGAGAGGAGAGCAGGGTTTTCACAATATAAAACAGCAAGAGAAGAGCAGGAATTTTACAGTTCAAAACAGCGAGAGGGGAGCATGGTTTTAACTGTTTAAAACAGCGAGAGGAGAGCAGGAATTTCACAGTTTAAAACAGCAAGAGTGAGCAGGGTTTTCACAGTTTAAAACAGCGAGAGGAGAGCAGGGTTTTCACAGTTCAACACAGCAAGAGGTGAGCAGGGATTTCACAGTTTTAAACAGCGAGAGGAAAGCAGGTTTTTCACAGTTTAAAACAGCGAGAGGAGAGCAGGGTTTTCAAAGTTTAAAACAGCGAGAGGAGAGCAGGAATTTCACTGTTTAAAACAGCGAGAGGAGAGCAGATTTTTCACAGATTAAAACAGTGAGAATAAAGCAGGTTTTTCACAGTTTAAAACAGCGAGAGGAGAGCCTGGTTTTCACAGTTTAAAACAGCGAGAGGACAGCAGGGTTTTCACAGTTTAAAACTGCGAGAGGAGAGCTGGGTTTTCAACGTTTTAAACAACGAGACGTGAGCCGGGTTTTCACAGTTTTATGCAATGAGAGGTGAGCCAGGATTTTGACAGGTTAAAACAGCGAGAGGAGAGCAGGGTTTTCGCAGTTTCAAACAGCGAGAGGCGAGCAGCAATTTCACAGTTTAAAACAGCGAGAGGAGAGCAGGGTTTTCACAGTTTAAAACAGCGAGAGGAAAGCAGGCTTTTCACAGTTCAAAACAGCGAGAGGAGAGCAGGTTTTTCACAGCTTAAAACAGCGAGAGGAGAGCAGGGTTTTCACAGTTTAAAACAACGAGAGGGGAGCAGGGTTTTCACAGTTTAAAACAACGAGAGGAGAGCAGGGTTTTCACAGTTTTAAACAGCGAGAGGAGAGCAGGAATTTCACAGTTTAACACAGCCAGAGGAGATCAGGTTTTTCAGAGTTTAAAGCAACGAGTGGTGAGCAGGGTTTTCACAGTTTAAAACAGCGAGAGGAGAGCAGGGTTTTCACAGTTTAAAACAGCGAGAGGAGAGCAGGTTTTTCACCGTTTAAAACAGCCAGAGCAGATCAGGTTTTTCAGAGTTTAAAGCAACGAGTGGTGAGCAGGTTTTTCACAGTTTAAAACAGCGAGAGGAGAACAGGGATTTCACAGTTAAAAACAGCGAGAGGAGAGCAGGTTTTTCCGTTTAACAAAGCAAGAGGTGAGCAGGGTTTACACAGTTTTAAACATCGAGAGGAAAGCTGGTTTTTCACAGTTTAAAACAGCGAGAGGAGAGCAGGTTTTTCACAGTTCAAAACAGCGAGAGGAGAGCAAGTTTTTCACAGTTTGAAACAGTGAGAGGAGAGCAGGGTTTTTACAGTTTAAAACAGCGAGAGGAGAGCAGGGTTTTTACAGTTTTAAACAACGAGAGGAAAGCAGGTTTTTCACAGTTTAAAACAGCAAGAGGAGAGCAGTGTTTTCACAGTTTAAAACAGCGAGAGGAGTGCAGGAATTTCACAGTTTAAAACAGCGAGAGGAGAGCAGTAATTTCACAGTTTAAAACAGCGAGAGGAGAGCAGGAATTTCACAGTTTAAAACAGCGAGAGGAGAGCGGGGTTTTCACAGTTTAAAACAGCGAGAGGAGAGCAGGAATTTCTCAGTTTAAAACAGCGAGAGGAGAGCAGGGTTTTCACAATATAAAACAGCGAGAGAAGAGCAGGAATTTTACAGTTCAAAACAACGAGAGGGGAGCAGGGTTTTCACTGTTTAAAACAGCGAGAGGAGAGCAGGAATTTCACAGTTTAAAACAGCAAGAGGTGAGCAGGGTTTTCACAGTTTAAAACAGCGAGAGGAGAGCAGGGTTTTCACAGTTTAAAACAGCGATAGGACAGCTGGGGATTCACTGTTTAAAACAGCGAGAGGAAGCATGAATTTCACAGTTTAAAACAGCGAGAGGAGAGCAGGAATTTTACAGTTCAAAACAACGTTTGGTGAGCAGGATTTTCACTGTTTAAAAAAGCGAGAGGAGAGCAGGGTTCTCACAGTTTAAAACAGCGAGAGGTGAGCAGGTTTTTCACAGTTTAAAACAGCGAGATGAGAGCAGGTTTTTCAAAGTTTAAAACAGCGAGAGGAAAGCAGTGTTTTCAAAGTTTAAAAAAGCGAGAGGCAGCATGAATTTCACAGTTTAAAAAAGCGAGAGGTGAGCAGGAATTTCACAGTTTAAAACAGCGCAGGAGAGCATGTTTTTCACAGTTTAAAACAGCGAGAGGAGAGCAGGAATTTCACAGTTTAAAACAGCGAGAGGAGAGCAGGAATTTCACAGTTTAAAACAGCGAGAGGAGAGCAGGAATTTCACAGTTTAAAACAGCAAGAGGCGAGCTGGGTTTTCACAGTTTAAAACAGCGAGAGGAGAGCAGGAATTTCACAGTTTAAAACAGCAAGAGGCGAGCTGGGTTTTCACAGTTTAAAACAACGAGAGGAGAGCAGGGTTTTCACAGTTTAAAACAGCGATAGGACCGCTGGGGATTCACAGATTAAAACAGCGAGAGGGGAGCAGGATATTCACAGTTTAAAACTGCGAGAGGCAGGTGGGGTTTTCACAGTTTTAAACAGCTAGAGGAGACCAGGGTTTTCACAGTTTAAAACAGCGAGAGGAGAGCAGGGTTTTCTCAGTTTAAAACAGCGAGAGGTGAACAGGATTTTCACAGTTTAAAACAGCGAGAGGGGAGCAGGTTTTTCACAGTTTAAAACAACGAGAGGTGAGCAGGTTTTTCACAGTTTAAAAAAGCGAGAGGAAGAATGAATTTCACAGTTTAAAACAGCGAGAGGAGAGCAGTTTTTTCACAGTTTAAAACAGCGAGAGGAGAACAGGTTTTTCACAGTTTAAAACAGCGATAGGAGAGCAGTTTTTTCACAGTTTAAAACAGCGAGAGGAGAACAGGGTTTTCACAGTTAAAAACAGCGAGAGGAGAGCAGGTTTTTCCGTTTAACAAAGCAAGAGGTGAGCAGGGTTTTCACAGTTTTAAACATCGAGAGGAAAGCTGGTTTTTCACAGTTTAAAACAGCGAGAGGAGAGCAGGTTTTTCACAGTTCAAAACAGCGAGAGGAGAGCAAGTTTTTCACAGTTTGAAACAGCGAGAGGAGAGCAGGGTTTTTACAGTTTAAAACAGCGAGAGGAGAGCAGGGTTTTTACAGTTTTAAACAACGAGAGGAAAGCAGGTTTTTCACAGTTTAAAACAGCAAGAGGAGAGCAGTGTTTTCACAGTTTAAAACAGCGAGAGGAGAGCAGGAATTTCACAGTTTAAAACAGCGAGAGGAGAGCAGTAATTTCACAGTTTAAAACAGCGAGAGGAGAGCAGGAATTTCACAGTTTAAAACAGCGAGAGGAGAGCGGGGTTTTCACAGTTTAAAACAGCGAGAGGAGAGCAGGAATTTCACAGTTTAAAACAGCGAGAGGAGAGCAGGGTTTTCACAATAGAAAACAGCGAGAGAAGAGCAGGAATTTTACAGTTCAAAACAACGAGAGGGGAGCAGGGTTTTCACTGTTTAAAACAGCGATAGGAGAGCAGGAATTTCACAGTTTAAAACAGCAAGAGGTGAGCAGGGTTTTCACAGTTTAAAACAGCGAGAGGAGAGCAGGGTTTTCACAGTTTAAAACAGCGATAGGACAGCTGGGGATTCACTGTTTAAAACAGCGAGAGGAAGCATGAATTTCACAGTTTAAAAAAGCGAGAGGTGAGCAGGAATTTCACAGTTTAAAACAGCGCAGGAGAGCATGTTTTTCACAGTTTAAAACAGCGAGAGGAGAGCAGGAATTTCACAATTTAAAACAGCGAGAGGAGAGCAGATTTTTCACAGTTTAAAACAGCGAGAGGAGAGCAGGGATTTTCACAGTATACAACAGCGAGAGCTGAGCAGGTTTTTCACAGTTTAAAACAACGTTTGGTGAGCAGGATTTTCACTGTTTAAAAAAGCGAGAAGTGTGCAGGGTTCTCACAGATTAAAACAGCGAGAGGTGAGCAGGTTTTTCACAGTTTAAAACAGCGAGATGAGAGCAGGCTTTTCAAAGTTTAAAACAGCGAGAGGAAAGCAGTGTTTTCAAAGTTTAAAAAAGCGAAAGGAAGCATGAATTTCACAGTTTAAAAAAGCGAGAGGTGAGCAGGAATTTCACAGTTTAAAACAGCGCAGGAGAGCATGTTTTTCACAGTTTAAAACAGCGAGAGGAGAGCAGGAATTTCACAGTTTAAAACAGCGAGAGGAGAGCAGGAATTTCACAGTTTAAAACAGCGAGAGGAGAGCAGGAATTTCACAGTTTAAAACAGCAAGAGGCGAGCTGGGTTTTCACAGTTTAAAACAGCGATAGGACCGCTGGGGATTCACAGATTAAAACAGCGAGAGGGGAGCAGGATTTTCACAGTTTAAAACTGCGAGAGGCAGGCGGGGTTTTCACAGTTTTAAACAGCTAGAGGAGACCAGGGTTTTCACAGTTTAAAACAGCGAGAGGAGAGCAGGGTTTTCTCAGTTTAAAACAGCGAGAGGTGAACAGGATTTTCACAGTTTAAAATAGCGAGAGGGGAGCAGGTTTTTCACAGTTTAAAACAACGAGAGGTGAGCAGGTTTTTCACAGTTTTAAAAAGCGAGAGGAAGAATGAATTTCACAGTTTAAAACAGCAAGAGGAGAGCAGGAATTTCACAGTTTAAAACAGCGAGAGGAGAGCCTGGTTTTCACAGTTTAAAACAGCGAGAGGAGAGCAGGAATTTCTCAGTTTAAAACAGCGAGAGGAGAGCAGGGTTTTCACAATATAAAACAGCAAGAGAAGAGCAGGAATTTTACAGTTCAAAACAGCGAGAGGGGAGCAGGGTTTTAACTGTTTAAAACAGCGAGAGGAGAGCAGGAATTTCACAGTTTAAAACAGCAAGAATGAGCATGGTTTTCACAGTTTAAAACAGCGAGAGGAGAGCAGGGTTTTCACAGTTCAACACAGCAAGAGGTGAGCAGGGATTTCACAGTTTTAAACAGCGAGAGGAAAGCAGGTTTTTCACAGTTTAAAACAGCGAGAGGAGAGCAGGGTTTTCAAAGTTTAAAACAGCGAGAGGAGAGCAGGAATTTCACAGTTTAAAACAGCGAGAGGAGAGCAGATTTTTCACAGATTAAAACAGTGAGAGTAAAGCAGGTTTTTCACAGTTTAAAACAGCGAGAGGAGCGCCTGGTTTTCACAGTTTAAAACAGCGAGAGGACAGCAGGGTTTTCACAGTTTAAAACTGCGAGAGGAGAGCTGGGTTTTCAAAGTTTTAAACAACGAGAGGTGAGCCGGGTTTTCACAGTTTTATGCAATGTGAGGTGAGCCAGGATTTTGACAGGTTAAAACAGCGAGAGGAGAGCAGGGTTTTCGCAGTTTCAAACAGCGAGAGGCGAGCAGCAATTTCACAGTTTAAAACAGCGAGAGGAGAGCAGGGTTTTCACAGTTTAAAACAGCGAGAGGAAAGCAGGCTTTTCACAGTTCAAAACAGCGAGAGGAGAGCAGGTTTTTCACAGCTTAAAACAGCGAGAGGAGAGCAGGGTTTTCACAGTTTAAAACAACGAGAGGGGAGCAGGGTTTTCACAGTTTAAAACAACGAGAGGAGAGCAGGGTTTTCACAGTTTTAAACAGCGAGAGGAGAGCAGGTATTTCACAGTTTAACACAGCCAGAGGAGATCAGGTTTTTCAGAGTTTAAAGCAACGAGTGGTGAGCAGGGTTTTCACAGTTTAAAACAGCGAGAGGAGAGCAGGGTTTTCACAGTTTAAAACAGCGAGAGGAGAGCAGGTTTTTCACCGTTTAAAACAGCCAGAGCAGATCAGGTTTTTCAGAGTTTAAAGCATCGAGTGGTGAGCAGGTTTTTCACAGTTTAAAACAGCGAGAGGAGAACAGGGATTTCACAGTTAAAAACAGCGAGAGGAGAGCAGGTTTTTCCATTTAACAAAGCAAGAGGTGAGCAGGATTTTCACAGTTTTAAACATCGAGAGGAAAGCTGGTTTTTCACAGTTTAAAACAGCGAGAGGAGAGCAGGTTTTTCACAGTTCAAAACAGCGAGAGTAGAGCAAGTTTTTCACAGTTTGAAACAGTGAGAGGAGAGCAGGGTTTTTACAGTTTAAAACAGCGAGAGGAGAGCAGGGTTTTTACAGTTTTAAACAACGAGAGGAAAGCAGGTTTTTCATAGTTTAAAACAGCAAGAGGAGAGCAGTGTTTTCACAGTTTAAAACAGCGAGAGGAGAGCAGGAATTTCACAGTTTAAAACAGCGAGAGGAGAGCAGTAATTTCACAGTTTAAAACAGCGAGAGGAGAGCAGGAATTTCACAGTTTAAAACAGCGAGAGGAGAGCGGGGTTTTCACAGTTTAAAACAGCGAGAGGAGAGCAGGAATTTCTCAGTTTAAAACAGCGAGAGGAGAGCAGGGTTTTCACAATATAAAACAGCGAGAGAAGAGCAGGAATTTTACAGTTCAAAACAACGAGAGGGGAGCAGTGTTTTCACTGTTTAAAACAGCGAGAGGAGAGCAGGAATTTCACAGTTTAAAACAGCAAGAGGTGAGCAGGGTTTTCACAGTTTAAAACAGCGAGAGGAGAGCAGGGTTTTCACAGTTTAAAACAGCGATAGGACAGCTGCGGATTCACTGTTTAAAACAGCGAGAGGAAGCATGAATTTCACAGTTTAAAACAGCGAGAGGTGAGCAGGAATTTCACAGTTTAAAACAGCGCAGGAGAGCATGTTTTTCACAGTTTAAAACAGCGAGAGGAGAGCAGGAATTTCACAGTTTAAAACAGCGAGAGGATGGCAGATTTTTCAACAGTTTAAAACAGCGAGAGGAGAGCAGGGATTTTCACAGTATACAACAGCGAGAGCAGAGCAGGTTTTTCACAGTTTAAAACAACGTTTGGTGAGCAGGATTTTCACTGTTTAAAAAAGCGAGAGGTGTGCAGGGTTCTCACAGTTTAAAACAGCGAGAGGTGAGCAGGTTTTTCACAGTTTAAAACAGCGAGATGAGAGCAGGGTTTTCAAAGTTTAAAACAGCGAGAGGAGAGCAGGAATTTCTCAGTTTAAAACAGCGAGAGGAGAGCAGGAATTTCACAGTTTAAAACAGCGAGAGGAGAGCGGGGTTTTCACAGTTTAAAACAGCGAGAGGAGAGCAGGAATTTCTCAGTTTAAAACAGCGAGAGGAGAGCAGGGTTTTCACAATATAAAACAGCGAGAGAAGAGCAGGAATTTTACAGTTCAAAACAACGAGAGGGGAGCAGTGTTTTCACTGTTTAAAACAGCGAGAGGAGAGCAGGAATTTCACAGTTTAAAACAGCAAGAGGTGAGCAGGGTTTTCACAGTTTAAAACAGCGAGAGGAGAGCAGGGTTTTCACAGTTTAAAACAGCGATAGGACAGCTGCGGATTCACTGTTTAAAACAGCGAGAGGAAGCATGAATTTCACAGTTTAAAACAGCGAGAGGTGAGCAGGAATTTCACAGTTTAAAACAGCGCAGGAGAGCATGTTTTTCACAGTTTAAAACAGCGAGAGGAGAGCAGGAATTTCACAGTTTAAAACAGCGAGAGGATGGCAGATTTTTCACAGTTTAAAACAGCGAGAGGAGAGCAGGGATTTTCACAGTATACAACAGCGAGAGCAGAGCAGGTTTTTCACAGTTTAAAACAACGTTTGGTGAGCAGGATTTTCACTGTTTAAAAAAGCGAGAGGTGTGCAGGGTTCTCACAGTTTAAAACAGCGAGAGGTGAGCAGGTTTTTCACAGTTTAAAACAGCGAGATGAGAGCAGGGTTTTCAAAGTTTAAAACAGCGAGAGGAGAGCAGGAATTTCTCAGTTTAAAACAGCGAGAGGAGAGCAGGAATTTCACAGTTTAAAACAGCGAGAGGAGAGCGGGGTTTTCACAGTTTAAAACAGCGAGAGGAGAGCAGGAATTTCTCAGTTTAAAACAGCGAGAGGAGAGCAGGGTTTTCACAATATAAAACAGCGAGAGAAGAGCAGGAATTTTACAGTTCAAAACAACGAGAGGGGAGCAGTGTTTTCACTGTTTAAAACAGCGAGAGGAGAGCAGGAATTTCACAGTTTAAAACAGCAAGAGGTGAGCAGGGTTTTCACAGTTTAAAACAGCGAGAGGAGAGCAGGGTTTTCACAGTTTAAAACAGCGATAGGACAGCTGCGGATTCACTGTTTAAAACAGCGAGAGGAAGCATGAATTTCACAGTTTAAAACAGCGAGAGGTGAGCAGGAATTTCACAGTTTAAAACAGCGCAGGAGAGCATGTTTTTCACAGTTTAAAACAGCGAGAGGAGAGCAGGAATTTCACAGTTTAAAACAGCGAGAGGATGGCAGATTTTTCACAGTTTAAAACAGCGAGAGGAGAGCAGGGATTTTCACAGTATACAACAGCGAGAGCAGAGCAGGTTTTTCACAGTTTAAAACAACGTTTGGTGAGCAGGATTTTCACTGTTTAAAAAAGCGAGAGGTGTGCAGGGTTCTCACAGTTTAAAACAGCGAGAGGTGAGCAGGTTTTTCACAGTTTAAAACAGCGAGATGAGAGCAGGGTTTTCAAAGTTTAAAACAGCGAGAGGAAAGCAGTGTTTTCAAAGTTTAAAAAAGCGAGAGGAAGCATGAATTTCACAGTTTAAAAAAGCGAGAGGTGAGCAGGAATTTCACAGTTTAAAACAGCGCAGGAGAGCATGTTTTTCACAGTTTAAAACAGCGAGAGGAGAGCAGGAATTTCACAGTTTAAAACAGCGAGAGGAGAGCAGGAATTTCACAGTTTAAAACAGCGAGAGGAGAGCAGGAATTTCACAGTTTAAAACAGCAAGAGGCGAGCTGGGTTTTCACAGTTTAAAACAGCGAGAGGAGAGCAGGGTTTTCACAGTTTAAAACAGCGATAGGACCGCTGGGGATTCACAGATTAAAACAGCGAGAGGGGAGCAGGATTTTCACAGTTTAAAACTGCGAGAGGCAGGCGGGGTTTTCACAGTTTTAAACAGCTAGAGGAGACCAGGGTTTTCACAGTTTAAAACAGCGAGAGGAGAGCAGGGTTTTCTCAGTTTAAAACAGCGAGAGGTGAACAGGATTTTCACAGTTTAAAACAGCGAGAGGGGAGCAGGTTTTCCACTGTTTAAAACAACGAGAGGTGAGCAGGTTTTTCACAGTTTAAAAAAGCGAGAGGAAGAATGAATTTCACAGTTTAAAACAGCGAGAGGAGAGCAGGAATTTCACAGTTTAAAACAGCGAGAGGAGAGCCTGGTTTTCACAGTTTAAAACAGCGAGAGGAGAGCAGGGTTTTCACAGTTTAAAACAGCGAGAGGAGAGCAGGTTTTTCACAGTTCAACACAGCAAGAGGTGAGCAGGGATTTCACAGTTTTAAACAGCGAGAGGAAAGCAGGTTTTTCACAGTTTAAAACAGCGAGAGGAGAGCAGGGTCTTCAAAGTTTAAAACAGCGAGAGGAGAGCAGGAATTTCACAGTTTAAAACAGCGAGAGGAGAGCAGGGTTTTCACAATATAAAACAGCGAGAGAAGAGCAGGAATTTTACAGTTCAAAACAACGAGAGGGGAGCAGTGTTTTCACTGTTTAAAACAGCGAGAGGAGAGCAGGAATTTCACAGTTTAAAACAGCAAGAGGTGAGCAGGGTTTTCACAGTTTAAAACAGCGAGAGGAGAGCAGGGTTTTCACAGTTTAAAACAGCGATAGGACAGCTGCGGATTCACTGTTTAAAACAGCGAGAGGAAGCATGAATTTCACAGTTTAAAACAGCGAGAGGTGAGCAGGAATTTCACAGTTTAAAACAGCGCAGGAGAGCATGTTTTTCACAGTTTAAAACAGCGAGAGGAGAGCAGGAATTTCACAGTTTAAAACAGCGAGAGGATGGCAGATTTTTCAACAGTTTAAAACAGCGAGAGGAGAGCAGGGATTTTCACAGTATACAACAGCGAGAGCAGAGCAGGTTTTTCACAGTTTAAAACAACGTTTGGTGAGCAGGATTTTCACTGTTTAAAAAAGCGAGAGGTGTGCAGGGTTCTCACAGTTTAAAACAGCGAGAGGTGAGCAGGTTTTTCACAGTTTAAAACAGCGAGATGAGAGCAGGGTTTTCAAAGTTTAAAACAGCGAGAGGAGAGCAGGAATTTCTCAGTTTAAAACAGCGAGAGGAGAGCAGGAATTTCACAGTTTAAAACAGCGAGAGGAGAGCGGGGTTTTCACAGTTTAAAACAGCGAGAGGAGAGCAGGAATTTCTCAGTTTAAAACAGCGAGAGGAGAGCAGGGTTTTCACAATATAAAACAGCGAGAGAAGAGCAGGAATTTTACAGTTCAAAACAACGAGAGGGGAGCAGTGTTTTCACTGTTTAAAACAGCGAGAGGAGAGCAGGAATTTCACAGTTTAAAACAGCAAGAGGTGAGCAGGGTTTTCACAGTTTAAAACAGCGAGAGGAGAGCAGGGTTTTCACAGTTAAAAACAGCGATAGGACAGCTGCGGATTCACTGTTTAAAACAGCGAGAGGAAGCATGAATTTCACAGTTTAAAACAGCGAGAGGTGAGCAGGAATTTCACAGTTTAAAACAGCGCAGGAGAGCATGTTTTTCACAGTTTAAAACAGCGAGAGGAGAGCAGGAATTTCACAGTTTAAAACAGCGAGAGGATGGCAGATTTTTCACAGTTTAAAACAGCGAGAGGAGAGCAGGGATTTTCACAGTATACAACAGCGAGAGCAGAGCAGGTTTTTCACAGTTTAAAACAACGTTTGGTGAGCAGGATTTTCACTGTTTAAAAAAGCGAGAGGTGTGCAGGGTTCTCACAGTTTAAAACAGCGAGAGGTGAGCAGGTTTTTCACAGTTTAAAACAGCGAGATGAGAGCAGGGTTTTCAAAGTTTAAAACAGCGAGAGGAAAGCAGTGTTTTCAAAGTTTAAAAAAGCGAGAGGAAGCATGAATTTCACAGTTTAAAAAAGCGAGAGGTGAGCAGGAATTTCACAGTTTAAAACAGCGCAGGAGAGCATGTTTTTCACAGTTTAAAACAGCGAGAGGAGAGCAGGAATTTCACAGTTTAAAACAGCGAGAGGAGAGCAGGAATTTCACAGTTTAAAACAGCGAGAGGAGAGCAGGAATTTCACAGTTTAAAACAGCAAGAGGCGAGCTGGGTTTTCACAGTTTAAAACAGCGAGAGGAGAGCAGGGTTTTCACAGTTTAAAACAGCGATAGGACCGCTGGGGATTCACAGATTAAAACAGCGAGAGGTGAGCAGGATTTTCACAGTTTAAAACTGCGAGAGGCAGGCGGGGTTTTCACAGTTTTAAACAGCTAGAGGAGACCAGGGTTTTCACAGTTTAAAACAGCGAGAGGAGAGCAGGGTTTTCTCAGTTTAAAACAGCGAGAGGTGAACAGGATTTTCACAGTTTAAAACAGCGAGAGGGGAGCAGGTTTTCCACTGTTTAAAACAACGAGAGGTGAGCAGGTTTTTCACAGTTTAAAAAAGCGAGAGGAAGAATGAATTTCACAGTTTAAAACAGCGAGAGGAGAGCAGGAATTTCACAGTTTAAAACAGCGAGAGGAGAGCCTGGTTTTCACAGTTTAAAACAGCGAGAGGAGAGCAGGGTTTTCACAGTTTAAAACAGCGAGAGGAGAGCAGGTTTTTCACAGTTCAACACAGCAAGAGGTGAGCAGGGATTTCACAGTTTTAAACAGCGAGAGGAAAGCAGGTTTTTCACAGTTTAAAACAGCGAGAGGAGAGCAGGGTCTTCAAAGTTTAAAACAGCGAGAGGAGAGCAGGAATTTCACAGTTTAAAACAGCGAGAGGAGAGCAGATTTTTCACAGATTAAAACAGCGAGAGGAAAGCAATGTTTTCACTGTTTAAAACAGCGAGAGGGGAGAAGATTTTTCACAGTTTAAAACAGCGAGAGGAGAGCGGCAATTTCACAGTTTAAAACAGCGATAGGAGAGCAGTGTTTTCACAGTTTAAAACGGCGAGAGGAGACCAGGAATTTCACAGTTTAAAACAGCCAGAGGAGAGCAGGGTTTTCACAGTTTAAAACAACGAGTGGTGAGCAGGTTTTTCACAGTTTAAAACAGCGAGAGGAGAGCAGGAATTTCACAGTTTAAAACAGCGAGAGGAGAGGAGGTTTTTCACAGTTTAAAACAGCGAGAGGAGAGCAAGTTTTTCACAGTTTAAAACTGCGAGAGGAGAGCAGTGTTTTCACAGTTTAAAACGGCGAGAGGAGACCAGGAATTTCACAGTTTAAAACAGCCAGAGGAGAGCAGGGTTTTCACAGTTTAAAACAACGAGTGGTGAGCAGGTTTTTCACAGTTTAAAACAGCGAGAGGAGAGCAGGAATTTCACAGTTTAAAACAGCGAGAGGAGAGGAGGTTTTTCACAGTTTAAAACAGCGAGAGGAGAGCAAGTTTTTCACAGTTTAAAACTGCGAGAGGAGAGCAGGGTTTTCACAGTTTAAAACAATGAATGGTGCGAAGGATTTAAACAGTTTAAAACAGCGAGATGGGAGCAGTTTTCTCACAGTTCAAAACAACGAGAGTAGAGCAGGGTTTTCAAAGTTCATAACAGCGAGAGGAGAGCAGTTTTTTCACAGTTTAAAACAGCGAGAGGAGAACAGGTTTTTCACAGTTTAAAACAGCGATAGGAGAGCAGTTTTTTCACAGTTTAAAACAGCGAGAGGAGAACAGGGTTTTCACAGTTAAAAACAGCGAGAGGAGAGCAGGTTTTTCCGTTTAACAAAGCAAGAGGTGAGCAGGGTTTTCACAGTTTTAAACATCGAGAGGAAAGCTGGTTTTTCACAGTTTAAAACAGCGAGAGGAGAGCAGGTTTTTCACAGTTCAAAACAGCGAGAGGAGAGCAAGTTTTTCACAGTTTAAAACAGCGAGAGGAGAGCAGGTTTTTCACAGTTTAAAACAGCGAGAGGAGAGCAGCATTTTCACAGTTTAAAACAGCGAGAGGACAGCAGGGTTTTCACAGTTTAAAACGGCGAGAGGAGACCAGGAATTTCACAGTTTAAAACAGCCAGAGGAGAGCAGGGTTTTCACAGTTTAAAACAACGAGTGGTGAGCAGGTCTTTCACAGTTTAAAACAGCGAGAGGAGAGCAGGAATTTCACAGTTGAAAACAGCGAGAGGAGAGGAGGTTTTTGACAGTTTAAAACAGCGAGAGGAGAGCAAGTTTTTCACAGTTTAAAACAGCGAGAGGAGAGCAGGGTTTTCACAGTTTAAAACAATGAATGGTGCGAAGGATTTAAACAGTTTAAAACAGCGAGATGGGAGCAGGTTTCTCACAGTTCAAAACAACGAGAGTAGAGCAGGGTTTTCAAAGTTCATAACAGCGAGAGGAGAGCAGTTTTTTCACAGTTTAAAACAGCGAGAGGAGAACAGTTTTTTCACAGTTTAAAACAGCGATAGGAGAGCAGTTTTTTCACAGTTTAAAACAGCGAGAGGAGAACAGGGTTTTCACAGTTAAAAACAGCGAGAGGAGAGCAGGTTTTTCCGTTTAACAAAGCAAGAGGTGAGCAGGGTTTTCACAGTTTTAAACAGCGAGAGGAGAGCAGGTTTTTCACAGTTCAAAACAGCGAGAGGAGAGCAAGTTTTTCACAGTTTGAAACAGTGAGAGGAGAGCAGGGTTTTTACAGTTTAAAACAGCGAGAGGAGAGCAGGGTTTTTACAGTTTTAAACAACGAGAGGAAAGCAGGTTTTTCACAGTTTAAAACAGCAAGAGGAGAGCAGTGTTTTCACAGTTTAAAACAGCGAGAGGAGAGCAGGAATTTCACAGTTTAAAACAGCGAGAGGAGAGCAGTAATTTTACAGTTTAAAACAGCGAGAGGAGAGCAGGAATTTTACAGTTCAAAACAACGAGAGGGGAGCAGGGTTTTCACTGTTTAAAACAGCGAGAGGAGAGCAGGAATTTCACAGTTTAAAACAGCAAGAGGTGAGCAGGGTTTTCACTGTTTAAAACAGCGAGAGGAGAGCAGGGTTTTCACAGTTTAAAACAGCGATAGGACAGCTGGGGATTCACTGTTTAAAACAGCGAGAGGAAGCATGAATTTCACAGTTTAAAAAAGCGACAGGTGAGCAGGAATTTCACAGTTTAAAACAGCGCAGGAGAGCATGTTTTTCACATTTTAAAACAGCGAGAGGAGAGCAGGAATTTCACAGTTTAAAACAGCGACAGGAGAGCAGATTTTTCACAGTTTAAAACAGCGAGAGGAGAGCAGGGATTTTCACAGTATACAACAGCGAGAGCCGAGCAGGTTTTTCGCAGTTTAAAACAACGTTTGGTGAGCAGGATTTTCACTGTTTAAAAAAGCGAGAGGTGTGCAGGGTTCTCACAGTTTAAAACAGCGAGAGGTGAGCAGGTTTTTCACAGTTTAAAACAGCGAGATGAGAGCAGGGTTTTCAAAGTTTAAAACAGCGAGAGGAAAGCAGTGTTTTCAAAGTTTAAAAAAGCGAGAGGAAGCATGAATTTCACAGTTTAAAAAAGCGAGAAGTGAGCAGGAATTTCACAGTTTAAAACAGCGCAGGAGAGCATGTTTTTCACAGTTTAAAACAGCGAGAGGAGAGCAGGAATTTCACAGTTTAAAACAGCGAGAGGAGAGCAGGAATTTCACAGTTTAAAACAGCGAGAGGAGAGCTGGAATTTCACAGTTTAAAACAGCAAGAGGCGAGCTGGGTTTTCACAGTTTAAAACAGCGAGAGGAGAGCAGGGTTTTCACAGTTTAAAACAGCGATAGGACCGCTGGGGATTCACAGATTAAAACAGCGAGAGGGGAGCAGGATTTTCACAGTTTAAAACTGCGAGAGGCAGGCGGGGTTTTCACAGTTTTAAACAGCTAGAGGAGACCAGGGTTTTCACAGTTTAAAACAGCGAGAGGAGAGCAGGGTTTTCTCAGTTTAAAACAGCGAGAGGTGAACAGGATTTTCACAGTTTAAAACAGCGAGAGGGGAGCAGGTTTTTCACAGTTTAAAACAACGAGAGGTGAGCATGTTTCTCACAGTTTAAAAAAGCGAGAGGAAGAATGAAATTCACAGTTTAAAACAGCGAGAGGAGAGCAGGAATTTCACAGTTTAAAACAGCGAGAGGAGAGCCTGGTTTTCACAGTTTAAAACAGCGAGAGGAGAGCAGGAATTTCACAGTTTAAAACAGCGAGAGGAGAGCAGGGTTTTCACAATATAAAACAGCAAGAGAAGAGCAGGAATTTTACAGTTCAAAACAGCGAGAGGGGAGCAGGGTTTTAACTGTTTAAAACAGCGAGAGGAGAGCAGGAATTTCACAGTTCAACACAACAAGAGGTGAGCAGGGATTTCACAGTTTTAAACAGCGAGAGGAAAGCAGGTTTTTCACAGTTTAAAACAGCGAGAGGAGAGCAGGGTTTTCAAAGTTTAAAACAGCGAGAGGAGAGCAGGAATTTCACAGTTTAAAACAGCGAGAGGAGAGCAGATTTTTCACAGATTAAAACAGTGAGAGTAAAGCAGGTTTTTCACAGTTTAAAACAGCGAGAGGAGAGCCTGCTTTTCACAGTTTAAAACAGCGAGAGGACAGCAGGATTTTCACAGTTTAAAAATGCGAGAGGAGAGCTGGGTTTTCAAAGTTTTAAACAACGAGAGGTGAGCCGGGTTTTCACAGTTTTATGCAATGAGAGGTGAGCCAGGATTTTGAAAGGTTAAAACAGCGAGAGGAGAGCAGGGTTTTCACAGTTTCAAACAGCGAGAGGCGAGCAGCAATTTCACAGTTTAAAACAGCGAGAGGAGAGCAGGGTTTTCACAGTTTAAAACAGCGAGAGGAAAGCAGGATTTTCACAGTTCAAAACAGCGAGAGGAGAGCAGGAATTTCACAGTTTAACACAGCCAGAGGAGATCAGGTTTTTCAGAGTTTAAAGCAACGAGTGGTGAGCAGGGTTTTCACAGTTTAAAACAGCGAGAGGAGAGCAGGGTTTTCACAGTTTAAAACAGCGAGAGGAGAGCAGGTTTTTCACCGTTTAAAACAGCCTGAGCAGATCAGGTTTTTCAGAGTTTAAAGCAACGAGTGGTGAGCAGGTTTTTCACAGTTTAAAACAGCGAGTGGAGAGCAGAAATTTCACAGTTTAAAACAGCGAGAGGAGAGCAGAAATTTCACAGTTTAAAACAGCGAGAGGAGAGCAGAAATTTCAGTTTAAAACAGCGAGAGGAAAGCAGAGTTTTTCACAGTTTTAAACAACGAGAGGTGAGCAGGTTTTTCACAGTTTAAAACAGCGAGAGGAGAGCAGAAATTTCACAATTTAAAACAGCGAGAGGAGAGCAGAAATTTCACAGTTTAAAACAGCGAGAGGCGAGCAGAAATTTCAGTTTAAAAAAGCGAGAGGAAAGCAGAGTTTTTCACAGTTTTAAACAACGAGAGGTGAGCCAGGATTTTCACAGTTTAAAACAGCGAGAGGAGAGCAGGAATTTCACAGTTTAAAACAGCGAGAGGGGAGCAGGAATTTCACAGTTTAAAACAGCGATAGGAGAGCAGGGTTTTCAAAGTTTAAAACAGCGAGAGGAGAGCTGGGTTTTCACAGTTTAAAACAGTGAGAGGTAAACAGTGTTTTCACAGTTTAAAACAGCAAGAGGTGAGCAGGGTTTTCACAGTTTTAAACAGCGAGAGGAGAGCAGGTTTTTCACAGTGTAAAACAGCGAGAGGAGAGCAGGGATTTCACAGTTTAAAACAGCGAGAGGAGAGCAGGTTTTTCACAGTTTAAAATAGCGAGATGAGAGCAGCATTTTCACAGTTTAAAACAGCGAGAGGACAGCAGGGTTTTCACAGTTTAAAACAGCGAGAGGAGAGCTGAAATATCACAGTTTAAAACAGCGAGAGGGGAGCAGGAATTTCACAGTTTAAAACAGCGAGAGGAAAGCAGGAATTTCACAGTTTAAAACAGCGAGAGGTGAGCAGGGTTTTCAAAGTTTAAAACAGCGAGAGGAGAGCTGGGTTTTCACTGTTTAAAACAGTGAGAGGTAAACAGTGTTTTCACAGTTTAAAACAGCAAGAGGTGAGCAGGGTTTTCACAGTTTTAAACAGCGAGAGGAGAGCAGGTTTTTCACAGTGTAAAACAGCGAGAGGAGAGCAGGGATTTCACAGTTTAAAACAGCGAGAGGAGAGCAGGTTTTTCACAGTTTAAAACAGCGAGAGGACAGCAGGGTTTTCACAGTTTAAAACAGCGAGAGGAGAGCTGAAATATCACAGTTTAAAACAGCGAGAGGAGAGCTGGGTTTTCACAGTTTAAAACAGTGAGAGGTAAACAGTGTTTTCACAGTTTAAAACAGCAAGAGGTGAGCAGGGTTTTCTCAGTTTTAAACAGCGAGAGGAGAGCACGTTTTTCACAGTGTAAAACAGTGAGAGGAGAGCAGGGATTTCACAGTTTAAAACAGCGAGAGGAGAGCAGGTTTTTCACAGTTTAAAACAGCGAGAGGAGAGCAGCATTTTCACAGTTTAAAACAGCGAGAGGACAGCAGGGTTTTCACAGTTTAAAACAGCGAGAGGAGAGCTGAAATATCACAGTTTAAAACAGCGAGAGGAGAGCAAGTTTTTCACAGTTTGAAACAGCGAGAGGAGAGCTGGGTTTTCACAGTTTAAAACAGCGAGAGGAGAGCTGGGTTTTCACAGTTTAAAACAGTGAGAGGTAAACAGTGTTTTCACAGTTTAAAACAGCAAGAGGTGAGCAGGTTTTTCACAGTTTTAAACAGCGAGAGGAGAGCAGGTTTTTCACAGTGTAAAACAGCGAGAGGAGAGCAGGGATTTCACAGTTTAAAACAGCGAGAGGAGAGCAGGTTTTTCACAGATTAAAACAGCGAGAGGAGAGCAGCATTTTCACAGTTTAAAACAGCGAGAGGAGAGCAGGTTTTTCACAGTTTAAAACAGCGAGAGGACAGCAGGGTTTTCACAGTTTAAAACAGCGAGAGGAGAGCTGAAATATCACAGTTTAAAACAGCGAGAGGAGAGCTGGGTATTCACAGTTTAAAACAGTGAGAGGTAAACAGTGTTTTCACAGTTTAAAACAGCAAGAGGTGAGCAGGGTTTTCTCAGTTTTAAACAGCGAGAGGAGAGCAGGTTTTTCACAGTGTAAAACAGTGAGAGGAGAGCAGGGATTTCACAGTTTAAAACAGCGAGAGGAGAGCAGGTTTTTCACAGTTTAAAACAGCGAGAGGCGAGCAGCATTTTCACAGTTTAAAACAGCGAGAGGACAGCAGGGTTTTCACAGTTTAAAACAGCGAGAGGAGAGCTGAAATATCACAGTTTAAAACAGCGAGAGGAGAGCAAGTTTTTCACAGTTTGAAACAGCGAGAGGAGAGCTGGGTTTTCACAGTTTAAAACAGCGAGAGGAGAACTGGGTTTTCACAGTTTAAAACAGTGAGAGGTAAACAGTGTTTTCACAGTTTAAAACAGCAAGAGGTGAGCAGGTTTTTCACAGTTTTAAACAGCGAGAGGAGAGCAGGTTTTTCACAGTGTAAAACAGCGAGAGGAGAGCAGGGATTTCACAGTTTAAAACAGCGAGAGGAGAGCAGGTTTTTCACAGATTAAAACAGCGAGAGGAGAGCAGCATTTTCACAGTTTAAAACAGCGAGAGGACAGCAGGGTTTTCACAGTTTAAAACAGCGAGAGGAGAGCTGAAATATCACAATTTAAAACAGCGAGAGGAGAGCTGGGTTTTCACAGTTTAAAACAGTGAGAGGTAAACAGTGTTTTCACAGTTTAAAACAGCAAGAGGTGAGCAGGGTTTTCACAGTTTTAAACAGCGAGAGGAGAGCAGGTTTTTCACAGTGTAAAACAGCGAGAGGAGAGTAGGGATTTCACAGTTTAAAACAGCGAGAGGAGAGCAGGTTTTTCACAGTTTAAAACAGCGAGAGGAGAGCGGCATTTTCACAGTTTAAAACAGCGAGAGGACAGCAGGGTTTTCACAGTTTAAAACAGCGAGAGGAGAGCTGAAATATCACAGTTTAAAACAGCAAGAGGAGAGCAAGTTTTTCACAGTTTGAAACAGCGAGAGGAGAGCTGGGTTTTCACAGTTTAAAACAGCGAGAGGAGAACAGGGTTTTCACAGTTTAAAACCGCAAGAGGCGAGAAGTTTTTTCACAGTTTAAAACAGCGAGAGGAAAGCAAGTTTTTCACAGTTTGAAACAGCGAGAGGAGAGCTGGGTTTTCACAGTTTAAAACAGCCAGAAGAGAGCAGGGTTTTCACAGTTTAAAACAGCGAGAGGACAGCTGGGGATTCACAGTTTAAAAGAAAGGGAGGAGAGCAGGATTTTCAAACTTAAAAACTGCGAGAGGCAGGCGGGGTTTTCACCGTTTTAAACAACGAGAGCTGAGCCGGGTTTTCACAGTTTTAAACAATGAAGGTGAGCCAGGATTTTCACTGTTTAAAACAGCGAGAGGAGAGCAGGAATTTCAAAGGTTAAAGCAGCGAGAGGAGAGCTGGAGTTTCACAGTTTAAAACAGCGAGTGGACAGCAGGAATTTCACAGTTTAAAACAATGAGTGGTGAGAAGGATTTTCACATTTTAAAACAGCGAGATGGGAGTAGGGTTCTCACAGATTTAAACAACGAGAGGTGAGCCAGGATTTTCACAGTTTAAAACAGCGATAGGAGAGCAGTGTTTTCACAGTTTAAAACAGCGAGAGGAGAGCAGGAGTTTCACAGTTCAAAACAGAGAGAGGAGAGCAGGAATTTCACAATTTAAAACAGGGACAGGAGAGCAGGAATTTCACAGTTTAAAACACAGAGAGGTGAGCCAGGATTTTCACAGTTTAAAACAGCAAGAGGAGAGCACGAATTTCACAGGTTAAAACACAGAGAGGTGAGCCAGGATTTTCACAGTTTAAAACAGCGAGAGGAGAGCAGGAATTTCAAAGGTTAAAACAGCGAGAGGAGAGCAGGAATTTCTCAGATTAAAACAGCGATAGGAGAGCAGTGTTTTCACAGTTTAAAACAGCGAGAGGAGAGCAGGAATTTCACAGTTTAAAACAGCCAGAGGAGAGCAGGGTTTTCACAGTTTAAAACAATGAGTGGTGAGCAGGTTTTTCACAGTTTAAAACAGCGAGAGGAGAGCAGGAATTTCACAGTTTAAAACAGCGAGATGGGAGTAGGGTTCTCACAGATTTAAACAACGAGAGGTGAGCCAGGATTTTCACAGTTTAAAACAGCGATAGGAGAGCAGTGTTTTCACAGTTTAAAACAGCGAGAGGAGAGCAGGAGTTTCACAGTTCAAAACAGAGAGAGGAGAGCAGGAATTTCACAATTTAAAACAGGGACAGGAGAGCAGGAATTTCACAGTTTAAAACACAGAGAGGTGAGCCAGGATTTTCACAGTTTAAAACAGCAAGAGGAGAGCACGAATTTCACAGGTTAAAACACAGAGAGGTGAGCCAGGATTTTCACAGTTTAAAACAGCGAGAGGAGAGCAGGAATTTCAAAGGTTAAAACAGCGAGAGGAGAGCAGGAATTTCTCAGATTAAAACAGCGATAGGAGAGCAGTGTTTTCACAGTTTAAAACAGCGAGAGGAGAGCAGGAATTTCACAGTTTAAAACAGCCAGAGGAGAGCAGGGTTTTCACAGTTTAAAACAATGAGTGGTGAGCAGGTTTTTCACAGTTTAAAACAGCGAGAGGAGAGCAGGAATTTCACAGTTTAAAACAGCGAGAGGAGAGGAGGTTTTTCAGAGTTTAAAACAGCGAGAGGAGAGCAAGTTTTTCACAGTTTAAAACTGCAAGAGGAGAGCAGGGTTTTCACAGTTTAAAACAATGAATGGTGCGAAGGATTTAAACAATTTAAAACAGAGAGATGGGAGCAGGTTTCTCACAGTTTAAAACAACGAGAGTAGAGCAGGGTTTTCAAAGTTCATAAATACGAGAGGAGAGCAGTTTTTTCACAGTTTAAAACAGCGAGAGGAGAACAGGTTTTTCACAGTTTAAAACAGCGACAGGAGAGCAGTTTTTTCACAGTTTAAAACAGCGAGAGGAGAACAGGGTTTTCACAGTTAAAAACAGCGAGAGGAGAGCAGGTTTTTCCGGTTAAAAAAGCAAGAGGTGAGCGGGGTTTTCACAGTTTTAAACATCGAGAGGAAAGCTGGTTTTTCACAGTTTAAAACAGCGAGAGGAGAGCAGGAATTTCACAGTTTAAAACAGCGAGAGGAGAGCAGGGTTTTCACAGTTTAAAACAGCGAGAGGAGAGCAGGAATTTCACAGTTTAAAACAGCGAGAGGAGAGCAGGGGTTTCACAATATAAAACAGCGAGAGAAGAGCACGAATTTTACAGTTCAAAACAGCGAGAGGGGAGAAGGATTTTCACTGTTTAAAACAGCCAGAGGAGAGCAGGAATTTCACAGTTTAAAACAGCGAGAGGAGAGCAGGGTTTTCACAGTTTAAAACAGCGATAGGACAAAATGGGGATTCACTGTTTAAAACAGCGAGAGGAGAGCAGGTTTTTCTCAGTTCAACACAGCAAGAGGTGAGCAGGGATTTCACAGTTTTAAACAGCGAGAGGAAAGCAGGTTTTTCACAGTTTAAAACAGCGAGAGGAGAGCAGGGTTTTCAAAGTTTAAAACAGCGAGAGGAGAGCAGGAATTTCACAGTTTAAAACAACGAGAGGAGAGCAGGTTTTTCACAGTTTAAAACAGCGAGAGGAGAGTAGGATTTTCAAAGTTTAAAACAGCGAGAGGACAGCAGGGTTTTCACAGTTTAAAACAGCGAGAGGAGAGCTGAAATATCACAGTTTAAAACAGCGAGAGGAGAGCAGAGTTTTTCACAGTTTAAAACAGCGAGAGGATAGCAAGTTTTTCGCAGTTTGAAACAGCGAGAGGAGAACAGGGTTTTCACAGTTTAAAACAGCGAGTGGCGAGCAGGTTTTTCACAGTTTAAATCAGCAAGAAGAGAGCAGGGTTTTCACAGTTTAAAGCAGCGAGAGGACAGCTGGGGATTCACAGTTTAAAACAAAGGGAGGAGAGCAGGATTTTCACACTTAAAAACTGCGAGAGGCAGGCGGGGTTTTCACAGTTTTAAACAACGAGAGCTGAGCCGGGTTTTCACAGTTTTAAACAATGAAGGTGAGCCAGGATTTTCACTGTTTAAAACAGCGAGAGGAGAGCAGGAATTTCAAAGGTTAAAACAGCGAGAGGAGAGCTGGATTTTCACAGTTTAAAACAGCGAGTGGAGAGCAAGAATTTCACAGTTTAAAACAATGAGTGGAGAGCAGGAATTTCACAGGTTAAAACAATGAGTGGTGAGAAGGATTTTCACAGTTTAAAACAGCGAGATGGGAGCAGGGTTCTCACAGATTTAAACAACGAGAGGTGAGCCAGGATTTTCACTGTTTAAAACAGCGATAGGAGAGCAGTGTTTTCACAGTTTAAAACAGCGAGAGGAGAGCAGGAGTTTCACAGTTTAAAACAGCGAGAGGAGAGCAGGTATTTCACAATTTAAAACAGCGATAGGAGAGCAGGAATTTCACAGTTTAAAACACAGAGAGGTGACCCAGGATTTTTACAGTTTAAAACAGCAAGAGGAGAGCAGGAATTTCACAGGTTAAAACACAGAGAGGTGAGCCAGGATTTTCACAGTTTAAAACAGCGAGAGGAGAGCAGGAATTTCTCAGATTAAAACAGCGATAGGAGAGCAGTGTTTTCACAGTTTAAAACAGCGAGAGGAGAGCAGGAATTTCACAGTTTAAAACAGCCAGAGGAGAGCAGCGTTTTCACAGTTTAAAACAATGAGTGGTGAGCAGGTTTTTCACAGTTTAAAACAGCGAGAGGAGAGCAGGAATTTCACAGTTTAAAACAGCGAGAGGAGAGGAGGTTTTTCACAGTTTAAAACAGCTAGAGGAGAGCAAGTTTTTCACAGTTTAAAACTGCGAGAGGAGAGCAGGGTTTTCACAGTTTAAAACAATGAATGGTGCGAAGGATTTAAACAATTTAAAACAGAGAGATGGGAGCAGGTTTCTCACAGTTTAAAACCACGAGAGTAGAGCAGGGTTTTCAAAGTTCATAAATACGAGAGGAGAGCAGTTTTTTCACAGTTTAAAACAGCGAGAGGAGAACAGGTTTTTCACAGTTTAAAACAGCGACAGGAGAGCAGTTTTTTCACAGTTTAAAACAGCGAGAGGAGAACAGGGTTTTCACAGTTAAAAACAGCGAGAGGAGAGCAGGTTTTTCCGGTTAAAAAAGCAAGAGGTGAGCGGGGTTTTCACAGTTTTAAACATCGAGAGGAAAGCTGGTTTTTCACAGTTTAAAACAGCGAGAGGAGAGCAGGAATTTCACAGTTTAAAACAGCGAGAGGAGAGCAGGGTTTTCACAGTTTAAAACAGCGAGAGGAGAGCAGGAATTTCACAGTTTAAAACAGCGAGAGGAGAGCTGGGGTTTCACAGCTTAAAACAGCGAGAGAAGAGCACGAATTTTACAGTTCAAAACAGCGAGAGGGGAGAACGATTTTCACTGTTTAAAACAGCCAGAGGAGAGCAGGAATTTCACAGTTTAAAACAGCGAGAGGAGAGCAGGGTTTTCACAGTTTAATACAGCGATAGGACAGATGGGGATTCACTGTTTAAAACAGCGAGAGGAGAGCAGGTTTTTCACAGTTCAACACAGCAAGAGGTGAGCAGGGATTTCACAGTTTTAAACAGCGAGAGGAAAGCAGGTTTTTCACAGTTTAAAACAGCGAGAGGAGAGCAGGGTTTTCAAAGTTTAAAACAGCGAGAGGAGAGCAGGAATTTCACAGTTTAAAACAGCGAGAGGAGAGCAGGTTTTTCACAGTTTAAAACAGCGAGAGGAGAGTAGGATTTTCAAAGTTTAAAACAGCGAGAGGACAGCAGGGTTTTCACAGTTTAAAACAGCGAGAGGAGAGCTGAAATATCACAGTTTAAAACAGCGAGAGGAGAGCAGAGTTTTTCACAGTTTAAAACAGCGAGAGGAGAGCAGGTTTTTCACAGTTTAAAACAGCGAGAGGAGAGCAAGTTTTTCGCAGTTTGAAACAGCGAGAGGAGAACAGGGTTTTCACAGTTTAAAACAGCGAGTGGCGAGCAGGTTTTTCACAGTTTAAATCAGCAAGAAGAGAGCAGGGTTTTCACAGTTTAAAACAGCGAGAGGACAGCTGGGGATTCACAGTTTAAAACAAAGGGAGGAGAGCAGGATTTTCACACTTAAAAACTGCGAGAGGCAGGCGGGGTTTTCACAGTTTTAAACAACGAGAGCTGAGCCGGGTTTTCACAGTTTTAAACAATGAAGGTGAGCCAGGATTTTCACTGTTTAAAACAGCGAGAGGAGAGCAGGAATTTCAAAGGTTAAAACAGCGAGAGGAGAGCTGGATTTTCACAGTTTAAAACAGCGAGTGGAGAGCAAGAATTTCACAGTTTAAAACAATGAGTGGAGAGCAGGAATTTCACAGTTTAAAACAATGAGTGGTGAGAAGGATTTTCACAGTTTAAAACAGCGAGATGGGAGCAGGGTTCTCACAGATTTAAACAACGAGAGGTGAGCCAGGATTTTCACAGTTTAAAACAGCGATAGGAGAGCAGTGTTTTCACAGTTTAAAACAGCGAGAGGAGAGCAGGAGTTTCACAGTTTAAAACAGCGAGAGGAGAGCAGGTATTTCACAATTTAAAACAGCGATAGGAGAGCAGGAATTTCACAGTTTAAAACACAGAGAGGTGACCCAGGATTTTTACAGTTTAAAACAGCAAGAGGAGAGCAGGAATTTCACAGGTTAAAAAACAGAGAGGTGAGCCAGGATTTTCACAGTTTAAAACAGCGAGAGGAGAGCAGGAATTTCAAAGGTTAAAACAGCGAGAGGAAAGCAGGAATTTCTCAGATTAAAACAGCGATAGGAGAGCAGTGTTTTCACAGTTTAAAACAGCGAGAGGAGAGCAGGAATTTCACAGTTTAAAACAGCCAGAGGAGAGCAGGGTATTCACAGTTTAAAACAACGAGTGGTGAGCAGGTTTTTCACAGTTTAAAACAGCGAGAGGAGAGCAGGAATTTCACAGTTTAAAACTGCGAGAGGAGAGCAGGGTTTTCACAGTTTAAAACAATGAATGGTGCGAAGGATTTAAACAGTTTAAAACAGCGAGATGGGAGCAGGTTTCTCACAGTTTAAAACAATGAGAGTAGAGCAGGGTTTTCAAAGTTCATAACAGCGAGAGGAGAGCAGTTTTTTCACAGATTAAAACAGCGAGAGGAGAACAGGTTTTTCACAGTTTAAAACAGCGATAGGAGAGCAGTTTTTTCACAGATTAAAACAGCGAGAGGAGAACAGGGTTCTCACAGTTAAAAACAGCGAGAGGAGAGCAGGTTTTTCCGTTTAAAAAAGCAAGAGGTGAGCAGGGTTTTCACAGTTTTAAACATCGAGAGGAAGGCTGGTTTTTCACAGTTTAAAACAGCGAGAGGAGAGCAGGTTTTTCACAGTTCAAAACAGCGAGAGGAGAGCAAGTTTTTCACAGTTTGAAACAGTGAGAGGAGAGCAAGTTTTTTACAGTTTAAAACAGCGAGAGGAGAGCAGGGTTTTTACAGTTTTAAACAACGAGAGGAAAGCAGGTTTTTCACAGTTTAAAACAGCGAGAGGAGAGCAGGGTTTTCACAGTTTAAAACAGCGTGAGGAGAGCAGGGTTTTCACAGTTTAAAACAGCGATAGGACCGCTGGGGATTCACAGATTAAAAAAGCGAGAGGATGGCAGGATTTTCACAGTTTAAAACTGCGAGAGGCAGGCGGGGGTTTCACAGTTTGAAACAGCGAGAGGTGAGCAGGGTTTTCATATTTGAAACAGCGAGAGGAGAGCAGGGTTTTCACAGTTTAAAACAGCGAGAGGGGAGCAGGTTTTTCACAGTTTAAAACAACGAGAGGTGAGCAGGTTTTTCACAGTTTAAAAAAGCGAGAGGAATAATGAATTTCACAGTTTAAAACAGTGAGTGGAGAGCAGCAATTTCACAGTTTAAAACAGCGAGAGGAGAGCAGGAGTTTCACAGTTTAAAACAGCGAGAGGAGAGCAGGGTTTTCACAGTTTAAAACAGCGAGTGGAGAGCAGGAATTTCATAGTTTAAAACAGCGAGAGGAGAGCAGGGTTTTCACAATATAAAACAGCGAGAGAAGAGCAGGAATTTTACAGTTCAAAACAGCGAGAGGGGAGCAGGGTTTTCACTGTTTAAAACAGCGAGAGGAGAGCAGGTATTTCACAGTTTAAAACAGCAAGAGGTGAGCAGGGTTTTCACAGTTTAAAACAGCGATAGGACAGCTGGGGATTCACAGTTTAAAACAGCGAGAGGAGAGCAGGGATTTTCACAGTATACAACAGCGAGAGCAGAGCAGGTTTTTCACAGTTTAAAACAACGTTTGGTGAGCAGGATTTTCACTGTTTAAAAAAGCGAGAGGTGAGCAGGGTTCTCACAGTTTTAAACAGCGAGAGGTGAGCTGGTTTATTACAGTTTTAAACAGCGAGATGAGAGCAGGGTTTTCAAAGTTTAAAACAGCGAGAGGAAAGCAGTGTTTTCAAACTTTAAAAAAGCGAGAGGAAGCATGAATTTCACAGTTTAAAAAAGCGAGAGGTGAGCAGGAATTTCACAGTTTAAAACAGCGCAGGAGAGCATGTTTTTCACAGTTTAAAACAGCGAGAGGGGAGCAGGAATTTCACAGTTTAAAACAGCGAGAGGAGAGCAGGAATTTTACAGTTTAAAACAGCGAGAGGAGAGCAGGAATTTCACAGTTTAAAACAGCGAGAGGAGAGCAGGGTTTTCACTGTTTAAAACAGCGAGAGGAGAGCAGGAATTTCACAGTTTAAAACAGCAGGAGGCGAGCTGGGTTTTCACAGTTTAAAACAGCGAGAGGTACGCTGGGGATTCACAGATTAAAACAGCGAGAGGGGAGCAGGATTTTCACAGTTTAAAACTGCGAGAGGCAGGCGGGGTTTTCACAGTTTTAAACAGCTAGAGGAGACCAGGGTTTTCACAGTTTAAAACAGCGAGAGGAGAGCAGGGTTTTCTCAGTTTAAAACAGCGAGAGGTGAACAGGATTTTCACAGTTTAAAACAACGAGAGGTGAGCAGGTTTTTCACAGTTTAAAACAACGAGAGGTGAGCAGGTTTTTCACAGTTTAAAACAACGAGAGGTGAGCAGGTTTTTCACAGTTTAAAACAACGAGAGGAGAGCAGGATTTTCACAGTTTAAAACAGCGAGAGGAGAGCAGCAATTTCACAGTTTAAAACAGCGAGAGGAGAGCAGGAATTTCACAGTTTAAAACAGCCAGAGGAGAGCAGGGTTTTCACAGTTTAAAACAGCGAGAGGAGAGCATGAATTTCACAGTTTAAAACAGCGAGAGGAGAGCAGGAATTTTACAGTTCAAAACAGCGAGAGGGGAGCACGGTTTTTTACTGTTTAAAACAGCGAGAGGAGTGCAGGAATTTCACAGTTTAAAACAGCAAGAGTGAGCAGGGTTTTCACAGTTTAAAACAGCGAGAGGAGAGCAGGGTTTTCACAGTTTAAAACAGCGATAGGACAGCTGGGGATTCACTGTTTTAAACAGCGAGAGGAGAGCAGGTTTTTCACAGTTCAAAACAGCGAGAGGAGAGCAGGGTTTTCAATGTTTAAAACATCGAGAGGAGAGCAGGAATTTCACAGTTTAAAACAGCGAGAGGAGAGCAGATTTTTCACAGATTAAAACAGCTAGAGGAGAGCAATTTTTTCACAGATTAAAACAGCGAGAGGAGAGCCTGTTTTTCACAGATTAAAACAGCGAGAGGAGAGCTGGGTTTTCAAAGTTTTAAACAACGAGATGTGAGCCGGGTTTTCACAGTTTTATGCATTGAGAGGTGAGCCAGGATTTTGACAGGTTAAAACAGCGAGATGGGAGCAGGGTTTTCACAGCTTCAAACAGCGAGAGGCGAGCAGCAATTTCACAGTTTAAAACAGCTAGATGAGAGCAGGGTTTTCACAGTTTAAAACAGCGAGAGGAAAGCAGGATTTTCACAGTTCAAAACAGCGAGAGGAGAGCAGGTTTCTCACAGCTTAAAACAGCGAGAGGAGAGCAGGAATTTCACAGTTTAACACAGCCAGAGGAGAGCAGGTTTTTCAGAGTTTAAAGCAACGAGTGGTGAGCAGATTTGTCACAGTTTAAAACAGCGAGAGGAGAGCAGAAATTTCACAGTTTAAAACAGCGAGAGGAGAGCAGAAATTTCACAGTTTAAAACAGTGAGAGGAGAGAAGAAATTTCAGTTTAAAACAGCAAGAGGAAAGCAGAGTTTTTCACAGTTTTAAACAACGAGAGGTGAGCCAGGATTTTCACAGTTTAAAACAGCGAGAGGAAAGCAGGAATTTCACAGTTTAAAACAGCGAGTGGAGAGCAGGAATTTCACAGTTTAAAACAGCGAGAGGAGAGCAGGAATTTCACAGTTTAAAACAGCGATAGGAGAGCAGGGTTTTCACAGTTTAAAACAGCGAGATGAGAGCAGGAATTTCACAGTTTAAAACAGCGAGAGGAGAGCAGGAATTTCACAGTTTAAAACAGCGAGAGGAGAGCAGGAATTTCACAGTTTAAAACAAAGAGAGGTGAGCCAGGATTTTCACAGTTTAAAACAGCGAGAGGAGAGCAGGGTTTTCACAGTTTGAAACAGCGAGAGGAGAGCAGGTTTTTCACAGTTTAAAACTGCGAGAGGAGAGCAGGAATTTCACAGTTTAAAACAGCGGGTGGAGAGCAGGAATTTCACAGCTTAAAGCAATGAGTGGTGAGAAGGATTTTCACAGTTTAAAACAGCGAGAGGTGAGCCAGGATTTTCACAGTTTAAAACAGCGATAGGAGAGCAGGTATTTCACAATTTAAAACAGCGAAAGGAGAGCAGGTATTTCACAATTTAAAACAGCGAAAGGAGAGCAGTAATTTCACAGTTTAAAACACAGAGAGGTGAGCCAGGATTTTCACAGTTTAAAACAGCGAGAGGAGAGCAGGAATTTCACAGTTTAAAACACAGAGAGGTGAGCCAGGATTTTCACAGTTTAAAACAGCAAGAGGAGAGCAGGAATTTCACAGGTTAAAACACAGAGAGGTGAGCCAGGATTTTCACAGTTTAAAACAGCGAGAGGAGAGCAGGAATTTCAAAGGTTAAAACAGCGAGAGGAGAGCAGGAATTTCAAAGGTTAAAACAGCGATAGGAGAGCAGTGTTTTCACAGTTTAAAACAGCGAGAGGAGAGCAGGAATTTCACAGTTTAAAACAGCCAGAGGGGAGCAGGGTTTTCACAGTTTAAAACAACGAGTTGTGAGCAGGTTTTTCACAGTTTAAAACAGCGAGAGGAGAGCAGGAATTTCACAGTTTAAAACAGCGAGAGGAGAGGTGGTTTTTCAGAGTTTAAAACAGCGAGAGGAGAGCAAGTTTTTCACAGTTTAAAACTGCGAGAGGAGAGCAGGGTTTTCACAGTTTAAAACAATGAATGGTGCGAAGGATTTAAACAGTTTAAAACAGCGAGATGGGAGCAGGTTTCTCACAGTTTAAAACAACGAGAGTAGAGCAGGGTTTTCAAAGTTCATAACAGCGAGAGGAGAGCAGCTTTTTCACAGTTTAAAACAGCGAGAGGAGAACAGGTTTTTCACAGTTTAAAACAGCGATAGGAGAGCAGTTTTTTCACAGTTTAAAACAGCGAGAGGAGAGCAGGTTTTTCCGTTTAAAAAAGCAAGAGGTGAGCAGGGTTTTCACAGTTTTAAACTTCGAGAGGAAGGCTGGTTTTTCACACTTTAAAACAGCGAGAGGAGAGTAGGTTTTTCACAGTTCAAAACAGCGAGAGGAGAGCAAGTTTTTCACAGTTTGAAACAGTGAGAGGAGAGCAGGGTTTTTACAGTTTAAAACAGCGAGAGGAGAGCAGGGTTTTCACAGTTTAAAACAGCGATAGGACCGCTGGGGATTCACAGATTAAAAAAGCGAGAGGGGAGCAGGATTTTCACAGTTTAAAACTGCGAGAGGCAGGCGGGGTTTTCACAGTTTTAAACAGCGAGAGGTTAGCAGGGTTTTCATATTTGAAACAGCGAGAGGAGAGCAGGGTTTTCACAGTTTAAAACAGCGAGAGGAGAGCAGGGTTTTCTCAGTTTAAAACTGCGAGAGGTGAACAGGATTTTCACAGTTTAAAACAACGAGAGGGGAGCAGGTTTTTCACAGTTTAAAACAACGAGAGGTGAGCAGGTTTTTCACAGTTTAAAAAAGCGAGAGGAAGAATGAATTTCACAGTTTAAAACAGCGAGAGGAGAGCCGGAATTTCACAGTTTAAAACAGCGAGAGGAGAGCAGGGATTTCACAGTTATAAACAGCGAGTGGAGAGCAGGAATTTCACAGTTTAAAACAGCGAGAGGAGAGCAGGGTTTTCACAATATAAAACAGCGAGAGAAGAGCAAGAATTTCACAGTTCAAAACAGCGAGAGGGGAGCAGGGTTTTCACTGTTTAAAACAGCGAGAGGAGAGCAGGAATTTCACAGTTTAAAACAACAAGAGGTGAGCAGGGTTTTCACAGTTTAAAACAGCGAGAGGGGAGCAGGATTTTCACATTTGAAACAGCGAGAGGAGAGCAGGTTTTTCACAGTTCAAAACAGCGAGAGGAGAGCAGATTTTTCACAGTTTAAAACAGCGAGAGGAGAGCAGGGATTTTCACAGTTTAAAACAGCGAGAGGAAAGCAATGTTTTCACTGTTTAAAACAGCGAGAGGGGAGCAGGGTTTTCACATTTGAAACAGCGAGAGGAGAGCAGGTTTTTCACAGTTCAAAACAGCGAGAGGAGAGCAGGTTTTTCACAGTTTAAAAGAGCGAGAGGTGAGCAGGAATTTCACAGTTTAAAACAGCGAGAGGAGAGCAGGAATGTCACAGTTTAAAACCGCGAGAGGCGAGCAGGGTTTTCACAGTTTAAAACAGCCAGATGAGAGCAGGGTTTTCACAGTTTAAAACAGCGAGAGGACAGCTGGGGATTCACAGTTTAAAACAAAGGGAGGAGAGCAGGATTTTCACACTTAAAAACTGCGGGAGGAGAGCAGGAATTTCACAATTTAAAACAGCGAGAGGAGAGCTGGAATTTCACAGTTTAAAACAGCGGGTGGAGAGCAGGAATTTCACAGCTTAAAACAATGAGTGGTGAGAAGGATTTTCACAGTTTAAAACAGCGAGATTGGAGCAGGGTTCTCACAGATTTAAACAACGAGAGGTGAGCCAGGATTTTCACAGTTTAATACAGCGATAGGAGAGCAGTGTTTTCACAGTTTAAAGCAGCGAGAGGAGAGCAGGTATTTCACAATTTAAAACAGCGATAGGAGAGCAGGAATTTCACAGTTTAAAACACAGAGAGGTGAGCCAGGATTTTCACAGTTTAAAACAGCAAGAGGAGAGCAGGAATTTCACAGGTTAAAACACAGAGAGGTGAGCCAGGATTTTCACAGTTTAAAACAGCGAGAGGAGAGCAGGAATTTCAAAGGTTAAAACAGCGAGAGGAGAGCGGGAATTTCTCAGATTAAAACAGCGACAGGAGAGCAGTGTTTTCACAGTTTGAAACAGCGAGAGGAGAGCAGGAATTTCACAGTTTAAAACAGCCAGAGGGGAGCAGGGTTTTCACAGTTTAAAACAACGAGTGGTGAGCAGGTTTTTCACAGTTTAAAACAGCGAGAGGAGAGCAGGAATTTCACAGTTTAAAACAGCGAGAGGAGAGGAGGTTTTTCACAGTTTAAAACAGCGAGAGGAGAGCAAGTTTTTCACAGTTTAAAACTGCGAGAGGAGAGCAGGGTTTTCACAGTTTAAAACAATGAATGGTGCGAAGGATTTAAACAGTTTAAAACAGCGAGATGGGAGCAGGTTTCTCACAGTTTAAAACAACGAGAGTAGAGCAGGGTTTTCAAAGTTCATAACAGCGAGAGGAGAGCAGCTTTTTCACAGTTTAAAACAGCGAGAGGAGATCAGGTATTTCACAGTTTAAAACAGCGATAGGAGAGCAGTTTTTTCACAGTTTAAAACAGCGAGAGGAGAGCAGGTTTTTCCGTTTAAAAAAGCACGAGGTGAGCAGGGTTTTCACAGTTTTAAACTTCGAGAGGAAGGCTGGTTTTTCACACTTTAAAACAGCGAGAGGACAGCAGGTTTTTCACAGTTCAAAACAGCGAGAGGAGAGCAAGTTTTTCACAGTTTGAAACAGTGAGAGGAGAGCAGGGTTTTTACAGTTTAAAACAGCGAGAGGAGAGCAGGGTTTTCACAGTTTAAAACAGCGATAGGACCGCTGGGGATTCACAGATTAAAAAAGCGATAGGGGAGCAGGATTTTCACAGTTTAAAACTGCGAGAGGCAGGCGGGGTTTTCACAGTTTTAAACAGCGAGAGGTGAGCAGGGTTTTCATATTTGAAACAGCGAGAGGAGAGCAGGGTATTCACAGTTTAAAACAGCGAGAGGAGAGCAGGGTTTTCTCAGTTTAAAACTGCGAGAGGTGAACAGGATTTTCACAGTTTAAAACAACGAGAGGGGAGCAGGTTTTTCACAGTTTAAAACAACGAGAGGTGAGCAGGTTTTTCACAGTTTAAAAAAGCGAGAGGAAGAATGAATTTCACAGTTTAAAACAGTGAGAGGAGAGCCGGAATTTCACAGTTTAAAACAGCGAGAGGAGAGCAGGGATTTCACAGTTATAAACAGCGAGAGGAGAGCAGGAATTTCACAGTTTAAAACAGCGAAAGGAGAGCAGGGTTTTCAAAACATAAAACAGCGAGAGAAGAGCAAGAACTTTACAGTTCAAAACAGCGAGCGGGGAGCAGGGTTTTCACTTTTTAAAACAGCAAGAGGAGAGCAGGAATTTCTCAGTTTTTAAACAACAAGAGGTGAGCAGGGTTTTCACAGTTTAAAACAGCGAGAGGGGAGCAGGATTTTCACATTTGAAACAGCGAGAGGAGAACAGGTTTTTCACAGTTCAAAACAGCGAGAGGAGAGCAGATTTTTCACAGTTTAAAACAGCGAGAGGAGAGCAGGGATTTTCACAGTATACAACAGCGAGAGGAGAGCAGGTTTTTCACAGTTTAAAACAGCGAGAGGAAAGCAATGTTTTCACTGTTTAAAACAGCGAGAGGGGAGCAGGGTTTTCACATTTGAAACAGCGAGAGGAGAGCAGGTTTTTCACAGTTCAAAACAGCGAGAGGAGAGCAGGTTTTTCACAGTTTAAAAGAGCGAGAGGTGAGCAGGAATTTCACAGTTTAAAACAGCGAGAGGAGAGCAGGAATTTCACAGTTTAAAACAGCGAGAGGAGAGCAGGGTTTTCACAGTTTGAAACAGCGAGAGGAGAGCAGGTTTTTCACACTTTAAAACCGCGAGAGGCGAGCAGGGTTTTCACAGTTTAAAACAGCCAGATGAGAGCAGGGTTTTCAAAGTTTAAAACAGCGAGAGGACAGCTGGGGATTCACAGTTTAAAACAAAGGGAGGAGAGCAGGAATTTCACAGCTTAAAACAATGAGTGGTGAGAAGGATTTTCACAGTTTAAAACAGCGAGATTGGAGCAGGGTTCTCACAGATTTAAACAACGAGAGGTGAGCCAGGATTTTCACAGTTTAAAACAGCGATAGGAGAGCAGTGTTTTCACAGTTTAAAGCAGCGAGAGGGGAGCAGGATTTTCACATTTGAAACAGCGAGAGGAGAACAGGTTTTTCACAGTTCAAAACAGCGAGAGGAGAGCAGATTTTTCACAGTTTAAAACAGCGAGAGGAGAGCAGGGATTTTCACAGTATACAACAGCGAGAGGAGAGCAGGTTTTTCACAGTTTAAAACAGCGAGAGGAAAGCAATGTTTTCACTGTTTAAAACAGCGAGAGGGGAGCAGGGTTTTCACATTTGAAACAGCGAGAGGAGAGCAGGTTTTTCACAGTTCAAAACAGCGAGAGGAGAGCAGGTTTTTCACAGTTTAAAAGAGCGAGAGGTGAGCAGGAATTTCACAGTTTAAAACAGCGAGAGGAGAGCAGGAATTTCACAGTTTAAAACAGCGAGAGGAGAGCAGGGTTTTCACAGTTTGAAACAGCGAGAGGAGAGCAGGTTTTTCACACTTTAAAACCGTGAGAGGCGAGCAGGGTTTTCACAGTTTAAAACAGCCAGATGAGAGCAGGGTTTTCAAAGTTTAAAACAGCGAGAGGACAGCTGGGGATTCACAGTTTAAAACAAAGGGAGGAGAGCAGGAATTTCACAGCTTAAAACAATGAGTGGTGAGAAGGATTTTCACAGTTTAAAACAGCGAGATTGGAGCAGGGTTCTCACAGATTTAAACAACGAGAGGTGAGCGAGGATTTTCACAGTTTAAAACAGCGATAGGAGAGCAGTGTTTTCACAGTTTAAAGCAGCGAGAGGAGAGCAGGTATTTCACAATTTAAAACAGCGATAGGAGAGCAGGAATTTCACAGTTTAAAACACAGAGAGGTGAGCCAGGATTTTCACAGTTTAAAACAGCAAGAGGAGAGCAGGAATTTCACAGGTTAAAACACAGAGAGGTGAGCCAGGATTTTCATAGTTTAAAACAGCGAGAGGAGAGCAGGAATTTCAAAGGTTAAAACAGCGAGAGGAGAGCAGGAATTTCACAGTTTAAAACAGCCAGAGGGGAGCAGGGTTTTCACAGTTTAAAACAACGAGTGGTGAGCAGGTTTTTCACAGTTTAAAACAGCGAGAGGAGAGCAGGAATTTCACAGTTTAAAACAGCGAGAGGAGAGGAGGTTTTTCACAGTTTAAAACAGCGAGAGGAGAGCAAGTTTTTCACAGTTTAAAACTGCGAATGGAGAGCAGGGTTTTCACAGTTTAAAACATTGAATGGTGCGAAGGATTTAAACAGTTTAAAACAGCGAGATGGGAGCAGGTTTCTCACAGTTTAAAACAACGAGAGTAGAGCAGGGTTTTCAAAGTTCATAACAGCGAGAGGAGAGCAGCTTTTTCACAGTTTAAAACAGCGAGAGGAGAACAGTTTTTTCACAGTTTAAAACAGCGATAGGAGAGCAGTTTTTTCACAGTTTAAAACAGCGAGAGGCGAGCAGGTTTTTCCGTTTAAAAAAGCAAGAGGTGAGCAGGGTTTTCACAGTTTTAAACTTCGAAAGGAAGGCTGGTTTTTAACACTTTAAAACAGCGAGAGGAGAGCAGGTTTTTCACAGTTCAAAACAGCGAGAGGTGAGCAAGTTTTTCACAGTTTGAAACAGTGAGAGGAGAGCAGGGTTTTTACAGTTTAAAACAACGAGAGGAGAGCAGGGTTTTCACAGTTTAAAACAGCGATAGGACCGCTGGGGATTCACAGATTAAAAAAGCGATAGGGGAGCAGGATTTTCAAAGTTTAAAACTGCGAGAGGCAGGCGGGGTTTTCACAGTTTTAAACAGCGAGAGGTGAGCAGTGTTTTCATATTTGAAACAGCGAGAGGAGAGCAGGGTTTACACAGTTTAAAACATCGAGAGGAGAGCAGGGTTTTCTCAGTTTAAAACTGCGAGAGGTGAACAGGATTTTCACAGTTTAAAACAACGAGAGGGGAGCAGGTTTTTCACAGTTTAAAACAAAGAGAGGTGAGCAGGTTTTTCACAGTTTAAAAAAGCGAGAGGAAGAATGAATTTCACAGTTTAAAACAGCGAGAGGAGAGCCGGAATTTCACAGTTTAAAACAGCGAGAGGAGAGCAGGGATTTCACAGTTATAAACAGCGAGTGGAGAGCAGGAATTTCACAGTTTAAAACAGCGAGAGGAGAGCAGGGTTTTCACAACATAAAACAGCGAGAGGAGAGCAGCAATTTCACAGTTTAAAACAGTGAGAGGAGAGCGGGGTTTTCACAGTTTAAAACAGCGAGAGGAGAGCAGGAATTTCACAGTTTAAAACAGCGAGAGGAGAGCAGGGTTTTCACAATATAAAACAGCGAGAGAAGATCAGGAATTTTACAGTTCAAAACAGCGAGAGGGGAGCAGGTTTTTCACTGTTTAAAACAGCGAGAGGAGAGCAGGAATTTCACAGTTTAAAAAAGCAAGAGGTGAGCAGGGTTTTCACAGTTTAAAACAGCCAGAGGGGAGCAGGGTTTTCACAGTTTAAAACAGCGAGAGGAGAGCAGGGTTTTCACATTTTAAAACAGCGATAGGACAGCTGGGGATTCACTGTTTAAAACAGCGAGAGGAAGCATGAATTTCACAGTTTAAAAAAGCGAGAGGTGAGCAGGAATTTCACAGTTTAAAACAGCGCAGGAGAGCATGTTTTTCACAGTTTCAAACAGCGAGAGGAGAGCAGGAATTTCACAGTTTAAAACAGCGAGAGGAGAGCAGGAATTTCACAGTTTAAAACAGCGAGAGGAGAGCAGGAATTTCACAGTTTAAAACAGCGAGAGGAGAGCAGGGATTTCACTGTTTAAAACAGCGAGAGGAGAGCAGGAATTTCACAGTTTAAAACAGCAAGAGGCGAGCTGCGTTTTCACAGTTTAAAACAGCGAGATGAAAGCAGGTTTTTCACAGTTTAAAACAGCGCAGGAGAGCTATTTTTTCAAAGTTTAAAACAGCGAGAGGAGAGCAGGAATTTCACAGTTTAAAACAGCGACAGGAGAGCAGATTTTTCACAGTTTAAAACAGCGAGAGCAGAGCTGGTTTTTCACAGTGTAAAACAACGTTTGGTGAGCAGGATTTTCACAGTTTAAAAAAGCGAGAGGTGAGCAGGGTTCTCACAGTTTAAAACAACGAGAGGTGAGCAGGTTTTTCACAGTTTAAAACAGCGACAGGAGAGCAGATTTTTCACAGTTTAAAACAGCGAGAGGAGAGCAGGGATTTTCACAGTATACAACAGCGAGAGCAGAGCAGGTTTTTCACAGTTTAAAACAACGAGAGGAGAGCAGGAATTTCACAGTTTAAAACAGCGAGAGGAGAGCAGGGTTTTCACAATATAAAACAGCGAGAGAAGAGCAGGAATTTTACAGTTCAAAACAGCGAGAGGGGAGCAGGGTTTTCACTGTTTAAAACAGCGAGAGGAGAGCAGGAATTTCACCGTTTAAAACAGCAAGAGGTGAGCAGGGTTTTCACAGTTTAAAACAGCGAGAGGAGAGCAGGGTTTTCACAGTTTAAAACAGCGATAGGACAGCTGGGGATTCACTGTTTAAAACAGCGAGAAGAAGCATGAATTTCACAGTTTAAAAAAGCGACAGGTGAGCAGGAATTTCACAGTTTAAAACAGCGCAGGAGAGCATGTTTTTCACAGTTTAAAACAGCGAGAGGAGAGCAGGAATTTCACAGTTTAAAACAGCGACAGGAGAGCAGATTTTTCACAGTTTAAAACAGCGAGAGGAGAGCAGGGATTTTCACAGTATACAACAGCGAGAGCAGAGCAGGTTTTTCACAGTTTAAAACAACGTTTGGTGAGTAGGATTTTCACTGTTTAAAAAAGCGAGAGGTGAGCAGGGTTCTCACAGTTTAAAACAGCGAGAGGTGAGCAGGAATTTCACAGTTTAAAACAGCGAGATGAGAGCAGGGTTTTCAAAGTTTAAAACAGCGAGAGGAAAGCAGTGTTTTCAAAGTTTAAAAAAGCGAGAGGAAGCATGAATTTCACAGTTTAAAAAAGCGAGAGGTGAGCAGGAATTTCACAGTTTAAAACAGCGCAGGAGAGCATGTTTTTCACAGTTTAAAACAGCGAGAGGAGAGCAGGAATTTCACAGTTTAAAACAGCGAGAGGAGAGCAGGAATTTCACAGTTTAAAACAGCGAGAGGAGAGCAGGAATTTCACAGTTTAAAACAGTGAGAGGAGAGCAGGGATTTCACTGTTTAAAACAGCGAGAGGAGAGCAGGAATTTCACAGTTTAAAACAGCAAGAGGCGAGCTGGGTTTTCACAGTTTAAAACAGCGAGATGAGAGCAGGAATTTCACAGTTTAAAACAGCAAGAGGCGAGCTGGGTTTTCACAGTTTAAAACAGCGAGATGAGAGCAGGGTTTTCAAAGTTTAAAACAGCGAGAGGAAAGCAGTGTTTTCAAAGTTTAAAAAAGCGAGAGGAAGCATGAATTTCACAGTTTAAAAAAGCGAGAGGTGAGCAGGAATTTCACAGTTTAAAACAGCGCAGGAGAGCATGTTTTTCACAGTTTAAAACAGCGAGAGGAGAGCAGGAATTTCACAGTTTAAAACAGCGAGAGGAGAGCAGGAATTTCACAGTTTAAAACAGCGAGAGGAGAGCAGGAATTTCACAGTTTAAAACAGTGAGAGGAGAGCAGGGATTTCACTGTTTAAAACAGCGAGAGGAGAGCAGGAATTTCACAGTTTAAAACAGCAAGAGGCGAGCTGGGTTTTCACAGTTTAAAACAGCGAGATGAGAGCAGGGTTTTCACAGTTTAAAACAGCGATAGGACCGCTGGGGATTCACAGATTAAAACAGCGAGAGGGGAGCAGGATTTTCACAGTTTAAAACTGCGAGAGGCAGGCAGGGTTTCACAGTTTTAAACAGCTAGAGGTGACCAGGGTTTTCACAGTTTAAAACAGCGAGAGGAGAGCAGGGTTTTCTCAGTTTAAAACAGCGAGAGGAGAGCAGGAATTTCACAGTTTAAAACAGCGAGAGGAGAGCAGATTTTTCACAGATTAAAACAGCCAGAGGAGAGCAATTTTTTCACAGTTTAAAACAGCGATAGGAGAGCCTGGTTTTCACAGTTTAAAACAGCGAGAGGAGAGCAGGAATTTCACAGTTTAAAACAGCCAGTGAAGAGCAGGGTTTTCACAGTTTAAAACAACGAGTGGTGAGCAGGTTATTGACAGTTTAAAACAGCGAGAGGAGAACAGGGTTTTCACAGTTAAAAACAGCGAGAGGAGAGCAGGTTTTTCCGTTTAAAAAAGCAAGAGGTGAGCAGGGTTTTCACAGTTTTAAACATCGAGAGGAAAGCTAGTTTTTCACAGTTTAAAACAGCGAGAGGAGAGCAGGTTTTTCACAGTTCAAAACAGCGAGAGGAGAGCAAGTTTTTCACAGTTTGAAACAGTGAGAGGAGAGCAGGGTTTTTACAGTTTAAAACAGCGAGAGGAGAGCAGGGTTTTTACAGTTTTAAACAACGAGAGGAAAGCAGGTTTTTCACAGTTTAAAACAGCAAGAGGAGAGCAGGAATTTCACAGTTTAAAACAGCGAGAGGAGAGCAGGAATTTCACAGTTTAAAACAGCGAGAGGAGAGCGGGGTTTTCACAGTTTAAAACAGCGAGAGGAGAGCAGGGATTTCACAGTTTAAAACAGCGAGAGGAGAGCAGGGTTTTAACAATATAAAACAGCGAGAGAAGAGCAGGAATTTTACAGTTCAAAACAGCGAGAGGGGAGCAGGGTTTTCTCAGTTTAAAACTGCGAAAGGTGAACAGGATTTTCACAGTTTAAGACAACGAGAGGGGAGCAGGTTTTTCACAGTTTAAAACAGCGAGAGGAGAGCAGGAATTTCACAGTTTAAAACAGCCAGAGGAGAGCAGGGTTTTCACAGTTTAAAACAGCGAGAGGAGAGCAGGAATTTCACAGTTTAAAACAGCGAGAGGAGAGCAGGGTTTTCACAATATAAAACAGCGAGAGTAGAGCAGGAATTTTACAGTTCAAAACAGCGAGAGGGGAGCAGGGTTTTCACTGCTTAAAACAGCGAGAGGAGAGCAGGAATTTCACAGTTTAAAACAGCAAGAGGTGAGCAGGGTTTTCACAGTTTAAAACAGCGAGAGGGGAGCAGGGTTTTCACATTTTAAAACAGCGATAGGACAGCTGGGGATTCACTGTTTAAAACAGCGAGAGGAAGCATGAATTTCACAGTTTAAAAAAGCGAGAGGTGAGCAGGAATTTCACAGTTAAAAACAGCGAAGGAGAGCATGTTTTTCAAAGTTTAAAACAGCGAGAGGAGAGCAGGGATTTTCACAGTATACAACAGCGAGAGCAGAGCAGGTTTTTCACAGTTTAAAGCAACGTTTGGTGAGCAGGATTTTCACTGTTTAAAAAACCGAGAGGTGAGCAGGGTTCTCACAGTTTAAAACAGCGAGAGGTGAGCAGGAATTTCACAGTTTAAAACAGCGAGATGAGAGCAGGGTTTTCAAAGTTTAAAACAGCGAGAGGAAAGCAGTGTTTTCAAAGTTTAAAAAAGCGAGAGGAAGCATGAATTTCACAGTTTAAAAAAGCGAGAGGTGAGCAGGAATTTCACAGTTAAAAACAGCGAAGGAGAGCATGTTTTTCACAGTTTAAAACAGCGAGAGGAGAGCAGGAATTTCACAGTTTAAAACAGCGAGAGGAGAGGAGGAATTTCACAGTTTAAAACAGCGAGAGGAGAGCAGGAATTTCACAGTTTAAAACAGCGAGAGGAGAGCAGGGATTTCACAGTTTAAAACAGCAAGAGGCGAGCTGGGTTTTCACAGTTTAAAACAGCGAGATGAGAGCAGGGTTTTCACAGTTTAAAACAGCAATAGGACCGCTGGGGATTCACAGATTAAAACAGCGAGAGGGGAGCAGGATTTTCACAGTTTAAAACTGCGAGAGGCAGGCAGGGTTTCACAGTTTTAAACAGCTAGAGGTGACCAGGGTTTTCACAGTTTAAAACAGCGAGAGGAGAGCAGGGTTTTCTCAGTTTAAAACAGCGAGAGGAGAGCAGGAATTTCACAGTTTAAAACAGCGAGAGGAGAGCAGATTTTTCACAGATTAAAACAGCCAGAGGAGAGCAATTTTTTCACAGTTTAAAATAGCGAGAGGAGAGCCTGGTTTTCACAGTTTAAAACAGCGAGTGGTGAGCAGGTTTTTCACAGTTTAAAACAGCGAGAGGAGAGCAGGAATTTCACAGTTTAAAACAGCGAGAGGAGAGGAGGTTTTTCACAGTGTAAAACAGCGATAGGAGAGCCTGGTTTTCACAGTTTAAAACAGCGAGAGGAGAGCAGGAATTTCACAGTTTAAAACAGCCAGTGGAGAGCAGGGTTTTCACAGTTTAAAACAACGAGTGGTGAGCAGGTTTTTCACAGTTTAAAACAGCAAGAGGAGAGCAGGAATTTCACAGTTTAAAACAGCGAGAGGAGAGGAGGTTTTTCACAGTTTAAAACAGCGAGAGGAGAGCAAGTTTTTCACATTTTAAAACTGCGAGAGGAGAGCAGGAATTTCACTGTTTAAAACAATGAATGGTGCGAAGGATTTAAACAGTTTAAAACAGCGAGATGGGAGCAGGTTTCTCACAGTTTAAAACAACGAGAGTAGAGTAGGGTTTTCAAAGTTCATAACAGCGAGAGGAGAGCAGTTTTTTCACAGTTTAAAACAGCGAGAGGAGAACAGGTTTTTCACAGTTTAAAACAGCGATAGGAGAGAAGTTTTTCACAGTTTAAAACAGCGAGAGGAGAACAGGGTTTTCACAGTTAAAAACAGCGAGAGGAGAGCAGGTTTTTCCGTTTAAAAAAGCAAGAGGTGAGCAGGGTTTTCACAGTTTTAAACATCGAGAGGAAAGCTAGTTTTTCACAGTTTAAAACAGCGAGAGGAGAGCAGGTTTTTCACAGTTCAAAACAGCGAGAGGAGAGCAAGTTTTTCACAGTTTGAAACAGTGAGAGGAGAGCAGGGTTTTTACAGTTTAAAACAGCGAGAGGAGAGCAGGGTTTTTACAGTTTTAAACAACGAGAGGAACGCAGGTTTTTCACAGTTTAAAACAGCAAGAGGAGAGCAGTGTTTTCACAGTTTAAAACAGCGAGAGGAGAGCAGGAATTTCACAGTTTAAAACAGCGAGAGGAGAGCAGTAATTTCACAGTTTAAAACAGTGAGAGGAGAGCAGGAATTTCACAGTTTAAAACAGCGAGAGGAGAGCGGGGTTTTCACAGTTTAAAACAGCGAGAGGAGAGCAGGAATTTCACAGTTTAAAACAGCGAGAGGAGAGCAGGGTTTTCACAATATAAAACAGCGAGAGAAGAGCAGGAATTTTACAGTTCAAAACAGCGAGAGGGGAGCAGGGTTGTCTCAGTTTAAAACTGCGAGAGGTGAACAGGATTTTCACAGTTTAAGACAACGAGAGGGGAGCAGGTTTTTCACAGTTTAAAACAACAAGAGGTGAGCAGGTTTTTCACAGTTTAAAAAAGCGAGAGGAAGAATGAATTTCACAGTTTAAAACAGCGAGAGGAGAGCCGGAATTTCACAGTTTAAAACAGCGAGAGGAGAGCAGGGATTTCACAGTTATAAACAGCGAGTGGAGAGCAGGAATTTCACAGTTTAAAACAGCGAGAGGAGAGCAGGGTTTTCACAATATAAAACAGCGAGAGAAGAGCAAGAATTTTACAGTTCAAAACAGCGAGTGGGGAGCAGGGTTTTCACTGTTTAAAACAGCGAGAGGAGAGCAGGAATTTCACAGTTTAAAACAACAAGAGGTGAGCAGGGTTTTCACAGTTTAAAACAGCGAGAGGGGAGCAGGATTTTCACATTTGAAACAGCGAGAGGAGAGCAGGTTTTTCACAGTTCAAAACAGCGAGAGGAGAGCAGATTTTTCACAGTTTAAAACAGCGAGAGGAGAGCAGGGATTTTCACAGTATACAACAGCGAGAGGAGAGCAGGTTTTTCACAGTTTAAAACAGCGAGAGGAGAGCAGGGTTTTCAAAGTTTAAAACAGCGAGAGGATAGCAGGGTTTTCACAGTTTAAAACAGCGAGAGGAGAGCAGGAATGTCACAGTTTAAAACAGCGAGAGGAGAGCAGGGTTTTCACAGTTTAAAACAGCGAGAGGAGAGCAGGGTTTTCACAGTTTAAAACAGCGAGAGGAGAGCAGGTTTTTCACAGTTCAACACTGCAAGAGGTGAGCAGGGATATCACAGTTTTAAACAGCGAGAGGAAAGCAGGGTTTTCAAAGTTTAAAACAGCGAGAGGAGAGCAGGAATTTCACAGTTTAAAACAGCGAGAGGAGAGCAGATTTTTCACAGATTAAAACAGCGAGAGGAGAGCTATTTTTTCACCGTTTAAAACAGCGAGAGGAGAGCGGCGATTTCACAGTTTAAAACAGCGATAGGAGAGCAGTGTTTTCACAGTTTAAAACAGCGAGAGGAGAGCAGGAATTTCACAGTTTAAAACAGCCAGAGGAGAGCTGGGTTTTCACAGTTTAAAACAACGAGTGGTGAGCAGGTTTTTCACAGTTTAAAACACCGAGAGGAGAGCAGGAATTTCAGTTTAAAACAGCGAGAGGAGAGGAGGTTTTTCACAGTTTAAAACAGCGAGAGGAGAGCAAGTTTTTCACAGTTTAAAACTGCGAGAGGAGAGCAGGGTTTTCACAGTTTAAAACAATGAATGGTGCGATGGATTTAAACAGTTTAAAACAGCGAGATGGGAGCAGGTTTCTCACAGTTTAAAAACAACGAGAGTAGAGCAGGGTTTTCAAAGTTCATAACAGCGAGAGGAGAGCAGTTTTTTCACAGTTTAAAACTGCGAGAGGAGAACAGGTTTTTCACAGTTTAAAACAGCGATAGGAGAGAAGTTTTTTCACAGTTTAAAACAGCGAGAGGAGAATAGGGTTTTCACAGTTTAAAACAGCGAGAGGAGAGCAGGAATTTCACAGTTTAAAACAGCGAGAGGAGAGCTGGTTTTTCACAATATAAAACAGCGAGAGGAAAGCAGGAATTTTACAGTTCAAAACAGCGAGAGGGGAGCAGGGTTTTCACTGTTTAAAACAGCGAGAGGAGAGCAGGAATTTCACAGTTTAAAACAGCAAGAGGTGAGCAGGGTTTCCACAGTTTAAAACAGCGAGAGGAGAGCAGGGTTTTCACAGTTTAAAACAGCGAGAGGAGAGCAGGGTTTTCACAGTTTAAAACAGCGATAGGACAGCTGGGGATTCACTGTTTAAAACAGCGAGAGGAAGCATGAATTTCTCAGTTTAAAAAAGCGACAGGTGAGCAGGAATTTCACAGTTTAAAACAGCGCAGGAGAGCATGTTTTTCACAGTTTAAAACAGCGAGAGGAGAGCAGGAATTTCACAGTTTAAAACAGCGAGAGGAGAGCAGGAATTTCACAGTTTAAAACAGCGAGAGGAGAGCAGGGTTTTCACTGTTTAAAACAGCGAGAGGAGAGCAGGAATTTCACAGTTTAAAACAGCAAGAGGCGAGCTGGGTTTTCACAGTTTAAAACAGCGAGAGGTGAGCATGGTTTTCACAGTTTAAAACAGCGATAGGACCGCTGGGGATTCACAGATTAAAACAGCGAGAGGGGAGCAGGATTTTCACAGTTTAAAACAGCGAGAGGAGAGCAGATTTTTCACAGATTAAAACAGCCAGAGGAGAGCAATTTTTTCACAGTTTAAAACAGCGAGAGGAGAGCCTGGTTTTCACCGTTTAAAATAGCGAGAGGAGAGCGGCGATTTCACAGTTTAAAACAGCGATAGGAGAGCAGTGTTTTCACAGTTTAAAACAGCGAGAGGAATGCAGGAATTTCACAGTTTAAAACAGCCAGTGGTGAGCAGGAATTTCACAGTTTAAAACAGCGAGAGGAGAGCAGGAATTTCACAGTTTAAAACAGCGAGAGGAGAGGAGGTTTTTCACAGTTTAAAACAGCGAGAGGAGAGCAAGTTTTTCACATTTTAAAACTGCGAGAGGAGAGCAGGAATTTCACAGTTTAAAACAATGAATGGTGCGAAGGATTTAAACAGTTTAAAACAGCGAGATGGGAGCAGGTTTCTCACAGTTTAAAACAACCAGAGTAGAGCAGGGTTTTCAAAGTTCATAACACCGAGAGTAGAGCAGTTTTTTCACAGTTTAAAACAGCGAGAGGGGAACAGATTTTTCACAGTTTAAAACAGCGATAGGAGAGAAGTTTTTTCACAGTTTAAAACAGCGAGAGGAGAACAGGGTTTTCACAGTTAAAAACAGCGAGAGGAGAGCAGCTTTTTCACAGTTTAAAACAGCGAGAGGAGAGCAGGTTTTTCACAGTTTAAAACAGCGAGAGGAGAGCAGGGTTTTCACAGTTTAAAACAGCGAGAGGAGAGCAGGGTTTTCACAGTTTAAAACAGCGATAGGGCAGCTGGGGATTCACTGTTTAAAACAGCGAGAGGAAGCATGAATTTCACAGTTTAAAAAAGCGAGAGGTTAGCAGGAATTTCACAGTTTAAAACAGCGCAGGAGAGCTATTTTTTCAAAGTTTAAAACAGCGAGAGGAGAGCAGGAATTTCACAGTTTAAAACAGCGACAGGAGAGCAGATTTTTCACAGTTTAAAACAGCGAGAGGAGAGCAGGGATTTTCACAGTATACAACAGCGAGAGCAGAGCAGGTTTTTCACAGTTTAAAACAACGTTTGGTGAGCAGGATTTTCACAGTTTAAAAAAGCGAGAGGTGAGCAGGGTTCTCACAGTTTAAAACAACGAGAGGTGAGCAGGTTTTTCACAGTTTAAAACAGCGACAGGAGAGCAGATTTTTCACAGTTTAAAACAGCGAGAGGAGAGCAGGGATTTTCACAGTATACAACAGCGAGAGCAGAGCAGGTTTTTCACAGTTTAAAACAACGAGAGGAGAGCAGGAATTTCACAGTTTAAAACAGCGAGAGGAGAGCAGGGTTTTCACAATATAAAACAGCGAGAGAAGAGCAGGAATTTTACAGTTCAAAACAGCGAGAGGGGAGCAGGGTTTTCACTGTTTAAAACAGCGAGAGGAGAGCAGGAATTTCACCGTTTAAAACAGCAAGAGGTGAGCAGGGTTTTCACAGTTTAAAACAACGAGTGGTGAGCAGGTTTTTCACAGTTTAAAACAGCGAGAGGAGAGCAGGAATTTCACAGTTTAAAACAGAGAGAGGAGAGCAGGAATTTCACAGTTTAAAACAGCGAGAGGAGAGCAGGGTTTTCACAATATAAAACAGCGAGAGGAAAGCAGGAATTTTACAGTTCAAAACAGCGAGAGGGGTGCAGGGATTTCACTGTTTAAAACAGCGAGAGGAGAGCAGGAATTTCACAGTTTAAAACAGCAAGAGGTGAGCAGGGTTTTCACAGTTTAAAACAGCGAGAGGAGAGCAGGGTTTTCACAGTTTAAAACAGCGAGAGGAGAGCAGGGTTTTCACAGTTTAAAACAGCGATAGGACAGCTGCGGATTCACTGTTTAAAACAGCGAGAGGAAGCATGAATTTCTCAGTTTAAAAAAGCGACAGGTGAGCAGGAATTTCACAGTTTAAAACAGCGCAGGAGAGCATGTTTTTCACAGTTTAAAACAGCGAGAGGAGAGCAGGAATTTCACAGTTTAAAACAGCGAGAGGAGAGCAGGAATTTCACAGTTTAAAACAGCAAGAGGAGAGCTGGGTTTTCACAGTTTAAAACAGCGAGAGGTGAGCATGGTTTTCACAGTTTAAAACAGCGATATAACCGCTGGGGATTCACAGATTAAAACAGCGAGAGGGGAGCAGGATTTTCACAGTTTAAAACAGCGAGAGGAGAGCAGATTTTTCACAGATTAAAACAGCCAGAGGAGAGCAATTTTTTCACAGTTTAAAACAGCGAGAGGAGAGCCTGGTTTTCACCGTTTAAAATAGCGAGAGGAGAGCGGCGATTTCACAGTTTAAAACAGCGATAGGAGAGCAGTGTTTTCACAGTTTAAAACAGCGAGAGGAATGCAGGAATTTCACAGTTTAAAACAGCCAGTGGTGAGCAGGAATTTCACAGTTTAAAACAGCGAGAGGAGAGCAGGAATTTCACAGTTTAAAACAGCGAGAGGAGAGGAGGTTTTTCACAGTTTAAAACAGCGAGAGGAGAGCAAGTTTTTCACATTTTAAAACTGCGAGAGGAGAGCAGGAATTTCACAGTTTAAAACAATGAATGGTGCGAAAGATTTAAACAGTTTAAAACAGCGAGATGGGAGCAGGTTTCTCACAGTTTAAAACAGCGAGAGGAGAGCAGGGTTTTCAAAGTTCATAACACCGAGAGGAGAGCAGTTTTTTCACAGTTTAAAACAGCGAGAGGGGAACAGATTTTTCACAGTTTAAAACAGCGATAGGAGAGAAGTTTTTTCACAGTTTAAAACAGCGAGAGGAGAACAGGGTTTTCACAGTTAAAAACAGCGAGAGGAGAGCAGGTTTTTCACAGTTTAAAACAGCGAGAGGAGAGCAGGGTTTTCACAGTTTAAAACAGCGAGAGGAGAGCAGGGTTTTCACAGTTTAAAACAGCGAGAGGAGAGCAGGATTTTCACTGTTTAAAACAGCGAGAGGAAGCATGAATTTCACAGTTTAAAAAAGCAAGAGGTGAGCAGGAATTTCACAGTTTAAAACAGCGCAGGAGAGCTATTTTTTCAAAGTTTAAAACAGCGAGATGAGAGCAGGAATTTCACAGTTTAAAACAACGAGAGGAGAGCAGGAATTTCACAGTTTAAAACAGCGACAGGAGAGCAGATTTTTCACAGTTTAAAACAGCGAGAGGAGAGCAGGGATTTTCACAGTATACAACAGCGAGAGCAGAGCAGGTTTTTCACAGTTTAAAACAACGTTTGGTGAGCAGGATTTTCACAGTTTAAAAAAGCGAGAGGTGAGCAGGGTTCTCACAGTTTAAAACAACGAGAGGTGAGCAGGTTTTTCACAGTTTAAAACAGCGACAGGAGAGCAGTTTTTCACAGTTTAAAACAGCGAGAGGAGAGCAGGGATTTTCACAGTATACAACAGCGAGAGCAGAGCAGGTTTTTCACAGTTTAAAACAACGAGAGGAGAGCAGGAATTTCACAGTTTAAAACAGCGAGAGGAGAGCAGGGTTTTCACAATATAAAACAGCGAGAGAAGAGCAGGAATTTTACAGTTCAAAACAGCGAGAGGGGAGCAGGGTTTTCACTGTTTAAAACAGCGAGAGGAGAGCAGGAATTTCACCGTTTAAAACAGCAAGAGGTGAGCAGGGTTTTCACAGTTTAAAACAGCGAGAGGAGAGCAGGGTTTTCACAGTTTAAAACAGCGATAGGACAGCTGGGGATTCACTGTTTAAAAGAGCGAGAAGAAGCATGAATTTCACAGTTTAAAAAAGCGACAGGTCAGCAGGAATTTCACAGTTTAAAACAGCGCAGGAGAGCATGTTTTTCAAAGTTTAAAACAGCGAGAGGAGAGCAGGAATTTCACAGTTTAAAACAGCGACAGGAGAGCAGATTTTTCACAGTTTAAAACAGCGAGAGGAGAGCAGGGATTTTCACAGTATACAACAGCGAGAGCAGAGCAGGTTTTTCACAGTTTAAAACAACGTTTGGTGAGCAGGATTTTCACTGTTTAAAAAAGCGAGAGGTGAGCAGGGTTCTCACAGTTTAAAACAGCGAGAGGTGAGCAGGAATTTCACAGTTTAAAACAGCGTGATGAGAGCAGGGTTTTCAAAGTTTAAAACAGCGAGAGGAAAGCAGTGTTTTCAATGTTTAAAAAAGCGAGAGGAAGCATGAATTTCACAGTTTAAAAAAGCGAGAGGTGAGCAGGAATTTCACAGTTTAAAACAGCGCAGGAGAGCAGGAATTTCACAGTTTAAAACAGCGAGAGGAGAGCAGGTTTTTCACAGTTTAAAACAGCGAGAGGAGAGCAGGAATTTCACAGTTTAAAACAGCGAGAGGAGAGCAGGAATTTCACAGTTTAAAACAGCGAGAGGAGAGCAGGGTTTTCACAGTTTAAAACAGCGATAGGACCGCTGGGGATTCACAGATTATAACAGCGAGGGGGGAGCAGGATTTTCACAGTTTAAAACTGCGAGAGGCAGGCAGGGTTTCACAGTTTTAAACAGCTAGAGGTGACCAGGGTTTTCACAGTTTAAAACAGCGAGAGGAGAGCAGGGTTTTCTCAGTTTAAAACAGCGAGAGGAGAGCAGGAATTTCACAGTTTAAAACAGCGAGAGGAGAGCAGATTTTTCACAGATTAAAACAGCCAGAGGAGAGCAATTTTTTCACAGTTTAAAATAGCGAGAGGAGAGCCTGGTTCTCACAGTTTAAAACAGCGAGAGGAGAGCCTGGTTTTCACAGTTTAAACAGCGAGAGGAGACCAGGAATTTCACAGTTTAAAACAGCCAGTGGAGAGCAGGGTTTTCACAGTTTAAAACAACGAGTGGTGAGCAGGTTTTTCACAGTTTAAAACAGCGAGAGGAGAGCAGGAATTTCACATTTTAAAACAGCGAGAGGAGAAGAGGTTTTCACAGTTTAAAACAGCGAGAGGAGAGCAAGTTTTTCACATTTTAAAACTGCGAGAGGAGAGCAGGAATTTCACAGTTTAAAATAATGAATGGTGCGAAGGATTTAAACAGTTTAAAACAGCGAGATGGGAGCAGGTTTCTCACAGTTTAAAACAACGAGAGTAGAGCAGGTTTTTCAAAGTTCATAACACCGAGAGGTGAGCAGTTTTTTCACAGTTTAAAACAGCGAGAGGGGAACAGGTTTTTCACAGTTTAAAACAGCGATAGGAGAGAAGTTTTTTCACAGTTTAAAACAGCGAGAGGAGAACAGGGTTTTCACAGTTAAAAACAGCGAGAGGAGAGCAGGTTTTTCCGTTTAAAAAAGCAAGAGGTGAGCAGGGTTTTTCACAGTTTTAAACATCGAGAGGAAAGCTAGTTTTTCACAGTTTAAAACAGCGAGAGGAGAGCAGGTTTTTCACAGTTCAAAACAGCGAGAGGAGAGCAAGTTTTTCACAGTTTGAAACAGTGAAAGGAGAGCAGGGTTTTTACAGTTTAAAACAGCGAGAGGAGAGCAGGGTTTTTACAGTTTTAAACAACGAGAGGAAAGCAGGTTTTTCACAGTTTAAAACAGCAAGAGGAGAGCAGTGTTTTCACAGTTTAAAACAGCGAGAGGAGAGCAATGTTTTCACAGTTTAAAACAGCGAGAGGAAGAATGAATTTCACAGTTTAAAACAGCGAGAGGAGAGCAGGAATTTCACAGTTTAAAACAGCGAGAGGAGAGCGGGGTTTTCACAGTTTAAAACAGCGAGAGGAGAGCAGGAATTTCACAGTTTAAAACAGCGAGAGGAGAGCAGGGTTTTCACAATATAAAACAGCGAGAGAAGAGCAGGAATTTTACAGTTCAAAACAGCGAGAGGGGAGCAGGGTTTTCACTGTTTAATACAGCGAGAGGAGAGCAGGAATTTCACAGTTTAAAACAGCAAGAGGTGAGCAGGGTTTTCACAGTTTAAAACAGCGAGAGGAGAGCAAGGTTTTCACAGTTTAAAACAGCGATAGGACAGCTGGGGATTCACTGTTTAAAACAGCGAGAGGAAGCATGAATTTCATAGTTTAAAAAAGCGAGAGGAGAGCAGGAATTTCACAGTTTAAAACAGCGCAGGAGAGCATGTTTTTCAAAGTTTAAAACAGCGAGAGGAGAGCAGATTTTTCACAGTTTAAAACAGCGAGAGGAGAGCTGGGATTTTCACAGTATACAACAGCGAGAGCAGAGCAGGTTTTTCACAGTTTAAAACAACGTTTGGTGAGCAGGATTTTCACTGTTTAAAAAAGCGAGAGGTGAGCAGGGTTCTCACAGTTTAAAACAGCGAGAGGTGAGCAGGTTTTTCACAGTTTAAAACAGCGAGATGAGAGCAGGGTTTTCAAAGTTTAAAACAGCGAGAGGAAAGCAGTGTTTTCAAAGTTTAAAAAAGCGAGAGGGAGCATGAATTTCACAGTTTAAAAAAGCGAGAGGTGAGCAGGAATTTCACAGTTAAAAACAGCGCAGGAGAGCATGTTTTTCACAGTTTAAAACAGCGAGAGGAGAGCAGGAATTTCACAGTTTAAAACAGCGAGAGGAGAGCAGGAATTTCACAGTTTAAAACAGCGAGAGGAGAGCAGGAATTTCACAGTTTAAAACAGCGAGAGGAGAGCAGGGTTTTCACTGTTTAAAACAGCGAGAGGAGAGCAGGAATTTCACAGTTTAAAACAGCAAGAGGCGAGCTGGGTTTTCAGAGTTTAAAACAGCGAGAGGTGAGCAGGTTTTTCACAGTTTAAAACAGCGATAGGACCGCTGGGGATTCACAGATTAAAACAGCGAGAGGGGAGCAGGATTTTCACAGTTTAAAACTGCGAGAGGAGAGCTGGGTTTTCACAGTTTTAAACAACGTGAGGTGAGCCGGGTTTTCACAGTTTTATGCAATGAGAGGTGAGCCAGGATTTTGACAGGTTAAAACAGCGAGAGGAGAGCAGGGTCTTCACAGTTTAAAACTGCGAGAGGAGAGCTGGGTTTTCAAAGTTTTAAACAACGAGAGGCGAGCCGGGTTTTCACAGTTTTATGCAATGAGAGGTGAGCAGGGATTTTGACAGGTTAAAACAGCGAGAGGAGAGCAGGGTTTTCACAGTTTCAAACAGCGAGAGGCGAGCAGCAATTTCACAGTTTAAAACAGCGAGAGTAGAGCAGGGTTTTCACAGTTTAAAACAGCGAGAGGAAAGCAGGATTTTCACAGTTCAAAACAGCGAGAGGTGAGCAGGTTTTTCACAGCTTGAAACAGCGAGAGGAGAGCAGGGTTTTCACAGTTTAAAACAACGAGAGGGGAGCAGGGTTTTCACAGTTTAAAACAGCGAGAGGAGAGCAGGGTTTTCACAGTTTAAATTTAACACAGCCAGAGGAGATCAGGTTTTTCAGAGTTTAAAGCAACGAGTGGTGAGCAGGTTTTTCATAGTTTAAAACAGCCAGAGGAGAGCAGAAATTTCACAGTTTAAAACAGCGAGAGGAGAGCAGAAATTTCACAGTTTAAAACAGCGAGAGGAGAGCAGAAATTTCAGTTTAAAACAGCGAGAGGAAAGCAGAGTTTTTCACAGTTTTAAACAACGAGAGGTGAGCCAGGATTTTCACAGTTTAAAACAGCAAGAGGAAAGCAGGAATTTCACAGTTTAAAACATCGATAGGAGAGCAGAGTTTTCACAGTTTAAAACAGCGAGAGGAAAGCAGGAATTTCAAAGTTTAAAACAGCGAGTGGAGAGCAGGAATTTCACAGTTTAAAACAAAGAGAGGTGAGCCAGGATTTTCACAGTTTAAAACAGCGAGAGAACAGCAGGAATTTTACAGTTCAAAACAGCGAGAGGGGAGCAGGGTTTTCACTGTTTAAAACAGCGCGAGGAGAGCAGGCATTTCACAGTTTAAAACAGCAAGAGTGAGCAGGGTTTTCACAGTTTAAAACAGCGAGAGGAGAGCAGGATTTTCACAGTTCAACACAGCAAGAGGTGAGCAGGGATTTCACAGTTTTAAACAGCGAGAGGAAAGCAGGTTTTTCACAGTTTAAAACAGCGAGAGGTGAGCAGGGTTTTCAAAGTTTAAAACAGCGAGAGGAGAGCAGTAATTTCACAGTTTAAAACAGCGAGAGGAGAGCAGGGTTTTCAAAGTTTAAAACAGCGAGAGGAGAGCAGGAATTTCACAGTTTAAAACAGCGAGAGGAGAGCAGGAATTTCACAGTTTAAAGCAGCGAGAGGAGAGCAGGGTTTTCACTGTTTAAAACAGCGAGAGGAGAGCAGGAATTTCACAGTTTAAAACAGCAAGAGGCGAGCTGGGTTTTCACAGTTTAAAACAGCGAGAGGTGAGCAAGTTTTTCACAGTTTAAAACAGCGATAGGACCGCTGGGGATTCACAGATTAAAACAGCGAGAGGGGAGCAGGATTTTCACAGTTTAAAACTGCGAGAGCAGAGCTGGGTTTTCAGAGTTTTAAACAACGTGAGGTGAGCCGGGTTTTCACAGTTTTATGCAATGAGAGGTGAGCCAGGATTTTGACAGGTTAAAACAGCGTGAGGAGAGCAGGGTCTTCACAGTTTAAAACTGCGAGAGGAGAGCTGGGTTTTCAAAGTTTTAAACAACGAGAGGCGGGCCGGGTTTTCACAGTTTTATGCAATGAGAGGTGAGCCAGGATTTTGACAGGTTAAAACAGCGAGAGGAGAGCAGGGTTTTCACAGTTTCAAACAGCGAGAGGCGAGCAGCAATTTCACAGTTTAAAACAGCGAGAGTAGAGCAGGGTTTTCACAGTTTAAAACAGCGAGAGGAAAGAAGGATTTTCACAGTTCAAAACAGCGAGAGGAGAGCAGGTTTTTCACAGCTTGAAACAGCGAGAGGAGAGCAGGGTTTTCACAGTTTAAAACAACGAGAGGGGAGCAGGGTTTTCACAGTTTAAAACAGCGAGAAGAGAGCAGGGTTTTCACAGTTTAAAACAGCGAGAGGAGAGCAGGAATTTCACAGTTTAAAACAGCGAGAGGAGACCAGAAATTTCAGTTTAAAACAGCGAGAGGAAAGCAGAGTTTTTCACAGTTTTAAACAACGAGAGGTGAGCCAGGATTTTCACAGTTTAAAACAGCGAGAGGAAAGCAGGAATTTCACAGTTTAAAACATCGATAGGAGAGCAGTGTTTTCACAGTTTAAAACAGCGAGAGGAAAGCAGGAATTTCAAAGTTTAAAACAGCGAGTGGAGAGCAGGAATTTCACAGTTTAAAACAAAGAGAGGTGAGCCAGGATTTTCACAGTTTAAAACAGCAATAGGAGAGCAGGAATTTCAAAGGTTAAAACAGCGAGAGGAGACCAGGAATTTCACAGTTTGAAACAGCGAGAGGAGAGCAGGAATTTCACAGTTTAAAACAGTGAGAGGAGAGCAGGGTTTTCACAATATAAAACAGCGAGAGAAGAGCAGGAACTTTACAGTTCAAAACAGCGAGAGGGGAGCAGGGTTTTCACTGTTTAAAACAGCGCGAGGAGAGCAGGCATTTCACAGTTTAAAACAGCAAGAGTGAGCAGGGTTTTCACAGTTTAAAACAGCGAGAGGAGAGCAGGGTTTTCACAGTTCAACACAGCAAGAGGTGAGCAGGGATTTCACAGTTTTAAACAGTGAGAGGAAAGCAGGTTTTTCACAGTTTAAAACAGCGAGAGGTGAGCAGGGTTTTCAAAGTTTAAAACAGCGAGAGGAGAGCAGGAATTTCACAGTTTAAAACAGCGAGAGGAGAGCAGGGTTTTCAAAGTTTAAAACAGCGAGAAGAGAGCAGGAATTTCACAGTTTAAAACAGCGAGAGGAGAACAGGAATTTCAAAGGTTAAAACAGCGAGAGGAGAGCAGGAATTTCACAGTTTAAAACAGCGAGAGGAGAGCAGGAATTTCACAGTTTAAAACAGTGAGAGGAGAGCAGGGTTTTCACAATATAAAACAGCGAGAGAAGAGCAGGAATTTTACAGTTCAAAACAGCGAGAGGGGAGCAGGGTTTTCACTGTTTAAAACAGCGCGAGGAGAGCAGGCATTTCACAGTTTAAAACAGCAAGAGTGAGCAGGGTTTTCACAGTTTAAAACAGCGAGAGGAGAGCAGGGTTTTCAGAGTTCAACACAGCAAGAGTTGAGCAGGGATTTCACAGTTTTAAACAGCGAGAGGAAAGCAGGTTTTTCACAGTTTAAAAAAGCGAGAAGTGAGCAGGGTTTTCAAAGTTTAAAACAGCGAGAGGAGAGCAGGAATTTCACAGTTTAAAACAGCGAGAGGAGAGCAGGGTTTTCAAAGTTTAAAACAGCGAGAGGAGAGCAGGAATTTCACAGTTTAAAACAGCGAGAGGAGAGCAGATTTTTCACAGATTAAAACAGCGAGAGGAAAGCACGTATTTCACAGTTTAAAACAGCGAGAGGAGAGCCTGGTTTTCACAGTTTAAAGCAGCGAGAGGAGAGCAGCGTTTTCACAGTTTAAAACTGCGAGAGGAGATCTGGGTTTTCAAAGTTTTAAACAACGTGAGGTGAGCCGGGTTTTCACAGTTTTATGCAATGAGAGGTGAGCCAGGATTTTGACAGGTTAAAACAGCGAGAGGAGAGCAGAGTTTTCACAGTTTAAAACTGCGAGAGGAGAGCTGGGTTTTCAAAGTTTTAAACAACGAGAGGTGAGCCGGGTTTTCACAGTTTTATGCAATGAGAGGTGAGCCAGGATTTTGACAGGTTAAAACAGCGAGAGGATAGCAGGGTTTTCACAGTTTCAAACAGCGAGAGGCGAGCAGCAATTTCACAGTTTAAAACAGCGAGAGGAGAGCAAGAATTTCACAGTTTAAAACAGCGAGAGGAAAGCAGGATTTTCACAGTTCAAAACAGCGAGAGGTGAGCAGGTTTTTCACAGCTTGAAACAGCGAGAGGAGAGCAGGGTTTTCACAGTTTAAAACAGCGAGAGGAGAGCAGGGTTTTCACAGTTTAAAACAGCAAGAGGAGACCAGGGTTTGCACAGTTTACAACAGTGAGAGGAGAGCAGGAATTTCACAGTTTAACACAGCCAGAGGAGATCAGGTTTTTCAGAGTTTAAAACAACGAGTGGTGAGCAGGTTTTTCATAGTTTAAAACAGCGAGAGGAGAGCAGAAATTTCACAGTTTAAAACAGCGAGAGGAGAGCAGAAATTTCACAGTTTAAAACAGCGAGAGGAGAGCAGAAATTTCAGTTTAAAACAGCGAGAGGAAAGCAGAGTTTTTCACAGTTTAAAACAACAAGAGGTGAGCCAGGATTTTCACAGTTTAAAACAGCGAGAGGAAAGCAGGAATTTCACTGTTTAAAACATCGATAGGAGAGCAGTGTTTTCACAGTTTAAAACAGCGAGAGGAAAGCAGGAATTTCACAGTTTAAAACAGCGAGTGGAGAGCAGGAATTTCACAGTTTAAAACAAAGAGAGGTGAGCCAGGATTTTCACAGTTTAAAACAGCGAGAGGAGAGCAGGAATTTCAAAGGTTTAAACAGCGAGAGGAGAGCAGGAATTTCACAGTTTAAAAAAGCGAGAGGAGAGCAGGAATTTCACAGTTTAAAACAGCGAGAGGAGAGCAGGAATTTCACAGTTTAAAACAGCGAGAGGAGAGCAGGGTTTTCAAAGTTTAAAACAGCGAGAGGTGAGCTGGGTTTTCACAGTTTAAAACAGTGAGAGGAAAACAGTGTTTTCATAGTTTAAAACAGCGAGAGGAAAACATTGTTTTCACAGTTCAAAACAGCAAGAGGTGAGCAGTGTTTTAACAGTTTTAAACAGCGAGAGGAGAGCAGGTTTTTCACAGTGCAAAACAACGAGAGGAGAGCAGGGATTTCTCAGTTTAAAACAGCGAGAGGAAAGCTGGTTTTTCACAGTTTAAAACAGCGAGAGGAGAGCAGCATTTTCACAGTTTAAAACAGCGAGAGGACAGCAGGGTTTTCACAGTTTAAAACAGCGAGAGGAGAGCTGAAATATCACAGTTTAAAACAGCGAGAGGAGAGCAAGTTTTTCACAGTTTGAAACAGCGAGAGGAGAGCAGGGTTTTCACAGTTTAAAACCGCGAGAGGAGAGCAGGGTTTTCACAGTTTAAAACAGCGAGAGGACAGCTGGGGATTCACAGTTTAAAAGAAAGGGAGGAGAGCAGGATTTTCACTCTTAAAAACTGCGAGAGGCAGGCGAGGTTTTCACAGTTTTAAACAACGAGAGGTGAGCCGGGTTTTCACAGTTTTAAACAATGAAGGTGAGCCAGGATTTTCACTGTTTAAAACAGTGAGAGGAGAGCAGGAATTTCAAAGGTTAAAACAGCGAGAGGAGAGCTGGAATTTCACAGTTTAAAATAACGAGTGGACAGCAGGAATTTCACAGTTTAAAACAATGAGTGGTGAGAAGGATTTTCACATTTTAAAACAGCGAGATGGGAGTAGGGTTCTCACAGATTTAAACAACGAGAGGTGAGCCAGGATTTTCACAGTTTAAAACAGCGATAGGAGAGCAGTGTTGTCACAGTTTAAAACAGCGAGAGGAGAGCAGGAGTTTCACAGTTTAAAACAGCGAGAGGAGAGCAGGTATTTCACAATTTAAAAGAGCGATAGGAGAGCAGGAATTTCACAGTTTAAAACACAGAGGTGAGCCAGGATTTTCACAGTTTAAAACAGCAAGAGGAGAGCAGGAATTTCACAGGTTAAAACACAGAGAGGTGAGCCAGGATTTTCACAGTTTAAAACAGCGAGAGGAGAGCAGGAATTTCAAAGGTTAAAACAGCGAGAGGAGAGCAGGAATTTCTCAGATTAAAACAGCGATAGGAGAGCAGTGTTTTCACAGTTTAAAACAGCGAGAGGAGAGCAGGAATTTCACAGTTTAAAACAGCCAGAGGAGAGCAGGAATTTCACAGGTTAAAACACAGAGAGGTGAGCCAGGATTTTCACAGTTTAAAACAGCGAGAGGAGAGCAGGAATTTCAAAGGTTAAAACAGCGAGAGGAGAGCAGGAATTTCTCAGATTAAAACAGCGATAGGAGAGCAGTGTTTTCACAGTTTAAAACAGCGAGAGGAGAGCAGGAATTTCACAGTTTAAAACAGCCAGAGGAGAGCAGCGTTTTCACAGTTTAAAACAACGAGTGGTGAGCAGGTTTTTCACAGTTTAAAACAGCGAGAGGAGAGCAGGAATTTCACAGTTTAAAACAGAGAGAGGAGAGGAGGTTTTTCACAGTTTAAAACAGCGAGAGGAGAGCAGGGTTTTCACAGTTTAAAACAGCGAGAGGAGAGCAGGAATTTCACAGTTTAAAACAGCGAGAGGAGAGCAGGAATTTCACAGTTTAAAACAGCGAGAGGAGAGCTGGGATTTCACAGTTTAAAACAGTGAGAGGAAAACAATGTTTTCACAGTTTAAAACAGCGAGAGGAAAACAGTGTTTTCACAGTTCAAAACAGCAAGAGGTGAGCAGGGTTTTCACAGTTTAAAACAACGAGTGGTGAGCAGGTTTTTCACAGTTTAAAACAGCGAGAGGAGAGCAGGAATTTCACAGTTTAAAACAGAGAGAGGAGAGGAGGTTTTTCACAGTTTAAACCAGCGAGAGGAGAGCAGGGTTTTCACAGTTTAAAACAGCGAGAGGAGAGCAGGAATTTCACAGTTTAAAACAGCGAGAGGAGAGCAGGAATTTCACAGTTTAAAACAGCGAGAGGAGAGCTGGGATTTCACAGTTTAAAACAGTGAGAGGAAAACAGTGTTTTCACAGTTTAAAACAGCGAGAGGAAAACAGTGTTTTCACAGTTCAAAATAGCAAGAGGTGAGCAGGGTTTTCACAGTTTTAAACAGCGAGAGGAGAGCAGGTTTTTCACAGTGTAAAACAGCGAGAGGAGAGCAGGGATTTCACAGTTTAAAACAGCGATAGGAGAGCAGGTTTTTCACAGTTTAAAACAGCGAGAGGAGAGCAGGATTTTCAAAGTTTTAAACAGCGAGAGGAGAGCAGGGTTTTCACAGTTTAAAACAGCGAGAGGAGAGCTGAAATATCACAGTTTAAAACAGCGAGAGGAGAGCAGAGTTTTTCACAGTTTAAAACAGCGAGAGGAGAGCAGGTTTTTCACAGTTTAAAACAGCGAGAGGAGAGCAAGTTTTTCACAGTTTGAAACAGCGAGAGGAGAGCAGGTTTTTCACACTTTTAATCCGCGAGAGGCGAGCAGGTTTTTCACAGTTTAAAACAGCCAGAAGAGAGCAGGGTTTTCACAGTTTAAAACAGCGAGAGGACAGCTGGGGATTCACAGTTTAAAACAAAGGGAGGAGAGCAGGATTTTCACACTTAAAAAATGCGAGAGGCAGGCGGGGTTTTCACCGTTTTAAACAATGAGAGCTGAGCCGGGTTTTCACAGTTTTAAACAATGAAGGTGAGCCAGGATTTTCACTGTTTAAAACAGCGAGAGGAAAGCAGGAATTTCACTGTTTAAAACATCGATAGGAGAGCAGTGTTTTCACAGTTTAAAACAGCGAGAGGAAAGCAGGAATTTCACAGTTTAAAACAGCGAGTGGAGAGCAGGAATTTCACAGTTTAAAACAAAGAGAGGTGAGCCAGGATTTTCACAGTTTAAAACAGCGAGAGGAGAGCAGGAATTTCAAAGGTTTAAACAGCGAGAGGAGAGCAGGAATTTCACAGTTTAAAAAAGCGAGAGGAGAGCAGGAATTTCACAGTTTAAAACAGCGAGAGGAGAGCAGGAATTTCACAGTTTAAAACAGCAAGAGGAGAGCAGGGTTTTCAAAGTTTAAAACAGCGAGAGGTGAGCTGGGTTTTCACAGTTTAAAACAGTGAGAGGAAAACAGTGTTTTCATAGTTTAAAACAGCGAGAGGAAAACATTGTTTTCACAGTTCAAAACAGCAAGAGGTGAGCAGTGTTTTAACAGTTTTAAACAGCGAGAGGAGAGCAGGTTTTTCACAGTGCAAAACAGCGAGAGGAGACCAGGGATTTCACAGTTTAAAACACCGAGAGGAGAGCTGGTTTTTCACAGTTTAAAACAGCGAGAGGAGAGCAGCATTTTCACAGTTTAAAACAGCGAGAGGACAGCAGGGTTTTCACAGTTTAAAACAGCGAGAGGAGAGCTGAAATATCACAGTTTAAAACAGCGAGAGGAGAGCAAGTTTTTCACAGTTTGAAACAGCGAGAGGAGAGCAGGGTTTTCACAGTTTAAAACCGCGAGAGGAGAGCAGGGTTTTCACAGTTTAAAACAGCGAGAGGACAGCTGGGGATTCACAGTTTAAAAGAAAGGGAGGAGAGCAGGATTTTCACTCTTAAAAACTGCTAGAGGCAGGCGGGGTTTTCACAGTTTTAAACAACGAGAGGTGAGCCGGGTTTTCACAGTTTTAAACAATGAAGGTGAGCCAGGATTTTCACTGTTTAAAACAGTGAGAGGAGAGCAGGAATTTCAAAGGTTAAAACAGCGAGAGGAGAGCTGGAATTTCACAGTTTAAAATAGCGAGTGGACAGCAGGAATTTCACAGTTTAAAACAATGAGTGGTGAGAAGGATTTTCACATTTTAAAACAGCGAGATGGGAGTAGGGTTCTCACAGATTTAAACAACGAGAGGTGAGCCAGGATTTTCACAGTTTAAAACAGCGATAGGAGAGCAGTGTTTTCACAGTTTAAAACAGCGAGAGGAGAGCAGGAGTTTCACAGTTTAAAACAGCGAGAGGTGAGCAGGTATTTCACAGTTTAAAACAGCCAGAGGAGAGCAGCGTTTTCACAGTTTAAAACAACGAGTGGTGAGCAGGTTTTTCACAGTTTAAAACAGCGAGAGGAGAGCAGGAATTTCACAGTTTAAAACAGAGAGAGGAGAGGAGGTTTTTCACAGTTTAAAACAGCGAGAGGAGAGCAGGGTTTTCACTGTTTAAAACAGCGAGAGGAGAGCAGGAATTTCACAGTTTAAAACAGCGAGAGGAGAGCAGGAATTTCACAGTTTAAAACAGCGAGAGGAGAGCAGGGTTTTCAAAGTTTAAAACAGCGAGAGGAGAGCTGGGTTTTCACAGTTTAAAACAGTGAGAGGAAAACAGTGTTTTCACAGTTTAAAACAGCGAGAGGAAAACAGTGTTTTCACAGTTCAAAACAGCAAGAGGTGAGCAGGGTTTTCACAGTTTTAAACAGCGAGAGGAGAGCAGGTTTTTCACAGTGTAAAACAGCGAGAGGAGAGCAGGGATTTCACAGTTTAAAACAGCGATAGGAGAGCAGGTTTTTCACAGTTTAAAACAGCGAGAGGAGAGCAGGATTTTCAAAGTTTAAAACAGCGAGAGGACAGCAGGGTTTTCACAGTTTAAAACAGCGAGAGGAGAGCTGAAATATCACAGTTTAAAACAGCGAGAGGAGAGCAGAGTTTTTCACAGTTTAAAACAGCGAGAGGAGAGCAGGTTTTTCACAGTTTAAAACAGCGAGAGGAGAGCAAGTTTTTCACAGTTTGAAACAGCGAGAGGAGAGCAGGTTTTTCACACTTTTAATCCGCGAGAGGCGAGCAGGTTTTTCACAGTTTAAAACAGCCAGAAGAGAGCAGGGTTTTCACAGTTTAAAACAGCGAGAGGACAGCTGGGGATTCACAGTTTAAAACAAAGGGAGGAGAGCAGGATTTTCACACTTAAAAACTGCGAGAGGCAGGCGGGGTTTTCACCGTTTTAAACGATGAGAGCTGAGCCGGGTTTTCACAGTTTTAAACAATGAAGGTGAGCCAGGATTTTCACTGTTTAAAACAGCGAGAGGAGAGCAGGAATTTCACAATGTAAAACAGCGAGAGGAGAGCTGGAATTTCACAGTTTAAAACAGCGAGTGGAGAGCAGGAATTTCACAGCTTAAAACAATGAGTGGTGAGAAGGATTTTCATAGTTTAAAACAGCGAGATGGGAGCAGGGTTCTCACAGATTTAAACAACGAGAGGTGAGACAGGATTTTCACAGCTTAAAACAGCGATAGGAGAGCAGTGTTTTCACAGTTTAAAACAGCGAGAGGAGAGCAGGAATTTCACAGTTTAAAACAGCCAGAGGAGAGCAGGGTTTTCACAGTTTAAAACAACGAGTGGTGAGCAGGTTTTTCACAGTTTAAAACAGCGAGAGGAGAGCAGGAATTTCACAGTTTAAAACAGAGAGAGGAGAGGAGGTTTTTCACAGTTTAAAACAGCGAGAGGAGAGCAAGTTTTTCACAGTTTAAAACAGCGAGAGGAGAGCAGGAATTTCACAGTTTAAAACAGCGAGTGGAGAGCAGGAATTTCACAGTTTAAAACAAAGAGAGGTGAGCCAGGATTTTCACAGTTTAAAACAGCGAGAGGAGAGCAGGAATTTCAAAGGTTTAAACAGCGAGAGGAGAGCAGGAATTTCACAGTTTAAAAAAGCGAGAGGAGAGCAGGAATTTCACAGTTTAAAACAGCGAGAGGAGAGCAGGAATTTCACAGTTTAAAACAGCGAGAGGAGAGCAGGGTTTTCAAAGTTTAAAACAGCGAGAGGTGAGCTGGGTTTTCACAGTTTAAAACAGTGAGAGGAAAACAGTGTTTTCATAGTTTAAAACAGCGAGAGGAAAACATTGTTTTCACAGTTCAAAACAGCAAGAGGTGAGCAGTGTTTTAACAGTTTTAAACAGCGAGAGGAGAGCAGGTTTTTCACAGTGCAAAACAACGAGAGGAGAGCAGGGATTTCTCAGTTTAAAACAGCGAGAGGAAAGCTGGTTTTTCACAGTTTAAAACAGCGAGAGGAGAGCAGCATTTTCACAGTTTAAAACAGCGAGAGGACAGCAGGGTTTTCACAGTTTAAAACAGCGAGAGGAGAGCTGAAATATCACAGTTTAAAACAGCGAGAGGAGAGCAAGTTTTTCACAGTTTGAAACAGCGAGAGGAGAGCAGGGTTTTCACAGTTTAAAACCGCGAGAGGAGAGCAGGGTTTTCACAGTTTAAAACAGCGAGAGGACAGCTGGGGATTCACAGTTTAAAAGAAAGGGAGGAGAGCAGGATTTTCACTCTTAAAAACTGCGAGAGGCAGGCGAGGTTTTCACAGTTTTAAACAACGAGAGGTGAGCCGGGTTTTCACAGTTTTAAACAATGAAGGTGAGCCAGGATTTTCACTGTTTAAAACAGTGAGAGGAGAGCAGGAATTTCAAAGGTTAAAACAGCGAGAGGAGAGCTGGAATTTCACAGTTTAAAATAACGAGTGGACAGCAGGAATTTCACAGTTTAAAACAATGAGTGGTGAGAAGGATTTTCACATTTTAAAACAGCGAGATGGGAGTAGGGTTCTCACAGATTTAAACAACGAGAGGTGAGCCAGGATTTTCACAGTTTAAAACAGCGATAGGAGAGCAGTGTTGTCACAGTTTAAAACAGCGAGAGGAGAGCAGGAGTTTCACAGTTTAAAACAGCGAGAGGAGAGCAGGTATTTCACAATTTAAAAGAGCGATAGGAGAGCAGGAATTTCACAGTTTAAAACACAGAGGTGAGCCAGGATTTTCACAGTTTAAAACAGCAAGAGGAGAGCAGGAATTTCACAGGTTAAAACACAGAGAGGTGAGCCAGGATTTTCACAGTTTAAAACAGCGAGAGGAGAGCAGGAATTTCAAAGGTTAAAACAGCGAGAGGAGAGCAGGAATTTCTCAGATTAAAACAGCGATAGGAGAGCAGTGTTTTCACAGTTTAAAACAGCGAGAGGAGAGCAGGAATTTCACAGTTTAAAACAGCCAGAGGAGAGCAGGAATTTCACAGGTTAAAACACAGAGAGGTGAGCCAGGATTTTCACAGTTTAAAACAGCGAGAGGAGAGCAGGAATTTCAAAGGTTAAAACAGCGAGAGGAGAGCAGGAATTTCTCAGATTAAAACAGCGATAGGAGAGCAGTGTTTTCACAGTTTAAAACAGCGAGAGGAGAGCAGGAATTTCACAGTTTAAAACAGCCAGAGGAGAGCAGCGTTTTCACAGTTTAAAACAACGAGTGGTGAGCAGGTTTTTCACAGTTTAAAACAGCGAGAGGAGAGCAGGAATTTCACAGTTTAAAACAGAGAGAGGAGAGGAGGTTTTTCACAGTTTAAAACAGCGAGAGGAGAGCAGGGTTTTCACAGTTTAAAACAGCGAGAGGAGAGCAGGAATTTCACAGTTTAAAACAGCGAGAGGAGAGCAGGAATTTCACAGTTTAAAACAGCGAGAGGAGAGCTGGGATTTCACAGTTTAAAACAGTGAGAGGAAAACAATGTTTTCACAGTTTAAAACAGCGAGAGGAAAACAGTGTTTTCACAGTTCAAAACAGCAAGAGGTGAGCAGGGTTTTCACAGTTTAAAACAACGAGTGGTGAGCAGGTTTTTCACAGTTTAAAACAGCGAGAGGAGAGCAGGAATTTCACAGTTTAAAACAGAGAGAGGAGAGGAGGTTTTTCACAGTTTAAACCAGCGAGAGGAGAGCAGGGTTTTCACAGTTTAAAACAGCGAGAGGAGAGCAGGAATTTCACAGTTTAAAACAGCGAGAGGAGAGCAGGAATTTCACAGTTTAAAACAGCGAGAGGAGAGCTGGGATTTCACAGTTTAAAACAGTGAGAGGAAAACAGTGTTTTCACAGTTTAAAACAGCGAGAGGAAAACAGTGTTTTCACAGTTCAAAATAGCAAGAGGTGAGCAGGGTTTTCACAGTTTTAAACAGCGAGAGGAGAGCAGGTTTTTCACAGTGTAAAACAGCGAGAGGAGAGCAGGGATTTCACAGTTTAAAACAGCGATAGGAGAGCAGGTTTTTCACAGTTTAAAACAGCGAGAGGAGAGCAGGATTTTCAAAGTTTAAAACAGCGAGAGGACAGCAGGGTTTTCACAGTTTAAAACAGCGAGAGGAGAGCTGAAATATCACAGTTTAAAACAGCGAGAGGAGAGCAGAGTTTTTCACAGTTTAAAACAGCGAGAGGAGAGCAGGTTTTTCACAGTTTAAAACAGCGAGAGGAGAGCAAGTTTTTCACAGTTTGAAACAGCGAGAGGAGAGCAGGTTTTTCACACTTTTAATCCGCGAGAGGCGAGCAGGTTTTTCACAGTTTAAAACAGCCAGAAGAGAGCAGGGTTTTCACAGTTTAAAACAGCGAGAGGACAGCTGGGGATTCACAGTTTAAAACAAAGGGAGGAGAGCAGGATTTTCACACTTAAAAAATGCGAGAGGCAGGCGGGGTTTTCACCGTTTTAAACAATGAGAGCTGAGCCGGGTTTTCACAGTTTTAAACAATGAAGGTGAGCCAGGATTTTCACTGTTTAAAACAGCGAGAGGAAAGCAGGAATTTCACTGTTTAAAACATCGATAGGAGAGCAGTGTTTTCACAGTTTAAAACAGCGAGAGGAAAGCAGGAATTTCACAGTTTAAAACAGCGAGTGGAGAGCAGGAATTTCACAGTTTAAAACAAAGAGAGGTGAGCCAGGATTTTCACAGTTTAAAACAGCGAGAGGAGAGCAGGAATTTCAAAGGTTTAAACAGCGAGAGGAGAGCAGGAATTTCACAGTTTAAAAAAGCGAGAGGAGAGCAGGAATTTCACAGTTTAAAACAGCGAGAGGAGAGCAGGAATTTCACAGTTTAAAACAGCAAGAGGAGAGCAGGGTTTTCAAAGTTTAAAACAGCGAGAGGTGAGCTGGGTTTTCACAGTTTAAAACAGTGAGAGGAAAACAGTGTTTTCATAGTTTAAAACAGCGAGAGGAAAACATTGTTTTCACAGTTCAAAACAGCAAGAGGTGAGCAGTGTTTTAACAGTTTTAAACAGCGAGAGGAGAGCAGGTTTTTCACAGTGCAAAACAGCGAGAGGAGACCAGGGATTTCACAGTTTAAAACACCGAGAGGAGAGCTGGTTTTTCACAGTTTAAAACAGCGAGAGGAGAGCAGCATTTTCACAGTTTAAAACAGCGAGAGGACAGCAGGGTTTTCACAGTTTAAAACAGCGAGAGGAGAGCTGAAATATCACAGTTTAAAACAGCGAGAGGAGAGCAAGTTTTTCACAGTTTGAAACAGCGAGAGGAGAGCAGGGTTTTCACAGTTTAAAACCGCGAGAGGAGAGCAGGGTTTTCACAGTTTAAAACAGCGAGAGGACAGCTGGGGATTCACAGTTTAAAAGAAAGGGAGGAGAGCAGGATTTTCACTCTTAAAAACTGCTAGAGGCAGGCGGGGTTTTCACAGTTTTAAACAACGAGAGGTGAGCCGGGTTTTCACAGTTTTAAACAATGAAGGTGAGCCAGGATTTTCACTGTTTAAAACAGTGAGAGGAGAGCAGGAATTTCAAAGGTTAAAACAGCGAGAGGAGAGCTGGAATTTCACAGTTTAAAATAGCGAGTGGACAGCAGGAATTTCACAGTTTAAAACAATGAGTGGTGAGAAGGATTTTCACATTTTAAAACAGCGAGATGGGAGTAGGGTTCTCACAGATTTAAACAACGAGAGGTGAGCCAGGATTTTCACAGTTTAAAACAGCGATAGGAGAGCAGTGTTTTCACAGTTTAAAACAGCGAGAGGAGAGCAGGAGTTTCACAGTTTAAAACAGCGAGAGGTGAGCAGGTATTTCACAGTTTAAAACAGCCAGAGGAGAGCAGCGTTTTCACAGTTTAAAACAACGAGTGGTGAGCAGGTTTTTCACAGTTTAAAACAGCGAGAGGAGAGCAGGAATTTCACAGTTTAAAACAGAGAGAGGAGAGGAGGTTTTTCACAGTTTAAAACAGCGAGAGGAGAGCAGGGTTTTCACTGTTTAAAACAGCGAGAGGAGAGCAGGAATTTCACAGTTTAAAACAGCGAGAGGAGAGCAGGAATTTCACAGTTTAAAACAGCGAGAGGAGAGCAGGGTTTTCAAAGTTTAAAACAGCGAGAGGAGAGCTGGGTTTTCACAGTTTAAAACAGTGAGAGGAAAACAGTGTTTTCACAGTTTAAAACAGCGAGAGGAAAACAGTGTTTTCACAGTTCAAAACAGCAAGAGGTGAGCAGGGTTTTCACAGTTTTAAACAGCGAGAGGAGAGCAGGTTTTTCACAGTGTAAAACAGCGAGAGGAGAGCAGGGATTTCACAGTTTAAAACAGCGATAGGAGAGCAGGTTTTTCACAGTTTAAAACAGCGAGAGGAGAGCAGGATTTTCAAAGTTTAAAACAGCGAGAGGACAGCAGGGTTTTCACAGTTTAAAACAGCGAGAGGAGAGCTGAAATATCACAGTTTAAAACAGCGAGAGGAGAGCAGAGTTTTTCACAGTTTAAAACAGCGAGAGGAGAGCAGGTTTTTCACAGTTTAAAACAGCGAGAGGAGAGCAAGTTTTTCACAGTTTGAAACAGCGAGAGGAGAGCAGGTTTTTCACACTTTTAATCCGCGAGAGGCGAGCAGGTTTTTCACAGTTTAAAACAGCCAGAAGAGAGCAGGGTTTTCACAGTTTAAAACAGCGAGAGGACAGCTGGGGATTCACAGTTTAAAACAAAGGGAGGAGAGCAGGATTTTCACACTTAAAAACTGCGAGAGGCAGGCGGGGTTTTCACCGTTTTAAACGATGAGAGCTGAGCCGGGTTTTCACAGTTTTAAACAATGAAGGTGAGCCAGGATTTTCACTGTTTAAAACAGCGAGAGGAGAGCAGGAATTTCACAATGTAAAACAGCGAGAGGAGAGCTGGAATTTCACAGTTTAAAACAGCGAGTGGAGAGCAGGAATTTCACAGCTTAAAACAATGAGTGGTGAGAAGGATTTTCATAGTTTAAAACAGCGAGATGGGAGCAGGGTTCTCACAGATTTAAACAACGAGAGGTGAGACAGGATTTTCACAGCTTAAAACAGCGATAGGAGAGCAGTGTTTTCACAGTTTAAAACAGCGAGAGGAGAGCAGGAATTTCACAGTTTAAAACAGCCAGAGGAGAGCAGGGTTTTCACAGTTTAAAACAACGAGTGGTGAGCAGGTTTTTCACAGTTTAAAACAGCGAGAGGAGAGCAGGAATTTCACAGTTTAAAACAGAGAGAGGAGAGGAGGTTTTTCACAGTTTAAAACAGCGAGAGGAGAGCAAGTTTTTCACAGTTTAAAACAGCGAGAGGAGAGCAGGAATTTCACAGTTTAAAACAGCGAGAGGAGAGCAGGGTTTTCAAAGTTTAAAACAGCGAGAGGAGAGCTGGGTTTTCACAGTTTAAAACAGTGAGAGGAAAACAGTGTTTTCACAGTTTAAAACAGCGAGAGGAAAACAGTGTTTTCACAGTTCAAAACAGCAAGAGGTGAGCAGGTTTTTCACAGTTTAATACACCGAGAGGAGAGCAGGAATTTCAGTTTAAAACAGCGAGAGGAGAGGAGGTTTTTCACAGTTTAAAACAGCGAGAGGACAGCTGGGGATTCACAGTTTAAAACAGCGAGAGGACAGCTGGGGATTCACAGTTTAAAAGAAAGGGAGGAGAGCAGGATTTTCACTCTTAAAAACTGCGAGAGGCAGGCGAGGTTTTCACAGTTTTAAACAACGAGAGGTGAGCCGGGTTTTCACAGTTTTAAACAATGAAGGTGAGCCAGGATTTTCACTGTTTAAAACAGTGAGAGGAGAGCAGGAATTTCAAAGGTTAAAACAGCGAGAGGAGAGCTGGAATTTCACAGTTTAAAATAACGAGTGGACAGCAGGAATTTCACAGTTTAAAACAATGAGTGGTGAGAAGGATTTTCACATTTTAAAACAGCGAGATGGGAGTAGGGTTCTCACAGATTTAAACAACGAGAGGTGAGCCAGGATTTTCACAGTTTAAAACAGCGATAGGAGAGCAGTGTTGTCACAGTTTAAAACAGCGAGAGGAGAGCAGGAGTTTCACAGTTTAAAACAGCGAGAGGAGAGCAGGTATTTCACAATTTAAAAGAGCGATAGGAGAGCAGGAATTTCACAGTTTAAAACACAGAGAGGTGAGCCAGGATTTTCACAGTTTAAAACAGCAAGAGGAGAGCAGGAATTTCACAGGTTAAAACACAGAGAGGTGAGCCAGGATTTTCACAGTTTAAAACAGCGAGAGGAGAGCAGGAATTTCAAAGGTTAAAACAGCGAGAGGAGAGCAGGAATTTCTCAGATTAAAACAGCGATAGGAGAGCAGTGTTTTCACAGTTTAAAACAGCGAGAGGAGAGCAGGAATTTCACAGTTTAAAACAGCCAGAGGAGAGCAGGAATTTCACAGGTTAAAACACAGAGAGGTGAGCCAGGATTTTCACAGTTTAAAACAGCGAGTGGAGAGCAGGAATTTCAAAGGTTAAAACAGCGAGAGGAGAGCAGGAATTTCTCAGATTAAAACAGCGATAGGAGAGCAGTGTTTTCACAGTTTAAAACAGCGAGAGGAGAGCAGGAATTTCACAGTTTAAAACAGCCAGAGGAGAGCAGCGTTTTCACAGTTTAAAACAACGAGTGGTGAGCAGGTTTTTCACAGTTTAAAACAGCGAGAGGAGAGCAGGAATTTCACAGTTTAAAACAGAGAGAGGAGAGGAGGTTTTTCACAGTTTAAAACAGCGAGAGGAGAGCAGGGTTTTCACAGTTTAAAACAGCGAGAGGAGAGCAGGAATTTCACAGTTTAAAACAGCGAGAGGAGAGCAGGAATTTCACAGTTTAAAACAGCGAGAGGAGAGCTGGGATTTCACAGTTTAAAACAGTGAGAGGAAAACAGTGTTTTCACAGTTTAAAACAGCGAGAGGAAAACAGTGTTTTCACAGTTCAAAACAGCAAGAGGTGAGCAGGGTTTTCACAGTTTAAAACAACGAGTGGTGAGCAGGTTTTTCACAGTTTAAAACAGCGAGAGGAGAGCAGGAATTTCACAGTTTAAAACAGAGAGAGGAGAGGAGGTTTTTCACAGTTTAAACCAGCGAGAGGAGAGCAGGGTTTTCACAGTTTAAAACAGCGAGAGGAGAGCAGGAATTTCACAGTTTAAAACAGCGAGAGGAGAGCAGGAATTTCACAGTTTAAAACAGCGAGAGGAGAGCTGGGATTTCACAGTTTAAAACAGTGAGAGGAAAACAGTGTTTTCACAGTTTAAAACAGCGAGAGGAAAACAGTGTTTTCACAGTTCAAAACAGCAAGAGGTGAGCATGGTTTTCACAGTTTTAAACAGCGAGAGGAGAGCAGGTTTTTCACAGTGTAAAACAGCGAGAGGAGAGCAGGGATTTCACAGTTTAAAACAGCGATAGGAGAGCAGGTTTTTCACAGTTTAAAACAGCGAGAGGAGAGCAGGATTTTCAAAGTTTAAAACAGCGAGAGGAAAGCAGGGTTTTCACAGTTTAAAACAGCGAGAGGAGAGCTGAAATATCACAGTTTAAAACAGCGAGAGGAGAGCAGAGTTTTTCACAGTTTAAAACAGCGAGAGGAGAGCAGGTTTTTCACAGTTTAAAACAGCGAGAGGAGAGCAAGTTTTTCACAGTTTGAAACAGCGAGAGGAGAGCAGGTTTTTCACACTTTTAATCCGCGAGAGGCGAGCAGGTTTTTCACAGTTTAAAACAGCCAGAAGAGAGCAGGGTTTTCACAGTTTAAAACAGCGAGAGGACAGCTGGGGATTCACAGTTTAAAACAAAGGGAGGAGAGCAGGATTTTCACACTTAAAAAATGCGAGAGGCAGGCGGGGTTTTCACCGTTTTAAACAATGAGAGCTGAGCCGGGTTTTCACAGTTTTAAACAATGAAGGTGAGCCAGGATTTTCACTGTTTAAAACAGCGAGAGGAAAGCAGGAATTTCACTGTTTAAAACATCGATAGGAGAGCAGTGTTTTCACAGTTTAAAACAGCGAGAGGAAAGCAGGAATTTCACAGTTTAAAACAGCGAGTGGAGAGCAGGAATTTCACAGTTTAAAACAAAGAGAGGTGAGCCAGGATTTTCACAGTTTAAAACAGCGAGAGGAGAGCAGGAATTTCAAAGGATTAAACAGCGAGAGGAGAGCAGGAATTTCACAGTTTAAAAAAGCGAGAGGAGAGCAGGAATTTCACAGTTTAAAACAGCGAGAGGAGAGCAGGAATTTCACAGTTTAAAACAGCAAGAGGAGAGCAGGGTTTTCAAAGTTTAAAACAGCGAGAGGTGAGCTGGGTTTTCACAGTTTAAAACAGTGAGAGGAAAACAGTGTTTTCATAGTTTAAAAACAGCGAGAGGAAAACATTGTTTTCACAGTTCAAAACAGCAAGAGGTGAGCAGTGTTTTAACAGTTTAAACAGCGAGAGGAGAGCAGGTTTTCACAGTGCAAAAAAGCGAGAGGAGAGCAGGGATTTCACAGTTTAAAACACCGAGAGGAGAGCTGGTTTTCACAGTTTAAAACAGCGAGAGGGAGAGCAGCATTTTCACAGTTTAAAACAGCGAGAGGACAGCAGGGTTTTCACAGTTTAAAACAGCGAGAGGAGAGCTGAAATATCACAGTTTAAAACAGCGAGAGGAGAGCAAGTTTTTCACAGTTTGAAACAGCGAGAGGAGAGCAGGGTTTTCACAGTTTAAAACCGCGAGAGGAGAGCAGGGTTTTCACAGTTTAAAACAGCGAGAGGACAGCTGGGGATTCACAGTTTAAAAGAAAGGGAGGAGAGCAGGATTTTCACTCTTAAAAACTGCTAGAGGCAGGCGGGGTTTTCACAGTTTTAAACAACGAGAGGTGAGCCGGGTTTTCACAGTTTTAAACAATGAAGGTGAGCCAGGATTTTCACTGTTTAAAACAGTGAGAGGAGAGCAGGAATTTCAAAGGTTAAAACAGCGAGAGGAGAGCTGGAATTTCACAGTTTAAAATAGCGAGTGGACAGCAGGAATTTCACAGTTTAAAACAATGAGTGGTGAGAAGGATTTTCACATTTTAAAACAGCGAGATGGGAGTAGGGTTCTCACAGATTTAAACAACGAGAGGTGAGCCAGGATTTTCACAGTTTAAAACAGCGATAGGAGAGCAGTGTTTTCACAGTTTAAAACAGCGAGAGGAGAGCAGGAGTTTCACAGTTTAAAACAGCGAGAGGAGAGCAGGTATTTCACAGTTTAAAACAGCCAGAGGAGAGCAGCGTTTTCACAGTTTAAAACAACGAGTGGTGAGCAGGTTTTTCACAGTTTAAAACAGCGAGAGGAGAGCAGGAATTTCACAGTTTAAAACAGAGAGAGGAGAGGAGGTTTTTCACAGTTTAAAACAGCGAGAGGAGAGCAGGGTTTTCACTGTTTAAAACAGCGAGAGGAGAGCAGGAATTTCACAGTTTAAAACAGCGAGAGGAGAGCAGGAATTTCACAGTTTAAAACAGCGAGAGGAGAGCAGGGTTTTCAAAGTTTAAAACAGCGAGAGGAGAGCTGGGATTTCACAGTTTAAAACAGTGAGAGGAAAACAGTGTTTTCACAGTTTAAAACAGCGAGAGGAAAACAGTGTTTTCACAGTTCAAAACAGCAAGAGGTGAGCAGGGTTTTCACAGTTTTAAACAGCGAGAGGAGAGCAGGTTTTTCACAGTGTAAAACAGCGAGAGGAGAGCAGGGATTTCACAGTTTAAAACAGCGATAGGAGAGCAGGTTTTTCACAGTTTAAAACAGCAAGAGGAGAGCAGGATTTTCAAAGTTTAAAACAGCGAGAGGACAGCAGGGTTTTCACAGTTTAAAACAGCGAGAGGAGAGCTGAAATATCACAGTTTAAAACAGCGAGAGGAGAGCAGAGTTTTTCACAGTTTAAAACAGCGAGAGGAGAGCAGGTTTTTCACAGTTTAAAACAGCGAGAGGAGAGCAAGTTTTTCACAGTTTGAAACAGCGAGAGGAGAGCAGGTTTTTCACACTTTTAATCCGCGAGAGGCGAGCAGGTTTTTCACAGTTTAAAACAGCCAGAAGAGAGCAGGGTTTTCACAGTTTAAAACAGCGAGAGGACAGCTGGGGATTCACAGTTTAAAACAAAGGGAGGAGAGCAGGATTTTCACACTTAAAAACTGCGAGAGGCAGGCGGGGTTTTCACCGTTTTAAACGATGAGAGCTGAGCCGGGTTTTCACAGTTTTAAACAATGAAGGTGAGCCAGGATTTTCACTGTTTAAAACAGCGAGAGGAGAGCAGGAATTTCACAATGTAAAACAGCGAGAGGAGAGCTGGAATTTCACAGTTTAAAACAGCGAGTGGAGAGCAGGAATTTCACAGCTTAAAACAATGAGTGGTGAGAAGGATTTTCATAGTTTAAAACAGCGAGATGGGAGCAGGGTTCTCACAGATTTAAACAACGAGAGGTGAGACAGGATTTTCACAGCTTAAAACAGCGATAGGAGAGCAGTGTTTTCACAGTTTAAAACAGCGAGAGGAGAGCAGGAATTTCACAGTTTAAAACAGCCAGAGGAGAGCAGGGTTTTCACAGTTTAAAACAACGAGTGGTGAGCAGGTTTTTCACAGTTTAAAACAGCGAGAGGAGAGCAGGAATTTCACAGTTTAAAACAGAGAGAGGAGAGGAGGTTTTTCACAGTTTAAAACAGCGAGAGGAGAGCAAGTTTTTCACAGTTTAAAACAGCGAGAGGAGAGCAGGAATTTCACAGTTTAAAACAGCGAGAGGAGAGCAGGGTTTTCAAAGTTTAAAACAGCGAGAGCAGAGCTGGGTTTTCACAGTTTAAAACAGTGAGAGGAAAACAGTGTTTTCACAGTTTAAAACAGCAAGAGGAAAACAGTGTTTTCACAGTTCAAAACAGCAAGAGGTGAGCAGGGTTTTCACAGTTTAAAACAGCGAGAGGAGAGCAGGAATTTCACAGTTTAAAACAGCGAGAGGAGAGCAGATTTTTCACAGATTAAAACAGCGAGAGGAGAGCTATTTTTTCACCGTTTAAAACAGCGAGAGGAGAGCTTGGTTTTCACAGTTTAAAACAGCGAGAGGAGAGCGGCGATTTCACAGCTTAAAACAGCGATAGGAGAGCAGTGTTTTTACAGTTTAAAACAGCGAGAGGAGAGCAGGAATTTCACAGTTTAAAACAGCCAGAGGAGAGCAGGGTTTTCACAGTTTAAAACAACGAGTGGTGAGCAGGTTTTTCACAGTTTAATACACCGAGAGGAGAGCAGGAATTTCAGTTTAAAACAGCGAGAGGAGAGGAGGTTTTTCACAGTTTAAAACAGCGAGAGGAGAGCAAGTTTTTCACAGTTTAAAACTGCGAGAGGAGAGCAGGGTTTTCACAGTTTAAAACAATGAATGGTGCGAAGGATTTAAACAGTTTAAAACAGCGAGATGGGAGCAGGTTTCTCACAGTTTAAAACAACGAGAGTAGAGCAGGGTTTTCATTGTTCATAACAGCGAGAGGAGAGCAGTTTTTTCACAGTTTAAAACAGCGAGAGGAGAACAGGTTTTTCACAGTTTAAAACAGCGATAGGAGGGAAGTTTTTTCACAGTTTAAAACAGCGAGAGGAGAACAGGGTTTTCACAGTTAAAAACAGCGAGAGGAGAGCAGGTTTTTCCGTTTAAAAAAGCAAGAGGTGAGCAGGGTTTTCACAGTTTTAAACATCGAGAGGAAAGCTAGTTTTTCACAGTTTAAAACAGCGAGAGGAGAGCAGGTTTTTCACAGTTCAAAACAGCGAGAGGAGAGCAAGTTTTTCACAGTTTGAAACAGTGAGAGGAGAGCAGGGTTTTTACAGTTTAAAACAGCGAGAGGAAAGCAGGTTTTTCACAGTTTAAAACAGCAAGAGGAGAGCAGTGTTTTCACAGTTTAAAACAGCGAGAGGAGAGCAGGAATTTCACAGTTTAAAACAGCGAGAGGAGAGCAGTAATTTCACAGTTTAAAACAGCGAGAGGAGAGCAGGAATTTCACAGTTTAAAACAGCGAGAGGAGAGCGGGGTTTTCACAGTTTAAAACAGCGAGAGGAGAGCAGGAATTTCACAGTTTAAAACAGCTAGAGGAGAGCAGGGTTTTCACAATATAAAACAGCGAGAGAAGAGCAGGAATTTTACAGTTCAAAACAGCGAGAGGGGAGCAGGGTTTTCTCAGTTTAAAACTGCGAGAGGTGAACAGGATTTTCACAGTTTAAGACAACGAGAGGGGAGCAGGTTTTTCACAGTTTAAAACAACAAGAGGTGAGCAGGTTTTTCACAGTTTAAAAAAGCGAGAGTAAGAATGAATTTCACAGTTTAAAACAGCGAGAGGAGAGCCGGAATTTCACAGTTTAAAACAGCGAGAGGAGAGCAGGGATTTCACAGTTATAAACAGCGATTGGAGAGCAGGAATTTCACAGTTTAAAACAGCGAGAGGAAAGCAGGGTTTTCACAATATAAAACAGCGAGAGAAGAGCAAGAATTTTACAGTTCAAAACAGCGAGAGGGGAGCAGGGTTTTCACTGTTTAAAACAGCGAGAGGAGAGCAGGAATTTCACAGTTTAAAACAACAAGAGGTGAGCAGGGTTTTCACAGTTTATAACAGCGAGAGGGGAGCAGGATTTTCACATTTGAAACAGCGAGAGGAGAGCAGGTTTTTCACAGTTCAAGACAGCGAGAGGAGAGCAGATTTTTCACAGTTTAAAACAGCGAGAGGAGAGCAGGGATTTTCACAGTATACAACAGCGAGAGGAGAGCAGGTTTTTCACAGTTTAAAACAGCGAGAGGAAAGCAATGTTTTCACTGTTTAAAACAGCGAGAGGGGAGCAGGGTTTTCACATTTGAAACAGCGAGAGGAGAGCAGGTTTTTCACAGTTCAAAACAGCGAGAGGAGAGCAGGTTTTTCACAGTTTAAAACAGCGAGAGGTGAGCAGCATTTTCACAGTTTAAAACAGCGAGAGGACAGCAGGGTTTTCACAGTTTAAAACAGCGAGAGGAGAGCTGAAATATCACAGTTTAAAACAGCGAGAGGAGAGCAAGTTTTTCACAGTTTGAAACAGCGAGAGGAGAGCAGGGTTTTCACAGTTTAAAACCGCGAGAGGAGAGCAGGGTTTTCACAGTTTAAAACAGCGAGAGGACAGCTGGGGATTCACAGTTTAAAAGAAAGGGAGGAGAGCAGGATTTTCACTCTTAAAAACTGCGAGAGGCAGGCGGAGTTTTCACAGTTTTAAACAACGAGAGGTGAGCCGGGTTTTCACAGTTTTAAACAATGAAGGTGAGCCAGGATTTTCACTGTTTAAAACAGTGAGAGGAGAGCAGGAATTTCAAAGGTTAAAACAGCGAGAGGAGAGCTGGAATTTCACAGTTTAAAATAGCGAGTGGACAGCAGGAATTTCACAGTTTAAAACAATGAGTGGTGAGAAGGATTTTCACATTTTAAAACAGCGAGATGGGAGTAGGGTTCTCACAGATTTAAACAACGAGAGGTGAGCCAGGATTTTCACAGTTTAAAACAGCGATAGGAGAGCAGTGTTTTCACAGTTTAAAACAGCGAGAGGAGAGCAGGAGTTTCACAGTTTAAAACAGCGAGAGGAGAGCAGGTATTTCACAATTTAAAAGAGCGATAGGAGAGCAGGAATTTCACAGTTTAAAACACAGAGAGGTGAGCCAGGATTTTCACAGTTTAAAACAGCAAGAGGAGGGCAGGAATTTCACAGGTTAAAACACAGAGAGGTGAGCCAGGATTTTCACAGTTTAAAACAGCGAGAGGAGAGCAGGAATTTCAAAGGTTAAAACAGCGAGAGGAGAGCAGGAATTTCTCAGATTAAAACAGCGATAGGAGAGCAGTGTTTTCACAGTTTAAAACAGCGAGAGGAGAGCAGGAATTTCACAGTTTAAAACAGCCAGAGGAGAGCAGCGTTTTCACAGTTTAAAACAACGAGTGGTGAGCAGGTTTTTCACAGTTTAAAACAGCGAGAGGAGAGCAGGAATTTCACAGTTTAAAACAGAGAGAGGAGAGGAGGTTTTTCACAGTTTAAAACAGCGAGAGGAGAGCAGGGTTTTCACAGTTTAAAACAGCGAGAGGAGAGCAGGAATTTCACAGTTTAAAACAGCGAGAGGAGAGCAGGAATTTCACAGTTTAAAACAGCGAGAGGAGAGCAGGGTTTTCAAAGTTTAAAACAGCGAGAGGAGAGCTGGGATTTCACAGTTTAAAACAGTGAGAGGAAAACAGTGTTTTCACAGTTTAAAACAGCGAGAGGAAAACAGTGTTTTCACAGTTCAAAACAGCAAGAGGTGAGCAGGGTTTTCACAGTTTTAAACAGCGAGAGGAGAGCAGGTTTTTCACAGTGTAAAACAGCGAGAGGAGAGCAGGGATTTCACAGTTTAAAACAGCGATAGGAGAGCAGGTTTTTCACAGTTTAAAACAGCGAGAGGAGAGCAGGATTTTCAAAGTTTAAAACAGCGAGAGGACAGCAGGGTTTTCACAGTTTAAAACAGCGAGAGGAGAGCTGAAATATCACAGTTTAAAACAGCGAGAGGAGAGCAGAGTTTTTCACAGTTTAAAACAGCGAGAGGAGAGCAGGTTTTTCACAGTTTAAAACAGCGAGAGGAGAGCAAGTTTTTCACAGTTTGAAACAGCGAGAGGAGAGCAGGTTTTTCACACTTTTAATCCGCGAGAGGCGAGCAGGTTTTTCACAGTTTAAAACAGCCAGAAGAGAGCAGGGTTTTCACAGTTTAAAACAGCGAGAGGACAGCTGGGGATTCACAGTTTAAAACAAAGGGAGGAGAGCAGGATTTTCACACTTAAAAACTGCGAGAGGCAGGCGGGGTTTTCACCGTTTTAAACAATGAGAGCTGAGCCGGATTTTCACAGTTTTAAACAATGAAGGTGAGCCAGGATTTTCACTGTTTAAAACAGCGAGAGGAGAGCAGGAATTTCGCAATGTAAAACAGCGAGAGGAGAGCTGGAATTTCACAGTTTAAAACAGCGAGTGGAGAGCAGGAATTTCACAGCTTAAAACAATGAGTGGTGAGAAGGATTTTCACAGTTTAAAACAGCGAGATGGGAGCAGGGTTCTCACAGATTTAAACAACGAGAGGTGAGACAGGATTTTCACAGCTTAAAACAGCGATAGGAGAGCAGTGTTTTCACAGTTTAAAACAGCGAGAGGAGAGCAGGAATTTCACAGTTTAAAACAGCCAGAGGAGAGCAGGGTTTTCACAGTTTAAAACAACGAGTGGTGAGCAGGTTTTTCACAGTTTAAAACAGCGAGAGGAGAGCAGGAATTTCACAGTTTAAAACAGAGAGAGGAGAGGAGGTTTTTCACAGTTTAAAACAGCGAGAGGAGAGCAAGTTTTTCACAGTTTAAAACAGCGAGAGGAGAGCAGGAATTTCACAGTTTAAAACAGCGAGAGGAGAGCAGGGTTTTCAAAGTTTAAACCAGCGAGAGGAGAGCTGGGTTTTCACAGTTTAAAACAGTGAGAGGAAAACAGTGTTTTCACAGTTTAAAACAGCGAGAGGTAAACAGTGTTTTCACAGTTCAAAACAGCAAGAGGTGAGCAGGGTTTTCACAGTTTAAAACAGCGAGAGGAGAGCAGGAATTTCACAGTTTAAAACAGCGAGAGGAGAGCAGATTTTTCACAGATTAAAACAGCCAGAGGAGAGCTATTTTTTCACCGTTTAAAACAGCGAGAGGAGAGCCTGGTTTTCCCAGTTTAAAACAGCGTGAGGAGAGCGGCGATTTCACAGTTTAAAACAGCGATAGGAGAGCAGTGTTTTTACAGTTTAAAACAGCGAGAGGAGGGCAGGAATTTCACAGTTTAAAACAGCCAGAGGAGAGCAGGGTTTTCACAGTTTAAAACAACGAGTGGTGAGCAGGTTTTTCACAGTTTAATACACCGAGAGGAGAGCAGGAATTTCAGTTTAAAACAGCGAGAGGAGAGGAGGTTTTTCACAGTTTAAAACAGCGAGAGGAGAGCAAGTTTTTCACAGTTTAAATCTGCGAGAGGAGAGCAGGGTTTTCACAGTTTAAAACAATGAATGGTGCGAAGGATTTAAACAGTTTAAAACAGCGAGATGGGAGCAGGTTTCTCACAGTTTAAAACAACGAGAGTAGAGCAGGGTTTTCATTGTTCATAACAGCGAGAGGAGAGCATTTTTTTCACAGTTTAAAACAGCGAGAGGAGAACAGGTTTTTCACAGTTTAAAACAGCGATAGGAGGGAAGTTTTTTCACAGTTTAAAACAGCGAGAGGAGAACAGGGTTTTCACAGTTAAAAACAGCGAGAGGAGAGCAGGTTTTTCCGTTTAAAAAAGCAAGAGGTGAGCAGGGTTTTCACAGTTTTAAACATCGAGAGGAAAGCTAATTTTTCACAGTTCAAAACAGCGAGAGGAGAGCAAGTTTTTCACAGTTTGAAACAGTGAGAGGAGAGCAGGGTTTTTACAGTTTAAAACAGCGAGAGGAAAGCAGGTTTTTCACAGTTTAAAACAGCAAGAGGAGAGCAGTGTTTTCACAGTTTAAAACAGCGAGAGGAGAGCAGGAATTTCACAGTTTAAAACAGCGAGAGGAGAGCAGTAATTTCACAGTTTAAAACAGCGAGAGGAGAGCAGGAATTTCACAGTTTAAAACAGCGAGAGGAGAGCGGGGTTTTCACAGTTTAAAACAGCGAGAGGAGAGCAGGAATTTCACAGTTTAAAACAGCGAGAGGAGAGCAGCTTTTTCACAGTTTAAAAAAGCGAGAGGAAGAATGAATTTCACAGTTTAAAACAGCGAGAGGAGAGCCGGAATTTCACAGTTTAAAACAGCGAGAGGAGAGCAGGGATTTCACAGTTATAAACAGCGATTGGAGAGCAGGAATTTCACAGTTTAAAACAGCGAGAGGAGTGCAGGAATTTCACAGTTTAAAACAGCGAGAGGAGAGCAGGGTTTTCACAATATAAAACAGCGAGAGAAGAGCAAGAATTTTACAGTTCAAAACAGCGAGAGGGGAGCAGGAATTTCACAGTTTAAAACAACAAGAGGTGAGCAGGGTTTTCACAGTTTAAAACAGCGAGAGGGGAGCAGGATTTTCACATTTGAAACAGCGAGAGGAGAGCAGGTTTTTCACAGTTCAAGACAGCGAGAGGAGAGCAGATTTTTCACAGTTTAAAACAGTGAGAGGAGAGCAGGGATTTTCACAGTATACAACAGCGAGAGGAGAGCAGGTTTTTCACAGTTTAAAATAGCGAGAGGAAAGCAATGTTTTCACTGTTTAAAACAGCGAGAGGGGAGCAGGGTTTTCACATTTGAAACAGCGAGAGGAGAGCAGGTTTTTCACAGTTCAAAACAGCGAGAGGAGAGCAGGTTTTTCACAGTTTAAAACAGCGAGAGGTGAGCAGCATTTTCACAGTTTAAAACAGCGAGAGGACAGCAGGGTTTTCACAGTTTAAAACAGCGAGAGGAGAGCTGAAATATCACAGTTTAAAACAGCGAGAGGAGAGCAAGTTTTTCACAGTTTGAAACAGCGAGAGGAGAGCAGGGTTTTCACAGTTTAAAACCGCGAGAGGAGAGCAGGGTTTTCACAGTTTAAAACAGCGAGAGGACAGCTGGGGATTCACAGTTTAAAAGAAAGGGAGGAGAGCAGGATTTTCACTCTTAAAAACTGCGAGAGGCAGGCGGGGTTTTCACAGTTTTAAACAATGAAGGTGAGCCAGGATTTTCACTGTTTAAAACAGTGAGAGGAGAGCAGGAATTTCAAAGGTTAAAACAGCGAGAGGAGAGCTGGAATTTCACAGTTTAAAATAGCGAGTGGACAGCAGGAATTTCACAGTTTAAAACAATGAGTGGTGAGAAGGATTTTCACATTTTAAAACAGCGAGATGGGAGTAGGGTTCTCACAGATTTAAACAACGAGAGGTGAGCCAGGATTTTCACAGTTTAAAACAGCGATAGGAGAGCAGTGTTTTCACAGTTTAAAACAGCGAGAGGAGAGCAGGAGTTTCACAGTTTAAAACAGCGAGAGGAGAGCAGGTATTTCACAATTTAAAAGAGCGATAGGAGAGCAGGAATTTCACAGTTTAAAACACAGAGAGGTGAGCCAGGATTTTCACAGTTTAAAACAGCAAGAGGAGAGCAGGAATTTCACAGGTTAAAACACTGGGAGGTGAGCCAGGATTTTCACAGTTTAAAACAGCGAGAGGAGAGCAGGAATTTCAAAGGTTAAAACAGCGAGAGGAAAGCAGGAATTTCTCAGATTAAAACAGCGATAGGAGAGCAGTGTTTTCACAGTTTAAAACAGCGAGAGGAGAGCTGGGTTTTCACAGTTTAAAACAGCCAGAGGAGAGCAGCGTTTTCACAGTTTAAAACAACGAGTGGTGAGCAGGTTTTTCACAGTTTAAAACAGCGAGAGGAGAGCAGGAATTTCACAGTTTAAAACAGCGAGAGGAGAGCAGGGTTTTCAAAGTTTAAAACAGCGAGAGGAGAGCTGGGTTTTCACAGTTTAAAACAGTGAGAGGAAAACAGTGTTTTCACAGTTTAAAACAGCGAGAGGAAAACAGTGTTTTCACAGTTCAAAACAGCAAGAGGCGAGCAGGGTTTTCACAGGTTTAAACAGCGAGAGGAGAGCAGGTTTTTCACAGTGTAAAACAACGAGTGGTGAGCAGGTTTTTCACAGTTTAAAACAGCGAGAGGAGAGCTGGGTTTTCACAGTTTAAAACAGTGAGAGGAAAACAGTGTTTTCACAGTTTAAAACAGCGAGAGGAAAACAGTGTTTTCACAGTTCAAAACAGCAAGAGGTGAGCAGGGTTTTCACAGTTTAAAACACCGAGAGGAGAGCAGGAATTTCACCGTTTAAAACAGCGAGAGGAGCGCAGATTTTTCACAGATTAAAACAGTGAGAGGAGAGCTATTTTTTCACCGTTTAAAACAGCGAGAGGAGAGCCTGGTTTTCACAGTTTAAAACAGCGAGAGGAGAGCGGCGATTTCACAGTTTAAAACAGCGATAGGAGAGCAGTGTTTTTACAGTTTAAAACAGCGAGAGGAGAGCAGGAATTTCACAGTTTAAAACAGCTAGAGGAGAGCAGGGTTTTCACAGTTTAAAACAGCGAGAGGAGAGCTGAAATATCACAGTTTAAAACAGCGAGAGGAGAGCAGAGTTTTTCACAGTTTAAAACAGCGAGAGGAGAGCAGGTTTTTCACAGTTTAAAACAGCGAGAGGAGAGCAAGTTTTTCACAGTTTGAAACAGCGAGAGGAGAGCAGGTTTTTCACACTTTTAATCCGCGAGAGGCGAGCAGGTTTTTCACAGTTTAAAACAGCCAGAAGAGAGCAGGGTTTTCACAGTTTAAAACAGCGAGAGGACAGCTGGGGATTCACAGTTTAAAACAAAGGGAGGAGAGCAGGATTTTCACACTTAAAAACTGCGAGAGGCAGGCGGGGTTTTCACCGTTTTAAACAATGAGAGCTGAGCCGGGTTTTCACAGTTTTAAACAATGAAGGTGAGCCAGGATTTTCACTGTTTAAAACAGCGAGAGGAGGGCAGGAATTTCACAATTTAAAACAGCGAGAGGAGTGCTGGAATTTCACAGTTTAAAACAGCGAGTGGAGAGCAGGAATTTCACAGCTTAAAACAATGAGTGGTGAGAAGGATTTTCACAGTTTAAAACAGCGAGATGGGAGCCGGGTTCTCACAGATTTAAACAACGAGAGGTGAGACAGGATTTTCACAGATTAAAACAGCGATAGGAGCGCAGTGTTTTCACAGTTTAAAACAGCGAGAGGAGAGCAGGAATTTCACAGTTTAAAACAGCCAGAGGAGAGCAGGGTTTTCACAGTTTAAAACAACGAGTGGTGAGCAGGTTTTTCACAGTTTAAAACAGCGAGAGGAGAGCAGGAATTTCACAGTTTAAAACAGAGAGATGAGAGGAGGTTTTTCACAGTTTAAAACAGCGAGAGGAGAGCAAGTTTTTCACAGTTTAAAACAGCGAGAGGAGAGCAGGAATTTCACAGTTTAAAACAGCGAGAGGAGAGCAGGGTTTTCAAAGTTTAAAACAGCGAGAGGAGAGCTGGGTTTTCACAGTTTAAAACAGTGAGAGGAAAACAGTGTTTTCACAGTTTAAAACAGCGAGAGGAAAACAGTGTTTTCACAGTTCAAAACAGCAAGAGGTGAGCAGGGTTTTCACAGTTTAAAACAGCGAGAGGAGAGCAGGAATTTCACAGTTTAAAACAGCGAGAGGAGAGCAGATTTTTCACAGATTAAAACAGCGAGAGGAGAGCTATTTTTTCACCGTTTAAAACAGCGAGAGGAGAGCCTGGTTTTCACAGTTTAAAACAGCGAGAGGAGAGCAGCGATTTCACAGTTTAAAACAGCGATAGGAGAGCCTGGTTTTCACAGTTTAAAACAGCGAGAGGAGAGCAGGAATTTCACAGTTTAAAACAGCCAGAGGAGAGCAGGGTTTTCACAGTTTAAAACAACGAGTGGTGAGCAGGTTTTTCACAGTTTAATACACCGAGAGGAGAGCAGGAATTTCAGTTTAAAACAGCGAGAGGAGAGGAGGTTTTTCACAGTTTAAAACAGCGAGAGGAGAGCATGTTTTTCACAGTTTAAAACTGCGAGAGGAGAGCAGGGTTTTCACAGTTTAAAACAATGAATGGTGCGAAGGATTTAAACAGTTTAAAACAGCGAGATGGGAGCAGGTTTCTCACAGTTTAAAACAACGAGAGTAGAGCAGGGTTTTCATTGTTCATAACAGCGAGAGGAGAGCAGTTTTTTCACAGTTTAAAACAGCGAGAGGAGAACAGGTTTTTCACAGTTTAAAACAGAGATAGGAGAGAAGTTTTTTCACAGTTTAAAACAGCGAGAGGAGAACAGGGTTTTCACAGTTAAAAACAGCGAGAGGAGAGCAGGTTTTTCCGTTTAAAAAAGCAAGAGGTGAGCAGGGTTTTCACAGTTTTAAACATCGAGAGGAAAGCTAGTTTTTCACAGTTTAAAACAGCGAGAGGAGAGCAGGTTTTTCACAGTTCAAAACAGCGAGAGGAGAGCAAGTTTTTCACAGTTTGAAACAGTGAGAGGAGAGCAGGGTTTTTACAGTTTAAAACAGCGAGAGGCGAGCAGGGTTTTTACAATTTTAAACAACGAGAGGAAAGCAGGTTTTTCACAGTTTAAAACAGCAAGAGGAGAGCAGTGTTTTCACAGTTTAAAACAGCGAGAGGAGAGCAGGAATTTCACAGTTTAAAACAGCGAGAGGAGAGCAGTAATTTCACAGTTTAAAACAGCGAGAAGAGAGCAGCAATTTCACAGTTTAAAACAGTGAGAGGAGAGCGGGGTTTTCACAGTTTAAAACAGCGAGAGGAGAGCAGGAATTTCACAGTTTAAAACAGCGAGAGGAGAGCAGGGTTTTCACAATATAAAACAGCGAGAGAAGAGCAGGAATTTTACAGTTCAAAACAGCGAGAGGGGAGCAGGGTTTTCACTGTTTAAAACAGCGAGAGGAGAGCAGGAATTTCACAGTTTAAAACAGCAAGAGGTGAGCAGGGTTTTCACAGTTTAAAACAGCGAGAGGGGAGCAGGGTTTTCACAATTTAAAACAGCGATAGGACAGCTGGGGATTCACTGTTTAAAACAGCGAGAGGAAGCATGAATTTCACAGTTTAAAAAAGCGAGAGGTGAGCAGGAATTTCACAGTTTAAAACAGCGCAGGAGAGCATGTTTTTCAAAGTTTAAAACAGCGAGAGGAGAGCAGGAATTTCACAGTTTAAAACAGCGAGAGGAGAGCAGATTTTTCACAGTTTAAAACAGCGAGAGGAGAGCAGGGATTTTCACAGTATGCAACAGCGAGAGCAGAGCAGTTTTTTCACAGTTTAAAAAAGTGTTTGGTGAGCAGGATTTTCACTGTTTAAAAAAGCGAGAGGTGAGCAGGGTTCTCACAGTTTAAAACAGCGAGAGGTGAGCAGGAATTTCACAGTTTAAAACAGCGAGATGAGAGCAGGGTTTTCAAAGATTAAAACAGCGAGAGGAAAGCAGTGTTTTCAAAGTTTAAAAAAGCGAGAGGAAGCATGAATTTCACAGTTTAAAAAAGCGAGAGGTGAGCAGGAATTTCACAGTTTAAAACAGCGCAGGAGAGCATGTTTTTCACAGTTTAAAACAGCGAGAGGAGAGCAGGAATTTCACAGTTTAAAACAGCGAGAGGAGAGCAGGAATTTCACAGTTTAAAACAGCGAGAGGGGAGCAGGATTTTCACATTTGAAACAGCGAGAGGAGAGCAGATTTTTCACAGTTTAAAACAGCGAGAGGAGAGCAGGGATTTTCACAGTATACAACAGCGAGAGGAGAGCAGGTTTTTCACAGTTTAAAACAGCGAGAGGAAAGCAATGTTTTCACTGTTTAAAACAGCGAGAGGGGAGCAGGGTTTTCACATTTGAAACAGCGAGAGGAGAGCAGGTTTTTCACAGTTCAAAACAGCAAGAGGAGAGCAGGTTTTTCACAGTTTAAAACAGCGAGAGGTGAGCAGAAATTTCACACTTTAAAACAGCGAGAGGAGAGCAGGAATTTCACAGTTTAAAACAGCGAGAGGAGAGCAGGGTTTTCAATGTTTAAAACAGCGAGAGGATAGCAGGGTTTTCACAGTTTAAAACAGCGAGAGGACAGCAGGAATGTCACAGTTTAAAACAGCGAGAGGAGAGCAGGGTTTTCACAGTTTAAAACAGCGAGAGGAGAGCAGGGTTTTCAAAGTTTAAAACAGCGAGAGGAGAGCAGGAATTTCACAGTTTAAAACAGCGAGAGGAGAGCAGATTTTTCACAGATTAAAACAGCGAGAGGAGAGCTATTTTTTCACCGTTTAAAACAGCGAGAGGAGAGCCTGGTTTTCACAGTTTAAAACAGCGAGAGGAGAGCGGCGATTTCACAGTTTAAAACAGCGATAGGAGAGCAGTGTTTTCACAGTTTAAAACAGCGAGAGGAGAGCAGGAATTTCACAGTTTAAAACAGCCAGAGGAGAGCAGGGTTTTCACAGTTTAAAACAACGAGTGGTGAGCAGGTTTTTCACAGTTTAATACACCGAGAGGAGAGCAGGAATTTCAGTTTAAAACAGAGAGAGGTGAGCAGGGTTTTCACAGTTTTAAACATCGAGAGGAAAGCTAGTTTTTCACAGTTTAAAACAGCGAGAGGAGAGCAGGTTTTTCACAGTTCAAAACAGCGAGAGGAGAGCAAGTTTTTCACAGTTTAAAACAGCGAGAGGAGAGCAGGGTTTTCAAAGTTTAAAACAGCGAGAGGAGAGCTGGGATTTCACAGTTTAAAACAGTGAGAGGCAAACAGTGTTTTCACAGTTTAAAACAGCGAGAGGAAAACAGTGTTTTCACAGTTCAAAACAGCAAGAGGTGAGCAGGGTTTTCACAGTTTTAAACAGCGAGAGGAGAGCAGGTTTTTCACAGTGTAAAACAGCGAGAGGAGAGCAGGGATTTCACAGTTTAAAACAGCGATAGGAGAGCAGGTTTTTCACAGTTTAAAACAGCGAGAGGAGAGCAGGATTTTCAAAGTTTAAAACAGCGAGAGGACAGCAGGGTTTTCACAGTTTAAAACAGCGAGAGGAGAGCTGAAATATCACAGTTTAAAACAGCGAGAGGAGAGCAGAGTTTTTCACAGTTTAAAACAGCGAGAGGAGAGCAGGTTTTTCACAGTTTAAAACAGCGAGAGGAGAGCAAGTTTTTCACAGTTTGAAACAGCGAGAGGAGAGCAGGTTTTTCACACTTTTAATCCGCGAGAGGCGAGCAGGTTTTTCACAGTTTAAAACAGCCAGAAGAGAGCAGGGTTTTCACAGTTTAAAACAGCGAGAGGACAGCTGGGGATTCACAGTTTAAAACAAAGGGAGGAGAGCAGGATTTTCACACTTAAAAACTGCGAGAGGCAGGCGGGGTTTTCACCGTTTTAAACAATGAGAGCTGAGCCTGGTTTTCACAGTTTTAAACAATGAAGGTGAGCCAGGATTTTCACTGTTTAAAACAGCGAGAGGAGAGCAGGAATTTCACAATGTAAAACAGCGAGAGGAGAGCTGGAATTTCACAGTTTAAAACAGCGAGTGGAGAGCAGGAATTTCACAGCTTAAAACAATGAGTGGTGAGACGGATTTTCACAGTTTAAAACAGCGAGATGGGAGCAGGGTTCTCACAGATTTAAACAACGAGAGGTGAGACAGGATTTTCACAGATTAAAACAGCGATAGGAGAGCAGTGTTTTCACAGTTTAAAACAGCGAGAGGAGAGCAGGAATTTCACAGTTTAAAACAGCCAGAGGAGAGCAGGGTTTTCACAGTTTAAAACAACGAGTGGTGAGCAGGTTTTTCACAGTTTAAAACAGCGAGAGGAGAGCAGGAATTTCACAGTTTAAAACAGAGAGAGGAGAGGAGGTTTTTCACAGTTTAAAACAGCGAGAGGAGAGCAAGTTTTTCACAGTTTAAAACAGCGAGAGGAGAGCAGGAATTTCACAGTTTAAAACAGCGAGAGGAGAGCAGGGTTTTCAAAGTTTAAAACAGCGAGAGGAGAGCTGGGTTTTCACAGTTTAAAACAGTGAGAGGAAAACAGTGTTTTCACAGTTCAAAACAGCAAGAGGTGAGCAGGGTTTTCACAGTTTAAAACAGCGAGAGGAGAGCAGGAATTTCACAGTTTAAAACAGCGAGAGGAGAGCAGATTTTTCACAGATTAAAACAGTGAGAGGAGAGCTATTTTTTCACCGTTTAAAACAGCGAGAGGAGAGCCTGGTTTTCACAGTTTAAAACAGCGAGAGGAGAGCGGCGATTTCACAGTTTAAAACAGCGATAGGAGAGCAGTGTTTTTACAGTTTAAAACAGCGAGAGGAGAGCAGGAATTTCACAGTTTAAAACAGCCAGAGGAGAGCAGGGTTTTCACAGTTTAAAACAACGAGTGGTGAGCAGGTTTTTCACAGTTTAATACACCGAGAGGAGAGCAGGAATTTCAGTTTTGAACAGCGAGAGGAGAGGAGGTTTTTCACAGTTTAAAACAGCGAGAGGAGAGCAAGTTTTTCACAGTTTAAAACTGCGAGAGGAGAGCAGGGTTTTCACAGTTTAAAACAATGAATGGTGCGAAGGATTTAAACAGTTTAAAACAGCGAGATGGGAGCAGGTTTCTCACAGTTTAAAACAACGAGAGTAGAGCAGGGTTTTCATTGTTCATAACAGCGAGAGGAGAGCAGTTTTTTCACAGTTTAAAACAGCGAGAGGAGAACAGGTTTTTCACAGTTTAAAACAGCGATAGGAGGGAAGTTTTTTCACAGTTTAAAACAGCGACAGGAGAACAGGGTTTTCACAGTTAAAAACAGCGAGAGGAGAGCAGGTTTTTCCGTTTAAAAAAGCAAGAGGTGAGCAGGGTTTTCACAGTTTTAAACATCGAGAGGAAAGCTAGTTTTTCACAGTTTAAAACAGCGAGAGGAGAGCAGGTTTTTCACAGTTCAAAACAGCGAGAGGAGAGCAAGTTTTTCACAGTTTGAAACAGTGAGAGGAGAGCAGGGTTTTTACAGTTTAAAACAGCGAGAGGAAAGCAGGTTTTTCACAGTTTAAAACAGCAAGAGGAGAGCAGTGTTTTCACAGTTTAAAACAGCGAGAGGAGAGCAGGAATTTCACAGTTTAAAACAGCGAGAGGAGAGCAGTAATTTCACAGTTTAAAACAGCGAGAGGAGAGCAGGAATTTCACAGTTTAAAACAGCGAGAGGAGAGCGGGGTTTTCACAGTTTAAAACAGCGAGAGGAGAGCAGGAATTTCACAGTTTAAAACAGCGAGATGAGAGCAGGGTTTTCACAATATAAAACAGCGAGAGAAGAGCAGGAATTTTACAGTTCAAAACAGCGAGAGGGGAGCAGGGTTTTCTCAGTTTAAAACTGCGAGAGGTGAACAGGATTTTCACAGTTTAAGACAACGAGAGGGGAGCAGGTTTTTCACAGTTTAAAACAACAAGAGGTGAGCAGGTTTTTCACAGTTTAAAAAAGCGAGAGGAAGAATGAATTTCACAGTTTAAAACAGCGAGAGGAGAGCCGGAATTTCACAGTTTAAAACAGCGAGAGGAGAGCAGGGATTTCACAGTTATAAACAGCGATTGGAGAGCAGGAATTTCACAGTTTAAAACAGCGAGAGGAGAGCAGGGTTTTCACAATATAAAACAGCGAGAGAAGAGCAAGAATTTTACAGTTCAAAACAGCGAGAGGGGAGCAGGGTTTTCACTGTTTAAAACAGCGAGAGGAGAGCAGTAATTTCACAGTTTAAAACAACAAGAGGTGAGCAGGGTTTTCACAGTTTAAAACAGCGAGAGGGGAGCAGGATTTTCACATTTGAAACAGCGAGAGGAGAGCAGGTTTTTCACAGTTTAAAACAGCGAGAGGTGAGCAGCATTTTCACAGTTTAAAACAGCGAGAGGACAGCAGGGTTTTCACAGTTTAAAACAGCGAGAGGAGAGCTGAAATATCACAGTTTAAAACAGCGAGAGGAGAGCAAGTTTTTCACAGTTTGAAACAGCGAGAGGGGAGCAGGGTTTTCACAGTTTAAAACCGCGAGAGGAGAGCAGGGTTTTCACAGTTTAAAACAGCGAGAGGACAGCTGGGGATTCACAGTTTAAAAGAAAGGGAGGAGAGCAGGATTTTCACTCTTAAAAACTGCGAGAGGCAGGCGGGGTTTTCACAGTTTTAAACAACGAGAGGTGAGCCGGGTTTTCACAGTTTTAAACAATGAAGGTGAGCCAGGATTTTCACTGTTTAAAATAGTGAGAGGAGAGCAGGAATTTCAAAGGTTAAAACAGCGAGAGGAGAGCTGGAATTTCACAGTTTAAAATAGCGAGTGGACAGCAGGAATTTCACAGTTTAAAACAATGAGTGGTGAGAAGGATTTTCACATTTTAAAACAGCGAGATGGGAGTAGGGTTCTCACAGATTTAAACAACGAGAGGTGAGCCAGGATTTTCACAGTTTAAAACAGCGATAGGAGAGCAGTGTTTTCACAGTTTAAAACAGCGAGAGGAGAGCAGGAGTCTCACAGTTTAAAACAGCGAGAGGAGAGCAGGTATTTCACAATTTAAAAGAGCGAGAGGAAAGCAGGAATTTCACAGTTTAAAACACAGAGAGGTGAGCCAGGATTTTCACAGTTTAAAACAACGAGTGGTGAGCAGGTTTTTCACAGTTTAAAACAGCGAGAGGAGAGCAGGAATTTCACAGTTTAAAACAGAGAGAGGAGAGGAGGTTTTTCACAGTTTAAAACATCGAGAGGAGAGCAGGGTTTTCACAGTTTAAAACAGCGAGAGGAGAGCAGGAATTTCACAGTTTAAAACAGCGAGAGGAGAGGAGGAATTTCACAGTTTAAAACTGCGAGAGGAGAGCAGGGTTTTCAAAGTTTAAAACAGCGAGAGGAGAGCTGGGTTTTCACAGTTTAAAACAGTGAGAGGAAACAGTGTTTTCACAGTTTAAAACAGCGAGAGGAAAACAGTGTTTTCACAGTTCAAAACAGCAAGAGGCGAGCAGGGTTTTCACAGTTTTAAACAGCGAGAGGAGAGCAGGTTTTTCACAGTGTAAAACAGCGAGAGGAGAGCAGGGATTTCACAGTTTAAAACAGCGATAGGAGAGCAGGTTTTTCACAGTTTAAAACAGCGAGAGGACAGCAGGGTTTTCACAGTTTAAAACAGCGAGAGGACAGCAGGGTTTTCACAGTTTAAAACAGCGAGAGGAGAGCTGAAATATCACAGTTTAAAACAGCGAGAGGAGAGCAGGTTTTTCACAGTTTAAAACAGCGAGAGGAGAGCAAGTTTTTCACAGTTTGAAACAGCGAGAGGAGAGCAGGTTTTTCACACTTTTAATCCGCGAGAGGCGAGCAGGTTTTTCACAGTTTAAAACAGCCAGAAGAGAGCAGGGTTTTCACAGTTTAAAACAGCGAGAGGACAGCTGGGGATTCACAGTTTAAAACAAAGGGAGGAGAGCAGGATTTTCACACTTAAAACTGCGAGAGGCAGGCGGGGTTCTCACCGTTTTAAACAACGAGAGGTGAGCCAGGATTTTCACAGTTTAAAACAGCGATAGGAGAGCAGTTTTTTCACAGTTTAAAACAGCGAGAGGAGAGCAGTAGTTTCACAGTTTAAAACAGCGAGAGGAGAGCAGGTATTTCACAATTTAAAAGAGCGATAGGAGAGCAGGAATTTCACAGTTTAAAACACAGAGAGGTGAGCCAGGATTTTCACAGTTTAAAACAGCGAGAGGAGAGGAGGAATTTCACAGTTTAAAACAGCCAGAGGAGAGCAGCGTTTTCACAGTTTAAAACAACGAGTGGTGAGCAGGTTTTTCACAGTTTAAAACAGCGAGAGGAGAGCTGGGTTTTCACAGTTTAAAACAGTGAGAGGAAAACAGTGTTTTCACAGTTCAAAACAGCAAGAGGTGAGCAGGGTTTTCACAGTTTAAAACAGCGAGAGGAGAGCAGGAATTTCACCGTTTAAAACAGCGAGAGGAGCGCAGATTTTTCACAGATTAAAACAGTGAGAGGAGAGCTATTTTTTCACCGTTTAAAACAGCGAGAGGAGAGCCTGGTTTTCACAGTTTAAAACAGCGAGAGGAGAGCGGCGATTTCACAGTTTAAAACAGCGATAGGAGAGCAGTGTTTTTACAGTTTAAAACAGCGAGAGGAGAGCAGGAATTTCACAGTTTAAAACAGCTAGAGGAGAGCAGGGTTTTCACAGTTTAAAACAACGAGTGGTGAGCAGGTTTTTCACAGTTTAATACACCGAGAGGAGAGCAGGAATTTCAGTTTTAAACAGCGAGAGGAGAGGAGGTTTTTCACAGTTTAAAACAGCGAGAGGAGAGCAAGTTTTTCACAGTTTAAAACTGCGAGAGGAGAGCAGGAATTTCACAGTTTAAAACAATGAATGGTGCGAAGGATTTAAACAGTTTAAAACAGCGAGATGGGAGCAGGTTTCTCACAGTTTAAAACAACGAGAGTAGAGCAGGGTTTTCATTGTTCATAACAGCGAGAGGAGAGCAGTTTTTTCACAGTTTAAAACAGCGAGAGGAGAACAGGTTTTTCACAGTTTAAAACAGCGATAGGAGGGAAGTTTTTTCACAGTTTAAAACAGCGACAGGAGAACAGGGTTTTCACAGTTAAAAACAGCGAGAGGAGAGCAGGTTTTTCCGTTTAAAAAAGCAAGAGGTGAGCAGGGTTTTCACAGTTTTAAACATCGAGAGGAAAGCTAGTTTTTCACAGTTTAAAACAGCGAGAGGAGAGCAGGTTTTTCACAGTTCAAAACAGCGAGAGGAGAGCAAGTTTTTCACAGTTTGAAACAGTGAGAGGAGAGCAGGGTTTTTACAGTTTAAAACAGCGAGAGGAAAGCAGGTTTTTCACAGTTTAAAACAGCAAGAGGAGAGCAGTGTTTTCACAGTTTAAAACAGCGAGAGGAGAGCAGGAATTTCACAGTTTAAAACAGCGAGAGGAGAGCAGTAATTTCACAGTTTAAAACAGCGAGAGGAGAGCAGGAATTTCACAGTTTAAAACAGCGAGAGGAGAGCGGGGTTTTCACAGTTTAAAACAGCGAGAGGAGAGCAGGAATTTCACAGTTTAAAACAGCGAGATGAGAGCAGGGTTTTCACAATATAAAACAGCGAGAGAAGAGCAGGAATTTTACAGTTCAAAACAGCGAGAGGGGAGCAGGGTTTTCTCAGTTTAAAACTGCGAGAGGTGAACAGGATTTTCACAGTTTAAGACAACGAGAGGGGAGCAGGTTTTTCACAGTTTAAAACAACAAGAGGTGAGCAGGTTTTTCACAGTTTAAAAAAGCGAGAGGAAGAATGAATTTCACAGTTTAAAACAGCGAGAGGAGAGCCGGAATTTCACAGTTTAAAACAGCGAGAGGAGAGCAGGGATTTCACAGTTATAAACAGCGATTGGAAAGCAGGAATTTCACAGTTTAAAACAGCGAGAGGTGAGCAGGGTTTTCACAATATAAAACAGCGAGAGAAGAGCAAGAATTTTACAGTTCAAAACAGCGAGAGGGGAGCAGGGTTTTCACTGTTTAAAACAGCGAGAGGAGAGCAGTAATTTCACAGTTTAAAACAACAAGAGGTGAGCAGGGTTTTCACAGTTTAAAACAGCGAGAGGTGAGCAGGATTTTCACATTTGAAACAGCGAGAGGAGAGCAGGTTTTTCACAGTTTAAAACAGCGAGAGGTGAGCAGCATTTTCACAGTTTAAAACAGCGAGAGGACAGCAGGGTTTTCACAGTTTAAAACAGCGAGAGGAGAGCTGAAATATCACAGTTTAAAACAGCGAGAGGAGAGCAAGTTTTTCACAGTTTGAAACAGCGAGAGGAGAGCAGGGTTTTCACAGTTTAAAACCGCGAGAGGAGAGCAGGGTTTTCACAGTTTAAAACAGCGAGAGGACAGCTGGGGATTCACAGTTTAAAAGAAAGGGAGGAGAGCAGGATTTTCACTCTTAAAAACTGCGAGAGGCAGGCGGGGTTTTCACAGTTTTAAACAACGAGAGGTGAGCCGGGTTTTCACAGTTTTAAACAATGAAGGTGAGCCAGGATTTTCACTGTTTAAAATAGTGAGAGGAGAGCAGGATTTCAAAGGTTAAAACAGCGAGAGGAGAGCTGGAATTTCACAGTTTAAAATAGCGAGTGGACAGCAGGAATTTCACAGTTTAAAACAATGAGTGGTGAGAAGGATTTTCACATTTTAAAACAGCGAGATGGGAGTAGGGTTCTCACAGATTTAAACAACGAGAGGTGAGCCAGGATTTTCACAGTTTAAAACAGCGATAGGAGAGCAGTGTTTTCACAGTTTAAAACAGCGAGAGGAGAGCAGGAGTTTCACAGTTTAAAACAGCGAGAGGAGAGCAGGTATTTCACAATTTAAAAGAGCGATAGGAGAGCAGGAATTTCACAGTTTAAAACACAGAGAGGTGAGCCAGGATTTTCACAGTTTAAAACAGCAAGAGGAGAGCAGGAATTTCACAGGTTAAAACACAGAGAGGTGAGCCAGGATTTTCACAGTTTAAAACAGCGAGAGGAGAGCAGGAATTTCAAAGGTTAAAACAGCGAGAGGAAAGCAGGAATTTCTCAGATTAAAACAGCGATAGGAGAGCAGTGTTTTCACAGTTTAAAACAGCGAGAGGAGAGCAGGAATTTCACAGTTTAAAACAGCCAGAGGAGAGCAGCGTTTTCACAGTTTAAAACAACGAGTGGTGAGCAGGTTTTTCACAGTTTAAAACAGCGAGAGGAAAACAGTGTTTTCACAGTTCAAAACAGCAAGAGTCGAGCAGGGTTTTCACAGTTTTAAACAGCGAGAGGAGAGCAGGTTTTTCACAGTGTAAAACAGCGAGAGGAGAGCAGGGATTTCACAGTTTAAAACAGCGATAGGAGAGCAGGTTTTTCACAGTTTAAAACAGCGAGAGGACAGCAGGGTTTTCACAGTTTAAAACAGCGAGTGGACAGCAGGGTTTTCACAGTTTAAAACAGCGAGAGGAGAGCTGAAATATCACAGTTTAAAACAGCGAGAGGAGAGCAGGTTTTTCACAGTTTAAAACAGCGAGAGGAGAGCAAGTTTTTCACAGTTTGAAACAGCGAGAGGAGAGCAGGTTTTTCACACTTTTAATCCGCGAGAGGCGAGCAGGTTTTTCACAGTTTAAAACAGCCAGAAGAGAGCAGGGTTTTCACAGTTTAAAACAGCGAGAGGACAGCTGGGGATTCACAGTTTAAAACAAAGGGAGGAGAGCAGGATTTTCACACTTAAAACTGCGAGAGGCAGGCGGGGTTTTCACCGTTTTAAACAATGAGAGCTGAGACGGGTTTTCACAGTTTTAAACAATGAAGTTGAGCCAGGATTTTCACTGTTTAAAACAGCGAGAGGAGGGCAGGAATTTCACAATTTAAAACAGCGAGTGGAGAGCAGGAATTTCACAGCTTAAAACAATGAGTGGTGAGAAGGATTTTCACAGTTTAAAACAGCGAGATGGGAGCAGGGTTCTCACAGATTTAAACAACGAGAGGTGAGACAGGATTTTCACAGATTAAAACAGCGATAGGAGCGCAGTGTTTTCACAGCTTAAAACAGCGAGAGGAGAGCAGGAGTTTCACAGTTTAAAACAGCGAGAGGAGAGCAGGTATTTCACAATTTAAAACAGCGAGATGAGAGCAGGAATTTCACAGTTTAAAACAGCCAGAGGAGAGCAGGGTTTTCACAGTTTAAAACAACGAGTGGTGAGCAGGTTTTTCACAGTTTAAAACAGCGAGAGGAGAGCAGGAATTTCACAGTTTAAAACAGAGAGAGGAGAGGAGGTTTTTCACAGTTTAAAACAGCGAGAGGAGAGCAAGTTTTTCACAGTTTAAAACAGCGAGAGGAGAGCAGGAATTTCACAGTTTAAAACAGCGAGAGGAGAGCAGGGTTTTCAAAGTTTAAAACAGCGAGAGGAGAGCTGGGTTTTCACAGTTTAAAACAGTGAGAGGAAAACAGTGTTTTCACAGTTTAAAACACCAGGAGGAAAACAGTGTTTTCACAGTTCAAAACAGCAAGAGGTGAGCAGGGTTTTCACAGTTTAAAACAGCGAGAGGAGAGCAGGAATTTCACAGTTTAAAACAGCGAGAGGAGAGCAGATTTTTCACAGATTAAAACAGCGAGAGGAGAGCTATTTTTTCACCGTTTAAAACAGCGAGAGGAGAGCCTGGTTTTCACAGTTTAAAACAGCGAGAGGAGAGCGGCGATTTCACAGTTTAAAACAGCGATAGGAGAGCAGTGTTTTTACAGTTTAAAACAGCGAGAGGAGAGCAGGAATTTCACAGTTTAAAACAGCCAGAGGAGAGCAGGGTTTTCACAGTTTAAAACAACGAGTGGTGAGCAGGTTTTTCACAGTTTAATACACCGAGAGGAGAGCAGGAATTTCAGTTTAAAACAGCGAGAGGAGAGGAGGTTTTTCACAGTTTAAAACAGCGAGAGGAGAGCAAGTTTTTCACAGTTTAAAACTGCGAGAGGAGAGCAGGGTTTTCACAGTTTAAAACAATGAATGGTGCGAAGGATTTAAACAGTTTAAAACAGCGAGATGGGAGCAGGTTTCTCACAGTTTAAAACAACGAGAGTAGAGCAGGGTTTTCATTGTTCATAACAGCGAGAGGAGAGCAGTTTTTTCACAGTTTAAAACAGCGAGAGGAGAACAGGTTTTTCACAGTTTAAAACAGCGATAGGAGAGAAGTTTTTTCACAGTTTAAAACAGGGAGAGGAGAACAGGGTTTTCACAGTTAAAAACAGCGAGAGGAGAGCAGGTTTTTCCGTTTAAAAAAGCAAGAGGTGAGCAGGGTTTTCACAGTTTTAAACATCGAGAGGAAAGCTAGTTTTTCACAGTTTAAAACAGCGAGAGGAGAGCAGGTTTTTCACAGTTCAAAACAGCGAGAGGAGAGCAAGTTTTTCACAGTTTGAAACAGTGAGAGGAGAGCAGGGTTTTTACAGTTTAAAACAGCGAGAGGAGAGCAGGGTTTTTACAATTTTAAACAACGAGAGGAAAGCAGGTTTTTCACAGTTTAAAACAGCAAGAGGAGAGCAGTGTTTTCACAGTTTAAAACAGTGAGAGGAGAGCGGGGTTTTCACAGTTTAAAACAGCGAGAGGAGAGCAGGAATTTCACAGTTTAAAACAGCGAGAGGAGAGCAGGGTTTTCACAATATAAAACAGCGAGAGAAGAGCAGGAATTTTACAGTTCAAAACAGCGAGAGGGGAGCAGGGTTTTCACTGTTTAAAACAGCGAGAGGAGAGCAGGAATTTCACAGTTTAAAACAGCAAGAGGTGAGCAGGGTTTTCACAGTTTAAAACAGCGAGAGGGGAGCAGGGTTTTCACATTTTAAAACAGCGATAGGACAGCTGGGGATTCACTGTTTAAAACAGCGAGAGGAAGCATGAATTTCACAGTTTCAAAAACCGAGAGGTGAGCAGGAATTTCACAGTTTAAAACAGCGCAGGAGAGCATGTTTTTCAAAGTTTAAAACAGCGAGAGGAGAGCAGGAATTTCACAGTTTAAAACAGCGACAGGAGAGCAGATTTTTCACAGTTTAAAACAGCGAGAGGAGAGCAGGGATTTTCACAGTATACAACAGCGAGAGCAGAGCAGTTTTTTCACAGTTTAAAACAGCGTTTGGTGAGCAGGATTTTCACTGTTTAAAAAAGCGAGAGGTGAGCAGGGTTCTCACAGTTTAAAACAGCGAGAGGTGAGCAGGAATTTCACAGTTTAATACAGCGAGATGAGAGCAGGGTTTTCAAAGTTTAAAACAGCGAGAGGAAAGCAGTGTTTTCAAAGTTTAAAAAAGCGAGAGGAAGCATGAATTTCACAGTTTAAAAAAGCGAGAGGTGAGCAGGAATTTCACAGTTTAAAACAGCGCAGGAGAGCATGTTTTTCACAGTTTAAAACAGCGAGAGGAGAGCAGGAATTTCACAGTTTAAATCAGCGAGAGGAGAGCAGGAATTTCACAGTTTAAAACAGCGAGAGGGGAGCAGGATTTTCACATTTGAAACAGCGAGAGGAGAGCAGGTTTTTCACAGTTCAAAACAGCGAGAGGAGAGCAGATTTTTCACAGTTTAAAACAGCGAGAGGAGAGCAGGGATTTTCACAGTATACAACAGCGAGAGGAGAGCAGGTTTTTCACAGTTTAAAACAGCGAGAGGAAAGCAATGTTTTCACTGTTTAAAACAGCGAGAGGGGAGCAGGGTTTTCACATTTGAAACAGCGAGAGGAGAGCAGGTTTTTCACAGTTCAAAACAGCGAGAGGAGAGCAGGTTTTTCACAGTTTAAAACAGCGAGAGGTGAGCAGGAATTTCACAGTTTAAAACAGCGAGAGGAGAGCAGGAATTTCACAGTTTAAAACAGCGAGAGGAGAGCAGGGTTTTCAATGTTTAAAACAGCGAGAGGATAGCAGGGTTTTCACAGTTTAAAACAGCGAGAGGACAGCAGGAATGTCACAGTTTAAAACAGCGAGAGGAGAGCAGGGTTTTCACAGTTTAAAACAGCGAGAGGAGAGCAGGGTTTTCAAAGTTTAAAACAGCGAGAGGAGAGCAGGAATTTCACAGTTTAAAACAGCGAGAGAAGAGCAGATTTTTCACAGATTAAAACAGCGAGAGGAGAGCTATTTTTTCACCGTTTAAAACAGCGAGAGGAGAGCCTGGTTTTCACAGTTTAAAACAGCGAGAGGAGAGCGGCGATTTCACAGTTTAAAACAGCGATAGGAGAGCAGTGTTTTTACAGTTTAAAACAGCGAGAGGAGAGCAGGAATTTTACTGTTTAAAACAGCCAGAGGAGAGCAGGGTTTTCACAGTTTAAAACAACGAGTGGTGAGCAGGTTTTTCACAGTTTAATACACCGAGAGGAGAGCAGGAATTTCAGTTTAAAACAGAGAGAGGTGAGCAGGGTTTTCACAGTTTTAAACATCGAGAGGACAGCTAGTTTTTCACAGTTTAAAACAGCGAGAGGAGAGCAGGTTTTTCACAGTTCAAAACAGCGAGAGGAGAGCAAGTTTTTCACAGTTTGAAACAGTGAGAGGAGAGCAGGGTTTTTAAAGTTTAAAACAGTGAGAGAAGAGCAGGGTTTTTACAGTTTTAAACAACGAGAGGAAAGCAGGTTTTTCACAGTTTAAAACAGCAAGAGGAGAGCAGTGTTTTCACAGTTTAAAACAGCGAGAGGAGAGCAGGAATTTCACAGTTTAAAACAGCGAGAGGAGAGCAGTAATTTCACAGTTTAAAACAGCGAGAGGAGAGCAGCAATTTCAAAGTTTAAAACAGTGAGAGGAGAGCGGGGTTTTCACAGTTTAAAACAGCGAGAGGAGAGCAGGAATTTCACAGTTTAAAACAGCGAGAGGAGAGCAGGGTTTTTACAATATAAAACAGCGAGAGAAGAGCAGGAATTTTACAGTTCAAAACAGCGAGAGGGGAGCAGGGTTTTCACTGTTTAAAACAGCGAGAGGAGAGCAGGAATTTCACAGCTTAAAACAGCAAGAGGTGAGCAGGTTTTTCACAGTTTAAAACAGCGAGAGGGGAGCAGGGTTTTCACATTTTAAAACAGCGATAGGGCAGCTGGGGATTCACTGTTTAAAACAGCGAGAGGAAGCATGAATTTCACAGTTTAAAAAAGCGAGAGGTGAGCAGGAATTTCACAGTTTAAAACAGCGCAGGAGAGCACGTTTTTCAAAGTTTAAAACAGCGAGAGGAGAGCAGGAATTTCACAGTTTAAAACAGCGACAGGAGAGCAGATTTTTCACAGTTTAAAACAGCGAGAGGAGAGCAGGGATTTTCACAGTATACAACAGCGAGAGCAGAGCAGGTTTTTCACAGTTTAAAACAACGTTTGGTGAGCAGGATTTTCACTGTTTAAAAAAGCGAGAGGTGAGCAGGGTTCTCAAAGTTTAAAACAGCGAGAGGTGAGCAGGAATTTCACAGTTTAAAACAGCGAGATGAGAGCAGGGTTTTCAAAGTTTAAAACAGCGAGAGGAAAGCAGTGTTTTCAAAGTTGAAAAAAGCGAGAGGAAGCATGAATTTCACAGTTTAAAAAAGCGAGAGGTGAGCAGGAATTTCAAAGTTTAAAACAGCGCAGGAGAGCATGTTTTTCACAGTTTAAAACAGCGAGAGGTGAGCAGGAATTTCACAGTTTAAAACAGCGAGAGGAGAGCAGGAATTTCACAGTTTAAAACAGCGAGAGGAGAGCAGGAATTTCACAGTTTAAAACAGCAAGAGGCGAGCTGGGTTTTCACAGTTTAAAACAGCGATAGGACCGCTGGGGATTCACAGATTAAAACAGCGAGAGGGGAGCAGGATTTTCACAGTTTAAAACTGCGAGAGGCAGGCAGGGTTTCACAGTTTTAAACAGCTAGAGGTGACCAGGGTTTTCACAGTTTAAAGCAGCGAGAGGAGAGCAGGGTTTTCTCAGTTTAAAACAGCGAGAGGAGAGCAGGAATTTCACAGTTTAAAACAGCGAGAGGAGAGCAGATTTTTCACAGATTAAAACAGCCAGAGGAGAGCAATTTTTTCACAGTTTAAAATAGCGAGAGGAGAGCCTGGTTTTCACAGTTTAAAACAGCGAGAGGAGAGCGGCGATTTCACAGTTTAAAACAGCGATAGGAGAGCCTGGTTTTCACAGTTTAAAACAGCGAGAGGAGAGCAGGAATTTCACAGTTTAAAACAGCCAGTGGAGAGCAGGGTTTTCACAGTTTAAAACAACGAGTGGTGAGCAGGTTTTTCACAGTTTAAAACAGCGAGAGGAGAACAGGGTTTTCACAGTTAAAAACAGCGAGAGGAGAGCAGGTTTTTCCGTTTAAAAAAGCAAGAGGTGAGCAGGGTTTTCACAGTTTTAAACATCGAGAGGAAAGCTAGTTTTTCACAGTTTAAAACAGCGAGAGGAGAGCAGGTTTTTCACAGTTCAAAACAGCGAGAGGAGAGCAGGGTTTTCACAATATAAAACAGCGAGAGAAGAGCAGGAATTTTACAGTTCAAAACAGCGAGAGGGGAGCAGGGTTTTCTCAGTTTAAAACTGCGAGAGATGAACAGGATTTTCACAGTTTAAGACAACGAGAGGGGAGCAGGTTTTTCACAGTTTAAAACAGCGAGAGGAGAGCAGGAATTTCACAGTTTAAAACAGCCAGAGGAGAGCAGAGTTTTCACAGTTTAAAACAACGAGTGGTGAGCAGGTTTTTCACAGTTTAAAACACCGAGAGGAGTGCAGGAATTTCAGTTTAAAACAGCGAGAGGAGAGGAGGTTTTTCACAGTTTAAAACAGCGAGAGGAGAGCAAGTTTTTCACAGTTTAAAACTGCGAGAGGAGAGCAGGGTTTTCACAGTTTAAAACAATGAATGGTGCGAAGGATTTAAACAGTTTAAAACAGCGAGATGGGAGCAGGTTTCTCACAGTTTAAAACAACGAGAGTAGAGCTGGGTTTTCATTGTTCATAACAGCGAGAGGAGAGCAGTTTTTTCACAATTTAAAACAGCGAGAGGAGAACAGGTTTTTCACAGTTTAAAACAGCGATAGGAGAGAAGTTTTTTCACAGTTTAAAACAGCGAGAGGAGAACAGGGTTTTCACAGTTAAAAACAGCGAGAGGAGAGCAGGTTTTTCCGTTTAAAAAAGCAAGAGGTGAGCAGGGTTTTCACAGTTTTAAACATCGAGAGGAAAGCTAGTTTTTCACAGTTTAAAACAGCGAGAGGAGAGCAGGTTTTTCACAGTTCAAAACAGCGAGAGGAGAGCAAGTTTTTCACAGTTTGAAACAGTGAGAGGAGAGCAGGGTTTTTACAGTTTAAAACAGCGGGAGGAGAGCAGGGTTTTTACAGTTTTAAACAACGAGAGGAAAGCAGGTTTTTCACAGTTTAAAACAGCAAGAGGAGAGCAGTGTTTTCACAGTTTAAAACAGCGAGAGGAGAGCAGGAATTTCACAGTTTAAAACAGCGAGAGGAGAGCAGTAATTTCACAGTTTAAAACAGCGAGAGGAGAGCAGCAATTTCACAGTTTAAAACAGTGAGAGGAGAGCGGGGTTTTCACAGTTTAAAACAGCGAGAGGAGAGCAGGAATTTCACATTTTAAAACAGCGAGAGGAGAGCAGGGTTTTCACAATATAAAACAGCGAGAGAAGAGCAGGAATTTTACAGTTCAAAACAGCGAGAGGGGAGCAGGGTTTTCACTGTTTAAAACAGCGAGAGGAGAGCAGGAATTTCACAGCTTAAAACAGCAAGAGGTGAGCAGGTTTTTCACAGTTTAAAACAGCGAGAGGGGAGCAGGGTTTTCACATTTTAAAACAGCGATAGGGCAGCTGGGGATTCACTGTTTAAAACAGCGAGAGGAAGCATGAATTTCACAGTTTAAAAAAGCGAGAGGTGAGCAGGAATTTCACAGTTTAAAACAGCGCAGGAGAGCATGTTTTTCAAAGTTTAAAACAGCGAGAGGAGAGCAGGAATTTCACAGTTTAAAACAGCGACAGGAGAGCAGATTTTTCACAGTTTAAAACAGCGAGAGGAGAGCAGGGATTTTCACAGTATACAACAGCGAGAGCAGAGCAGTTTTTTCACAGTTTAAAACAACGTTTGGTGAGCAGGATTTTCACTGTTTAAAAAAGCGAGAGGTGAGCAGGGTTCTCACAGTTTAAAACAGCGAGAGGTGAGCAGGAATTTCACAGTTTAAAACAGCGAGATGAGAGCAGGGTTTTCAAAGTTTAAAACAGCGAGAGGAAAGCAGTGTTTTCAAAGTTGAAAAAAGCGAGAGGAAGCATGAATTTCACAGTTTAAAAAAGCGAGAGGTGAGCAGGAATTTCAAAGTTTAAAACAGCGCAGGAGAGCATGTTTTTCACAGTTTAAAACAGCGAGAGGTGAGCAGGAATTTCACAGTTTAAAACAGCGAGAGGAGAGCAGGAATTTCACAGTTTAAAACAGCGAGAGGAGAGCAGGAATTTCACAGTTTAAAACAGCGAGAGGAGAGCAGGGATTTCACTGTTTAAAACAGCGAGAGGAGAGCAGGAATTTCACAGTTTAAAACAGCAAGAGGCGAGCTGGGTTTTCACAGTTTAAAACAGCGAGATGAGAGCAGGGTTTTCACAGTTTAAAACAGCGATAGGACTGCTGGGGATTCACAGATTAAAACAGCGAGAGGGGAGCAGGATTTTCACAGTTTAAAACTGCGAGAGGCAGGCAGGGTTTCACAGTTTTAAACAGCTAGAGGTGACCAGGGTTTTCACAGTTTAAAACAGCGAGAGGAGAGCAGGGTTTTCTCAGTTTAAAACAGCGAGAGGAGAGCAGGAATTTCACAGTTTAAAACAGCGAGAGGAGAGCAGATTTTTCACAGATTAAAACAGCCAGAGGAGAGCAATTTTTTCACAGTTTAAAATAGCGAGAGGAGAGCCTGGTTTTCACAGTTTAAAACAGCGAGAGGAGAGCGGCGATTTCACAGTTTAAAACAGCGATAGGAGAGCCTGGTTTTCACAGTTTAAAACAGCGAGAGGAGAGCAGGAATTTCACAGTTTAAAACAGCCAGTGGAGAGCAGGGTTTTCACAGTTTAAAACAACGAGTGGTGAGCAGGTTTTTCACAGTTTAAAACTGCGAGAGGAGAACAGGGTTTTCACAGTTAAAAACAGCGAGATGAGAGCAGGTTTTTCCGTTTAAAAAAGCAAGAGGTGAGCAGGGTTTTCACAGTTTTAAACATCGAGAGGAAAGCTAGTTTTTCACAGTTTAAAACAGCGAGAGGAGAGCAGGTTTTTCACAGTTCAAAACAGCGAGAGGAGAGCAGGGTTTTCACAATATAAAACAGCGAGAGAAGAGCAGGAATTTTACAGTTCAAAACAGCGAGAGGGGAGCAGGGTTTTCTCAGTTTAAAACTGCGAGAGATGAACAGGATTTTCACAGTTTAAGACAACGAGAGGGGAGCAGGTTTTTCACAGTTTAAAACAGCGAGAGGAGAGCAGGAATTTCACAGTTTAAAACAGCCAGAGGAGAGCAGGGTTTTCACAGTTTAAAACAACGAGTGGTGAGCAGGTTTTTCACAGTTTAAAACACCGAGAGGAGTGCAGGAATTTCAGTTTAAAACAGCGAGAGGAGAGGAGGTTTTTCACAGTTTAAAACAGCGAGAGGAGAGCAAGTTTTTCACAGTTTAAAACTGCGAGAGGAGAGCAGGGTTTTCACAGTTTAAAACAATGAATGGTGCGAAGGATTTAAACAGTTTAAAACAGCGAGATGGGAGCAGGTTTCTCACAGTTTAAAACAACGAGAGTAGAGCTGGGTTTTCATTGTTCATAACAGCGAGAGGAGAGCAGTTTTTTCACAGTTTAAAACAGCGAGAGGAAAACAGGTTTTTCACAGTTTAAAACAGCGATAGGAGAGAAGTTTTTTCACAGTTTAAAACAGCGAGAGGAGAACAGGGTTTTCACAGTTAAAAACAGCGAGAGGAGAGCAGGTTTTTCCGTTTAAAAAAGCAAGAGGTGAGCAGGGTTTTCACAGTTTTAAACATCGAGAGGAAAGCTAGTTTTTCACAGTTTAAAACAGCGAGAGGAGAGCAGGTTTTTCACAGTTCAAAACAGCGAGAGGAGAGCAAGTTTTTCACAGTTTGAAACAGTGAGAGGAGAGCAGGGTTTTTACAGTTTAAAACAGCGAGAGGAGAGCAGGGTTTTTACAGTTTTAAACAACGAGAGGAAAGCAGGTTTTTCACAGTTTAAAACAGCAAGAGGAGAGCAGTGTTTTCACAGTTTAAAACAGCGAGAGGAGAGCAGGAATTTCACAGTTTAAAACAGCGAGAGGAGAGCAGTAATTTCACAGTTTAAAACAGCGAGAGGAGAGCAGCAATTTCACAGTTTAAAACAGTGAGAGGAGAGCGGGGTTTTCACAGTTTAAAACAGCGAGAGGAGAGCAGGAATTTCACATTTTAAAACAGCGAGAGGAGAGCAGGGTTTTCACAATATAAAACAGCGAGAGAAGAGCAGGAATTTTACAGTTCAAAACAGCGAGAGGGGAGCAGGGTTTTCACTGTTTAAAACAGCGAGAGGAGAGCAGGAATTTCACAGCTTAAAACAGCAAGAGGTGAGCAGGTTTTTCACAGTTTAAAACAGCGAGAGGGGAGCAGGGTTTTCACATTTTAAAACAGCGATAGGGCAGCTGGGGATTCACTGTTTAAAACAGCGAGAGGAAGCATGAATTTCACAGTTTAAAAAAGCGAGAGGTGAGCAGGAATTTCACAGTTTAAAACAGCGCAGGAGAGCATGTTTTTCAAAGTTTAAAACAGCGAGAGGAGAGCAGGAATTTCACAGTTTAAAACAGCGACAGGAGAGCAGATTTTTCACAGTTTAAAACAGCGAGAGGAGAGCAGGGATTTTCACAGTATACAACAGCGAGAGCAGAGCAGTTTTTTCACAGTTTAAAACAACGTTTGGTGAGCAGGATTTTCACTGTTTAAAAAAGCGAGAGGTGAGCAGGGTTCTCACAGTTTAAAACAGCGAGAGGTGAGCAGGAATTTCACAGTTTAAAACAGCGAGATGAGAGCAGGGTTTTCAAAGTTTAAAACAGCGAGAGGAAAGCAGTGTTTTCAAAGTTGAAAAAAGCGAGAGGAAGCATGAATTTCACAGTTTAAAAAAGCGAGAGGTGAGCAGGAATTTCAAAGTTTAAAACAGCGCAGGAGAGCATGTTTTTCACAGTTTAAAACAGCGAGAGGTGAGCAGGAATTTCACAGTTTAAAACAGCGAGAGGAGAGCAGGAATTTCACAGTTTAAAACAGCGAGAGGAGAGCAGGAATTTCACAGTTTAAAACAGCGAGAGGAGAGCAGGGATTTCACTGTTTAAAACAGCGAGAGGAGAGCAGGAATTTCACAGTTTAAAACAGCAAGAGGCGAGCTGGGTTTTCACAGTTTAAAACAGCGAGATGAGAGCAGGGTTTTCACAGTTTAAAACAGCGATAGGACCGCTGGGGATTCACAGATTAAAACAGCAAGAGGGGAGCAGGATTTTCACAGTTTAAAACTGCGAGAGGCAGGCAGGGTTTCACAGTTTTAAACAGCTAGAGGTGACCAGGGTTTTCACAGTTTAAAGCAGCGAGAGGAGAGCAGGGTTTTCTCAGTTTAAAACAGCGAGAGGAGAGCAGGAATTTCACAGTTTAAAACAGCGAGAGGAGAGCAGATTTTTCACAGATTAAAACAGCCAGAGGAGAGCAATTTTTTCACAGTTTAAAATAGCGAGAGGAGAGCCTGGTTTTCACAGTTTAAAACAGCGAGAGGAGAGCGGCGATTTCACAGTTTAAAACAGCGATAGGAGAGCCTGGTTTTCACAGTTTAAAACAGCGAGAGGAGAGCAGGAATTTCACAGTTTAAAACAGCCAGTGGAGCGCAGGGTTTTCACAGTTTAAAACAACGAGTGGTGAGCAGGTTTTTCACAGTTTAAAACAGCGAGAGGAGAACAGGGTTTTCACAGTTAAAAACAGCGAGAGGAGAGCAGGTTTTTCCGTTTAAAAAAGCAAGAGGTGAGCAGGGTTTTCACAGTTTTAAACATCGAGAGGAAAGCTAGTTTTTCACAGTTTAAAACAGCGAGAGGAGAGCAGGTTTTTCACAGTTCAAAACAGCGAGAGGAGAGCAGGGTTTTCACAATATAAAACAGCGAGAGAAGAGCAGGAATTTTACAGTTCAAAACAGCGAGAGGGGAGCAGGGTTTTCTCAGTTTAAAACTGCGAGAGATGAACAGGATTTTCACAGTTTAAGACAACGAGAGGGGAGCAGGTTTTTCACAGTTTAAAACAGCGAGAGGAGAGCAGGAATTTCACAGTTTAAAACAGCCAGAGGAGAGCAGGGTTTTCACAGTTTAAAACAACGAGTGGTGAGCAGGTTTTTCACAGTTTAAAACACCGAGAGGAGTGCAGGAATTTCAGTTTAAAACAGCGAGAGGAGAGGAGGTTTTTCACAGTTTAAAACAGCGAGAGGAGAGCAAGTTTTTCACAGTTTAAAACTGCGAGAGGAGAGCAGGGTTTTCACAGTTTAAAACAATGAATGGTGCGAAGGATTTAAACAGTTTAAAACAGCGAGATGGGAGCAGGTTTCTCACAGTTTAAAACAACGAGAGTAGAGCTGGGTTTTCATTGTTCATAACAGCGAGAGGAGAGCAGTTTTTTCACAGTTTAAAACAGCGAGAGGAAAACAGGTTTTTCACAGTTTAAAACAGCGATAGGAGAGAAGTTTTTTCACAGTTTAAAACAGCGAGAGGAGAACAGGGTTTTCACAGTTAAAAACAGCGAGAGGAGAGCAGGTTTTTCCGTTTAAAAAAGCAAGAGGTGAGCAGGGTTTTCACAGTTTTAAACATCGAGAGGAAAGCTAGTTTTTCACAGTTTAAAACAGCGAGAGGAGAGCAGGTTTTTCACAGTTCAAAACAGCGAGAGGAGAGCAAGTTTTTCACAGTTTGAAACAGTGAGAGGAGAGCAGGGTTTTTATAGTTTAAAACAGCGAGAGGAGAGCAGGGTTTTTACAGTTTTAAACAACGAGAGGAAAGCAGGTTTTTCACAGTTTAAAACAGCAAGAGGAGAGCAGTGTTTTCACAGTTTAAAACAGCGAGAGGAGAGCAGGAATTTCACAGTTTAAAACAGCGAGAGGAGAGCAGTAATTTCACAGTTTAAAACAGCGAGAGGAGAGCAGCAATTTCACAGTTTAAAACAGTGAGAGGAGAGCGGGGTTTTCACAGTTTAAAACAGCGAGAGGAGAGCAGGAATTTCACATTTTAAAACAGCGAGAGGAGAGCAGGGTTTTCACAATATAAAACAGCGAGAGAAGAGCAGGAATTTTACAGTTCAAAACAGCGAGAGGGGAGCAGGGTTTTCACTGTTTAAAACAGCGAGAGGAGAGCAGGAATTTCACAGTTTAAAACAGCAAGAGGTTGAGCAGGGTTTTCACAGTTTAAAACAGCGAGAGGGGAGCAGGGTTTTCACTTTTTAAAACAGCGATAGGACAGCTGGGGATTCACTGTTTAAAACAGCGAGAGGAAGCATGAATTTCACAGTTTAAAAAAGCGAGAGGTGAGCAGGAATTTCACAGTTTAAAACAGCGCAGGAGAGCATGTTTTTCAAAGTTTAAAACAGCGAGAGGAGAGCAGGGATTTTCACAGTATACAACAGCGAGAGCAGAGCAGGTTTTTCACAGTTTAAAACAACGTTTGGTGAGCAGGATTTTCACTGTTTAAAAAAGCGAGAGGTGAGCAGGGTTCTCACAGTTTAAAACAGCGAGAGGTGAGCAGGTTTTTCACTGTTTAAAAAAGCGAGAGGTGAGCAGGATTTTCACTGTTTAAAAAAGCGAGAGGTGAGCAGGGTTCTCACAGTTTAAAACAGCGAGAGGTGAGCAGGAATTTCACAGTTTAAAACAGCGAGATGAGAGCAGGGTTTTCAAAGTTTAAAACAGCGAGAGGAAAGCAGTGTTTTCAAAGTTTAAAAAAGCGAGAGGAAGCATGAATTTCACAGTTTAAAAAAGCGAGAGGTGAGCAGGAATTTCACAGTTTAAAACAGCGCAGGAGAGCATGTTTTTCACAGTTTAAAACAGCGAGAGGAGAGCAGGAATTTCACAGTTTAAAACAGCGAGAGGAGAGCAGGAATTTCACAGTTTAAAACAGCGAGAGGAGAGCAGGAATTTCACAGTTTAAAACAGCGAGAGGAGAGCAGGGATTTCACTGTTTAAAACAGCGAGAGGAGAGCAGGAATTTCACAGTTTAAAACAGCAAGAGGCGAGCTGGGTTTTCACAGTTTAAAACAGCGAGATGAGAGCAGGGTTTTCACAGTTTAAAACAGCGATAGGACCGCTGGGGATTCACAGATTAAAACAGCGAGAGGGGAGCAGGATTTTCACAGTTTAAAACTGCGAGAGGCAGGCAGGGTTTCACAGTTTTAAACAGCTAGAGGTGACCAGGGTTTTCACAGTTTAAAACAGCGAGAGGAGAGCAGGGTTTTCTCAGTTTAAAACAGCGAGAGGAGAGCAGGAATTTCACAGTTTAAAACAGCGAGAGGAGAGCAGATTTTTCACAGATTAAAACAGCCAGAGGAGAGCAATTTTTTCACAGTTTAAAATAGCGAGAGGAGAGCCTGGTTTTCACAGTTTAAAACAGCGAGAGGAGAGCGGCGATTTCACAGTTTAAAACAGCGATAGGAGAGCCTGGTTTTCACAGTTTAAAACAGCGAGAGGAGAGCAGGAATTTCACAGTTTAAAACAGCCAGTGGAGAGCAGGGTTTTCACAGTTTAAAACAACGAGTGGTGAGCAGGTTTTTCACAGTTTAAAACAGCGAGAGGAGAGCAGGAATTTCACAGTTTAAAACAGCGAGAGGAGAGGAGGTTTCACAGTTTAAAACAGCGAGAAGAGAGCAAGTTTTTCACATTTTAAAACTGCGAGAGGAGAGCAGGAATTTCACAGTTTAAAACAATGAATGGTGCGAAGGATTTAAACAGTTTAAAACAGCGAGATGGGAGCAGGTTTCTCACAGTTTAAAACAACGAGAGTAGAGCAGGGTTTTCAAAGTTCATAACAGCGAGAGGAGAGCAGTTTTTTCACAGTTTAAAACAGCGAGAGGAGAACAGGTTTTTCACAGTTTAAAACAGCGATAGGAGAGAAGTTTTTCACAGTTTAAAACAGCGAGAGGAGAACAGGGTTTTCACAGTTAAAAACAGCGAGAGGAGAGCAGGTTTTTCCGTTTAAAAAAGCAAGAGGTGAGCAGGGTTTTCACAGTTTTAAACATCGAGAGGAAAGCTAGTTTTTCACAGTTTAAAACAGCGAGAGGAGAGCAGGTTTTTCACAGTTCAAAACAGCGAGAAGAGAGCAAGTTTTTCACTGTTTGAAACAGTGAGAGGAGAGCAGGGTTTTTACAGTTTAAAACAGCGAGAGGAGAGCAGGGTTTTTACAGTTTTAAACAACGAGAGGAAAGCAGGTTTTTCACAGTTTAAAACAGCAAGAGGAGAGCAGAGTTTTCACAGTTTAAAACAGCGAGAGGAGAGCCGGAATTTCACAGTTTAAAACAGCGAGAGGAGAGCAGGGATTTCACAGTTATAAACAGCGAGTGGAGAGCAGGAATTTCACAGTTTAAAACAGCGAGAGGAGAGCAGGGTTTTCACAACATAAAACAGCGAGAGAAGAGCAAGAATTTTACAGTTCAAAACAGCGAGCGGGGAGCAGGGTTTTCACTGTTTAAAACAGCGAGAGGAGAGCAGGAATTTCACAGTTTAAAACAACAAGAGGTGAGCAGGGTTTTCACAGTTTAAAACAGCGAGAGGGGAGCAGGATTTTCACATTTGAAACAGCGAGAGGAGAGCAGGTTTTTCACAGTTCGAAACAGCGAGAGGAGAGCAGATTTTTCACAGTTTAAAACAGCGAGAGGAGAGCAGGGATTTTCACAGTATACAACAGCGAGAGGAGAGCAGGTTTTTCACAGTTTAAAACAGCGAGAGGAAAGCAATGTTTTCACTGTTTAAAACAGCGAGAGGGGAGCAGGGTTTTCACATTTGAAACAGCGAGAGGAGAGCAGGGATTTTCACAGTTCAAAACAGCGAGAGGAGAGCAGGTTTTTCACAGTTTAAAACAGCGAGAGGTGAGCAGGAATTTCACAGTTTAAAACAGCGAGAGGAGAGCAGGAATTTCACAGTTTAAAACAGCGAGAGGAGAGCAGGGTTTTCAATGTTTAAAACAGCGAGAGGATAGCAGGGTTTTCACAGTTTAAAACAGCGAGAGGAGGGCAGGAATGTCACAGTTTAAAACAGCGAGAGGAGAGCAGGGTTTTCACAGTTTAAAACAGCGAGAGGAGAGCAGGGTTTTCACAGTTTAAAACAGCGAGAGGAGAGCAGGTTTTTCACAGTTCAACACAGCAAGAGGTGAGCAGGGATATCACAGTTTTAAACAGCGAGAGGAAAGCAGGTTTTTCACAGTTTAAAACAGCGAGAGGAGAGCAGGGTTTTCAAAGTTTAAAACAGCGAGAGGAGAGCAGGAATTTCACAGTTTAAAACAGCGAGATGAGAGCAGATTTTTCACAGATTAAAACAGCGAGAGGAGAGCTATTTTTTCACCGTTTAAAACAGCGAGAGGAGAGCCTGGTTTTCACAGTTTAAAACAGCGAGAGGAGAGCGGCGATTTCACAGCTTAAAACAGCGATAGGAGAGCAGTGTTTTTACAGTTTAAAACAGCGAGAGGAGAGCAGGAATTTCACAGTTTAAAACAGCCAGAGGAGAGCAGGGTTTTCACAGTTTAAAACAACGAGTGGTGAGCAGGTTTTTCACAGTTTAATACACCGAGAGGAGAGCAGGAATTTCAGTTTAAAACAGCGAGAGGAGAGCAGGGTTTTCACAGTTTAAAACAATGAATGGTGCGAAGGATTTAAACAGTTTAAAACAGCGAGATGGGAGCAGGTTTCTCACAGTTTAAAACAACGAGAGTAGAGCTGGGTTTTCATTGTTCATAACAGCGAGAGGAGAGCAGTTTTTTCACAGTTTAAAACAGCGAGAGGAGAACAGGTTTTTCACAGTTTAAAACAGCGATAGGAGAGAAGTTTTTTCACAGTTTAAAACAGCGAGAGGAGAACAGGGTTTTCACAGTTAAAAACAGCGAGAGGAGAGCAGGTTTTTCCGTTTAAAAAAGCAAGAGGTGAGCAGGGTTTTCACAGTTTTAAACATCGAGAGGAAAGCTAGTTTTTCACAGTTTAAAACAGCGAGAGGAGAGCAGGTTTTTCACAGTTCAAAACAGCGAGAGGAGAGCAAGTTTTTCACAGTTTGAAACAGTGAGAGGAGAGCAGGGTTTTTACAGTTTAAAACAGCGAGAGGAGAGCAGGGTTTTTACAGTTTTAAACAACGAGAGGAAAGCAGGTTTTTCACAGTTTAAAACAGCAAGAGGAGAGCAGTGTTTTCACAGTTTAAAACAGCGAGAGGAGAGCAGGAATTTCACAGTTTAAAACAGCGAGAGGAGAGCAGTAATTTCACAGTTTAAAACAGCGAGAGGAGAGCAGCAATTTCACAGTTTAAAACAGTGAGAGGAGAGCGGGGTTTTCACAGTTTAAAACAGCGAGAGGAGAGCAGGAATTTCACATTTTAAAACAGCGAGAGGAGAGCAGGGTTTTCACAATATAAAACAGCGAGAGAAGAGCAGGAATTTTACAGTTCAAAACAGCGAGAGGGGAGCAGGGTTTTCACTGTTTAAAACAGCGAGAGGAGAGCAGGAATTTCACAGCTTAAAACAGCAAGAGGTGAGCAGGTTTTTCACAGTTTAAAACAGCGAGAGGGGAGCAGGGTTTTCACATTTTAAAACAGCGATAGGGCAGCTGGGGATTCACTGTTTAAAACAGCGAGAGGAAGCATGAATTTCACAGTTTAAAAAAGCGAGAGGTGAGCAGGAATTTCACAGTTTAAAACAGCGCAGGAGAGCATGTTTTTCAAAGTTTAAAACAGCGAGAGGAGAGCAGGAATTTCACAGTTTAAAACAGCGACAGGAGAGCAGATTTTTCACAGTTTAAAACAGCGAGAGGAGAGCAGGGATTTTCACAGTATACAACAGCGAGAGCAGAGCAGTTTTTTCACAGTTTAAAACAGCGTTTGGTGAGCAGGATTTTCACTGTTTAAAAAAGCGAGAGGTGAGCAGGGTTCTCACAGTTTAAAACAGCGAGAGGTGAGCAGGAATTTCACAGTTTAATACAGCGAGATGAGAGCAGGGTTTTCAAAGTTTAAAACAGCGAGAGGAAAGCAGTGTTTTCAAAGTTGAAAAAAGCGAGAGGAAGCATGAATTTCACAGTTTAAAAAAGCGAGAGGTGAGCAGGAATTTCAAAGTTTAAAACAGCGCAGGAGAGCATGTTTTTCACAGTTTAAAACAGCGAGAGGTGAGCAGGAATTTCACAGTTTAAAACAGCGAGAGGAGAGCAGGAATTTCACAGTTTAAAACAGCGAGAGGAGAGCAGGAATTTCACAGTTTAAAACAGCGAGAGGAGAGCAGGGATTTCACTGTTTAAAACAGCGAGAGGAGAGCAGGAATTTCACAGTTTAAAACAGCAAGAGGCGAGCTGGGTTTTCACAGTTTAAAACAGCGAGATGAGAGCAGGGTTTTCACAGTTTAAAACAGCGATAGGACCGCTGGGGATTCACAGATTAAAACAGCGAGAGGGGAGCAGGATTTTCACAGTTTAAAACTGCGAGAGGCAGGCAGGGTTTCACAGTTTTAAACAGCTAGAGGTGACCAGGGTTTTCACAGTTTAAAGCAGCGAGAGGAGAGCAGGGTTTTCTCAGTTTAAAACAGCGAGAGGAGAGCAGGAATTTCACAGTTTAAAACAGCGAGAGGAGAGCAGATTTTTCACAGATTAAAACAGCCAGAGGAGAGCAATTTTTTCACAGTTTAAAATAGCGAGAGGAGAGCCTGGTTTTCACAGTTTAAAACAGCGAGAGGAGAGCGGCGATTTCACAGTTTAAAACAGCGATAGGAGAGCCTGGTTTTCACAGTTTAAAACAGCGAGAGGAGAGCAGGAATTTCACAGTTTAAAACAGCCAGTGGAGAGCAGGGTTTTCACAGTTTAAAACAACGAGTGGTGAGCAGGTTTTTCACAGTTTAAAACAGCGAGAGGAGAACAGGGTTTTCACAGTTAAAAACAGCGAGAGGAGAGCAGGTTTTTCCGTTTAAAAAAGCAAGAGGTGAGCAGGGTTTTCACAGTTTTAAACATCGAGAGGAAAGCTAGTTTTTCACAGTTTAAAACAGCGAGAGGAGAGCAGGTTTTTCACAGTTCAAAACAGCGAGAGGAGAGCAGGGTTTTCACAATATAAAACAGCGAGAGAAGAGCAGGAATTTTACAGTTCAAAACAGCGAGAGGGGAGCAGGGTTTTCTCAGTTTAAAACTGCGAGAGATGAACAGGATTTTCACAGTTTAAGACAACGAGAGGGGAGCAGGTTTTTCACAGTTTAAAACAGCGAGAGGAGAGCAGGAATTTCACAGTTTAAAACAGCCAGAGGAGAGCAGGGTTTTCACAGTTTAAAACAACGAGTGGTGAGCAGGTTTTTCACAGTTTAAAACACCGAGAGGAGTGCAGGAATTTCAGTTTAAAACAGCGAGAGGAGAGGAGGTTTTTCACAGTTTAAAACAGCGAGAGGAGAGCAAGTTTTTCACAGTTTAAAACTGCGAGAGGAGAGCAGGGTTTTCACAGTTTAAAACAATGAATGGTGCGAAGGATTTAAACAGTTTAAAACAGCGAGATGGGAGCAGGTTTCTCACAGTTTAAAACAACGAGAGTAGAGCTGGGTTTTCATTGTTCATAACAGCGAGAGGAGAGCAGTTTTTTCACAGTTTAAAACAGCGAGAGGAAAACAGGTTTTTCACAGTTTAAAACAGCGATAGGAGAGAAGTTTTTTCACAGTTTAAAACAGCGAGAGGAGAACAGGGTTTTCACAGTTAAAAACAGCGAGAGGAGAGCAGGTTTTTCCGTTTAAAAAAGCAAGAGGTGAGCAGGGTTTTCACAGTTTTAAACATCGAGAGGAAAGCTAGTTTTTCACAGTTTAAAACAGCGAGAGGAGAGCAGGTTTTTCACAGTTCAAAACAGCGAGAGGAGAGCAAGTTTTTCACAGTTTGAAACAGTGAGAGGAGAGCAGGGTTTTTATAGTTTAAAACAGCGAGAGGAGAGCAGGGTTTTTACAGTTTTAAACAACGAGAGGAAAGCAGGTTTTTCACAGTTTAAAACAGCAAGAGGAGAGCAGTGTTTTCACAGTTTAAAACAGCGAGAGGAGAGCAGGAATTTCACAGTTTAAAACAGCGAGAGGAGAGCAGTAATTTCACAGTTTAAAACAGCGAGAGGAGAGCAGCAATTTCACAGTTTAAAACAGTGAGAGGAGAGCGGGGTTTTCACAGTTTAAAACAGCGAGAGGAGAGCAGGAATTTCACATTTTAAAACAGCGAGAGGAGAGCAGGGTTTTCACAATATAAAACAGCGAGAGAAGAGCAGGAATTTTACAGTTCAAAACAGCGAGAGGGGAGCAGGGTTTTCACTGTTTAAAACAGCGAGAGGAGAGCAGGAATTTCACAGTTTAAAACAGCAAGAGGTTGAGCAGGGTTTTCACAGTTTAAAACAGCGAGAGGGGAGCAGGGTTTTCACTTTTTAAAACAGCGATAGGACAGCTGGGGATTCACTGTTTAAAACAGCGAGAGGAAGCATGAATTTCACAGTTTAAAAAAGCGAGAGGTGAGCAGGAATTTCACAGTTTAAAACAGCGCAGGAGAGCATGTTTTTCAAAGTTTAAAACAGCGAGAGGAGAGCAGGGATTTTCACAGTATACAACAGCGAGAGCAGAGCAGGTTTTTCACAGTTTAAAACAACGTTTGGTGAGCAGGATTTTCACTGTTTAAAAAAGCGAGAGGTGAGCAGGGTTCTCACAGTTTAAAACAGCGAGAGGTGAGCAGGTTTTTCACTGTTTAAAAAAGCGAGAGGTGAGCAGGATTTTCACTGTTTAAAAAAGCGAGAGGTGAGCAGGGTTCTCACAGTTTAAAACAGCGAGAGGTGAGCAGGAATTTCACAGTTTAAAACAGCGAGATGAGAGCAGGGTTTTCAAAGTTTAAAACAGCGAGAGGAAAGCAGTGTTTTCAAAGTTTAAAAAAGCGAGAGGAAGCATGAATTTCACAGTTTAAAAAAGCGAGAGGTGAGCAGGAATTTCACAGTTTAAAACAGCGCAGGAGAGCATGTTTTTCACAGTTTAAAACAGCGAGAGGAGAGCAGGAATTTCACAGTTTAAAACAGCGAGAGGAGAGCAGGAATTTCACAGTTTAAAACAGCGAGAGGAGAGCAGGAATTTCACAGTTTAAAACAGCGAGAGGAGAGCAGGGATTTCACTGTTTAAAACAGCGAGAGGAGAGCAGGAATTTCACAGTTTAAAACAGCAAGAGGCGAGCTGGGTTTTCACAGTTTAAAACAGCGAGATGAGAGCAGGGTTTTCACAGTTTAAAACAGCGATAGGACCGCTGGGGATTCACAGATTAAAACAGCGAGAGGGGAGCAGGATTTTCACAGTTTAAAACTGCGAGAGGCAGGCAGGGTTTCACAGTTTTAAACAGCTAGAGGTGACCAGGGTTTTCACAGTTTAAAACAGCGAGAGGAGAGCAGGGTTTTCTCAGTTTAAAACAGCGAGAGGAGAGCAGGAATTTCACAGTTTAAAACAGCGAGAGGAGAGCAGATTTTTCACAGATTAAAACAGCCAGAGGAGAGCAATTTTTTCACAGTTTAAAATAGCGAGAGGAGAGCCTGGTTTTCACAGTTTAAAACAGCGAGAGGAGAGCGGCGATTTCACAGTTTAAAACAGCGATAGGAGAGCCTGGTTTTCACAGTTTAAAACAGCGAGAGGAGAGCAGGAATTTCACAGTTTAAAACAGCCAGTGGAGAGCAGGGTTTTCACAGTTTAAAACAACGAGTGGTGAGCAGGTTTTTCACAGTTTAAAACAGCGAGAGGAGAGCAGGAATTTCACAGTTTAAAACAGTGAGAGGAGAGGAGGTTTCACAGTTTAAAACAGCGAGAAGAGAGCAAGTTTTTCACATTTTAAAACTGCGAGAGGAGAGCAGGAATTTCACAGTTTAAAACAATGAATGGTGCGAAGGATTTAAACAGTTTAAAACAGCGAGATGGGAGCAGGTTTCTCACAGTTTAAAACAACGAGAGTAGAGCAGGGTTTTCAAAGTTCATAACAGCGAGAGGAGAGCAGTTTTTTCACAGTTTAAAACAGCGAGAGGAGAACAGGTTTTTCACAGTTTAAAACAGCGATAGGAGAGAAGTTTTTCACAGTTTAAAACAGCGAGAGGAGAACAGGGTTTTCACAGTTAAAAACAGCGAGAGGAGAGCAGGTTTTTCCGTTTAAAAAAGCAAGAGGTGAGCAGGGTTTTCACAGTTTTAAACATCGAGAGGAAAGCTAGTTTTTCACAGTTTAAAACAGCGAGAGGAGAGCAGGTTTTTCACAGTTCAAAACAGCGAGAAGAGAGCAAGTTTTTCACTGTTTGAAACAGTGAGAGGAGAGCAGGGTTTTTACAGTTTAAAACAGCGAGAGGAGAGCAGGGTTTTTACAGTTTTAAACAACGAGAGGAAAGCAGGTTTTTCACAGTTTAAAACAGCAAGAGGAGAGCAGAGTTTTCACAGTTTAAAACAGCGAGAGGAGAGCCGGAATTTCACAGTTTAAAACAGCGAGAGGAGAGCAGGGATTTCACAGTTATAAACAGCGAGTGGAGAGCAGGAATTTCACAGTTTAAAACAGCGAGAGGAGAGCAGGGTTTTCACAACATAAAACAGCGAGAGAAGAGCAAGAATTTTACAGTTCAAAACAGCGAGCGGGGAGCAGGGTTTTCACTGTTTAAAACAGCGAGAGGAGAGCAGGAATTTCACAGTTTAAAACAACAAGAGGTGAGCAGGGTTTTCACAGTTTAAAACAGCGAGAGGGGAGCAGGATTTTCACATTTGAAACAGCGAGAGGAGAGCAGGTTTTTCACAGTTCGAAACAGCGAGAGGAGAGCAGATTTTTCACAGTTTAAAACAGCGAGAGGAGAGCAGGGATTTTCACAGTATACAACAGCGAGAGGAGAGCAGGTTTTTCACAGTTTTAAAACAGCGAGAGGAAAGCAATGTTTTCACTGTTTAAAACAGCGAGAGGGGAGCAGGGTTTTCACATTTGAAACAGCGAGAGGAGAGCAGGGATTTTCACAGTTCAAAACAGCGAGAGGAGAGCAGGTTTTTCACAGTTTAAAACAGCGAGAGGTGAGCAGGAATTTCACAGTTTAAAACAGCGAGAGGAGAGCAGGAATTTCACAGTTTAAAACAGCGAGAGGAGAGCAGGGTTTTCAATGTTTAAAACAGCGAGAGGATAGCAGGGTTTTCACAGTTTAAAACAGCGAGAGGAGAGCAGGAATGTCACAGTTTAAAACAGCGAGAGGAGAGCAGGGTTTTCACAGTTTAAAACAGCGAGAGGAGAGCAGGGTTTTCACAGTTTAAAACAGCGAGAGGAGAGCAGGTTTTTCACAGTTCAACACAGCAAGAGGTGAGCAGGGATATCACAGTTTTAAACAGCGAGAGGAAAGCAGGTTTTTCACAGTTTAAAACAGCGAGAGGAGAGCAGGGTTTTCAAAGTTTAAAACAGCGAGAGGAGAGCAGGAATTTCACAGTTTAAAACAGCGAGATGAGAGCAGATTTTTCACAGATTAAAACAGCGAGAGGAGAGCTATTTTTTCACCGTTTAAAACAGCGAGAGGAGAGCCTGGTTTTCACACTTTAAAACAGCGAGAGGAGAGCGGCGATTTCACAGCTTAAAACAGCGATAGGAGAGCAGTGTTTTTACAGTTTAAAACAGCGAGAGGAGAGCAGGAATTTCACAGTTTAAAACAGCCAGAGGAGAGCAGGGTTTTCACAGTTTAAAACAACGAGTGGTGAGCAGGTTTTTCACAGTTTAATACACCGAGAGGAGAGCAGGAATTTCAGTTTAAAACAGCGAGAGGAGAGGAGGTTTTTCACAGTTTAAAACAGTGAGAGGAGAGCAAGTTTTTCACAGTTTAAAACTGCGAGAGGAGAGCAGGGTTTTCACAGTTTAAAACAATGAATGGTGTGAAGGATTTAAACAGTTTAAAACAGCGAGATGGGAGCAGGTTTCTCACAGTTTAAAACAACGAGAGTAGAGCTGGGTTTTCATTGTTCATAACAGCGAGAGGAGAGCAGTTTTTTCACAGTTTAAAACAGCGAGAGGAGAACAGGTTATTCACAGTTTAAAACAGCGATAGGAGAGAAGTTTTTTCACAGTTTAAAACAGCGAGAGGAGAACAGGGTTTTCACAGTTAAAAACAGCGAGAGGAGAGCAGGTTTTTCCGTTTAAAAAAGCAAGAGGTGAGCAGGGTTTTCACAGTTTTAAACATCGAGAGGAAAGCTAGTTTTTCACAGTTTAAAACAGCGAGAGGAGAGCAGGTTTTTCACAGTTCAAAACAGCGAGAGGAGAGCAAGTTTTTCACAGTTTGAAACAGTGAGAGGAGAGCAGGGTTTTTACAGTTTAAAACAGCGAGAGGAGAGCAGGGTTTTTACAATTTTAAACAACGAGAGGAAAGCAGGTTTTTCACAGTTTAAAACAGCAAGAGGAGAGCAGTGTTTTCACAGTTTAAAACAGCGAGAGGAGAGCAGGAATTTCACAGTTTAAAACAGCGAGAGGGGAGCAGTAATTTCACAGTTTAAAACAGCGAGAGGAGAGCAGCAATTTCACAGTTTAAAACAGTGAGAGGAGAGCGGGGTTTTCACAGTTTAAAACAGCGAGAGGGGAGCAGGATTTTCACATTTGAAACAGCGAGAGGAGAGCAGGTTTTTCACAGTTCGAAACAGCGAGAGGAGAGCAGATTTTTCACAGTTTAAAACAGCGAGAGGAGAGCAGGGATTTTCACAGTATACAACAGCGAGAGGAGAGCAGGTTTTTCACAGTTTAAAACAGCGAGAGGAAAGCAATGTTATCACTGTTTAAAACAGCGAGAGGGGAGCAGGGTTTTCACATTTGAAACAGCGAGAGGAGAGCAGGGATTTTCACAGTTCAAAACAGCGAGAGGAGAGCAGGTTTTTCACAGTTTAAAACAGCGAGAGGTGAGCAGGAATTTCACAGTTTAAAACAGCGAGAGGAGAGCAGGAATTTCACAGTTTAAAACAGCGAGAGGAGAGCAGGGTTTTCAAAGTTTAAAACAGCGAGAGGATAGCAGGGTTTTCACAGTTTAAAACAGCGAGAGGAGAGCAGGAATGTCACAGTTTAAAACAGCGAGAGGAGAGCAGGGTTTTCACAGTTTAAAACAGCGAGAGGAGAGCAGGGTTTTCACAGTTTAAAACAGCGAGAGGAGAGCAGGTTTTTCACAGTTCAACACAGCAAGAGGTGAGCAGGGATATCACAGTTTTAAACAGCGAGAGGAAAGCAGGTTTTTCACAGTTTAAAACAGCGAGAGGAGAGCAGGGTTTTCAAAGTTTAAAACAGCGAGAGGAGAGCAGGAATTTCACAGTTTAAAACAGCGAGAGGAGAGCAGATTTTTCACAGATTAAAACAGCGAGAGGAGAGCTATTTTTTCACCGTTTAAAACAGCGAGAGGAGAGCCTGGTTTTCACAGTTTAAAACAGCGAGAGGAGAGCGGCGATTTCACAGTTTAAAACAGCGATAGGAGAGCAGTGTTTTTACAGTTTAAAACAGCGAGAGGAGAGCAGGAATTTCACAGTTTAAAACAGCCAGAGGAGAGCAGGGTTTTCACAGTTTAAAACAACGAGTGGTGAGCAGGTTTTTCACAGTTTAATACACCGAGAGGAGAGCAGGAATTTCAGTTTAAAACAGCGAGAGGAGAGGAGGTTTTTCACAGTTTAAAACAGTGAGAGGAGAGCAAGTTTTTCACAGTTTAAAACTGCGAGAGGAGAGCAGGGTTTTCACAGTTTAAAACAATGAATGGTGCGAAGGATTTAAACAGTTTAAAACAGCGAGATGGGAGCAGGTTTCTCACAGTTTAAAACAACGAGAGTAGAGCTGGGTTTTCATTGTTCATAACAGCGAGAGGAGAGCAGTTTTTTCACAGTTTAAAACAGCGAGAGGAGAACAGGTTATTCACAGTTTAAAACAGCGATAGGAGAGAAGTTTTTTCACAGTTTAAAACAGCGAGAGGAGAACAGGGTTTTCACAGTTAAAAACAGCGAGAGGAGAGCAGGTTTTTCCGTTTAAAAAAGCAAGAGGTGAGCAGGGTTTTCACAGTTTTAAACTTCGAGAGGAAAGCTAGTTTTTCACAGTTTAAAACAGCGAGAGGAGAGCAGGTTTTTCACAGTTCAAAACAGCGAGAGGAGAGCAAGTTTTTCACAGTTTGAAACAGTGAGAGGAGAGCAGGGTTTTTACAGTTTAAAACAGCGAGAGGAGAGCAGGGTTTTTACAATTTTAAACAACGAGAGGAAAGCAGGTTTTTCACAGTTTAAAACAGCAAGAGGAGAGCAGTGTTTTCACAGTTTAAAACAGCGAGAGGAGAGCAGGAATTTCACAGTTTAAAACAGCGAGAGGAGAGCAGTAATTTCACAGTTTAAAACAGCGAGAGGAGAGCAGCAATTTCACAGTTTAAAACAGTGAGAGGAGAGCGGGGTTTTCACAGTTTAAAACAGCGAGAGGGGAGCAGGATTTTCACATTTGAAACAGCGAGAGGAGAGCAGGTTTTTCACAGTTCGAAACAGCGAGAGGAGAGCAGATTTTTCACAGTTTAAAACAGCGAGAGGAGAGCAGGGATTTTCACAGTATACAACAGCGAGAGGAGAGCAGGCTTTTCACAGTTTAAAACAGCGAGAGGAAAGCAATGTTTTCACTGTTTAAAACAGCGAGAGGGGAGCAGGGTTTTCACATTTGAAACAGCGAGAGGAGAGCAGGGATTTTCACAGTTCAAAACAGCGAGAGGAGAGCAGGTTTTTCACAGTTTAAAACAGCGAGAGGTGAGCAGGAATTTCACAGTTTAAAACAGCGAGAGGAGAGCAGGAATTTCACAGTTTAAAACAGCGAGAGGAGAGCAGGGTTTTCAAAGTTTAAAACAGCGAGAGGATAGCAGGGTTTTCACAGTTTAAAACAGCGAGAGGAGAGCAGGAATGTCACAGTTTAAAACAGCGAGAGGAGAGCAGGGTTTTCACAGTTTAAAACAGCGAGAGGAGAGCAGGGTTTTCACAGTTTAAAACAGCGAGAGGAGAGCAGGTTTTTCACAGTTCAACACAGCAAGAGGTGAGCAGGGATATCACAGTTTTAAACAGCGAGAGGAAAGCAGGTTTTTCACAGTTTAAAACAGCGAGAGGAGAGCAGGGTTTTCAAAGTTTAAAACAGCGAGAGGAGAGCAGGAATTTCACAGTTTAAAACAGCGAGAGGAGAGCAGATTTTTCACAGATTAAAACAGCGAGAGGAGAGCTATTTTTTCACCGTTTAAAACAGCGAGAGGAGAGCCTGGTTTTCACAGTTTAAAACAGCGAGAGGAGAGCGGCGATTTCACAGTTTAAAACAGCGATAGGAGAGCAGTGTTTTTACAGTTTAAAACAGCGAGAGGAGAGCAGGAATTTCACAGTTTAAAACAGCCAGAGGAGAGCAGGGTTTTCACAGTTTAAAACAACGAGTGGTGAGCAGGTTTTTCACAGTTTAATACACCGAGAGGAGAGCAGGAATTTCAGTTTAAAACAGCGAGAGGAGAGGAGGTTTTTCACAGTTTAAAACAGTGAGAGTAGAGCAAGTTTTTCACAGTTTAAAACTGCGAGAGGAGAGCAGGGTTTTCACAGTTTAAAACAATGAATGGTGCGAAGGATTTAAACAGTTTAAAACAGCGAGATGGGAGCAGGTTTCTCACAGTTTAAAACAACGAGAGTAGAGCTGGGTTTTCATTGTTCATAACAGCGAGAGGAGAGCAGTTTTTTCACAGTTTAAAACAGCGAGAGGAGAACAGGTTATTCACAGTTTAAAACAGCGATAGGAGAGAAGTTTTTTCACAGTTTAAAACAGCGAGAGGAGAACAGGGTTTTCACAGTTAAAAACAGCGAGAGGAGAGCAGGTTTTTCCGTTTAAAAAAGCAAGAGGTGAGCAGGGTTTTCACAGTTTTAAACATCGAGAGGAAAGCTAGTTTTTCACAGTTTAAAACAGCGAGAGGAGAGCAGGTTTTTCACAGTTCAAAACAGCGAGAGGAGAGCAAGTTTTTCACAGTTTGAAACAGTGAGAGGAGAGCAGGGTTTTTACAGTTTAAAACAGCGAGAGGAGAGCAGGGTTTTTACAATTTTAAACAACGAGAGGAAAGCAGGTTTTTCACAGTTTAAAACAGCAAGAGGAGAGCAGTGTTTTCACAGTTTAAAACAGCGAGAGGAGAGCAGGAATTTCACAGTTTAAAACAGCGAGAGGAGAGCAGTAATTTCACAGTTTAAAACAGCGAGAGGAGAGCAGCAATTTCACAGTTTAAAACAGTGAGAGGAGAGCGGGGTTTTCACAGTTTAAAACAGCGAGAGGAGAGCAGGAATTTCACAGTTTAAAACAGCGAGAGGAGAGCAGGGTTTTCACAATATAAAACAGCGAGAGAAGAGCAGGAATTTTACAGTTCAAAACAGCGAGAGGGGAGCAGGGTTTTCACTGTTTAAAACAGCGAGAGGAGAGCAGGAATTTCACAGTTTAAAACAGCAAGAGGTGAGCAGGGTTTTCACAGTTTAAAACAGCGAGAGGGGAGCAGGGTTTTCACATTTTAAAACAGCGATAGGACAGCTGGGGATTCACTGTTTAAAACAGCGAGAGGAAGCATGAATTGTACAGTTTAAAAAAGCGAGAGGAGAGCAGGAATTTCACAGTTTAAAACAGCGACAGGAGAGCAGATTTTTCACAGTTTAAAACAGCGAGAGGAGAGCAGGGATTTTCACAGTATACAACAGCGAGAGCAGAGCAGTTTTTTCACAGTTTAAAACAACGTTTGGTGAGCAGGATTTTCACTGTTTAAAAAAGCGAGAGGTGAGCAGGGTTCTCACAGTTAAAAACAGCGAGAGGTGAGCAGGAATTTCACAGTTTAAAACAGCGAGATGAGAGCAGGGTTTTCAAAGTTTAAAACAGCGAGAGGAAAGCAGTGTTTTCAAAGTTTAAAAAAGCGAGAGGAAGCATGAATTCCACAGTTTAAAAAAGCGAGAGGTGAGCAGGAATTTCACAGTTTAAAACAGCGCAGGAGAGCATGTTTTTCACAGTTTAAAACAGCGAGAGGAGAGCAGGAATTTCACAGTTTAAAACAGCGAGAGGAGAGCAGGAATTTCACAGTTTAAAAAAGCGAGAGGGGAGCAGGATTTTCACATTTGAAACAGCGAGAGGAGAGCAGGTTTTTCACAGTTCAAAACAGCGAGAGGAGAGCAGATTTTTCACAGTTTAAAACAGCGAGAGGAGAGCAGGGATTTTCACAGTATACAACAGCGAGAGGAGAGCAGGTTTTTCACAGTTTAAAACAGCGAGAGGAAAGCAATGTTTTCACAGTTTAAAACAGCGAGAGGAGAGCAGGAATTTCACAGTTTAAAACAGCGAGAGGATTGCAGGGTTTTCACAGTTTAAAACAGCGAGAGGAGAGCAGGAATGTCACAGTTTAAAACAGCGAGAGGAGAGCAGGGTTTTCACAGTTTAAAACAGCGAGAGGAGAGCAGGGTTTTCACAGTTTAAAACAGCGAGAGGAGAGCAGGTTTTTCACAGTTCAACACAGCAAGAGGTGAGCAGGGATATCACAGTTTTAAACAGCGAGAGGAAAGCAGGTTTTTCACAGTTTAAAACAGCGAGAGGAGAGCAGGGTTTTCAAAGTTTAAAACAGCGAGAGGAGAGCAGGAATTTCACAGTTTAAAACAGCGAGAGGAGAGCAGATTTTTCACAGATTAAAACAGCGAGAGGAGAGCTATTTTTTCACCGTTTAAAACAGCGAGAGGAGAGCCTGGTTTTCACATTTTAAAACAGCGAGAGGAGAGCGGCGATTTCACAGTTTAAAACAGCGATAGGAGAGCAGTGTTTTTACAGTTTAAAACAGCGAGAGGAGAGCAGGGATTTTCACAGTATGCAACAGCGAGAGCAGAGCAGTTTTTTCACAGTTTAAAACAACGTTTGGTGAGCAGGATTTTCACTGTTTAAAAAAGCGAGAGGTGAGCAGGGTTCTCACAGTTTAAAACAGCGAGAGGTGAGCAGGAATTTCACAGTTTAAAACAGCGAGATGAGAGCAGGGTTTTCAAAGTTTAAAACAGCGAGAGGAAAGCATTGTTTTCAAAGTTTAAAAAAGCGAGAGGAAGCATGAATTTCACAGTTTAAAAAAGCGAGAGGTGAGCAGGAATTTCACAGTTTAAAACAGCGCAGGAGAGCATGTTTTTCACAGTTTAAAACAGCGAGAGGAGAGCAGGAATTTCACAGTTTAAAACAGCGAGAGGAGAGCAGGAATTTCACAGTTTAAAACAGCGAGAGGAGAGCAGGAATTTCACAGTTTAAAACAGCGAGAGGAGAGCAGGGATTTCACTGTTTAAAACAGCGAGAGGAGAGCAGGAATTTCACAGTTTAAAACAGCAAGAGGCGAGCTGGGTTTTCACAGTTTAAAACAGCGAGATGAGAGCAGGGTTTTCACAGTTTAAAACAGCGATAGGACCGCTGGGGATTCACAGATTAAAACAGCGAGTGGGGAGCAGGATTTTCACAGTTTAAAACTGCGAGAGGCAGGCAGGGTTTCACAGTTTTAAACAGCTAGAGGTGACCAGGGTTTTCACAGTTTAAAACAGCGAGAGGAGAGCAGGGTTTTCTCAGTTTAAAACAGCGAGAGGAGAGCAGGAATTTCACAGTTTAAAACAGCGAGAGGAGAGCAGATTTTTCACAGATTAAAACAGCCAGAGGAGAGCAATTTTTTCACAGATTAAAACAGCGATAGGGGAGCCTGGTTTTCACAGTTTAAAACAGCGAGAGGAGAGCAGGGTTTTCACAGTTTAAAACAACGAGTGGTGAGCAGGTTTTTCACAGTTTAAAACAGCGAGAGGAGAACAGGGTTTTCACAGTTAAAAACAGCGAGAGGAGAGCAGGTTTTTCCGTTTAAAAAAGCAAGAGGTGAGCAGGGTTTTCACAGTTTTAAACATCGAGAGGAAAGCTTGTTTTTCACAGTTTAAAACAGCGAGAGGAGAGCAGGTTTTTCACAGTTCAAAACAGCGAGAGGAGAGCAAGTTTTTCACAGTTTGAAACAGTCAGAGGAGAGCAGGGTTTTTACAGTTTAAAACAGCGAGAGGAGAGCAGGGTTTTTCCAGTTTTAAACAACGAGAGGAAAGCAGGTTTTTCACAGTTTAAAACAGCAAGAGGAGAGCAGGAATTTCACAGTTTAAAACAGCGAGAGGAGAGCAGTAATTTCACAGTTTAAAACAGCGAGAGGAGAGCAGGAATTTCACAGTTTAAAACAGCGAGAGGAGAGCAGGGTTTTCACAGTTTAAAACAGCGAGAGGAGAGCAGGAATTTCACAGTTTAAAACAGCGAGAGGAGAGCAGGTTTTTCACAATATAAAACAGCGAGAGAAGAGCAGGAATTTTACAGTTCAAAACAGCGAGAGGGGAGCAGGGTTTTCTCAGTTTAAAACTGCGAGAGGTGAACAGGATTTTCACAGTTTAAGACAACGAGAGGGGAGCAGGTTTTTCACAGTTTAAAACAGCGAGAGGAGAGCAGGAATTTCACAGTTTAAAACAGCCAGAGGAGAGCAGGGTTTTCACAGTTTAAAACAACGAGTGGTGAGAAGGTTTTTCACAGTTTAAAACACCTAGAGGAGTGCAGGAATTTCAGTTTAAAACAGCGAGAGGAGAGGAGGTTTTTCACAGTTTAAAACAGCGAGAGGAGAGCAAGTTTTTCACAGTTTAAAACTGCGAGAGGAGAGCAGGGTTTTCACAGTTTAAAACAATGAATGGTGCGAAGGATTTAAACAGTTTAAAACAGCGAGATGGGAGCAGGCTTCTCACAGTTTAAAACAACGAGAGTAGAGCAGGGTTTTCATTGTTCATAACAGCGAGAGGAGAGCAGTTTTTTCACAGTTTAAAACAGCGAGAGGAGAACAGGTTTTTCACAGTTTAAAACAGCGATAGGAGAGAAGTTTTTTCACAGTTTAAAACAGCGAGAGGAGAACAGGGTTTTCACAGTTAAAAACAGCGAGAGGAGAGCAGGTTTTTCCGTTTAAAAAAGCAAGAGGTGAGCAGGGTTTTCACAGTTTTAAACATCGAGAGGAAAGCTAGTTTTTCACAGTTTAAAACAGCGAGAGGAGAGCAGGTTTTTCACAGTTCAAAACAGCGAGAGGAGAGCAAGTTTTTCACAGTTTGAAACAGTGAGAGGAGAGCAGGGTTTTTACAGTTTAAAACAGCGAGAGGAGAGCAGGGTTTTTACAGTTTTAAACAACGAGAGGAAAGCAGGTTTTTCACAGTTTAAAACAGCAAGAGGAGAGCAGTGTTTTCACAGTTTAAAACAGCGAGAGGAGAGCAGGAATTTCACAGTTTAAAACAGCGAGAGGAGAGCAGTAATTTCATAGTTTAAAACAGCGAGAGGAGAGCAGCAATTTCACAGTTTAAAACAGTGAGAGGAGAGCGGGGTTTTCACAGTTTAAAACAGCGAGAGGAGAGCAGGAATTTCACAGTTTAAAACAGCGAGAGGAGAGCAGGGTTTTCACAATATAAAACAGCGAGAGAAGAGCAGGAATTTTACAGTTCAAAACAGCGAGAGGGGAGCAGGGTTTTCACTGTTTAAAACAGCGAGAGGAGAGCAGGAATTTCACAGTTTAAAACAGCAAGAGGTGAGCAGGGTTTTCACAGTTTAAAACAGCGAGAGGGGAGCAGGGTTTTCACATTTTAAAACAGCGATAGGACAGCTGGGGATTCACTGTTTAAAACAGCGAGAGGAAGCATGAATTTCACAGTTTAAAAAAGCGAGAGGTGAGCAGGAATTTCACAGTTTAAAACAGCGCAGGAGAGCATGTTTTTCAAAGTTTAAAACAGCGAGAGGAGAGCAGGGATTTTCACAGTATGCAACAGCGAGAGCAGAGCAGGTTTTTCACAGTTTAAAACAACGTTTGGTGAGCAGGATTTTCACTGTTTAAAAAAGCGAGAGGTGAGCAGGGTTCTCACAGTTTAAAACAGCGAGAGGTGAGCAGGAATTTCACAGTTAAAAACAGCGAGATGAGAGCAGGGTTTTCAAAGTTTAAAACAGCGAGAGGAAAGCAGTGTTTTCAAAGTTTAAAAAAGCGAGAGGAAGCATGAATTTCACAGTTTAAAAAAGCGAGAGGTGAGCAGGAATTTCACAGTTTAAAACAGCGCAGGAGAGCATGTTTTTCACAGTTTAAAACAGCGAGAGGAGAGCAGGAATTTCACAGTTTAAAACAGCGAGAGGAGAGCAGGAATTTCACAGTTTAAAACAGCGAGAGGAGAGCAGGGATTTCACAGTTTAAAACAGCGAGAGGAGAGCAGGAATTTCACAGTTTAAAACAGCAAGAGGCGAGCTGGGTTTTCACAGTTTAAAACAGCGAGATGAGAGCAGGGTTTTCACAGTTTAAAACAGCGATAGGACCGCTGGGGATTCACAGATTAAAACAGCGAGAGGGGAGCAGGATTTTCACAGTTTAAAACTGCGAGAGGCAGGCAGGGTTTCACAGTTTTAAACAGCTAGAGGTGACCAGGGTTTTCACAGTTTAAAACAGCGAGAGGAGAGCAGGGTTTTCTCAGTTTAAAACAGCGAGAGGAGAGCAGGAATTTCACAGTTTAAAACAGCGAGAGGAGAGCAGATTTTTCACAGATTAAAACAGCCAGAGGAGAGCAATTTTTTCACAGTTTAAAATAGCGAGAGGAGAGCCTGGTTTTCACAGTTTAAAACAGCGAGTGGTGAGCAGGTTTTTCACAGTTTAAAACAGCGAGAGGAGAGCAGGAATTTCACAGTTTAAAACAGCGAGAGGAGAGGAGGTTTTTCACAGTTTAAAACAGCGATAGGAGAGCCTGGTTTTCACAGTTTAAAACAGCGAGAGGAGAGCAGGAATTTCACAGTTTAAAACAGCCAGTGGAGAGCAGGGTTTTCACAGTTTAAAACAACGAGTGGTGAGCAGGTTTTTCACAGTTTAAAACAGCGAGAGGAGAGCAGGAATTGCACCGTTTAAAACAGCGAGAGGAGAGGAGGTTTTTCACAGTTTAAAACAGCGAGAGGAGAGCAAGTTTTTCACATTTTAAAACTGCGAGAGGAGAGCAGGAATTTCACAGTTTAAAACAATGAATGGTGCGAAGGATTTAAACAGTTTAAAACAGCGAGATGGGAGCAGGTTTCTCACAGTTTAAAACAACGAGAGTAGAGCAGGGTTTTCAAAGTTCATAACAGCGAGAGGAGAGCAGTTTTTTCACAGTTTAAAACAGCGAGAGGAGAACAGGTTTTTCACAGTTTAAAACAGCGATAGGAGAGAAGTTTTTCACAGTTTAAAACAGCGAGAGGAGAACAGGGTTTTCACAGTTAAAAACAGCGAGAGGAGAGCAGGTTTTTCCGTTTAAAAAAGCAAGAGGTGAGCAGGGTTTTCACAGTTTTAAACATCGAGAGGAAAGCTAGTTTTTCACAGTTTAAAACAGCGAGAGGAGAGCAGGTTTTTCACAGTTCAAAACAGCGAGAGGAGAGCAAGTTTTTCACAGTTTGAAACAGTGAGAGGAGAGCAGGGTTTTTACAGTTTAAAACAGCGAGAGGAGAGCAGGGTTTTTACAGTTTTAAACAACGAGAGGAACGCAGGTTTTTCACAGTTTAAAACAGCAAGAGGAGAGCAGTGTTTTCACAGTTTAAAACAGCGAGAGGAGAGCAGGAATTTCACAGTTTAAAACAGCGAGAGGAGAGCAGTAATTTCACAGTTTAAAACAGCGAGAGGAGAGCAGGAATTTCACAGTTTAAAACAGCGAGAGGAGAGCAGGAATTTCACAGTTTAAAACAGCGAGAGGAGAGCAGGGTTTTCACAATATAAAACAGCGAGAGAAGAGCAGGAATTTTACAGTTCAAAACAGCGAGAGGTGAGCAGGGTTTTCTCAGTTTAAAACTGCGAGAGGTGAACAGGATTTTCACAGTTTAAGACAACGAGAGTGGAGCAGGTTTTTCACAGTTTAAAACAACAAGAGGTGAGCAGGTTTTTCACAGTTTAAAAAAGCGAGAGGAAGAATGAATTTCACAGTTTAAAACAGCGAGAGGAGAGCCGGAATTTCACAGTTTAAAACAGCGAGAGGAGAGCAGGGATTTCACAGTTATAAACAGCGAGTGGAGAGCAGGAATTTCACAGTTTAAAACAGCGAGAGGAGAGCAGGGTTTTCACAATATAAAACAGCGAGAGAAGAGCAAGAATTTTACAGTTCAAAACAGCGAGAGGGGAACAGGTTTTTCACTGTTTAAAACAGCGAGAGGAGAGCAGGAATTTCACAGTTTAAAACAACAAGAGGTGAGCAGGGTTTTCACAGTTTGAAACAGCGAGAGGGGAGCAGGATTTTCACATTTGAAACAGCGAGAGGAGAGCAGGTTTTTCACAGTTCAAAACAGCGAGAGGAGAGCAGATTTTTCACAGTTTAAAACAGCGAGAGGAGAGCAGGGATTTTCACAGTATACAACAGCGAGAGGAGAGCAGGTTTTTCACAGTTTAAAACAGCGAGAGGAAAGCAATGTTTTCACTGTTTAAAACAGCGAGAGGGGAGCAGGGTTTTCACATTTGAAACAGCGAGAGGAGAGCAGGTTTTTCACAGTTCAAAACAGCGAGAGGAGAGCAGGTTTTTCACAGTTTAAAACAGCGAGAGGTGAGCAGGAATTTCACAGTTTAAAACAGCGAGAGGAGAGCAGGAATTTCACAGTTTAAAACAGCGAGAGGAGAGCAGGGTTTTCAAAGTTTAAAACAGCGAGAGGATAGCAGGGTTTTCACAGTTTAAAACAGCGAGAGGAGAGCAGGAATGTCACAGTTTAAAACAGCGAGAGGAGAGCAGGGTTTTCACAGTTTAAAACAGCGAGAGGAGAGCAGGGTTTTCACAGTTTAAAACAGCGAGAGGAGAGCAGGTTTTTCACAGTTCAACACAGCAAGAGGTGAGCAGGGATATCACAGTTTTAAACAGCGAGAGGAAAGCAGGTTTTTCACAGTTTAAAACAGCGAGAGGAGAGCAGGGTTTTCAAAGTTTAAAACAGCGAGAGGAGAGCAGGAATTTCACAGTTTAAAACAGCGAGAGGAGAGCAGATTTTTCACAGATTAAAACAGCGAGAGGAGAGCTATTTTTTCACCGTTTAAAACAGCGAGAGGAGAGCGGCGATTTCACAGTTTAAAACAGCGATAGGGGAGCATTGTTTTCACAGTTTAAAACAGCGAGAGGAGAGCAGGAATTTCACAGTTTAAAACAGCCAGAGGAGAGCAGGGTTTTCACAGTTTAAAACAACGAGTGGTGAGCAGGTTTTTCACAGTTTAAAACACCGAGAGGAGAGCAGGAATTTCAGTTTAAAACAGCGAGAGGAGAGGAGGTTTTTCACAGTTTAAAACAGCGAGAGGAGAGCAAGTTTTTCACAGTTTAAAACTGCGAGAGGAGAGCAGGGTTTTCACAGTTTAAAACAATGAATGGTGCGAAGGATTTAAACAGTTTAAAACAGCGAGATGGGAGCAGGTTTCTCACAGTTTAAAACAGCGAGAGAAGAGCAAGAATTTTACAGTTCAAAACAGCGAGAGGGGAGCAGGGTTTTCACTGTTTAAAACAGCGAGAGGAGAGCAGGAATTTCACAGTTTAAAACAACAAGAGGTGAGCAGGGTTTTCACAGTTTAAAACAGCGAGAGGGGAGCAGGATTTTCACATTTGAAACAGCGAGAGGAGAGCAGGTTTTTCACAGTTCAAAACAGCGAGAGGAGAGCAGATTTTTCACAGTTTAAAACAGCGAGAGGAGAGCAGGGATTTTCACAGTATACAACAGCGAGAGGAGAGCAGGCTTTTCACAGTTTAAAACAGCGAGAGGAAAGCAATGTTTTCACTGTTTAAAACAGCGAGAGGGGAGCAGGGTTTTCACATTTGAAACAGCGAGAGGAGAGCAGGTTTTTCACAGTTCAAAACAGCGAGAGGAGAGCAGGTTTTTCACAGTTTAAAACAGCGAGAGGTGAGCAGGAATTTCACAGTTTAAAACAGCGAGAGGAGAGCAGGAATTTCACAGTTTAAAACAGCGAGAGGAGAGCAGTAATTTCACAGTTTAAAACAGCGAGAGGAGAGCAGGAATTTCACAGTTTAAAACAGCGAGAGGAGAGCGGGGTTTTCACAGTTTAAAACAGCGAGAGGAGAGCAGGAATTTCACAGTTTAAAACAGCGAGAGGAGAGCAGGGTTTTCACAATATAAAACAGCGAGAGGAGAGCAGGAATTTTACAGTTCAAAACAGCGAGAGGGGAGCAGGGTTTTCACTGTTTAAAACAGCGAGAGGAGAGCAGGAATTTCACAGTTTAAAACAGCAAGAGGTGAGCATGGTTTTCACAGTTTAAAACAGCGAGAGGAGAGCTGGGTTTTCACAGTTTAAAACAGCGAGAGGAGAGCAGGGTTTTCACAGTTTAAAACAGCGATAGGAGAGCAGGGTTTTCACAGTTTAAAACAGCGATAGGACAGCTGGGGATTCACTGTTTAAAACAGCGAGAGGAAGCATGTTTTTCACAGTTTAAAACAGCGAGAGGAGAGCAGGTTTTTCACAGTTCAAAACAGCGAGAGGAGAGCAAGTTTTTCACAGTTTGAAACAGTGAGAGGAGAGCAGGGTTTTTACAGTTTAAAACAGCGAGAGGAGAGCAGGGTTTTTACAGTTTTAAACAACGAGAGGAACGCAGGTTTTTCACAGTTTAAAACAGCAAGAGGAGAGCAGTGTTTTCACAGTTTAAAACAGCGAGAGGAGAGCAGGAATTTCACAGTTTAAAACAGCGAGAGGAGAGCAGATTTTTCACAGATTAAAACAGCGAGAGGAGAGCTATTTTTTCACAGTATACAACAGCGAGAGGAGAGCAGGCTTTTCACAGTTTAAAACAGCGAGAGGAAAGCATTGTTTTCACTGTTTAAAACAGCGAGAGGGGAGCAGGGTTTTCACATTTGAAACAGCGAGAGGAGAGCAGGTTTTTCACAGTTCAAAACAGCGAGAGGAGAGCAGGTTTTTCACAGTTTAAAACAGCGAGAGGTGAGCAGGAATTTCACAGTTTAAAACAGCGAGAGGAGAGCAGGAATTTCACAGTTTAAAACAGCGAGAGGAGAGCAGTAATTTCACAGTTTAAAACAGCGAGAGGAGAGCAGGAATTTCACAGTTTAAAACAGCGAGAGGAGAGCGGGGTTTTCACAGTTTAAAACAGCGAGAGGAGAGCAGGAATTTCACAGTTTAAAACAGCGAGAGGAGAGCAGGGTTTTCACAATATAAAACAGCGAGAGGAGAGCAGGAATTTTACAGTTCAAAACAGCGAGAGGGGAGCAGGGTTTTCACTGTTTAAAACAGCGAGAGGAGAGCAGGAATTTCACAGTTTAAAACAGCAAGAGGTGAGCATGGTTTTCACAGTTTAAAACAGCGAGAGGAGAGCTGGGTTTTCAAAGTTTAAAACAGCGAGAGGAGAGCAGGGTTTTCACAGTTTAAAACAGCGATAGGAGAGCAGGGTTTTCACAGTTTAAAACAGCGATAGGACAGCTGGGGATTCACTGCTTAAAACAGCGAGAGGAAGCATGTTTTTCACAGTTTAAAACAGCGAGAGGAGAGCAGGTTTTTCACAGTTCAAAACAGCGAGAGGAGAGCAAGTTTTTCACAGTTTGAAACAGTGAGAGGAGAGCAGGGTTTTCACAGTTTTAAACAGCTAGAGGTGACCAGGGTTTTCACAGTTTAAAACAGCGAGAGGAGAGCAGGAATTTCACAGTTTAAAACAGCGAGAGGAGAGCAGATTTTCCACAGATTAAAACAGCCAGAGGAGAGCAATTTTTTCACAGTTTAAAACAGCGAGAGGAGAGCGGCGATTTCACAGTTTAAAACAGCGATAGGAGAGCCTGGTTTTCACAGTTTAAAACAGCGAGAGGAGAGCAGGAATTTCACAGTTTAAAACAGCCAGTGGAGAGCAGGGTTTTCACAGTTCAAAACAGCGAGAGGAGAGCAGGTTTTTCACAGCTTAAAACAGCGAGAGGTGAGCAGGAATTTCACAGTTTAAAACAGCGAGAGGAGAGCAGGAATTTCACAGTTTAAAACAGCGAGAGGAGAGCAGGGTTTTCAAAGTTTAAAACAGCGAGAGGATAGCAGGGTTTTCACAGTTTAAAACAGCGAGAGGAGAGCAGGAATGTCACAGTTTAAAACAGCGAGAGGAGAGCAGGGTTTTCACAGTTTAAAACAGCGAGAGGAGAGCAGGGTTTTCACAGTTTAAAACAGCGAGAGGAGAGCAGGTTTTTCACAGTTCAACACAGCAAGAGGTGAGCAGGGATATCACAGTTTTAAACAGCGAGAGGAAAGCAGGTTTTTCACAGTTTAAAACAGCGAGAGGAGAGCAGGGTTTTCAAAGTTTAAAACAGCGAGAGGAGAGCAGGAATTTCACAGTTTAAAACAGCGAGAGGAGAGCAGATTTTTCACAGATTAAAACAGCGAGAGGAGAGCTATTTTTTCACCGTTTAAAACAGCGAGAGGAGAGCGGCGATTTCACAGTTTAAAACAGCGATAGGGGAGCATTGTTTTCACAGTTTAAAACAGCGAGAGGAGAGCAGGAATTTCACAGTTTAAAACAGCCAGAGGAGAGCAGGGTTTTCACAGTTTAAAACAACGAGTGGTGAGCAGGTTTTTCACAGTTTAATACACCGAGAGGAGAGCAGGAATTTCAGTTTAAAACAGCGAGAGGAGAGGAGGTTTTTCACAGTTTAAAACAGTGAGAGGAGAGCAAGTTTTTCACAGTTTAAAACTGCGAGAGGAGAGCAGGGTTTTCACAGTTTAAAACAATGAATGGTGCGAAGGATTTAAACAGTTTAAAACAGCGAGATGGGAGCAGGTTTCTCACAGTTTAAAACAACGAGAGTAGAGCAGGGTTTTCAAAGTTCATAACAGCGAGAGGAGAGCAGTTTTTTCACAGTTTAAAACAGCGAGAGGAGAACAGGTTTTTCACAGTTTAAAACAGCGATAGGAGAGCAGTTTTTTCACAGTTTAAAACAGCGAGAGGAGAACAGGGTTTTCACAGTTTTAAACAGCGAGAGGAGAGCAGGTTTTTCCATTTTAAAAAGCAAGAGGTGAGCAGGGTTTTCTCAGTTTTAAACATCGAGAGGAAAGCTGGTTTTTCACAGTTTAAAACAGCGAGAGGAGAGCAGGTTTTTCACAGTTCAAAACAGCGAGAGGAGAGCAAGTTTTTCACAGTTTGAAACAGTGAGAAGAGAGCAGGGTTTTTACAGTTTAAAACAGCGAGAGAAGAGCAGGGTTTTTACAGTTTTAAACAACGAGAGGAAAGCAGGTTTTTCACAGTTTAAAACAGCAAGAGGAGAGCAGTGTTTTCACAGTTTAAAACAGCGAGAGGAGAGCAGGAATTTCACAGTTTAAAACAGCGAGAGGAGAGCAGTAATTTCACAGTTTAAAACAGCGAGAGGAGAGCAGGAATTTCACAGTTTAAAACAGCGAGAGGAGAGCGGGGTTTTCACAGTTTAAAACAGCGAGAGGAGAGCAGGAATTTCACAGTTTAAAACAGCGAGAGGAGAGCAGGGTTTTCACAATATAAAACAGCGAGAGGAGAGCAGGAATTTTACAGTTCAAAACAGCGAGAGGGGAGCAGGGTTTTCACTGTTTAAAACAGCGAGAGGAGAGCAGGAATTTCACAGTTTAAAACAGCAAGAGGTGAGCAGGGTTTTCACAGTTTAAAACAGCGAGAGGAGAGCAGGGTTTTCACAGTTTAAAACAGCGAGAGGAGAGCAGGGTTTTCACAGTTTAAAACAGCGATAGGAGAGCAGGGTTTTCACAGTTTAAAACAGCGATAGGACAGCTGGGGATTCACTGTTTAAAACAGCGAGAGGAAGCATGTTTTTCACAGTTTAAAACAGCGAGAGGAGAGCAGGAATTTCACAGTTTAAAACAGCGACAGGAGAGCAGATTTTTCACAGTTTAAAACAGCGAGAGGAGAGCAGGGATTTTCACAGTATACAACAGCGAGAGCAGAGCAGGTTTTTCACAGTTTAAAACAACGTTTGGTGAGCAGGATTTTCACTGTTTAAAAAAGCGAGAGGTGAGCAGGGTTCTCACAGTTTAAAACAGCGAGAGGTGAGCAGGTTTTTCACAGTTTAAAACAGCGAGATGAGAGCAGGGTTTTCAAAGTTTAAAACAGCGAGAGGAAAGCAGTGTTTTCAAAGTTTTAAAAAGCGAGAGGAAGCATGAATTTCACAGTTTAAAAAAGCGAGAGGTGAGCAGGAATTTCACAGTTTAAAACAGCGCAGGAGAGCATGTTTTTCACAGTTTAAAACAGCGAGAGGAGAGCAGGAATTTCACAGTTTAAAACAGCGAGAGGAGAGCAGGAATTTCACAGTTTAAAACAGCGAGAGGAGAGCAGGAATTTCACAGTTTAAAACAGCGAGAGGAGACCAGGGTTTTCACTGTTTAAAACAGCGAGAGGAGAGCACGAATTTCACAGTTTAAAACAGCAAGAGGCGAGCTGGGTTTTCACAGTTTAAAACAGCGAGAGGTGAGCAGGGTTTTCACAGTTTAAAACAGCGATAGGACCGCTGGGGATTCACAGATTAAAACAGCGAGAGGGGAGCAGGATTTTCACAGTTTAAAACAGCGAGAGGAGAGCAGATTTTTCACAGATTAAAACAGCCAGAGGAGAGCAATTTTTTCACAGTTTAAAACAGCGAGAGGAGAGCCTGGTTTTCACAGTTTAAAACAGCGAGAGGAGAGCGGCGATTTTACAGTTTAAAACAGCGATAGGAGAGTAGTGTTTTCACAGTTTAAAACAGCGAGAGGAATGCAGGAATTTCACAGTTTAAAACAGCCAGTGGAGAGCAGGGTTTTCACAGTTTAAAACATCGAGAGGAGAGCAGGAATTTCACAGTTTAAAACAGCGAGAGGAGAGGTGGTTTTTCACAGTTTAAAACAGCGAGAGGAGAGCAAGTTTTTCACATTTTAAAACTGCGAGAGGAGAGCAGGAATTTCACAGTTTAAAACAATGAATGGTGCGAAGGATTTAAACTTTTTAAAACAGCGAGATGGGAGCAGGTTTCTCACAGTTTAAAACAACGAGAGTAGAGCAGGGTTTTCAAAGTTCATAACACCGAGAGGAGAGCAGTTTTTTCACAGTTTAAAACAGCGAGAGGGGAACAGGTTTTTCACAGTTTAAAACAGCGATAGGAGAGAAGTTTTTTCACAGTTTAAAACAGCGAGAGGAGAACAGGGTTTTCACAGTTAAAAACAGCAAGAGGTGAGCAGGTTTTTCACAGTTTAAAACAGCGAGAGGAGAGCAGGGTTTTCACAGTTTAAAACAGCGATGGGGCAGCTGGGGATTCACTGTTTAAAACAGCGAGAGGAAGCATGAATTTCACAGTTTAAAAAAGCGAGAGGTGAGCAGGAATTTCACAGTTTAAAACAGCGCAGGAGAGCTTTTTTTTCAAAGTTTAAAACAGCGAGAGGAGAGCAGGAATTTCACAGTTTAAAACAGCGACAGGAGAGCAGATTTTTCACAGTTTAAAACAGCGAGAGGAGAGCAGGGATTTTCACAGTATACAACAGCGAGAGCAGAGCAGGTTTTTCACAGTTTAAAACAACGTTTGGTGAGCAGGATTTTCACTGTTTAAAAAAGCGAGAGGTGAGCAGGGTTCTCACAGTTTAAAACAACGAGAGGTGAGCAGGTTTTTCACAGTTTAAAACAGCGACAGGAGAGCAGATTTTTCACAGTTTAAAACAGCGAGAGTAGAGCAGGGATTTTCACAGTATACAACAGCGAGAGCAGAGCAGGTTTTTCACAGTTTAAAACAACGAGAGGAGAGCAGGAATTTCACAGTTTAAAACAGCGAGAGGAGAGCAGGGTTTTCACAATATAAAACAGCGAGAGAAGAGCAGGAATTTTACAGTTCAAAACAGCGAGAGGGGAGCAGGCTTTTCACTGTTTAAAACAGCGAGAGGAGAGCAGGAATTTCACCGTTTAAAACAGCAAGAGGTGAGCAGGGTTTTCACAGTTTAAAACAGCGAGAGGAGAGCAGGGTTTTCACAGTTTAAAACAGCGATAGGACAGCTGGGGATTCACTGTTTCAAACAGCGAGAGGAAGCATGAATTTCACAGTTTAAAAAAGCGACAGGTGAGCAGGAATTTCACAGTTTAAAACAGCGCAGGAGAGCATGTTTTTCAAAGTTTAAAACAGCGAGAGGAGAGCAGGAATTTCACAGTTTAAAACAGCGACAGGAGAGCAGATTTTTCACAGTTTAAAACAGCGAGAGGAGAGCAGGGATTTTCACAGTATACAACAGCGAGAGCAGAGCAGGTTTTTCACAGTTTAAAACAACGTTTGGTGAGCAGGATTTTCACTGTTTAAAAAAGCGAGAGGTGAGCAGGGTTCTCACAGTTTAAAACAGCGAGAGGTGAGCAGGAATTTCACAGTTTAAAACAGCGAGATGAGAGCAGGGTTTTCAAAGTTTAAAACAGCGAGAGGAAAGCAGTGTTTTCAAAGTTTAAAAAAGCGAGAGGAAGCATGAATTTCACAGTTTAAAAAAGCGAGAGGTGAGCAGGAATTTCACAGTTTAAAACAGCGCAGGAGAGCATGTTTTTCACAGTTTAAAACAGCGAGAGGAGAGCAGGAATTTCACAGTTTAAAACAGCGAGAGGAGAGCAGGAATTTCACAGTTTAAAACAGCGAGAGGAGAGCAGGAATTTCACAGTTTAAAACAGCGAGAGGAGAGCAGGAATTTCACAGTTTAAAACAGCGAGAGGAGAGCAGGGATTTCACTGTTTAAAACAGCGATAGGACCGCTGGGGATTCACAGATTAAAACAGCCAGAGGGGAGCAGTATTTTCACAGTTTAAAACTGCGAGAGGCAGGCAGGGTTTCACAGTTTTAAACAGCTAGAGGTGACCAGGGTTTTCACAGTTTAAAACAGCGAGAGGAGAGCAGGAATTTCACAGTTTAAAACAGCGAGAGGAGAGCAGATTTTTCACAGATTAAAACAGCCAGAGGAGAGCAATTTTTTCACAGTTTAAAACAGCGAGAGGAGAGCGGCGATTTCACAGTTTAAAACAGCGATAGGAGAGCCTGGTTTTCACAGTTTAAAACAGCGAGAGGAGAGCAGGAATTTCACAGTTTAAAACAGCCAGTGGAGAGCAGGGTTTTCACAGTTTAAAACAACGAGTGGTGAGCAGGTTTTTCACAGTTTAAAACAGCGAGAGGAGAGCAGGAATTTCACAGTTTAAAACAGCGAGAGGAGAAGAGGTTTTTCACAGTTTAAAACAGCGAGAGGAGAGCAAGTTTTTCACATTTTAAAACTGCGAATGGAGAGCAGGAATTTCACAGTTTAAAACAATGAGTGGTGAGAAGGATTTAAACAGTTTAAAACAGCGAGATGGGAGCAGGTTTCTCACAGTTTAAAACAACGAGAGTAGAGCAGGTGTTTCAAAGTTCATAACACCGAGAGGTGAGCAGTTTTTTCACAGTTTAAAACAGCGAGAGGGGAACAGGTTTTTCACAATTTAAAACAGCGATAGGAGAGAAGTTTTTTCACAGTTTAAACCAGCGAGAGGAGAACAGGGTTTTCACAGTTAAAAACAGCGAGAGGAGAGCAGGTTTTTCCGTTTAAAAAAGCAAGAGGTGAGCAGGGTTTTCACAGTTTTAAACATCGAGAGGAAAGCTAGTTTTTCACAGTTTAAAACAGCGAGAGGAGAGCAGGTTTTTCACAGTTCAAAACAGCGAGAGGAGAGCAAGTTTTTCACAGTTTGAAACAGTGAGAGGAGAGCAGGGTTTTTACAGTTTAAAACAGCGAGAGGAGAGCAGGGTTTTTACAGTTTTAAACAACGAGAGGAACGCAGGTTTTTCACAGTTTAAAACAGCAAGAGGAGAGCAGTGTTTTCACAGTTTAAAACAGCGAGAGGAGAGCAGGAATTTCACAGTTTAAAACAGCGAGAGGAGAGCAGTAATTTCACAGTTTAAAACAGTGAGAGGAGAGCAGGAATTTCACAGTTTAAAACAGCGAGAGGAGAGCGGGGTTTTCACAGTTTAAAACAGCGAGAGGAGAGCAGGAATTTCACAGTTTAAAACAGCGAGAGGAGAGCAGGGTTTTCACAATATAAAACAGCGAGAGAAGAGCAGGAATTTTACAGTTCAAAACAGCGAGAGGGGAGCAGGGTTTTCACTGTTTAAAACAGCGAGAGGAGAGCAGGAATTTCACAGTTTAAAACAGCAAGAGGTGAGCAGGGATTTCACAGTTTAAAACAGCGAGAGGAGAGCAGGGTTTTCACAGTTTAAAACAGCGATAGGACAGCTGGGGATTCAATGTTTAAAACAGCGAGAGGAAGCATGAATTTCACAGTTTAAAAAAGCGAGAGGTGAGCAGGAATTTCACAGTTTAAAACAGCGCAGGAGAGCATGTTTTTCAAAGTTTAAAACAGCGAGAGGTGAGCAGGAATTTCACAGTTTAAAACAGCGAGAGGAGAGCAGATTTTTCACAGTTTAAAACAGCGAGAGGAGAGCAGGGATTTTCACAGTATACAACAGCGAGAGCAGAGCAGGTTTTTCACAGTTTAAAACAACGTTTGGTAAGCAGGATTTTCACTGTTTAAAAAAGCGAGAGGTGAGCAGGGTTCTCACAGTTTAAAACAGCGAGAGGTGAGCAGGTTTTTCACAGTTTAAAACAGCGAGATGAGAGCAGGGTTTTCAAAGTTTAAAACAGCGAGAGGAAAGCAGTGTTTTCAAAGTTTAAAAAAGCGAGAGGAAGCATGAATTTCACAGTTTAAAAAAGCGAGAGATGAGCAGGAATTTCACAGTTAAAAACAGCGCAGGAGAGCATGTTTTTCACAGTTTAAAACAGCGAGAGGAGAGCAGGAATTTCACAGTTTAAAACAGCGAGAGGAGAGCAGGAATTTCACAGTTTAAAACAGCGAGAGGAGAGCAGGAATTTCACAGTTTAAAACAGTGAGAGGAGAGCAGGTTTTTCACAGTTCAAAACAGCGAGAGGAGAGCAAGTTTTTCACAGTTTGAAACAGTGAGAGGAGAGCAGGGTTTTTACAGTTTAAAACAGCGAGAGGAGAGCAGGGTTTTTACAGTTTTAAACAACGAGAGGAACGCAGGTTTTTCACAGTTTAAAACAGCAAGAGGAGAGCAGTGTTTTCACAGTTTAAAACAGCGAGATGAGAGCAGTAATTTCACAGTTTAAAACAGCGAGAGGAGAGCAGGAATTTCACAGTTTAAAACAGCGAGAGGAGAGCGGGGTTTTCACAGTTTAAAACAGCGAGAGGAGAGCAGGAATTTCACAGTTTAAAACAGCGAGAGGAGAGCAGGGTTTTCACAATATAAAACAGCGAGAGAAGAGCAGGAATTTTACAGTTCAAAACAGCGAGAGGGGAGCAGGGTTTTCTCAGTTTAAAACTGCGAGAGGTGAACAGGATTTTCACAGTTTAAGACAACGAGAGGGGAGCAGGTTTTTCACAGTTTAAAACAACAAGAGGTGAGCAGGTTTTTCACAGTTTAAAAAAGCGAGAGGAAGAATGAATTTCACAGTTTAAAACAGCGAGAGGAGAGCCGGAATTTCACAGTTTAAAACAGCGAGAGGAGAGCAGGGATTTCACAGTTATAAACAGCGAGTGGAGAGCAGGAATTTCACAGTTTAAAACAGCGAGAGGAGAGCAGGGTTTTCACAATATAAAACAGCGAGAGAAGAGCAAGAATTTTACAGTTCAAAACATCGAGAGGGGAGCAGGGTTTTCACTGTTTAAAACAGCGAGAGGAGAGCAGGAATTTCACAGTTTAAAACAACAAGAGGTGAGCAGGGTTTTCACTGTTTGAAACAGCGAGAGGGGAGCAGGATTTTCACATTTGAAACAGCGAGAGGAGAGCAGGTTTTTCACAGTTCAAAACAGCGAGAGGAGAGCAGATTTTTCACAGTTTAAAACAGCGAGAGGAGAGCAGGGATTTTCACAGTATACAACAGCGAGAGGAGAGCAGGCTTTTCACAGTTTAAAACAGCGAGAGGAAAGCAATGTTTTCACTGTTTAAAACAGCGAGAGGGGAGCAGGGTTTTCACATTTGAAACAGCGAGAGGAGAGCAGGTTTTTCACAGTTCAAAACAGCGAGAGGAGAGCAGGTTTTTCACAGTTTAAAACAGCGAGAGGTGAGCAGGAATTTCACAGTTTAAAACAGCGAGAGGAGAGCAGGAATTTCACAGTTTAAAACAGCGAGAGGAGAGCAGGGTTTTCAAAGTTTAAAACAGCGAGAGGATAGCAGGGTTTTCACAGTTTAAAACAGCGAGAGGAGAGCAGGAATGTCACAGTTTAAAACAGCGAGAGGAGAGCAGGGTTTTCACAGTTTAAAACAGCGAGAGGAGAGCAGGGTTTTCACAGTTTAAAACAGCGAGAGGAGAGCAGGTTTTTCACAGTTCAACACAGCAAGAGGTGAGCAGGGATATCACAGTTTTAAACAGCGAGAGGAAAGCAGGTTTTTCACAGTTTAAAACAGCGAGAGGAGAGCAGGGTTTTCAAAGTTTAAAACAGCGAGAGGAGAGCAGGAATTTCACAGTTTAAAACAGCGAGAGGAGAGCAGATTTTTCACAGATTAAAACAGCGAGAGGAGAGCTATTTTTTCACCGTTTAAAACAGCGAGAGGAGAGCGGCGATTTCACAGTTTAAAACAGCGATAGGGGAGCATTGTTTTCACAGTTTAAAACAGCGAGAGGAGAGCAGGAATTTCACAGTTTAAAACAGCCAGAGGAGAGCAGGGTTTTCACAGTTTAAAACAACGAGTGGTGAGCAGGTTTTTCACAGTTTAAAACACCGAGAGGAGAGCAGGAATTTCAGTTTAAAACAGCGAGAGGAGAGGAGGTTTTTCACAGTTTAAAACAGCGAGAGGAGATCAAGTTTTTCACAGTTTAAAACTGCGAGAGGAGAGCAGGGTTTTCACAGTTTAAAACAATGAATGGTGCGAAGGATTTAAACAGTTTAAAACAGCGAGATGGGAGCAGGTTTCTCACAGTTTAAAACAACGAGAGTAGAGCAGGGTTTTCAAAGTTCATAACAGCGAGAGGAGAGCAGTTTTTTCACAGTTTAAAACAGCGAGAGGAGAACAGGTTTTCACAGTTTAAAACAGCGATAGGAGAGCAGTTTTTTCACAGTTTAAAACAGCGAGAGGAGAACAGGGTTTTCACAGTTTTAAACAGCGAGAGGAGAGCAGGTTTTTCCGTTTAAAAAAGCAAGAGGTGAGCAGGGTTTTCTCAGTTTTAAACATCGAGAGGAAAGCTGGTTTTTCACAGTTTAAAACAGCGAGAGGAGAGCAGGTTTTTCACAGTTCAAAACAGCGAGAGGAAAGCAAGTTTTTCACAGTTTGAAACAGTGAGAGGAGAGCAGGGTTTTTACAGTTTAAAATAGCGAGAGAAGAGCAGGGTTTTTACAGTTTTAAACAACGAGAGGAAAGCAGGTTTTTACAGTTTAAAACAGCAAGAGGAGAGCAGTGTTTTCACAGTTTAAAACACCGAGAGGAGAGCAGGAATTTCAGAGTTTAAAACAGCGAGAGGAGAGCAGTAATTTCACAGTTTAAAACAGCGAGAGGAGAGCAGGAATTTCACAGTTTAAAACAGCGAGAGGAGAGCGGGGTTTTCACAGTTTAAAACAGCGAGAGGAGAGCAGGAATTTCACAGTTTAAAACAGCGAGAGGAGAGCAGGGTTTTCACAATATAAAACAGCGAGAGGAGAGCAGGAATTTTACAGTTCAAAACAGCGAGAGGGGAGCAGGGTTTTCACTGTTTAAAACAGCGAGAGGAGAGCAGGAATTTCACAGTTTAAAACAGCAAGAGGTGAGCAGGGTTTTCACAGTTTAAAACAGCGAGAGGAGAGCTGGGTTTTCACAGTTTAAAACAGCGAGAGGAGAGCAGGGTTTTCACAGTTTAAAACAGCGATAGGAGAGCAGGGTTTTCACAGTTTAAAACAGCGATAGGACAGCTGGGGATTCACTGTTTAAAACAGCGAGAGGAAGCATGTTTTTCGCAGTTTAAAACAGCGAGAGGAGAGCAGGTTTTTCACAGTTCAAAACAGCGAGAGGAGAGCAAGTTTTTCACAGTTTGAAACAGTGAGAGGAGAGCAGGGTTTTTACAGTTTAAAACAGCGAGAGGAGAGCAGGGTTTTTACAGTTTTAAACAACGAGAGGAACGCAGGTTTTTCACAGTTTAAAACAGCAAGAGGAGAGCAGTGTTTTCACAGTTTAAAACAGCGAGAGGAGAGCAGGAATTTCACAGTTTAAAACAGCGAGAGGAGAGCAGTAATTTCACAGTTTAAAACAGCGAGAGGAGAGCAGGAATTTCACAGTTTAAAACAGCGAGAGGAGAGCGGGGTTTTCACAGTTTAAAACAGCGAGAGGAGAGCAGGAATTTCACAGTTTAAAACAGCGAGAGGAGAGCAGGGTTTTCACAATATAAAACAGCGAGAGAAGAGCAGGAATTTTACAGTTCAAAACAGCGAGAGGGGAGCAGGGTTTTCTCAGTTTAAAACAGCGAGAGGAGAACAGGGTTTTCACAGTTTTATGCAATGAGAGGTGAGCCAGGATTTTGACAGGTTAAAACAGCGAGAGGAGAGCAGGGTCTTCACAGTTTAAAACTGCGAGAGGAGAGCTGGGTTTTCAAAGTTTTAAACAACGAGAGGCGAGCCGGGTTTTCACAGTTTTATGCAATGAGAGGTGAGCCAGGATTTTGACAGGTTAAAACAGCGAGAGGAGAGCAGGGTTTTCACAGTTTCAAACAGCGAGAGGCGAGCAGCAATTTCACAGTTTAAAACAGCGAGAGTAGAGCAGGGTTTTCACAGTTTAAAACCGCGAGAGGAAAGCAGGATTTTCACGGTTCAAAACAGCGAGAGGAGAGCAGGTTTTTCACAGCTTGAAACAGCGAGAGGAGAGCAGGGTTTTCACAGTTTAAAACAGCGAGAGGAGAGAAGGGTTTTCACAGTTTAAAACAGCGAGAGGAGAGCAGGAATTTCACAGTTTTACACAGCCAGAGGAGATCAGGTTTTTCAGAGTTTAAAGCAACGAGTGGTGAGCAGGTTTTTCATAGTTTAAAACAGCCAGAGGAGAGCAGAAATTTCACAGTTTAAAACAGCGAGAGGAGAGCAGAAATTTCACAGTTTAAAACAGCGAGAGGAGAGCAGAAATTTCAGTTTAAAACAGCGAGAGGAAAGCAGAGTTTTTCACAGTTTTAAACAACGAGAGGTGAGCCAGGATTTTCACAGTTTAAAACAGCGAGAGGAAAGCAGGAATTTCACAGTTTAAAACATCGATAGGAGAGCAGTGTTTTCACAGTTTAAAACAGCGAGAGGAAAGCAGGAATTTCACAGTTTAAAACAGCGAGTGGAGAGCAGGAATTTCACAGTTTAAAACAAAGAGAGGTGAGCCAGGATTTTCACAGTTTAAAACAGCAAGAGGAGAGCAGGAATTTCAAAGGTTAAAACAGCGAGAGGAGAGCAGGAATTTCACAGTTTAAAACAGCGAGAGGAGAGCAGGAATTTCACAGTTTAAAACAGTGAGAGGAGAGCAGGGTTTTCACAATATAAAACAGCGAGAGAAGAGCAGGAATTTTATAGTTCATAACAGCGAGAGGGGAGCAGGGTTTTCACTGTTTAAAACAGCGCGAGGAGAGCAGGCATTTCACAGTTTAAAACAGCAAGAGTGAGCAGGGTTTTCACAGTTTAAAACAGCGAGAGGAGAGCAGGGTTTTCACAGTTCAACACAGCAAGAGGTGAGCAGGGATTTCACAGTTTTAAACAGCGATAGGAAAGCAGGTTTTTCACAGTTTAAAACAGCGAGAGGTGAGCAGGGTTTTCAAAGTTTAAAACAGCGAGAGGAGAGCAGGAATTTCACAGTTTAAAACAGCGAGAGGAGAGCAGGGTTTTCAAAGTTTAAAACAGCGAGAGGAGAGCAGGAATTTCACAGTTTAAAACAGCGAGAGGAGAGCAGATTTTTCACAGATTAAAACAGCGAGAGGAAAGCAGGTTTTTCACAGTTTAAAACAGCGAGAGGAGAGCAGCGTTTTCACAGTTTAAAACTGCGAGAGGAGAGCTGGGTTTTCAAAGTTTTAAACAACGTGAGGTGAGCCGGGTTTTCACAGTTTTATGCAATGAGAGGTGAGCCAGGATTTTGTCAGGTTAAAACAGCGAGAGGAGAGCAGAGTTTTCACAGTTTAAAACTGCGAGAGGAGAGCTGGGTTTTCAAAGTTTTAAACAACGAGAGGTGAGCCGGGTTTTCACAGTTTTATGCAATGAGAGGTGAGCCAGGATTTTGACAGGTTAAAACAGCAAGATGGGAGCAGGGTTTTCACAGTTTCAAACAGCGAGAGGCGAGCAGCAATTTCACAGTTTAAAACAGCGAGAGGAGAGCAGGGTTTTCACAGTTTAAAACAGCGAGAGGAAAGCAGGATTTTCACAGTTCAAAACAGCGAGAGGAGAGCAGGTTTTTCTCAGGTTGAAACAGCGAGAGGAGAGCAGGTTTTTCACAGCTTGAAACAGCGAGAGGAGAGCAGGGTTTTCACAGTTTACAACAGTGAGAGGAGAGCAGGAATTTCACAGTTTAACACAGCCAGAGGAGAGCATAAATTTCACAGTTTAAAACCGCGAGAGGAGAGCAGAAATTTCAGTTTAAAACAGCGAGAGGAAGGAGAGTTTTTCACAGTTTTAAACAACAAGAGGTGAGCCAGGATTTTCACAGTTTAAAACATCGAGAGGAAAGCAGGAATTTCACAGTTTAAAACATCGATAGGAGAGCAGTGTTTTCTCAGTTTTAAACAGCGAGAGGAAAGCAGGAATTTCACAGTTTAAAAAAGCGAGAGGAGAGCAGGAATTTCACAGTTTAAAACAGCGAGAGGAGAGCAGGAATTTCAAAGGTTTAAACAGCGAGAGGAGAGCAGGAATTTCACAGTTTAAAAAAGCGAGAGGAGAGCAGGAATTTCACAGTTTAAAACAGCGAGAGGAGAGCAGGAATTTCACAGTTTAAAACAGCGAGAGGAGAGCAGGGTTTTCAAAGTTTAAAACATCGAGAGGAGAGCTGGGTTTTCACAGTTTAAAACAGTGAGAGGAAAACAGTGTTTTCATAGTTTAAAACAGCGAGAGGAAAACAGTGTTTTCTCAGTTCAAAACAGCAAGAGGTGAGCAGTGTTTTAACAGTTTTAAACAGCGAGAGGAGAGCAGGTTTTTCACAGTGCAAAACAACGAGAGGAGAGCAGGGATTTCACAGTTTAAAACAGCGAGAGGAGAGCTGGTTTTTCACAGTTTAAAACAGTGAGAGGAGAGCAACATTTTCACAGTTTAAAACAGCGAGAGGACAGCAGGGTTTTCACAGTTTAAAACAGCGAGAGGAGAGCTGAAATATCACAGTTTAAAACAGCGAGAGGAGAGCAAGTATTTCACAGTTTGAAACAGCGAGAGGAGAGCAGGGTTTTCACAGTTTAAAACCGCGAGAGGAGAGCAGGGTTTTCACAGTTTAAAACAGCGAGAGGACAGCTGGGGATTCACAGTTTAAAAGAAAGGGAGGAGAGCAGGATTTTCACTCTTAAAAACTGCGAGAGGCAGGCGGGGTTTTCACAGTTTTAAACAACGAGAGGTGAGCCGGGTTTTCACAGTTTTAAACAATGAAGGTGAGCCAGGATTTTCACTGTTTAAAACAGTGAGAGGAGAGCAGGAATTTCAAAGGTTAAAACAGCGAGAGGAGAGCTGGAATTTCACAGTTTAAAATAGCGAGTGGACAGCAGGAATTTCACAGTTTAAAACAATGAGTGGTGAGAAGGATTTTCACATTTTAAAACAGCGAGATGGGAGTAGGGTTCTCACAGATTTAAACAACGAGAGGTGAGCCAGGATTTTCACAGTTTAAAACAGCGATAGGAGAGCAGTGTTTTCACAGTTTAAAACAGCGAGAGGAGAGCAGGAGTTTCACAGTTTAAAACAGCGAGAGGAGAGCAGGAATTTCACAATTTAAAAGAGCGATAGGAGAGCAGGAATTTCACAGTTTAAAACACAGAGAGGTGAGCCAGGATTTTCACAGTTTAAAACAGCAAGAGGAGAGCAGGAATTTCACAGGTTAAAACACAGAGAGGTGAGCCAGGATTTTCACAGTTTAAAACAGCGAGAGGAGAGCAGGGTTTTCTAAGTTTAAAACAGCGAGAGGAGAGCTGGGTTTTCACAGTTTAAAACAGTGAGAGGAAAACAGTGTTTTCACAGTTTAAAACAGCGAGAGGAAAACAGTGTTTTCACAGTTCAAAACAGCAAGAGGTGAGCAGGGTTTTCACAGTTTTAAACAGCGAGAGGAGAGCAGGTTTTTCACAGTGTAAAACAGCGAGAGGAGAGCAGGGATTTCACAGTTTAAAACAGCGATAGGAGAGCAGGTTTTTCACAGTTTAAAACAGCAAGAGGAGAGCAGGATTTTCAAAGGTTAAAACAGCGAGAGGAGAGCAGGAATTTCACAGTTTAAAACAGCGAGAGGAGAGCAGGAATTTCACAGTTTAAAACAGTGAGAGGAGAGCAGGGTTTTCACAATATAAAACAGCGAGAGAAGAGCAGGAATTTTACAGTTCATAACAGCGAGAGGGGAGCAGGGTTTTCACTGTTTAAAACAGCGCGAGGAGAGCAGGCATTTCACAGTTTAAAACAGCAAGAGTGAGCAGGGTTTTCACAGTTTAAAACAGCGAGAGGAGAGCAGGGTTTTCACAGTTCAACACAGCAAGAGGTGAGCAGGGATTTCACAGTTTTAAACAGCGATAGGAAAGCAGGTTTTTCACAGTTTAAAACAGCGAGAGGAGAGCAGGATTTTCAAAGTTTAAAACAGCCAGAGGACAGCAGGGTTTTCACAGTTTAAAACAGCGAGAGGAGAGCTGAAATATCACAGTTTAAAACAGCGAGAGGAGAGCAGAGTTTTTCACAGTTTAAAACAGCGAGAGGAGAGCAGGGCTTTCACAGTTTAAAACCGCGAGAGAAGAGCAAGTTTTTCACAGTTTGAAACAGCGAGAGGAGAGCAGGTTTTTCACACTTTTAATCCGCGAGAGGCGAGCAGGTTTTTCACTGTTTAAAACAGCCAGAAGAGAGCAGGGTTTTCACAGTTTAAAACAGCGAGAGGACAGCTGGGGATTCACAGTTTAAAACAAAGGAGGAGAGCAGGATTTTCACACTTAAAAACTGCGAGAGGCAGGCGGGGTTTTCACCGTTTTAAACAATGAAGGTGAGCCAGGATTTTCACTGTTTAAAACAGCGAGACGAGAGCAGGAATTTCACAATTTAAAACAGCGAGAGGAAAGCTGGAATTTCACAGTTTAAAACAGCGAGTGGAGAGCAGGAATTTCACAGCTTAAAACAATGAGTGGTGAGAAGGATTTTCACAGTTTAAAACAGCGAGATGGGAGCAGGGTTCTCACAGATTTAAACAACGAGAGGTGAGACAGGATTTTCACAGATTAAAACAGTGATAGGAGAGCAGTGTTTTCACAGTTTAAAACAGCGAGAGGAGAGCAGGAATTTCACAGTTTAAAACAGCCAGAGGAGAGCAGGGTTTTCACAGTTTAAAACAACGAGTGGTGAGCAGGTTTTTCACAGTTTAAAACAGCGAGAGGAGAGCAGGAATTTCACAGTTTAAAACAGAGAGAGGAGAGGAGGTTTTTCACAGTTTAAAACAGCGAGAGGAGAGCAAGTTTTTCACAGTTTAAAACAGCGAGAGGAGAGCAGGAATTTCACAGTTTAAAACAGCGAGAGGAGAGCAGGGTTTTCAAAGTTTAAAACAGCGAGAGGAGAGCTGGGTTTTCACAGTTTAAATCAGTGAGAGGAAAACAGTGTTTTCACAGTTTAAAACAGCGAGAGGAAAACAGTGTTTTCACAGTTCAAAACAGCAAGAGGTGAGCAGGGTTTTCACAGTTTTAAACAGCGAGAGGAGAGCAGGAATTTCACAGTGTAAAACAGCGAGAGGAGAGCAGGGATTTCACAGTTTAAAACAGCGAGAGGAGAGCAGGTTTTTCACAGTTTAAAACAGTGAGAGGAGAGCAGGATTTTCAAAGTTTAAAACAGCGAGAGGATAGCAGGGTTTTCACAGTTTAAAACAGCGAGAGGAGAGCAGGAATTTCACAGTTTAAAACAGCGAGAGGAGAGCAGAGTTTTTCACAGTTTAAAACAGCGAGAGGAGAGCAGGTTTTTCACAGTTTAAAACAGCGAGAGGAGAGCAAGTTTTTCACAGTTTGAAACAGCGAGAGGAGAGCAGGTTTTTCACACTTTAAAACCGCGAGAGGCGAGCAGGTTTTTCACAGTTTAAAACAGCCAGAAGAGAGCAGTGTTTTCACAGTTTAAAACAGCGAGAGGAAGCTGGGGATTCACAGTTTAAAACAAAGGGAGGAGAGCAGGATTTTCACACTTAAAAACTGCGAGAGGCAGGCGGGGTTTTCACCGTTTTAAACAACGAGAGCTGAGCCGGGTTTTCACAGTTTTAAACAATGAAGCTGAGCCAGGATTTTCACTGTTTAAAACAACGAGAGGAGAGCAGGAATTTCACAATTTAAAACAGCGAGAGGAGAGCTGGAATTTCACGGTTTAAAACAGCGAGATGGGAGCAGGGTTCTCACAGATTTAAACAACAAGAGGTGAGACAGGATTTTCACAGTTTAAAACAGCGATAGGAGAGCAGTGTTTTCACAGTTGAAAACAGCGAGAGGAGAGCAGGAGTTTCACAGTTTAAAACAGCGAGAGGAGAGCAGGAATTTCACAATTTAAAACAGCGATAGGAGAGCAGGAATTTCACAGTTTAAAACACAGAGAGATGAGCCAGGATTTTCACAGTTTAAAACAGCAAGAGGAGAGCAGGAATTTCAAAGGTTAAAACACAGAGAGGTGAGCCAGGATTTTCACAGTTTAAAACAGCGAGAGGAGAGCAGTAATTTCAAAGGTTAAAAAAGCGAGAGGAGAGCAGGAATTTCTCAGATTAAAACAGCGATAGGAGAGCAGTGTTTTCACAGTTTAAAACAGCGAGAGGAGAGCAGGAATTTCACAGTTTAAAACAGCCAGAGGAGAGCAGGGTTTTCACAGTTTAAAACAACGAGTGGTGAGCAGGTTTTTCACAGTTTAAAACAGCGAGAGGAGAGCAGAAGTTTCACAGTTTAAAACAGCGAGAGGAGAGCAGGAATTTCACAGTTTAAAACAGCAAGAGGAGAGCAGAAATTTCAGTTTAAAACAGCAAGAGGAAAGCAGAGTTTTTCACAGTTTTAAACAACGAGGGGTGAGCCAGGATTTTCACAGTTTAAAACAGCGAGAGGAGAGCAGGTTTTTCACAGTTTAAAACAGCGAGAGGAGAGCAGAGTTTTTCACAGTTTGAAACAGCGAGAGGAGAGCAGGTTTTTCACACTTTAAAACCACGAGAGGCGAGCAGGTTTTTCACAGTTTAAAACAGCCAGAAGAGAGCAGGGTTTTCACAGTTTAAAACAGCGAGAGGACAGCTGGGGATTCACAGTTTAAAACAAAGGGAGGAGAGCAGGATTTTCACACTTAAAAACTGCGAGAGGCAGGCGGGGTTTTCACCGTTTTAAACAACGAGAGCTGAGCCAGGTTTTCACAGTTTTAAACAATGAAGGTGAGCCAGGATTTTCACTGTTTAAAACAACGAGAGGAGAGCAGGAATTTCACAATTTAAAACAGCGAGAGGGGAGCTGGAATTTCACGGTTTAAAACAGCGAGTGGAGAGCAGGAATTTCACAGCTTAAAACAATGAGTGGTGAGAAGGATTTTCACAGTTTAAAACAGCGAGATGGGAGCAGGGTTCTCACAGATTTAAACAACGAGAGGTGAGACAGGATTTTCACAGTTTAAAACAGCGATAGGAGAGCAGTGTTTTCACAGTTTAAAACAGCGAGAGGAGAGCAGGAGTTTCACAGTTTAAAACAGCGAGATGAGAGCAGGAATTTCACAATTTAAAACAGCGATAGGAGAGCAGGAATTTCACAGTTTAAAACACAGAGAGATGAGCCAGGATTTTCACAGTTTAAAACAGCAAGAGGAGAGCAGGAATTTCAAAGGTTAAAACACAGAGAGGTGAGCCAGGATTTTCACAGTTTAAAACAGCGAGAGGAGAGCAGGAATTTCAAAGGTTAAAACAGCGAGAGGAGAGCAGGAATTTCTCAGATTAAAACAGCGATAGGAGAGCAGTGTTTTCACAGTTTAAAACAGCGAGAGGAGAGCAGGAATTTCACAGTTTAAAACAGCCAGAGGAGAGCAGGTTTTTCACAGTGCAAAACAACGAGAGGAGAGCAGGGATTTCACAGTTTAAAACAGCGAGAGGAGAGGAGGTTTTTCACAGTTTAAAACAGCGAAAGGAGAGCAGCATTTTCACAGTTTAAAACAGCGAGAAGACAGCAGGGTTTTCACAGTTTAAAACAGCGAGAGGAGAGCTGAAATATCACAGTTTAAAACAGCGAGAGGAGAGCAGGAATTTCACAGTTTACAACAGCGAGAGGAGAGCAGGGCTTTCACAGTTTAAAACCGCGAGAGGCGAGCAGGTTTTTCACAGTTTGAAACAGCGAGAGGAGAGCAGGGTTTTCACAGTTTAAAACCGTGAGAGGCGAGCAGGTTTTTCACAGTTTAAAACAGCAAGAAGAGAGCAGGGTTTTCACAGTTTAAAATAGCGAGAGGACAGCTGGGGATTCACAGTTTAAAACAAAGGGAGGAGAGCAGGATTTTCACACTTAAAAACTGCGAGAGGCAGGCGGGGTTTTCACAGTTTTAAACAACGAGAGGTGAGCCGGGTTTTCACAGTTTTAAACAATGAAGGTGAGCCAGGATTTTCACTGTTTAAAACAGCGAGAGGAGAACAGGAATTTCAAAGGTTAAAACAGCGAGAGGAGAGCTGGAATTTCACAGTTTAAAACAGCGAGTGGACAGCAGGAATTTCACAGTTTAAAACAATGAGTGGTGAGAAGGATTTTCACATTTTAAAACAGCGAGATGGGAGTAGGGTTCTCACAGATTTAAACAACGAGAGGTGAGCCAGGATTTTCACAGTTTAAAACAGCAAGAGGAGAGCAGTTTTTTCACAGTTTAAAACAGCGAGAGGAGAGCAGGAGTTTCACAGTTTAAAACAGCGAGAGGAGAGCAGGTATTTCACAATTTAAAACAGCGATAGGAGAGCAGGAATTTCACAGTTTTAAACACAGATAGGTGAGCCAGGATTTTCACAGTTTAAAACAGCGAGAGGAGAGCAGGAATTTCAAAGGTTAAAACAGCGAGAGGAGAGCAGGAATTTCTCAGATTAAAACAGCGATAGGAGAGCAGTGTTTTCACAGTTTAAAACAGCGAGAGGAGAGCAGGAATTTCACAGTTTAAAACAGCCAGAGAGATCAGGGTTTTCACAGTTTAAAACAACGAGTGTTGAGCAGGTTTTTCACAGTTTAAAACAGCGAGAGGAGAGCAGGAATTTCACAGTTTAAAACAGCGAGAGGAGAGCAGGTATTTCACAATTTAAAACAGCGATAGGAGAGCAGGAATTTCACAGTTTAAAACACAGAGAGGTGAGCCAGGATTTCACAGTTTAAAACAGCGAGAGGAGAGCAGGAATTTCAAAGGTTAAAACAGCGAGAGGAGAGCAGGAATTTCACAGTTTAAAACAGCCAGAGGAGAGCAGGGTTTTCACAGTTTCAAACAACGAGTGGTGAGCAGGAATTTCACAGTTTTAAACAACGAGAGGAGAGCCAGGATTTTCACAGTTTAAAACAGCGAGAGGAAAGCAGGAATTTCACAGTTTAAAACATCGATAGGAGAGCAGTGTTTTCACAGTTTAAAACAGCGAGAGGAAAGCAGGAATTTCACAGTTTAAAACAGCGAGTGGAGAGCAGGAATTTCACAGTTTAAAACAAAGAGAGGTGAGCCAGGATTTTCACAGTTTAAAACAGCGAGAGGAGAGCAGGAATTTCACAGGTTAAAACAGCGAGAGGAGAGCAGGAATTTCACAGTTTAAAACAGCGAGAGGAGAGCAGGAATTTCACAGTTTAAAACAGCGAGAGGAGAGCAGGAATTTCACAGTTTAAAACAGCGAGAGGAGAGCAGGGTTTTCAAAGTTTAAAACAGCGAGAGGAGAGCTGGGTTTTCACAGTTTAAAACAGTGAGAGGAAAACAGTGTTTTCATAGTTTAAAACAGCGAGAGGAAAACAGTGTTTTCACAGTTCAAAACAGCAAGAGGTGAGCAGTGTTTTCACAGTTTTAAACAGCGAGAGGAGAGCAGGTTTTTCACAGTGCAAAACAGCGAGAGGAAAGCAGGGATTTCACAGTTTAAAACAGCGAGAGGAGAGCAGGTTTTTCACAGTTTAAAACAGCGAGAGGAGAGCAGCTTTTTCACAGTTTACAACAGCGAGAGGACAGCAGGGTTTTCACAGTTTAAAACAGCGAGAGGAGAGCTGAAATATCACAGTTTAAAACAGCGAGAGGAAAGCAAGTTTTTCACAGTTTGAAACAGCGAGAGGAGAGCAGGGTTTTCACAGTTTAAAACCGCGAGAGGAGAGCAGGGTTTTCACAGTTTAAAACAGCGAGAGGACAGCTGGGGATTCACAGTTTAAAAGAAAGGGAGGAGAGCAGGATTTTCACTCTTGAAAACTGCGAGAGGCAGGCGGGGTTTTTACAGTTTTAAACAACGAGAGGTGAGCCGGGTTTTCACAGTTTTAAACAATGAAGGTGAGCCAAGATTTTCACTGTTTAAAACAGTGAGAGGAGAGCAGGAATTTCAAAGGTTAAAACAGCGAGAGGAGAGCTGGAATTTCACAGTTTAAAATAGCGAGTGGACAGCAGGAATTTCACAGTTTAAAACAATGAGTGGTGAGAAGGATTTTCACAGTTTAAAACAGCGAGATGGGAGTAGGGTTCTCACAGATTTAAACAACGAGAGGTGAGCCAGGATTTTCACAGTTTAAAACAGCGATAGGAGAGCAGTGTTTTCACAGTTTAAAACAGCGAGAGGAGAGCAGGAGTTTCACAGTTTAAAACAGCGAGAGGTGAGCAGTTATTTCACAATTTAAAAGAGCGATAGGAGAGCAGGTTTTTCACAGTTTAAAACACAGAGAGGTGAGCCAGGATTTTCACAGTTTAAAACAGCAAGAGGAGAGCAGGAATTTCACAGGTTAAAACACAGAGTGGTGAGCCAGGATTTTCACAGTTTAAAACAGCGAGAGGAGAGCAGGAATTTCAAAGGTTAAAACAGCGAGAGGAGAGCAGGAATTTCTCAGATTAAAACAGCGATAGGAGAGCAGTGTTTTCACAGTTTAAAACAGCGAGAGGAGAGCAGGAATGTCACAGTTTAAAACAGCGAGAGGAGAGCAGGAATTTCAAAGGTTAAAACAGCGAGAGGAGAGCAGGAATTTCTCAGATTAAAACAGCGATAGGAGAGCAGTGTTTTCACAGTTTAAAACAGCCAGAGGAGAGCAGGGTTTTCACAGTTTAAAACAACGAGTGGTGAGCAGGTTTTTCACAGTTTAAAACAGCGAGAGGAGAGCAGGAATTTCACAGTTTAAAACAGAGAGAGGAGAGGAGGTTTTTCACAGTTTAAAACAGCGAGAGGAGAGCAAGTTATTCACAGTTTAAAACAGCGAGAGGAGAGCAGGAATTTCACTGTTTAAAACAGCGAGAGGAGAGCAGGATTTTCACAGTTTAAAACAGCGAGAGGAGAGCAGAGTTTTCAAAGTTTAAAACAGCGAGAGGATAGCTGGGTTTTCACAGTTTAAAACAGTGAGAGGAAAACAGTGTTTTCACAGTTTAAAACAGCGAGAGGAAAACAGTGTTTTCACAGTTCAAAACAGCAAGAGGTGAGCAGGGTTTTCACATTTTTAAACAGCGAGAGGAGAGCAGGTTTTTCACAGTGTAAAACAGCGAGAGGAGAGCAGGGATTTCACAGTTTAAAACATCGAGAGGAGAGCAGGTTTTTCACAGTTTAAAACAGCGAGAGGAGAGCAGTATTTTCACAGTTTACAACAGCGAGAGGACAGCAGGGTTTTCACAGTTTAAAACAGCGAGAGGAGAGCTGAAATAATACAGTTTAAAACAGCGAGAGGAGAGCAAGTTTTTCACAGTTTGAAACAGCGAGAGGAGAGCAGGGTTTTCACAGTTTTAAACCGCGAGAGGAGAGCAGGGTTTTCATAGTTTAAAACAGCGAGAGGACAGCTGGGGATTCACAGTTTAAAAGAAAGGGAGGAGAGCAGGATTTTCACTCTTAAAAACTGCGAGAGGCAGGCGGGGTTTTCACAGTTTTAAACAACGAGAGGTGAGCCAGGTTTTCACAGTTTTAAACAATGAAGGTGAGCCAGGATTTTCACTGTTTAAAACAGTGAGAGGAGAGCAGGAATTTCAAAGGTTAAAACAGCGAGAGGAGAGCTGGAATTTCACAGTTTAAAATAGCGAGTGGACAGCAGGAATTTCACAGTTTAAAACAATGAGTGGTGAGAAGGATTTTCACATTTTAAAACAGCGAGATGGGAGTAGGGTTCTCACAGATTTAAACAACGAGAGGTGAGCCAGCATTTTCACAGTTTAAAACAGCGATAGGAGAGCAGTGTTTTCACAGTTTAAAACAGCGAGAGGAGAGCAGGAGTTTCACAGTTTAAAACAGCGAGAGGAGAGCAGGTATTTCACAATTTAAAACAGCGATAGGAGAGCAGGAATTTCACAGTTTAAAACACAGAGAGGTGAGCCAGGATTTTCACAGTTTAAAACAGCAAGAGGAGAGCAGGAATTTCACAGGTTAAAACACAGAGAGGTGAGCCAGGATTTTCACAGTTTAAAACTGCGAGAGGAGAGCAGGAATTTCAAAGGTTAAAACAGCGAGAGGAGAGCAGGAATTTCTCAGATTAAAACAGCGATAGGAGAGCAGTGTTTTCACAGTTTAAAACAGCGAGAGGAGAGCAGGAATTTAACAGTTTAAAACAGCGAGAGGAGAGCAGGAATTTCAAAGGTTAAAACAGCGAGAGGAGAGCAGGAATTTCACAGTTTAAAACAGAGAGAGGAGAGGAGGTTTTTCACAGTTTAAAACAGCGAGAGGAGAGCAAGTTTTTCACAGTTTAAAACAGCGAGAGGAGAGCAGGAATTTCACAGTTTAAAACAGCGAGAGGAGAGCAGGAATTTCACAGTTTAAAACAGCGAGAGGAGAGCAGAGTTTTCAAAGTTTAAAACAGCGAGAGGAGAGCTGGGTTTTCACAGTTTAAAACAGTGAGAGGAAAACAGTGTTTTCACAGTTTAAAACGGGGAGAGGAAAACAGTGTTTTCACAGTTCAAAACAGCAAGAGGTGAGCAGGGTTTTCACAGTTTTAAACAGCGAGAGGAGAGCAGGTTTTTCACAGTGTAAAACAGCGAGAGGAGAGCAGGGATTTCACAGTTTAAATCAGGGAGAGGAGAGCAGGTTTTTCACAGTTTAAAACAGCGAGAGGAGAGCAGGATTTTCAAAGTTTAAAACAGCGAGAGGACAGCAGGGTTTTCACAGTTTAAAACAGCGAGAGGAGAGCAAGTTTTTCACAGTTTTAAACAGCGAGAGGAGAGCAGGTTTTTCACAGTGCAAAACAGCGAGAGGAAAGCAGGGATTTCACAGTTTAAAACAGCGAGAGGAGAGCAGGTTTTTCACAGTTTAAAACAGCGAGAGGAGAGCAGCATTTTCACAGTTTACAACAGCGAGAGGACAGCAGGGTTTTCACAGTTTAAAACAGCGAGAGGAGAGCTGAAATATCACAGTTTAAAACAGCGAGAGGAGAGCAAGTTTTTCACAGTTTGAAACAGCGAGAGGAGAGCAGGGTTTTCACAGTTTAAAACCGCGAGAGGAGAGCAGGGTTTTCACAGTTTAAAACAGCGAGAGGACAGCTGGGGATTCACAGTTTAAAAGAAAGGGAGGAGAGCAGGATTTTCACTCTTAAAAACTGCGAGAGGCAGGCGGGGTTTTCACAGTTTTAAACAACGAGAGGTGAGCCGGGTTTTCACAGTTTTAAACAATGAAGGTGAGCCAAGATTTTCACTGTTTAAAACAGTGAGAGGAGAGCAGGAATTTCAAAGGTTAAAACAGCGAGAGGAGAGCTGGAATTTCACAGTTTAAAATAGCGAGTGGACAGCAGGAATTTCACAGTTTAAAACAATGAGTAGTGAGAAGGATTTTCACAGTTTAAAACAGCGAGATGGGAGTAGGGTTCTCACAGATTTAAACAACGAGAGGTGAGCCAGGATTTTCACAGTTTAAAACAGCGATAGGAGAGCAGTGTTTTCACAGTTTAAAACAGCGAGAGGAGAGCAGGAGTTTCACAGTTTAAAACAGCGAGAGGAGAGCAGTTATTTCACAATTTAAAAGAGCGATAGGAGAGCAGGTTTTTCACAGTTTAAAACACAGAGAGGTGAGCCAGGATTTTCACAGTTTAAAACAGCAAGAGGAGAGCAGGAATTTCACAGGTTAAAACACAGAGTGGTGAGCCAGGATTTTCACAGTTTAAAACAGCGAGAGGAGAGCAGGAATTTCAAAGGTTAAAACAGCGAGAGGAGAGCAGGAATTTCTCAGATTAAAACAGCGATAGGAGAGCAGTGTTTTCACAGTTTAAAACAGCGAGAGGAGAGCAGGAATTTCACAGTTTAAAACAGCGAGAGGAGAGCAGGAATTTCAAAGGTTAAAACAGCGAGAGGAGAGCAGGAATTTCTCAGATTAAAACAGCGATAGGAGAGCAGTGTTTTCACAGTTTAAAACAGCCAGAGGAGAACAGGGTTTTCACAGTTTAAAACAACGAGTGGTGAGCAGGTTTTTCACAGTTTAAAACAGCGAGAGGAGAGCAGGAATTTCACAGTTTAAAACAGAGAGAGGAGAGGAGGTTTTTCACAGTTTAAAACAGCGAGAGGAGAGCAAGTTTTTCACAGTTTAAAACAGCGAGAGGAGAGCAGGTATTTCACAGTTTAAAACAGCGAGAGGAGAGCAGGAATTTCACAGTTTAAAACAGCGAGAGGAGAGCAGAGTTTTCAAAGTTTAAAACAGCGAGAGGATAGCTGGGTTTTCACAGTTTAAAACAGTGAGAGGAAAACAGTGTTTTCACAGTTTAAAACAGCGAGAGGAAAACAGTGTTTTCACAGTTCAAAACAGCAAGAGGTGAGCAGGGTTTTCACAGTTTTAAACAGCGAGAGGAGAGCAGGTTTTTCACAGTGTAAAACAGCGAGAGGAGAGCAGGGATTTCACAGTTTAAAACATCGAGAGGAGAGCAGGTTTTTCACAGTTTAAAACAGCGAGAGGAGAGCAGTATTTTCACAGTTTACAACAGCGAGAGGACAGCAGGGTTTTCACAGTTTAAAACAGCGAGAGGAGAGCTGAAATAATACAGTTTAAAACAGCGAGAGGAGAGCAAGTTTTTCACAGTTTGAAACAGCGAGAGGAGAGCAGGGTTTTCACAGTTTTAAACCGCGAGAGGAGAGCAGGGTTTTCACAGTTTAAAACAGCGAGAGGACAGCTGGGGATTCACAGTTTAAAACAAAGGGAGGAGAGCAGGATTTACACTCTTAAAAACTGCGAGAGGCAGGCGGGGTTTTCACAGTTTTAAACAACGAGAGCTGAGCCGGGTTTTCACAGTTTTAAACAATGAAGGTGAGCCAGGATTTTCACTGTTTAAAACAGTGACAGGAGAGCAGGAATTTCAAAGGTTAAAACAGCGAGAGGAGAGCTGGAATTTCACAGTTTAAAATAGCGAGTGGACAGCAGGAATTTCACAGTTTAAAACAATGAGTGGTGAGAAGGATTTTCACATTTTAAAACAGCGAGATGGGAGTAGGGTTCTCACAGATTTAAACAACGAGAGGTGAGCCAGCATTTTCACAGTTTAAAACAGCGATAGGAGAGCAGTGTTTTCACAGTTTAAAACAGCGAAAGGAGAGCAGGAGTTTCACAGTTTAAAACAGCGAGAGGAGAGCAGTTATTTCACAATTTAAAAGAGCGATAGGAGAGCAGGAATTTCACAGTTTAAAACACAGAGAGGTGAGCCAGGATTTTCACAGTTTAAAACAGCAAGAGGAGAGCAGGAATTTCACAGGTTAAAACACAGAGAGGTGAGCCAGGATTTTCACAGTTTAAAACAGCGAGAGGAGAGCAGGAATTTCAAAGGTTAAAACAGCGAGAGGAGAGCAGGAATTTCTCAGATTAAAACAGCGATAGGAGAGCAGTGTTTTCACAGTTTAAAACAGCGAGAGGAGAGCAGGAATTTAACAGTTTAAAACAGCGAGAGGAGAGCAGGAATTTCAAAGGTTAAAACAGCGAGAGGAGAGCAGGAATTTCACAGTTTAAAACAGAGAGAGGAGAGGAGGTTTTTCACAGTTTAAAACAGCGAGAGGAGAGCAAGTTTTTCACAGTTTAAAACAGCGAGAGGAGAGCAGGAATTTCACAGTTTAAAACAGCGAGAGGAGAGCAGGAATTTCACAGTTTAAAACAGCGAGAGGAGAGCAGAGTTTTCAAAGTTTAAAACAGCGAGAGGAGAGCTGGGTTTTCACAGTTTAAAACAGTGAGAGGAAAACAGTGTTTTCACAGTTTAAAACAGCGAGAGGAAAACAGTGTTTTCACAGTTCAAAACAGCAAGAGGTGAGCAGGGTTTTCACAGTTTTAAACAGCGAGAGGAGAGCAGGTTTTTCACAGTGTAAAACAGCGAGAGGAGAGCAGGGATTTCACAGTTTAAAACAGCGAGAGGAGAGCAGGTTTTTCACAGTTTAAAACAGCGAGAGGTGAGCAGTGTTTTCACAGTTTTAAACAGCGAGAGGACAGCAGGGTTTTCACAGTTTAAAACAGTGAGAGGAGAGCAAGTTTTTCACAGTTTAAAACAGCGAGAGGAGAGCAGAGTTTTTCACAGTTTAAAACAGCGAGAGGAGAGCAGGTTTTTCACAGTTTAAAACAGCGAGAGGAGAGCAAGTTTTTCACAGTTTGAAACAGCGAGAGGAGAGCAGGTTTTTCACACTTTAAAACCGCGAGAGGCGAGCAGGTTTTTCACAGTTTAAAACAGCCAGAAGAGAGCAGGGTTTTCACAGTTTAAAACAGCGAGAGGACAGCTGGAGATTCACAGTTTAAAACAAAGGGAGGAGAGCAGGATTTTCACACTTAAAAACTGCGAGAGGCAGGCGGGGTTTTCACCGTTTTAAACAACGAGAGCTGAGCCGGGTTTTCACAGTTTTAAACAATGAATGTGAGCCAGGATTTTCACTGTTTAAAACAGCGAGAGGAGAGCAGGAATTTCACAATTTAAAACAGCGAGAGGAGAGCTGGAATTTCACGGTTTAAAACAGCGAGTGGAGAGCAGGAATTTCACAGCTTAAAACAATGAGTGGTGAGAAGGATTTTCACAGTTTAAAACAGCGAGATGGGAGCAGGGTTTTCACAGTTTAAAACAGCGAGAGGAGAGCAGGGTTTTCACAGTTTAAAACAGCGAGAGCAGAGCAGAAATTTCACAGTTTAAAACAGCGAGAGGAGAGCAGAAATTTCAGTTTAAAACAGCGAGAGGAAAGCAGAGTTTTTCACAGTTTTAAACAACGAGAGGAGAGCCAGGATTTTCACAGTTTAAAACAGCGAGAGGAAAGCAGGAATTTCACAGTTTAAAACATCGATAGGAGAGCAGTGTTTTCACAGTTTAAAACAGCGAGAGGAAAGCAGGAATTTCACAGTTTAAAACAGCGAGTGGAGAGCAGGAATTTCACAGTTTAAAACAAAGAGAGGTGAGCCAGGATTTTCACAGTTTAAAACAGCGAGAGGAGAGCAGGAATTTCAAAGGTTAAAACAGCGAGAGGAGAGCAGGAATTTCACAGTTTAAAACAGCGAGAGGAGAGCAGGAATTTCACAGTTTAAAACAGCGAGAGGAGAGCAGGAATTTCACAGTTTAAAACAGCGAGAGGAGAGCAGGGTTTTCAAAGTTTAAAACAGCGAGAGGAGAGCTGGGTTTTCACAGTTTAAAACAGTGAGAGGAAAACAGTGTTTTCATAGTTTAAAACAGCGAGAGGAAAACAGTGTTTTCACAGTTCAAAACAGCAAGAGGTGAGCAGTGTTTTCACAGTTTTAAACAGCGAGAGGAGAGCAGGTTTTTCACAGTGCAAAACAGCGAGAGGAAAGCAGGGATTTCACAGTTTAAAACAGCGAGAGGAGAGCAGGTTTTTCACAGTTTAAAACAGCGAGAGGAGAGCAGCATTTTCACAGTTTACAACAGCGAGAGGACAGCAGGGTTTTCACAGTTTAAAACAGCGAGAGGAGAGCTGAAATATCACAGTTTAAAACAGCGAGAGGAAAGCAAGTTTTTCACAGTTTGAAACAGCGAGAGGAGAGCAGGGTTTTCACAGTTTAAAACCGCGAGAGGAGAGCAGGGTTTTCACAGTTTAAAACAGCGAGAGGACAGCTGGGGATTCACAGTTTAAAAGAAAGGGAGGAGAGCAGGATTTTCACTCTTGAAAACTGCGAGAGGCAGGCGGGGTTTTCACAGTTTTAAACAACGAGAGGTGAGCCGGGTTTTCACAGTTTTAAACAATGAAGGTGAGCCAAGATTTTCACTGTTTAAAACAGTGAGAGGAGAGCAGGAATTTCAAAGGTTAAAACAGCGAGAGGAGAGCTGGAATTTCACAGTTTAAAATAGCGAGTGGACAGCAGGAATTTCACAGTTTAAAACAATGAGTGGTGAGAAGGATTTTCACAGTTTAAAACAGCGAGATGGGAGTAGGGTTCTCACAGATTTAAACAACGAGAGGTGAGCCAGGATTTTCACAGTTTAAAACAGCGATAGGAGAGCAGTGTTTTCACAGTTTAAAACAGCGAGAGGAGAGCAGGAGTTTCAAAGTTTAAAACAGCGAGAGGAGAGCAGTTATTTCACAATTTAAAAGAGCGATAGGAGAGCAGGTTTTTCACAGTTTAAAACACAGAGAGGTGAGCCAGGATTTTCACAGTTTAAAACAGCAAGAGGAGAGCAGGAATTTCACAGGTTAAAACACAGAGTGGTGAGCCAGGATTTTCACAGTTTAAAACAGCGAGAGGAGAGCAGGAATTTCAAAGGTTAAAACAGCGAGAGGAGAGCAGGAATTTCTCAGATTAAAACAGCGATAGGAGAGCAGTGTTTTCACAGTTTAAAACAGCGAGAGGAGAGCAGGAATGTCACAGTTTAAAACAGCGAGAGGAGAGCAGGAATTTCAAAGGTTAAAACAGCGAGAGGAGAGCAGGAATTTCTCAGATTAAAACAGCGATAGGAGAGCAGTGTTTTCACAGTTTAAAACAGCCAGAGGAGAGCAGGGTTTTCACAGTTTAAAACAACGAGTGGTGAGCAGGTTTTTCACAGTTTAAAACAGCGAGAGGAGAGCAGGAATTTCACAGTTTAAAACAGAGAGAGGAGAGGAGGTTTTTCACAGTTTAAAACAGCGAGAGGAGAGCAAGTTTTTCACAGTTTAAAACAGCGAGAGGAGAGCAGGAATTTCACAGTTTAAAACAGCGAGAGGAGAGCAGGATTTTCACAGTTTAAAACAGCGAGAGGAGAGCAGAGTTTTCAAAGTTTAAAACAGCGAGAGGATAGCTGGGTTTTCACAGTTTAAAACAGTGAGAGGAAAACAGTGTTTTCACAGTTTAAAACAGCGAGAGGAAAACAGTGTTTTCACAGTTCAAAACAGCAAGAGGTGAGCAGGGTTTTCACAGTTTTAAACAGCGAGAGGAGAGCAGGTTTTTCACAGTGTAAAACAGCGAGAGGAGAGCAGGGATTTCACAGTTTAAAACATCGAGAGGAGAGCAGGTTTTTCACAGTTTAAAACAGCGAGAGGAGAGCAGTATTTTCACAGTTTACAACAGCGAGAGGACAGCAGGGTTTTCACAGTTTAAAACAGCGAGAGGAGAGCTGAAATAATACAGTTTAAAACAGCGAGAGGAGAGCAAGTTTTTCACAGTTTGAAACAGCGAGAGGAGAGCAGGGTTTTCACAGTTTTAAACCGCGAGAGGAGAGCAGGGTTTTCACAGTTTAAAACAGCGAGAGGACAGCTGGGGATTCACAGTTTAAAACAAAGGGAGGAGAGCAGGATTTTCACTCTTAAAAACTGCGAGAGGCAGGCGGGGTTTTCACAGTTTTAAACAACGAGAGCTGAGCCGGGTTTTCACAGTTTTAAACAATGAAGGTGAGCCAGGATTTTCACTGTTTAAAACAGTGAGAGGAGAGCAGGAATTTCAAAGGTTAAAACAGCGAGAGGAGAGCTGGAATTTCACAGTTTAAAATAGCGAGTGGACAGCAGGAATTTCACAGTTTAAAACAATGAGTGGTGAGAAGGATTTTCACATTTTAAAACAGCGAGATGGGAGTAGGGTTCTCACAGATTTAAACAACGAGAGGTGAGCCAGCATTTTCACAGTTTAAAACAGCGATAGGAGAGCAGTGTTTTCACAGTTTAAAACAGCGAGAGGAGAGCAGGAGTTTCACAGTTTAAAACAGCGAGAGGAGAGCAGGTATTTCACAATTTAAAAGAGCGATAGGAGAGCAGGAATTTCACAGTTTAAAACACAGAGAGGTGAGCCAGGATTTTCACAGTTTAAAACAGCAAGAGGAGAGCAGGAATTTCACAGGTTAAAACACAGAGAGGTGAGCCAGGATTTTCACAGTTTAAAACAGCGAGAGGAGAGCAGGAATTTCACAGATTAAAACAGCGATAGGAGAGCAGTGTTTTCACAGTTTAAAACAGCGAGAGGAGAGCAGGAATTTAACAGTTTAAAACAGCGAGAGGAGAGCAGGAATTTCAAAGGTTAAAACAGCGAGAGGAGAGCAGGAATTTCACAGTTTAAAACAGAGAGAGGAGAGGAGGTTTTTCACAGTTTAAAACAGCGAGAGGAGAGCAAGTTTTTCACAGTTTAAAACAGCGAGAGGAGAGCAGGAATTTCACAGTTTAAAACAGCGAGAGGAGAGCAGGAATTTCACAGTTTAAAACAGCGAGAGGAGAGCAGAGTTTTCAAAGTTTAAAACAGCGAGAGGAGAGCTGGGTTTTCACAGTTTAAAACAGTGAGAGGAAAACAGTGTTTTCACAGTTTAAAACAGCGAGAGGAAAACAGTGTTTTCACAGTTCAAAACAGCAAGAGGTGAGCAGGGTTTTCACAGTTTTAAACAGCGAGAGGAGAGCAGGTTTTTCACAGTGTAAAACAGCGAGAGGAGAGCAGGGATTTCACAGTTTAAAACAGCGAGAGGAGAGCAGGTTTTTCACAGTTTAAAACAGCGAGAGGAGAGCAGGATTTTCAAAGTTTAAAACAGCGAGAGGACAGCAGGGTTTTCACAGTTTAAAACAGCGAGAGGAGAGCAAGTTTTTCACAGTTTTAAACAGCGAGAGGAGAGCAGGTTTTTCACAGTGCAAAACAGCGAGAGGAAAGCAGGGATTTCACAGTTTAAAACAGCGAGAGGAGAGCAGGTTTTTCACAGTTTAAAACAGCGAGAGGAGAGCAGCATTTTCACAGTTTACAACAGCGAGAGGACAGCAGGGTTTTCACAGTTTAAAACAGCGAGAGGAGAGCTGAAATATCACAGTTTAAAACAGCGAGAGGAGAGCAAGTTTTTCACAGTTTGAAACAGCGAGAGGAGAGCAGGGTTTTCACAGTTTAAAACCGCGAGAGGAGAGCAGGGTTTTCACAGTTTAAAACAGCGAGAGGACAGCTGGGGATTCACAGTTTAAAAGAAAGGGAGGAGAGCAGGATTTTCACTCTTAAAAACTGCGAGAGGCAGGCGGGGTTTTCACAGTTTTAAACAACGAGAGGTGAGCCGGGTTTTCACAGTTTTAAACAATGAAGGTGAGCCAAGATTTTCACTGTTTAAAACAGTGAGAGGAGAGCAGGAATTTCAAAGGTTAAAACAGCGAGAGGAGAGCTGGAATTTCACAGTTTAAAATAGCGAGTGGACAGCAGGAATTTCACAGTTTAAAACAATGAGTAGTGAGAAGGATTTTCACAGTTTAAAACAGCGAGATGGGAGTAGGGTTCTCACAGATTTAAACAACGAGAGGTGAGCCAGGATTTTCACAGTTTAAAACAGCGATAGGAGAGCAGTGTTTTCACAGTTTAAAACAGCGAAAGGAGAGCAGGAGTTTCACAGTTTAAAACAGCGAGAGGAGAGCAGTTATTTCACAATTTAAAAGAGCGATAGGAGAGCAGGAATTTCACAGTTTAAAACACAGAGAGGTGAGCCAGGATTTTCACAGTTTAAAACAGCAAGAGGAGAGCAGGAATTTCACAGGTTAAAACACAGAGAGGTGAGCCAGGATTTTCACAGTTTAAAACAGCGAGAGGAGAGCAGGAATTTCAAAGGTTAAAACAGCGAGAGGAGAGCAGGAATTTCTCAGATTAAAACAGCGATAGGAGAGCAGTGTTTTCACAGTTTAAAACAGCGAGAGGAGAGCAGGAATTTAACAGTTTAAAACAGCGAGAGGAGAGCAGGAATTTCAAAGGTTAAAACAGCGAGAGGAGAGCAGGTTTTTCACAGTTTAAAACAGCGAGAGGTGAGCAGTGTTTTCACAGTTTTAAACAGCGAGAGGACAGCAGGGTTTTCACAGTTTAAAACAGTGAGAGGAGAGCAAGTTTTTCACAGTTTAAAACAGCGAGAGGAGAGCAGAGTTTTTCACAGTTTAAAACAGCGAGAGGAGAGCAGGTTTTTCACAGTTTAAAACAGCGAGAGGAGAGCAAGTTTTTCACAGTTTGAAACAGCGAGAGGAGAGCAGGTTTTTCACACTTTAAAACCGCGAGAGGCGAGCAGGTTTTTCACAGTTTAAAACAGCCAGAAGAGAGCAGGGTTTTCACAGTTTAAAACAGCGAGAGGACAGCTGGAGATTCACAGTTTAAAACAAAGGGAGGAGAGCAGGATTTTCACACTTAAAAACTGCGAGAGGCAGGCGGGGTTTTCACCGTTTTAAACAACGAGAGCTGAGCCGGGTTTTCACAGTTTTAAACAATGAATGTGAGCCAGGATTTTCACTGTTTAAAACAGCGAGAGGAGAGCAGGAATTTCACAATTTAAAACAGCGAGAGGAGAGCTGGAATTTCACGGTTTAAAACAGCGAGTGGAGAGCAGGAATTTCACAGCTTAAAACAATGAGTGGTGAGAAGGATTTTCACAGTTTAAAACAGCGAGATGGGAGCAGGGTTTTCACAGTTTAAAACAGCGAGAGGAGAGCAGGGTTTTCACAGTTTAAAACAGCGAGAGCAGAGCAGAAATTTCACAGTTTAAAACAGCGAGAGGAGAGCAGAAATTTCAGTTTAAAACAGCGAGAGGAAAGCAGAGTTTTTCACAGTTTTAAACAACGAGAGGAGAGCCAGGATTTTCACAGTTTAAAACAGCGAGAGGAGAGCAGGAATTTCACAGTTTAAAACATCGATAGGAGAGCAGTGTTTTCACAGTTTAAAACAGCGAGAGGAAAGCAGGAATTTCACAGTTTAAAACAGCGAGTGGAGAGCAGGAATTTCACAGTTTAAAACAAAGAGAGGTGAGCCAGGATTTTCACAGTTTAAAACAGCGAGAGGAGAGCAGGAATTTCAAAGGTTAAAACAGCGAGAGGAGAGCAGGAATTTCACAGTTTAAAACAGCGAGAGGAGAGCAGGAATTTCACAGTTTAAAACAGCGAGAGGAGAGCAGGAATTTCACAGTTTAAAACAGCGAGAGGAGAGCAGGGTTTTCAAAGTTTAAAACAGCGAGAGGAGAGCTGGGTTTTCACAGTTTAAAACAGTGAGAGGAAAACAGTGTTTTCATAGTTTAAAACAGCGAGAGGAAAACAGTGTTTTCACAGTTCAAAACAGCAAGAGGTGAGCAGTGTTTTCACAGTTTTAAACAGCGAGAGGAGAGCAGGTTTTTCACAGTGCAAAACAGCGAGAGGAAAGCAGGGATTTCACAGTTTAAAACAGCGAGAGGAGAGCAGGTTTTTCACAGTTTAAAACAGCGAGAGGAGAGCAGCATTTTCACAGTTTACAACAGCGAGAGGACAGCAGGGTTTTCACAGTTTAAAACAGCGAGAGGAGAGCTGAAATATCACAGTTTAAAACAGCGAGAGGAAAGCAAGTTTTTCACAGTTTGAAACAGCGAGAGGAGAGCAGGGTTTTCACAGTTTAAAACCGCGAGAGGAGAGCAGGGTTTTCACAGTTTAAAACAGCGAGAGGACAGCTGGGGATTCACAGTTTAAAAGAAAGGGAGGAGAGCAGGATTTTCACTCTTGAAAACTGCGAGAGGCAGGCGGGGTTTTCACAGTTTTAAACAACGAGAGGTGAGCCGGGTTTTCACAGTTTTAAACAATGAAGGTGAGCCAAGATTTTCACTGTTTAAAACAGTGAGAGGAGAGCAGGAATTTCAAAGGTTAAAACAGCGAGAGGAGAGCTGGAATTTCACAGTTTAAAATAGCGAGTGGACAGCAGGAATTTCACAGTTTAAAACAATGAGTGGTGAGAAGGATTTTCACAGTTTAAAACAGCGAGATGGGAGTAGGGTTCTCACAGATTTAAACAACGAGAGGTGAGCCAGGATTTTCACAGTTTAAAACAGCGATAGGAGAGCAGTGTTTTCACAGTTTAAAACAGCGAGAGGAGAGCAGGAGTTTCAAAGTTTAAAACAGCGAGAGGAGAGCAGTTATTTCACAATTTAAAAGAGCGATAGGAGAGCAGGTTTTTCACAGTTTAAAACACAGAGAGTTGAGCCAGGATTTTCACAGTTTAAAACAGCAAGAGGAGAGCAGGAATTTCACAGGTTAAAACACAGAGTGGTGAGCCAGGATTTTCACAGTTTAAAACAGCGAGAGGAGAGCAGGAATTTCAAAGGTTAAAACAGCGAGAGGAGAGCAGGAATTTCTCAGATTAAAACAGCGATAGGAGAGCAGTGTTTTCACAGTTTAAAACAGCGAGAGGAGAGCAGGAATGTCACAGTTTAAAACAGCGAGAGGAGAGCAGGAATTTCAAAGGTTAAAACAGCGAGAGGAGAGCAGGAATTTCTCAGATTAAAACAGCGATAGGAGAGCAGTGTTTTCACAGTTTAAAACAGCCAGAGGAGAGCAGGGTTTTCACAGTTTAAAACAACGAGTGGTGAGCAGGTTTTTCACAGTTTAAAACAGCGAGAGGAGAGCAGGAATTTCACAGTTTAAAACAGAGAGAGGAGAGGAGGTTTTTCACAGTTTAAAACAGCGAGAGGAGAGCAAGTTATTCACAGTTTAAAACAGCGAGAGGAGAGCAGGAATTTCACAGTTTAAAACAGCGAGAGGAGAGCAGGATTTTCACAGTTTAAAACAGCGAGAGGAGAGCAGAGTTTTCAAAGTTTAAAACAGCGAGAGGATAGCTGGGTTTTCACAGTTTAAAACAGTGAGAGGAAAACAGTGTTTTCACAGTTTAAAACAGCGAGAGGAAAACAGTGTTTTCACAGTTCAAAACAGCAAGAGGTGAGCAGGGTTTTCACAGTTTTAAACAGCGAGAGGAGAGCAGGTTTTTCACAGTTTTAAACAGCGAGAGGAGAGCAGGGATTTCACAGTTTAAAACATCGAGAGGAGAGCAGGTTTTTCACAGTTTAAAACAGCGAGAGGAGAGCAGTATTTTCACAGTTTACAACAGCGAGAGGACAGCAGGGTTTTCACAGTTTAAAACAGCGAGAGGAGAGCTGAAATAATACAGTTTAAAACAGCGAGAGGAGAGCAAGTTTTTCACAGTTTGAAACAGCGAGAGGAGAGCAGGGTTTTCACAGTTTTAAACCGCGAGAGGAGAGCAGGGTTTTCACAGTTTAAAACAGCGAGAGGACAGCTGGGGATTCACAGTTTAAAAGAAAGGGAGGAGAGCAGGATTTTCACTCTTAAAAACTGCGAGAGGCAGGCGGGGTTTTCACAGTTTTAAACAACGAGAGGTGAGCCAGGTTTTCACAGTTTTAAACAATGAAGGTGAGCCAGGATTTTCACTGTTTAAAACAGTGAGAGGAGAGCAGGAATTTCAAAGGTTAAAACAGCGAGAGGAGAGCTGGAATTTCACAGTTTAAAATAGCGAGTGGACAGCAGGAATTTCACAGTTTAAAACAATGAGTGGTGAGAAGGATTTTCACATTTTAAAACAGCGAGATGGGAGTAGGGTTCTCACAGATTTAAACAACGAGAGGTGAGCCAGCATTTTCACAGTTTAAAACAGCGATAGGAGAGCAGTGTTTTCACAGTTTAAAACAGCGAGAGGAGAGCAGGAGTTTCACAGTTTAAAACAGCGAGAGGAGAGCAGGTATTTCACAATTTAAAAGAGCGATAGGAGAGCAGGAATTTCACAGTTTAAAACACAGAGAGGTGAGCCAGGATTTTCACAGTTTAAAACAGCAAGAGGAGAGCAGGAATTTCACAGGTTAAAACACAGAGAGGTGAGCCAGGATTTTCACAGTTTAAAACAGCGAGAGGAGAGCAGGAATTTCACAGATTAAAACAGCGATAGGAGAGCAGTGTTTTCACAGTTTAAAACAGCGAGAGGAGAGCAGGAATTTAACAGTTTAAAACAGCGAGAGGAGAGCAGGAATTTCAAAGGTTAAAACAGCGAGAGGAGAGCAGGAATTTCACAGTTTAAAACAGAGAGAGGAGAGGAGGTTTTTCACAGTTTAAAACAGCGAGAGGAGAGCAAGTTTTTCACAGTTTAAAACAGCGAGAGGAGAGCAGGAATTTCACAGTTTAAAACAGCGAGAGGAGAGCAGGAATTTCACAGTTTAAAACAGCGAGAGGAGAGCAGAGTTTTCAAAGTTTAAAACAGCGAGAGGAGAGCTGGGTTTTCACAGTTTAAAACAGTGAGAGGAAAACAGTGTTTTCACAGTTTAAAACAGCGAGAGGAAAACAGTGTTTTCACAGTTCAAAACAGCAAGAGGTGAGCAGGGTTTTCACAGTTTTAAACAGCGAGAGGAGAGCAGGTTTTTCACAGTGTAAAACAGCGAGAGGAGAGCAGGGATTTCACAGTTTAAAACAGCGAGAGGAGAGCAGGTTTTTCACAGTTTAAAACAGCGAGAGGAGAGCAGGATTTTCAAAGTTTAAAACAGCGAGAGGACAGCAGGGTTTTCACAGTTTAAAACAGCGAGAGGAGAGCAAGTTTTTCACAGTTTTAAACAGCGAGAGGAGAGCAGGTTTTTCACAGTGCAAAACAGCGAGAGGAAAGCAGGGATTTCACAGTTTAAAACAGCGAGAGGAGAGCAGGTTTTTCACAGTTTAAAACAGCGAGAGGAGAGCAGCATTTTCACAGTTTACAACAGCGAGAGGACAGCAGGGTTTTCACAGTTTAAAACAGCGAGAGGAGAGCTGAAATATCACAGTTTAAAACAGCGAGAGGAGAGCAAGTTTTTCACAGTTTGAAACAGCGAGAGGAGAGCAGGGTTTTCACAGTTTAAAACCGCGAGAGGAGAGCAGGGTTTTCACAGTTTAAAACAGCGAGAGGACAGCTGGGGATTCACAGTTTAAAAGAAAGGGAGGAGAGCAGGATTTTCACTCTTAAAAACTGCGAGAGGCAGGCGGGGTTTTCACAGTTTTAAACAACGAGAGGTGAGCCGGGTTTTCACAGTTTTAAACAATGAAGGTGAGCCAAGATTTTCACTGTTTAAAACAGTGAGAGGAGAGCAGGAATTTCAAAGGTTAAAACAGCGAGAGGAGAGCTGGAATTTCACAGTTTAAAATAGCGAGTGGACAGCAGGAATTTCACAGTTTAAAACAATGAGTAGTGAGAAGGATTTTCACAGTTTAAAACAGCGAGATGGGAGTAGGGTTCTCACAGATTTAAACAACGAGAGGTGAGCCAGGATTTTCACAGTTTAAAACAGCGATAGGAGAGCAGTGTTTTCACAGTTTAAAACAGCGAGAGGAGAGCAGGAGTTTCACAGTTTAAAACAGCGAGAGGAGAGCAGTTATTTCACAATTTAAAAGAGCGATAGGAGAGCAGGTTTTTCACAGTTTAAAACACAGAGAGGTGAGCCAGGATTTTCACAGTTTAAAACAGCAAGAGGAGAGCAGGAATTTCACAGGTTAAAACACAGAGTGGTGAGCCAGGATTTTCACAGTTTAAAACAGCGAGAGGAGAGCAGGAATTTCAAAGGTTAAAACAGCGAGAGGAGAGCAGGAATTTCTCAGATTAAAACAGCGATAGGAGAGCAGTGTTTTCACAGTTTAAAACAGCGAGAGGAGAGCAGGAATTTCACAGTTTAAAACAGCGAGAGGAGAGCAGGAATTTCAAAGGTTAAAACAGCGAGAGGAGAGCAGGAATTTCTCAGATTAAAACAGCGATAGGAGAGCAGTGTTTTCACAGTTTAAAACAGCCAGAGGAGAACAGGGTTTTCACAGTTTAAAACAACGAGTGGTGAGCAGGTTTTTCACAGTTTAAAACAGCGAGAGGAGAGCAGGAATTTCACAGTTTAAAACAGAGAGAGGAGAGGAGGTTTTTCACAGTTTAAAACAGCGAGAGGAGAGCAAGTTTTTCACAGTTTAAAACAGCGAGAGGAGAGCAGGTATTTCACAGTTTAAAACAGCGAGAGGAGAGCAGGAATTTCACAGTTTAAAACAGCGAGAGGAGAGCAGAGTTTTCAAAGTTTAAAACAGCGAGAGGATAGCAGGGTTTTCACAGTTTAAAACAGTGAGAGGAAAACAGTGTTTTCACAGTTTAAAACAGCGAGAGGAAAACAGTGTTTTCACAGTTCAAAACAGCAAGAGGTGAGCAGGGTTTTCACAGTTTTAAACAGCGAGAGGAGAGCAGGTTTTTCACAGTGTAAAACAGCGAGAGGAGAGCAGGGATTTCACAGTTTAAAACATCGAGAGGAGAGCAGGTTTTTCACAGTTTAAAACAGCGAGAGGAGAGCAGTATTTTCACAGTTTACAACAGCGAGAGGACAGCAGGGTTTTCATAGTTTAAAACAGCGAGAGGAGAGCTGAAATAATACAGTTTAAAACAGCGAGAGGAGAGCAAGTTTTTCACAGTTTGAAACAGCGAGAGGAGAGCAGGGTTTTCACAGTTTTAAACCGCGAGAGGAGAGCAGGGTTTTCACAGTTTAAAACAGCGAGAGGACAGCTGGGGATTCACAGTTTAAAAGAAAGGGAGGAGAGCAGGATTTTCACTCTTGAAAACTGCGAGAGGCAGGCGGGGTTTTCACAGTTTTAAACAACGAGAGCTGAGCCGGGTTTTCACAGTTTTAAACAATGAAGGTGAGCCAGGATTTTCACTGTTTAAAACAGTGAGAGGAGAGCAGGAATTTCAAAGGTTAAAACAGCGAGAGGAGAGCTGGAATTTCACAGTTTAAAATAGCGAGTGGACAGCAGGAATTTCACAGTTTAAAACAATGAGTGGTGAGAAGGATTTTCACATTTTAAAACAGCGAGATGGGAGTAGGGTTCTCACAGATTTAAACAACGAGAGGTGAGCCAGGATTTTCACAGTTTAAAACAGCGATAGGAGAGCAGTGTTTTCACAGTTTAAAACAGCGAAAGGAGAGCAGGAGTTTCACAGTTTAAAACAGCGAGAGGAGAGCAGTTATTTCACAATTTAAAAGAGCGATAGGAGAGCAGGAATTTCACAGTTTAAAACACAGAGAGGTGAGCCAGGATTTTCACAGTTTAAAACAGCAAGAGGAGAGCAGGAATTTCACAGGTTAAAACACAGAGAGGTGAGCCAGGATTTTCACAGTTTAAAACAGCGAGAGGAGAGCAGGAATTTCAAAGGTTAAAACAGCGAGAGGAGAGCAGGAATTTCTCAGATTAAAACAGCGATAGGAGAGCAGTGTTTTCACAGTTTAAAACAGCGAGAGGAGAGCAGGAATTTAACAGTTTAAAACAGCGAGAGGAGAGCAGGAATTTCAAAGGTTAAAACAGCGAGAGGAGAGCAGGAATTTCACAGTTTAAAACAGAGAGAGGAGAGGAGGTTTTTCACAGTTTAAAACAGCGAGAGGAGAGCAAGTTTTTCACAGTTTAAAACAGCGAGAGGAGAGCAGGAATTTCACAGTTTAAAACAGCGAGAGGAGAGCAGGAATTTCACAGTTTAAAACAGCGAGAGGAGAGCAGGGTTTTCAAAGTTTAAAACAGCGAGAGGAGAGCTGGGTTTTCACAGTTTAAAACAGTGAGAGGAAAACAGTGTTTTCACAGTTTAAAACAGCGAGAGGAAAACAGTGTTTTCACAGTTCAAAACAGCAAGAGGTGAGCAGGGTTTTCACAGTTTTAAACAGCGAGAGGAGAGCAGGTTTTTCACAGTGTAAAACAGCGAGAGGAGAGCAGGGATTTCACAGTTTAAAACAGCGAGAGGAGAGCAGGTTTTTCACAGTTTAAAACAGCGAGAGGTGAGCAGTGTTTTCACAGTTTTAAACAGCGAGAGGACAGCAGGGTTTTCACAGTTTAAAACAGTGAGAGGAGAGCAAGTTTTTCACAGTTTAAAACAGCGAGAGGAGAGCAGAGTTTTTCACAGTTTAAAACAGCGAGAGGAGAGCAGGTTTTTCACAGTTTAAAACAGCGAGAGGAGAGCAAGTTTTTCACAGTTTGAAACAGCGAGAGGAGAGCAGGTTTTTCACACTTTAAAACCGCGAGAGGCGAGCAGGTTTTTCACAGTTTAAAACAGCCAGAAGAGAGCAGGGTTTTCACAGTTTAAAACAGCGAGAGGACAGCTGGAGATTCACAGTTTAAAACAAAGGGAGGAGAGCAGGATTTTCACACTTAAAAACTGCGAGAGGCAGGCGGGGTTTTCACCGTTTTAAACAACGAGAGCTGAGCCGGGTTTTCACAGTTTTAAACAATGAAGGTGAGCCAGGATTTTCACTGTTTAAAACAGCGAGAGGAGAGCAGGAATTTCACAATTTAAAACAGCGAGAGGAGAGCTGGAATTTCACGGTTTAAAACAGCGAGTGGAGAACAGGAATTTCACAGCTTAAAACAATGAGTGGTGAGAAGGATTTTCACAGTTTAAAACAGCGAGATGGGAGCAGGGTTCTCACAGATTTAAACAACGAGAGGTGAGACAGGATTTTCACAGCTTAAAACAGCGATAGGAGAGCAGTGTTTTCACAGTTTAAAACAGCGAGAGGAGAGCAGGAATTTCACAGTTTAAAACAGCCAGAGGAGAGCAGGGTTTTCACAGTTTAAAACAACGAGTGGTGAGCAGGTTTTTCACAGTTTAAAACAGCGAGAGGAGAGCAGGAATTTCACAGTTTAAAACAGAGAGAGGAGAGGAGGTTTTTCACAGTTTAAAACAGCGAGAGGAGAGCAAGTTTTTCACAGTTTAAAACAGCGAGAGGAGAGCAGGAATTTCACAGTTTAAAACAGCGAGAGGAGAGCAGGGTTTTCAAAGTTTAAAACAGCGAGAGGAGAGCTGGGTTTTCACAGTTTAAAACAGTGAGAGGAAAAACAGTGTTTTCACAGTTTAAAACAGCGAGAGGAAAACAGTGTTTTCACAGTTCAAAACAGCAAGAGGTGAGCAGGGTTTTCACAGTTTTAAACAGCGAGAGGAGAGCAGGTTTTTCACAGTGTAAAACAGCGAGAGGGGAGCAGGTTTTTCACAGTTTAAAACAGCGAGAGGATAGCAGGAATTTAACAGTTTAAAACAGCGAGAGGAGAGCAGGGTTTTCAAAGTTTAAAACAGCGAGAGGAGAGCTGGAATTTCACGGTTTAAAACAGCGAGTGGAGAGCAGGAATTTCACAGCTTAAAACAATGAGTGGTGAGACGGATTTTCACAGTTTAAAACAGCGAGATGGGAGCAGGGTTCTCACAGATTTAAACAACGAGAGGTGAGACAGGATTTTCACAGATTAAAACAGCGATAGGAGAGCATTGTTTTCACAGTTTAAAACAGCGAGAGGAGAGCAGGAATTTCACAGTTTAAAACAGCCAGAGGAGAGCAGGGTTTTCACAGTTTAAAACAACGAGTGGTGAGCAGGTTTTTCACAGTTTAAAACAGCGAGAGGAGAGCAGGAATTTCACAGTTTAAAACAGAGAGAGGATAAGAGGTTTTTCACAGTTTAAAACAGCGAGAGGAGAGCAAGTTTTTCACAGTTTAAAACAGCGAGAGGAGAGCAGGAATTTCACAGTTTAAAACAGCGAGAGGAGAGCAGGAATTTCACAGTTTAAAACAGCGAGAGGAGAGCAGGGTTTTCAAAGTTTAAAACAGCGAAGAGGAGAGCTGGGTTTTCACAGTTTAAAACAGTGAGAGGAAAACAGTGTTTTCACAGTTTAAAACAGCGAGAGGAAAACAGTTTTTTCACAGTTCAAATCAGCAAGATGTGAGCAGGGTTTTCACAGTTTTAAACAGCGAGAGGAGAGCAGGTTTTTCACAGTGTAAAACAGCGAGAGGAGAGCAGGGATTTCACAGTTTAAAACAGCGAGAGGAGAGCAGGTTTTTCACAGTTTAAAACAGCGAGAGGAGAGCAGGATTTTCAAAGTTTAAAACAGCGAGACGACAGCAGGGTTTTCACAGTTTAAAACAGCGAGAGGCGAGCTGAAATATCACAGTTTAAAACAGCGAGAGGAGAGCAGAGTTTTTCACAGTTTAAAACAGCGAGAGGAGAGCAGGTTTTCACAGTTTAAAACAGCGAGAGGAGAGCAAGTTTTTCACAGTTTGAAACAGCGAGAGGAGAGCAGGTTTTTCACACTTTAAAATCGCGAGAGGCGAGCAGGTTTTTCACTGTTTAAAACAGCCAGAAGAGAGCAGGGTTTTCACAGTTTAAAACAGCGAGAGGACAGCTGGGGATTCACAGTTTAAAACAAAGGGAGGAGAGCAGGAATTTCACACTTAAAAACTGCGAGAGGCAGGCGGGGTTTTCACCGTTTTAAACAACGAGAGCTGAGCCGGGTTTTCACAGTTTTAAACAATGAAGGTGAGCCAGGATTTTCACTGTTTAAAACAGCGAGAGGAGAGCAGGAATTTCACAATTTAAAACAGCGACAGGAGAGCTGGAATTTCACGGTTTAAAACAGCGAGTGGAGAGCAGGAATTTCACACTTTAAAACAGCGAGAGGAGAGCAGGAATTTCACAATTTAAAACAGCGATAGGAGAGCAGGGTTTTCACAGTTTAAAACAGCGAGAAGGGAGCAGGGTTCTCACAGATTTAAACAACGAGAGGTGAGACAGGATTTTCACAGTTTAAAACAGCGATAGGAGAGCAGTGTTTTCACAGTTTAAAACAGCGAGAGGAGAGCAGGAGTTTCACAGTTTAAAACAGCGAGAGGAGAGCAGGTATTTCACAATTTAAAACAGCGATAGGAGAGCAGGAATTTCACAATTTAAAACACAGAGAGATGAGCCAGGATTTTCATGTTTAAAACAGCAAGAGGAGAGCAGAAATTTCAAAGGTTAAAACACTGAGAGGTGAGCCATGATTTTCACAGTTTAAAACAGCGAGAGGAGAGCAGGAATTTCAAAGGTTAAAGCAGCGAGAGGAGAGCAGGAATTTCTCAGATTAAAACAGCGATAGGAGAGTAGTGTTTTCACAGTTTAAAACAGCGAGAGGAGAGCAGGAATTTCAATGTTTAAAATAGTGAGAGGAGAGCAGGGATTTCACAGTTTAAAACAGCGAGAGGAGAGCAGGTTTTTCACAGTTTAAAACAGCGAGAGGAGAGCAGCATTTTCACAGTTTAAAACAGCGAGAGGACAGCAGGGTTTTCACAGTTTAAAACAGCGAGAGGAGAGCTGAAATATCACAGTTTAAAACAGCGAGAGGAGAGCAAGTTTTTCAATGTTTGAAACAGCGAGAGGAGAGCAGGGTTTTCACAGTTTAAAACCGCGAGAGGCGAGCAGGTTTTTCACAGTTTGAAACAGCGAGAGGAGAGCAGGGTTTTCACAGTTTAAAACCGCGAGAGGCGAGCAGGTTTTTCACAGTTTAAAACAGCAAGAAGAGAGCAGGGTTTTCACAGTTTAAAACAGCGAGAGGACAGCTGGGGATTCACAGTTTAAAAGAAAGGGAGGAGAGCAGGATTTTCACACTTAAAAACTGTGAGAGGCAGGCGGGGTTTTCACAGTTTTAAACAACGAGAGGTGAGCCGGGTTTTCACAGTTTTAAACAATGAATGTGAGCCAGGAATTTCATCTGTTTAAAACAGCGAGAGGAGAGCAGGAATTTCAAAGGTTAAAACAGCGAGAGGAGAGCTGGAATTTCACAGTTTAAAACAGCGAGTGGACAGCAGGAATTTCACAGTTTAAAACAATGAGTGGTGAGAAGGATTTTCACATTTTAAAACAGCGAGATGGGAGTAGGGTTCTCACAGATTTAAACAACGAGAGGTGAGCCAGGATTTTCACAGTTTAAAACAGCGATAGGAGAGCAGTGTTTTCACAGTTTAAAACAGCGAGAGGAGAGCAGGAGTTTCACAGTTTAAAGCAACGAGTGGTGAGCAGGTTTTTCACAGTTTAAAACAGCGAGAGGAGAGCAGAAATTTCACAGTTTAAAACAGCGAGAGGAGAGCAGAAATTTCACAGTTTAAAACAGCAAGAGGAGAGCAGAAATTTCAGTTTAAAACAGCAAGAGGAAAGCAGAGTTTTTCACAGTTTTCAACAACGAGAGGTGAGCCAGGATTTTCACAGTTTAAAACAGCGAGAGGAAAGCAGGAATTTCACAGTTTAAAACAGCGAGTGGAGAGCAGGAATTTCACAGTTTAAAACAGCGAGAGGAGAGCAGGAATTTCACAGTTTAAAACAGTGATAGTAGAGCAGGGTTTTCACAGTTTAAAACAGCGAGAGGAGAGCAGGAATTTCACAGTTTAAAACAAAGAGAGGTGAGCCAGGATTTTCACAGTTTAAAACAGCGAGAGGAGAGCAGGAATTTCAAAGGTTAAAACAGCGAGAGGAGAGCAGGAATTTCACAGTTTAAAACAGCGAGAGGAGAGCAGGAATTTCACAGTTTAAAACAGCGAGAGGAGAGCAGGAATTTCACAGTTTAAAACAGCGAGAGGAGAGCAGGGTTTTCAAAGTTTAAAACAGCGAGAGGAGAGCTGGGTATTCACAGTTTAAAACAGTGAGAGGAAAACATTGTTTTCACAGTTTAAAACAGCGAGAGGAAAACAGTGTTTTCACAGTTCAAAACAGCAAGAGGTGAGCAGGGTTTTCACAGTTTTAAACAGCGAGAGGAGAGCAGGTTTTCACAGTGTAAAACAGCGAGAGGAGAGCAGGGATTTCACAGTTTAAAACAGCGAGAGGAGAGCAGGTTTTTCACAGTTTAAAACAGCGAGAGGAGAGCAGGTTTTTCAAAGTTTAAAACAGCGAGAGGACAGCAGGGTTTTCACAGTTTAAAACAGCGAGAGGAGAGCTGAAATATCACTGTTTAAAACACCGAGAGGAGAGCAGATATTTCACAGTTTAAAACAGCGAGAGGAGAGCAGAAATTTCACAGTTTAAAACAGTGAGAGGAGAGCAGAAATTTCAGTTTAAAACAGTAAGAGGAAAGCAGAGTTTTTCACAGTTTTAAACAACGAGAGGTGAGCCAGGATTTTCACAGTTTAAAACAGCGAGAGGAGAGCAGGAATTTCAAAATTTAAAACAGCGATAGGAGAGCAGGGTTTTCACAGTTTAAAACAGCGATAGGAGAGCAGGTTTTTCACAGTTTGAAACAGCGAGAGGAGAGCAGGTTTTTCACACTTTAAAACCGCGAGAGGCGAGCAGGTTTTTCACAGTTTAAAACAGCCAGAAGAGAGCAGGGTTTTCACAGTTCAAAACAGCGAGAGGACAGCTGGGGATTCACAGTTTAAAAGAAAGGGAGGAGAGCAGGATTTTCACACTTAAAAACTGCGAGAGGCAGGCGGTGTTTTCACCGTTTTAAACAACGAGAGCTGAGCCGGGTTTTCACAGTTTTAAACAATGAAGGTGAGCCAGGATTTTCACTGTTTAAAACAGCGAGAGGAGAGCTGGAATTTCACGGTTTAAAACAGCGAGTGGAGAGCAGGAATTTCACAGCTTAAAACAATGAGTGGTGAGAAGGATTTTCACAGTTTAAAACAGCGAGATGGGAGCAGGGTTCTCACAGATTTAAACAACGAGAGGTGAGCCAGGATTTTCACAGTTTAAAACAGCGATAGGAGAGCAGTGTTTTCACAGTTTAAAACAGCGAGAGGAGAGCAAGTTTTTCACAGTTTAAAACAGCGAGAGGAGAGCAGGTATTTCACAATTTAAAAGAGCGATAGGAGAGCAGGAATTTCACAGTTTAAAACACAGAGAGATGAGCCAGGATTTTCACAGTTTAAAAAGAGCAAGAGGAGAGCAGGAATCTCAAAGGTTAAAACACAGAGAGGTGAGACAGGATTTTCACAGTTTAACACAGCGAGAGGAGAGCAGGAATTTCAAAGGGTAAAACAGCGAGAGGAGAGCAGGAATTTCTCAGATTAAAACAGCGATAGGAGAGCAGTGTTTTCACAGATTAAAACAGCGAGAGGAGAGCAGGAATTTCACAGTTTAAAACAGCCAGAGGAGAGCAGGTTTTTCACAGTTTAAAACAGCGAAAGGAGAGCAGCATTTTCACAGTTTAAAACAGCAAGAGGACAGCAGGGTTTTCACAGTTTAAAACAGCGAGAGGAGAGCTGAAATATCACAGTTTAAAACAGCGAGAGGAGAGCAAGTTTTTCACAGTTTGAAACAGCGAGAGGAGAGCAGGGTTTTCACAGTTTAAAACCGCGAGAGGCGAGCAGGTTTTTCACAGTTTGAAACAGCGAGAGGAGAGCAGGAGTTTCACAGTTTAAAACAGCGAGAGGAGAGCAGGTATTTCACAATTTAAAAGAGCGATAGGAGAGCAGGAATTTCACAGTTTAAAACACAGAGAGGTGAGCCAAGATTTTCACAGTTTAAAACAGCAAGAGGAGAGCAGGAATTTCACAGGTTAAAACACAGAGAGGTGAGCCAGGATTTTCACAGTTTAAAACAGCGAGAGGAGAGCAGGAATTTCAAAGGTTAAAACAGCGAGAGGAGAGCAGGAATTTCTCAGATTAAAACAGCGATAGGAGAGCAGTGTTTTCACAGTTTAAAACAGCGAGAGGAGAGCAGGAATTTCACAGTTTAAAACAGCGAGAGGAGAGCAGCGTTTTCACAGTTTAAAACAACGAGTGGTGAGCAGGTTTTTCACAGTTTAAAACAGCGAGAGGAGAGCAGGAATTTCACAGTTTAAAACAGCGAGAGGAGAGGAGGTTTTTCACAGTTTAAAACAGCGAGGGGAGAGCAAGTTTTTCACAGTTTAAAACAGCGAGAGGAGAGCAGGGTTTTCACAGTTTAAAACAATGAATGGTGCGAAGGATTTAAACAGTTTAAAACAGCGAGATGGGAGCAGGTTTCACACAGTTTAAAACAACGAGAGTAGAGCAGAGTTTTCAAAGTTCATAACAGCGAGAGGAGAGCAGTTTTTTCACAGTTTAAAACAGCGAGAGGAGAACAGGTTTTTCACAGTTTAAAACAGCGATAGGAGAGCAGTTTTTTCACAGTTTAAAACAGCGAGAGGTGAACAGGGTTTTCACAGTTAATAACAGCGAGAGGAGAGCAGGTTTTACCGTTTAAAAAAGCAAGAGGTGAGCAGGGTTTTCACAGTTTTAAACATCGAGAGGAAAGCTGGTTTTTCACAGTTTAAAACAGCGAGAGGAGAGCAGGTTTTTCACAGTTCAAAACAGCGAGAGGAGAGCAAGTTTTTCACAGTTTGAAACAGTGAGAGGAGAGCAGGGTTTTTACAGTTTAAAACAGCGAGAGGAGAGCAGGGTTTTTACAGTGTTAAACAACGAGAGGGAAGCAGGTTTTTCACAGTTTAAAACAGCGAAAGGAGAGCAGGGTTTTCACAGTTTAAAACAGCGATAGGACCGCTGGAGTTCACAGATTAAAACAGCGAGTGGGGAGCAGGATTTTCACAGTTTAAAACTGCGAGAGGCAGGCGGGGTTTTCACAGTTTTAAACAGCGAGAGGAGAGCAGGGTTTTCACAGTTTAAAACAGCGAGAGGAGAGCAGGGTTTTCTCAGTTTAAAACTGCGAGAGGTGAACAGGATTTTCACAGTTTAAAACAGCGAGAGGGGAGCATTTTTTTCACAGTTTAAAACAACGAGAGGTGTGCAGGTTTTTCACAGTTTAAAAAAGCGAGAGGAAGAATGAATTTCACAGTTTCAAACAGCGAGAGGAGAGCAGGAATTTCACAGTTTAAAACAGCGAGAGGAGAGCGGGGTTTTCACAGTTTAAAACAGCGAGAGGCGAGCAGGAATTTCACAGTTTAAAACAGCGAGAGGAGAGCCGGGTTTTCACAATATAAAACAGCGAGAGAAGAGCAGGAATTTTACAGTTCAAAACAGCGAGAGGGGAGCAGGGTTTTCACTGTTTAAAACAGCAAGAGGAGAGCAGGAATTTCACAGGTTAAAAGAGCAAGAGGTGAGCAGGTTTTTCACAGTTTAAAACAGCGAGTGGAGAGCAGGGTTTTCACAGTTTAAAACAGCGATAGGACAGCTGGGGATTCACTGTTTAAAACAGCGAGAGGGGAGCAGGGTTTTCACATTTGAAACAGCGAGAGGAGAGCAGGTTTTTCACAGTTCAAAACAGCGAGAGGAGAGCAGATTTTTCACAGTTTAAAACAGCGAGAGGAGAGCAGGGATTTTCACAGTATACAACAGCGAGAGGAGAGCAGGTTTTTCACAGTTTAAAACAGCGAGAGGAAAGCAATGTTTTCACTGTTTAAAACAGCGAGAGGGGAGCAGGGTTTTCACATTTGAAACAGCGAGAGGAGAGCAGGTTTTTCACAGTTCAAAACAGCGAGAGCAGAGCAGACTTTTCACAGTTTAAAACAGCGAGAGGAGAGCAGGTTTTTCACAGTTTAAAACAGGTAGAGGAGAGCAGGAATTTCACAGTTTAAAACAGCGAGAGGAGAGCAGGAATTTCACAGCTTAAAACAGCGAGAGGAGAGCAGGGTTTTCAAAGTTTAAAACAGTGAGAAGTGAGCAGGGTTTTCACAGTTTAAAACAGCGAGAGGAGAGCAGGAATTTCACAGTTTAAAACAGCGAGAGGAGAGCAGTGTTTTCACAGTTTAAAACAGCGAGAGGAGAGCAGGAATTTCACAGTTTAAAACAGCCAGAGGAGAGCAGGGTTTTCACAGTTTAAAACAACGAGTGGTGAGCAGGTTTTTCACAGTTTAAAACACCGAGAGGAGAGCAGGAATTTCACAGTTTAAAACAGCGAGAGGAGAGGAGGTTTTTCACAGTTTAAAACAGCGAGAGGAGAGCAAGTTTTTCACAGTTTAAAACTGCGAGAGGAGAGCAGGGTTTTCACAGTTTAAAACAATGAATGGTGCGAAGTATTTAAACAGTTTAAGGCAGCGAGATGGGAGCTGGTTTCTCACAGTTTAAAACAACGAGAGTAGAGCAGGGTTTTCAAAGTTCATAACAGCGAGAGGAGAGCAGTTTTTTCACAGTTTTAAACAGCGAGAGGGGAACAGGTTTTTCACAGTTTAAAACAGCGATAGGAGCGAAGTTTTTTCACAGTTTAAAACAGCGAGAGGAGAACAGGGTTTTCACAGTTAAAAACAGCGAGAGGAGAGCAGGTTATTCCGTTTAAAAAAGCAAGAGGTGAGCAGGGTTTTCACAGTTTTAAACATCGAGAGGAAAGCTGGTTTTTCACAGTTTAAAACAGCGAGAGGAGAGCAGGTTTTTCACTGTTCAAAACAGCGAGAGGAGAGCAAGTTTTTCACAGTTTGAAACAGTGAGAGGAGAGCAGGGTTTTTACAGTTTAAAACAGCGAGAGGAGACCAGGGTTTTTACAGTTTTAAACAACGAGAGGAAAGCAGGTTTTTCACAGTTTAAAACAGCAAGAGGAGAGCAGTGTTTTCACAGTTTAAAACAGCGAGAGGAGAGCAGGAATTTCACAGTTTAAAACAGCGAGAGGAGAGCAGTAATTTCACAGTTTAAAACAGCGAGAGGAGAGTAGGAATTTCACAGTTTAAAACAGCGAGAGGAGAGCGGGGTTTTCACAGTTTAAAACAGCGAGAGGAGGGCAGGAATTACACAGTTTAAAACAGCGAGAGGGGAGCAGGGTTTTCACAATATAAAACAGCGAGAACAGAGCAGGAATTTTACAGTTCAAAACAACGAGAGGGGAGCAGGGTTTTCACTGTTTAAAACAGCGAGAGGAGAGCAGGAATTTCACAGTTTAAAACAGCAAGAGGTGAGCAGGGTTTTCACAGTTTAAAACAGCGATAGGACAGCTGGGGATTCACTGTTTAAAACAGCGAGAGGAAGCATGAATTTCACAGTTTAAAACAGCGAGAGGTGAGCAGGAATTTCAGAGTTTAAAACAGCGCAGGAGAGCATGTTTTTCACAGTTTAAAACAGCGAGAGGAGAGCAGGAATTTCACAGTTTAAAACAGCGAGAGGAGAGCAGATTTTTCACAGTTTAAAACAGCGAGAGGAGAGCAGGGATTTTCACAGTATACAACAGCGAGAGCAGAGCAGGTTTTTCACAGTTTAAGACAACGTTTGGTGAGCAGGATTTTCACTGTTTAAAAAAGCGAGAGGTGAGCAGGGTTCTCACAGTTTAAAACAGCGAGAGGTGAGCAGGTTTTTCACAGTTTAAAACAGCGAGATGAGAGCAGGGATTTCAAAGTTTAAAACAGCGAGAGGAAAGCAGTGTTTTCAAAGTTTAAAAAAGCGAGAGGAAGCATGAATTTCACAGTTTAAAAAAGCGAGAGGTGAGCAGGAATTTCACCGTTTAAAACAGCGCAGGAGAGCATGTTTTTCACAGTTTAAAACAGCGAGAGGAGAGCAGGAATTTCACAGTTTAAAACAGCGAGAGGAGAGCAGGAATTTCACAGTTTAAAACAGCGAGAGGAGAGCAGGAATTTCACAGTTTAAAACAGCGAGAGGCGAGCAGGAATTTCACAGTTTAAAACAGCGAGAGGAGAGCCGGGTTTTCACAATATAAAACAGCGAGAGAAGAGCAGGAATTTTACAGTTCAAAACAGCGAGAGGGGAGCAGGGTTTTCACTGTTTAAAACAGCAAGAGGAGAGCAGGAATTTCACAGGTTAAAAGAGCAAGAGGTGAGCAGGTTTTTCACAGTTTAAAACAGCGAGTGGAGAGCAGGGTTTTCACAGTTTAAAACAGCGATAGGACAGCTGGGGATTCACTGTTTAAAACAGCGAGAGGGGAGCAGGGTTTTCACATTTGAAACAGCGAGAGGAGAGCAGGTTTTTCACAGTTCAAAACAGCGAGAGGAGAGCAGATTTTTCACAGTTTAAAACAGCGAGAGGAGAGCAGGGATTTTCACAGTATACAACAGCGAGAGGAGAGCAGGTTTTTCACAGTTTAAAACAGCGAGAGGAAAGCAATGTTTTCACTGTTTAAAACAGCGAGAGGGGAGCAGGGTTTTCACATTTGAAACAGCGAGAGGAGAGCAGGTTTTTCACAGTTCAAAACAGCGAGAGCAGAGCAGACTTTTCACAGTTTTAAACAGCGAGAGGAGAGCAGGTTTTTCACAGTGTAAAACAGCGAGAGGAGAGCAGGGATTTCACAGTTTAAAACAGCGAGAGGAGAGCAGGTTTTTCACAGTTTAAAACAGCGAGAGGAGAGCAGGATTTTCAAAGTTTAAAACAGCGAGACGACAGCAGGGTTTTCACAGTTTAAAACAGCGAGAGGCGAGCTGAAATATCACAGTTTAAAACAGCGAGAGGAGAGCAGAGTTTTTCACAGTTTAAAACAGCGAGAGGAGAGCAGGTTTTCACAGTTTAAAACAGCGAGAGGAGAGCAAGTTTTTCACAGTTTGAAACAGCGAGAGGAGAGCAGGTTTTTCACACTTTAAAATCGCGAGAGGCGAGCAGGTTTTTCACTGTTTAAAACAGCCAGAAGAGAGCAGGGTTTTCACAGTTTAAAACAGCGAGAGGACAGCTGGGGATTCACAGTTTAAAACAAAGGGAGGAGAGCAGGAATTTCACACTTAAAAACTGCGAGAGGCAGGCGGGGTTTTCACCGTTTTAAACAACGAGAGCTGAGCCGGGTTTTCACAGTTTTAAACAATGAAGGTGAGCCAGGATTTTCACTGTTTAAAACAGCGAGAGGAGAGCAGGAATTTCACAATTTAAAACAGCGACAGGAGAGCTGGAATTTCACGGTTTAAAACAGCGAGTGGAGAGCAGGAATTTCACACTTTAAAACAGCGAGAGGAGAGCAGGAATTTCACAATTTAAAACAGCGATAGGAGAGCAGGGTTTTCACAGTTTAAAACAGCGAGAAGGGAGCAGGGTTCTCACAGATTTAAACAACGAGAGGTGAGACAGGATTTTCACAGTTTAAAACAGCGATAGGAGAGCAGTGTTTTCACAGTTTAAAACAGCGAGAGGAGAGCAGGAGTTTCACAGTTTAAAACAGCGAGAGGAGAGCAGGTATTTCACAATTTAAAACAGCGATAGGAGAGCAGGAATTTCACAATTTAAAACACAGAGAGATGAGCCAGGATTTTCATGTTTAAAACAGCAAGAGGAGAGCAGAAATTTCAAAGGTTAAAACACTGAGAGGTGAGCCATGATTTTCACAGTTTAAAACAGCGAGAGGAGAGCAGGAATTTCAAAGGTTAAAGCAGCGAGAGGAGAGCAGGAATTTCTCAGATTAAAACAGCGATAGGAGAGTAGTGTTTTCACAGTTTAAAACAGCGAGAGGAGAGCAGGAATTTCAATGTTTAAAATAGTGAGAGGAGAGCAGGGATTTCACAGTTTAAAACAGCGAGAGGAGAGCAGGTTTTTCACAGTTTAAAACAGCGAGAGGAGAGCAGCATTTTCACAGTTTAAAACAGCGAGAGGACAGCAGGGTTTTCACAGTTTAAAACAGCGAGAGGAGAGCTGAAATATCACAGTTTAAAACAGCGAGAGGAGAGCAAGTTTTTCAATGTTTGAAACAGCGAGAGGAGAGCAGGGTTTTCACAGTTTAAAACCGCGAGAGGCGAGCAGGTTTTTCACAGTTTGAAACAGCGAGAGGAGAGCAGGGTTTTCACAGTTTAAAACCGCGAGAGGCGAGCAGGTTTTTCACAGTTTAAAACAGCAAGAAGAGAGCAGGGTTTTCACAGTTTAAAACAGCGAGAGGACAGCTGGGGATTCACAGTTTAAAAGAAAGGGAGGAGAGCAGGATTTTCACACTTAAAAACTGTGAGAGGCAGGCGGGGTTTTCACAGTTTTAAACAACGAGAGGTGAGCCGGGTTTTCACAGTTTTAAACAATGAATGTGAGCCAGGAATTTCATCTGTTTAAAACAGCGAGAGGAGAGCAGGAATTTCAAAGGTTAAAACAGCGAGAGGAGAGCTGGAATTTCACAGTTTAAAACAGCGAGTGGACAGCAGGAATTTCACAGTTTAAAACAATGAGTGGTGAGAAGGATTTTCACATTTTAAAACAGCGAGATGGGAGTAGGGTTCTCACAGATTTAAACAACGAGAGGTGAGCCAGGATTTTCACAGTTTAAAACAGCGATAGGAGAGCAGTGTTTTCACAGTTTAAAACAGCGAGAGGAGAGCAGGAGTTTCACAGTTTAAAGCAACGAGTGGTGAGCAGGTTTTTCACAGTTTAAAACAGCGAGAGGAGAGCAGAAATTTCACAGTTTAAAACAGCGAGAGGAGAGCAGAAATTTCACAGTTTAAAACAGCAAGAGGAGAGCAGAAATTTCAGTTTAAAACAGCAAGAGGAAAGCAGAGTTTTTCACAGTTTTCAACAACGAGAGGTGAGCCAGGATTTTCACAGTTTAAAACAGCGAGAGGAAAGCAGGAATTTCACAGTTTAAAACAGCGAGTGGAGAGCAGGAATTTCACAGTTTAAAACAGCGAGAGGAGAGCAGGAATTTCACAGTTTAAAACAGTGATAGTAGAGCAGGGTTTTCACAGTTTAAAACAGCGAGAGGAGAGCAGGAATTTCACAGTTTAAAACAAAGAGAGGTGAGCCAGGATTTTCACAGTTTAAAACAGCGAGAGGAGAGCAGGAATTTCAAAGGTTAAAACAGCGAGAGGAGAGCAGGAATTTCACAGTTTAAAACAGCGAGAGGAGAGCAGGAATTTCACAGTTTAAAACAGCGAGAGGAGAGCAGGAATTTCACAGTTTAAAACAGCGAGAGGAGAGCAGGGTTTTCAAAGTTTAAAACAGCGAGAGGAGAGCTGGGTATTCACAGTTTAAAACAGTGAGAGGAAAACATTGTTTTCACAGTTTAAAACAGCGAGAGGAAAACAGTGTTTTCACAGTTCAAAACAGCAAGAGGTGAGCAGGGTTTTCACAGTTTTAAACAGCGAGAGGAGAGCAGGTTTTCACAGTGTAAAACAGCGAGAGGAGAGCAGGGATTTCACAGTTTAAAACAGCGAGAGGAGAGCAGGTTTTTCACAGTTTAAAACAGCGAGAGGAGAGCAGGTTTTTCAAAGTTTAAAACAGCGAGAGGACAGCAGGGTTTTCACAGTTTAAAACAGCGAGAGGAGAGCTGAAATATCACTGTTTAAAACACCGAGAGGAGAGCAGATATTTCACAGTTTAAAACAGCGAGAGGAGAGCAGAAATTTCACAGTTTAAAACAGTGAGAGGAGAGCAGAAATTTCAGTTTAAAACAGTAAGAGGAAAGCAGAGTTTTTCACAGTTTTAAACAACGAGAGGTGAGCCAGGATTTTCACAGTTTAAAACAGCGAGAGGAGAGCAGGAATTTCAAAATTTAAAACAGCGATAGGAGAGCAGGGTTTTCACAGTTTAAAACAGCGATAGGAGAGCAGGTTTTTCACAGTTTGAAACAGCGAGAGGAGAGCAGGTTTTTCACACTTTAAAACCGCGAGAGGCGAGCAGGTTTTTCACAGTTTAAAACAGCCAGAAGAGAGCAGGGTTTTCACAGTTCAAAACAGCGAGAGGACAGCTGGGGATTCACAGTTTAAAAGAAAGGGAGGAGAGCAGGATTTTCACACTTAAAAACTGCGAGAGGCAGGCGGTGTTTTCACCGTTTTAAACAACGAGAGCTGAGCCGGGTTTTCACAGTTTTAAACAATGAAGGTGAGCCAGGATTTTCACTGTTTAAAACAGCGAGAGGAGAGCTGGAATTTCACGGTTTAAAACAGCGAGTGGAGAGCAGGAATTTCACAGCTTAAAACAATGAGTGGTGAGAAGGATTTTCACAGTTTAAAACAGCGAGATGGGAGCAGGGTTCTCACAGATTTAAACAACGAGAGGTGAGCCAGGATTTTCACAGTTTAAAACAGCGATAGGAGAGCAGTGTTTTCACAGTTTAAAACAGCGAGAGGAGAGCAAGTTTTTCACAGTTTAAAACAGCGAGAGGAGAGCAGGTATTTCACAATTTAAAAGAGCGATAGGAGAGCAGGAATTTCACAGTTTAAAACACAGAGAGATGAGCCAGGATTTTCACAGTTTAAAAAGAGCAAGAGGAGAGCAGGAATCTCAAAGGTTAAAACACAGAGAGGTGAGACAGGATTTTCACAGTTTAACACAGCGAGAGGAGAGCAGGAATTTCAAAGGGTAAAACAGCGAGAGGAGAGCAGGAATTTCTCAGATTAAAACAGCGATAGGAGAGCAGTGTTTTCACAGATTAAAACAGCGAGAGGAGAGCAGGAATTTCACAGTTTAAAACAGCCAGAGGAGAGCAGGTTTTTCACAGTTTAAAACAGCGAAAGGAGAGCAGCATTTTCACAGTTTAAAACAGCAAGAGGACAGCAGGGTTTTCACAGTTTAAAACAGCGAGAGGAGAGCTGAAATATCACAGTTTAAAACAGCGAGAGGAGAGCAAGTTTTTCACAGTTTGAAACAGCGAGAGGAGAGCAGGGTTTTCACAGTTTAAAACCGCGAGAGGCGAGCAGGTTTTTCACAGTTTGAAACAGCGAGAGGAGAGCAGGAGTTTCACAGTTTAAAACAGCGAGAGGAGAGCAGGTATTTCACAATTTAAAAGAGCGATAGGAGAGCAGGAATTTCACAGTTTAAAACACAGAGAGGTGAGCCAAGATTTTCACAGTTTAAAACAGCAAGAGGAGAGCAGGAATTTCACAGGTTAAAACACAGAGAGGTGAGCCAGGATTTTCACAGTTTAAAACAGCGAGAGGAGAGCAGGAATTTCAAAGGTTAAAACAGCGAGAGGAGAGCAGGAATTTCTCAGATTAAAACAGCGATAGGAGAGCAGTGTTTTCACAGTTTAAAACAGCGAGAGGAGAGCAGGAATTTCACAGTTTAAAACAGCGAGAGGAGAGCAGCGTTTTCACAGTTTAAAACAACGAGTGGTGAGCAGGTTTTTCACAGTTTAAAACAGCGAGAGGAGAGCAGGAATTTCACAGTTTAAAACAGCGAGAGGAGAGGAGGTTTTTCACAGTTTAAAACAGCGAGGGGAGAGCAAGTTTTTCACAGTTTAAAACAGCGAGAGGAGAGCAGGGTTTTCACAGTTTAAAACAATGAATGGTGCGAAGGATTTAAACAGTTTAAAACAGCGAGATGGGAGCAGGTTTCACACAGTTTAAAACAACGAGAGTAGAGCAGAGTTTTCAAAGTTCATAACAGCGAGAGGAGAGCAGTTTTTTCACAGTTTGAAACAGCGAGAGGAGAACAGGTTTTTCACAGTTTAAAACAGCGATAGGAGAGCAGTTTTTTCACAGTTTAAAACAGCGAGAGGTGAACAGGGTTTTCACAGTTAATAACAGCGAGAGGAGAGCAGGTTTTACCGTTTAAAAAAGCAAGAGGTGAGCAGGGTTTTCACAGTTTTAAACATCGAGAGGAAAGCTGGTTTTTCACAGTTTAAAACAGCGAGAGGAGAGCAGGTTTTTCACAGTTCAAAACAGCGAGAGGAGAGCAAGTTTTTCACAGTTTGAAACAGTGAGAGGAGAGCAGGGTTTTTACAGTTTAAAACAGCGAGAGGAGAGCAGGGTTTTTACAGTGTTAAACAACGAGAGGGAAGCAGGTTTTTCACAGTTTAAAACAGCGAAAGGAGAGCAGGGTTTTCACAGTTTAAAACAGCGATAGGACCGCTGGAGTTCACAGATTAAAACAGCGAGTGGGGAGCAGGATTTTCACAGTTTAAAACTGCGAGAGGCAGGCGGGGTTTTCACAGTTTTAAACAGCGAGAGGAGAGCAGGGTTTTCACAGTTTAAAACAGCGAGAGGAGAGCAGGGTTTTCTCAGTTTAAAACTGCGAGAGGTGAACAGGATTTTCACAGTTTAAAACAGCGAGAGGGGAGCATTTTTTTCACAGTTTAAAACAACGAGAGGTGTGCAGGTTTTTCACAGTTTAAAAAAGCGAGAGGAAGAATGAATTTCACAGTTTCAAACAGCGAGAGGAGAGCAGGAATTTCACAGTTTAAAACAGCGAGAGGAGAGCAGGAATTTCACAGTTTAAAACAGCGAGAGGCGAGCAGGAATTTCACAGTTTAAAACAGCGAGAGGAGAGCCGGGTTTTCACAATATAAAACAGCGAGAGAAGAGCAGGAATTTTACAGTTCAAAACAGCGAGAGGGGAGCAGGGTTTTCACTGTTTAAAACAGCAAGAGGAGAGCAGGAATTTCACAGGTTAAAAGAGCAAGAGGTGAGCAGGTTTTTCACAGTTTAAAACAGCGAGTGGAGAGCAGGGTTTTCACAGTTTAAAACAGCGATAGGACAGCTGGGGATTCACTGTTTAAAACAGCGAGAGGGGAGCAGGGTTTTCACATTTGAAACAGCGAGAGGAGAGCAGGTTTTTCACAGTTCAAAACAGCGAGAGGAGAGCAGATTTTTCACAGTTTAAAACAGCGAGAGGAGAGCAGGGATTTTCACAGTATACAACAGCGAGAGGAGAGCAGGTTTTTCACAGTTTAAAACAGCGAGAGGAAAGCAATGTTTTCACTGTTTAAAACAGCGAGAGGGGAGCAGGGTTTTCACATTTGAAACAGCGAGAGGAGAGCAGGTTTTTCACAGTTCAAAACAGCGAGAGCAGAGCAGACTTTTCACAGTTTAAAACAGCGAGAGGAGAGCAGGTTTTTCACAGTTTAAAACAGGTAGAGGAGAGCAGGAATTTCACAGTTTAAAACAGCGAGAGGAGAGCAGGAATTTCACAGCTTAAAACAGCGAGAGGAGAGCAGGGTTTTCAAAGTTTAAAACAGTGAGAAGTGAGCAGGGTTTTCACAGTTTAAAACAGCGAGAGGAGAGCAGGAATTTCACAGTTTAAAACAGCGAGAGGAGAGCAGTGTTTTCACAGTTTAAAACAGCGAGAGGAGAGCAGGAATTTCACAGTTTAAAACAGCCAGAGGAGAGCAGGGTTTTCACAGTTTAAAACAACGAGTGGTGAGCAGGTTTTTCACAGTTTAAAACACCGAGAGGAGAGCAGGAATTTCACAGTTTAAAACAGCGAGAGGAGAGGAGGTTTTTCACAGTTTAAAACAGCGAGAGGAGAGCAAGTTTTTCACAGTTTAAAACTGCGAGAGGAGAGCAGGGTTTTCACAGTTTAAAACAATGAATGGTGCGAAGTATTTAAACAGTTTAAGGCAGCGAGATGGGAGCTGGTTTCTCACAGTTTAAAACAACGAGAGTAGAGCAGGGTTTTCAAAGTTCATAACAGCGAGAGGAGAGCAGTTTTTTCACAGTTTTAAACAGCGAGAGGGGAACAGGTTTTTCACAGTTTAAAACAGCGATAGGAGCGAAGTTTTTTCACAGTTTAAAACAGCGAGAGGAGAACAGGGTTTTCACAGTTAAAAACAGCGAGAGGAGAGCAGGTTATTCCGTTTAAAAAAGCAAGAGGTGAGCAGGGTTTTCACAGTTTTAAACATCGAGAGGAAAGCTGGTTTTTCACAGTTTAAAACAGCGAGAGGAGAGCAGGTTTTTCACTGTTCAAAACAGCGAGAGGAGAGCAAGTTTTTCACAGTTTGAAACAGTGAGAGGAGAGCAGGGTTTTTACAGTTTAAAACAGCGAGAGGAGACCAGGGTTTTTACAGTTTTAAACAACGAGAGGAAAGCAGGTTTTTCACAGTTTAAAACAGCAAGAGGAGAGCAGTGTTTTCACAGTTTAAAACAGCGAGAGGAGAGCAGGAATTTCACAGTTTAAAACAGCGAGAGGAGAGCAGTAATTTCACAGTTTAAAACAGCGAGAGGAGAGTAGGAATTTCACAGTTTAAAACAGCGAGAGGAGAGCGGGGTTTTCACAGTTTAAAACAGCGAGAGGAGGGCAGGAATTACACAGTTTAAAACAGCGAGAGGAGAGCAGGGTTTTCACAATATAAAACAGCGAGAACAGAGCAGGAATTTTACAGTTCAAAACAACGAGAGGGGAGCAGGGTTTTCACTGTTTAAAACAGCGAGAGGAGAGCAGGAATTTCACAGTTTAAAACAGCAAGAGGTGAGCAGGGTTTTCACAGTTTAAAACAGCGATAGGACAGCTGGGGATTCACTGTTTAAAACAGCGAGAGGAAGCATGAATTTCACAGTTTAAAAAAGCGAGAGGTGAGCAGGAATTTCAGAGTTTAAAACAGCGCAGGAGAGCATGTTTTTCACAGTTTAAAACAGCGAGAGGAGAGCAGGAATTTCACAGTTTAAAACAGCGAGAGGAGAGCAGATTTTTCACAGTTTAAAACAGCGAGAGGAGAGCAGGGATTTTCACAGTATACAACAGCGAGAGCAGAGCAGGTTTTTCACAGTTTAAGACAACGTTTGGTGAGCAGGATTTTCACTGTTTAAAAAAGCGAGAGGTGAGCAGGGTTCTCACAGTTTAAAACAGCGAGAGGTGAGCAGGTTTTTCACAGTTTAAAACAGCGAGATGAGAGCAGGGATTTCAAAGTTTAAAACAGCGAGAGGAAAGCAGTGTTTTCAAAGTTTAAAAAAGCGAGAGGAAGCATGAATTTCACAGTTTAAAAAAGCGAGAGGTGAGCAGGAATTTCACCGTTTAAAACAGCGCAGGAGAGCATGTTTTTCACAGTTTAAAACAGCGAGAGGAGAGCAGGAATTTCACAGTTTAAAACAGCGAGAGGAGAGCAGGAATTTCACAGTTTAAAACAGCGAGAGGAGAGCAGGAATTTCACAGTTTAAAACAGCGAGAGGCGAGCAGGAATTTCACAGTTTAAAACAGCGAGAGGAGAGCCGGGTTTTCACAATATAAAACAGCGAGAGAAGAGCAGGAATTTTACAGTTCAAAACAGCGAGAGGGGAGCAGGGTTTTCACTGTTTAAAACAGCAAGAGGAGAGCAGGAATTTCACAGGTTAAAAGAGCAAGAGGTGAGCAGGTTTTTCACAGTTTAAAACAGCGAGTGGAGAGCAGGGTTTTCACAGTTTAAAACAGCGATAGGACAGCTGGGGATTCACTGTTTAAAACAGCGAGAGGGGAGCAGGGTTTTCACATTTGAAACAGCGAGAGGAGAGCAGGTTTTTCACAGTTCAAAACAGCGAGAGGAGAGCAGATTTTTCACAGTTTAAAACAGCGAGAGGAGAGCAGGGATTTTCACAGTATACAACAGCGAGAGGAGAGCAGGTTTTTCACAGTTTAAAACAGCGAGAGGAAAGCAATGTTTTCACTGTTTAAAACAGCGAGAGGGGAGCAGGGTTTTCACATTTGAAACAGCGAGAGGAGAGCAGGTTTTTCACAGTTCAAAACAGCGAGAGCAGAGCAGACTTTTCACAGTTTAAAACAGCGAGAGGAGAGCAGGTTTTTCACAGTTTAAAACAGGTAGAGGAGAGCAGGAATTTCACAGTTTAAAACAGCGAGAGGAGAGCAGGAATTTCACAGCTTAAAACAGCGAGAGGAGAGCAGGGTTTTCAAAGTTTAAAACAGTGAGAGGTGAGCAGGGTTTTCACAGTTTAAAACAGCGAGAGGAGAGCAGGACTTTCACAGTTTAAAACAGCGAGAGGAGAGCAGGGTTTTCACAGTTTAAAACAGCGAGAGGAGAGCAGGGTCTTCAAATTTTAAAACAGCGAGAGGAGAGCAGGAATTTCACAGTTTAAAACAGCGAGAGGAGAGCAGATTTTTCCCAGATTAAAACAGCGAGAGGAGAGCTATTTTTTCACAGTTTAAAATAGCGAGAGGAGAGCCTGGTTTTCACACTTTAAAACAGCGAGAGGAGGGCGGCGATTTCACAGTTCAAAACAGCGAGAGGAGAGCAGTGTTTTCACAGTTTAAAACAGCGAGAGGAGAGCAGGAATTTCACAGTTTAAAACAGCCAGAGGAGAGCAGGGTTTTCACAGTTTAAAACAACGAGTGGTGAGCAGGTTTTTCACAGTTTAAAACACCGAGAGGAGAGCAGGAATTTCACAGTTTAAAACAGCGAGAGGAGAGGAGGTTTTTCACAGTTTAAAACAGCGAGAGGAGAGCAAGTTGTTCACAGTTTAAAACTGCGAGAGGAGAGCAGGGTTTTCACAGTTTAAAACAATGAATGGTGCGAAGGATTTAAACAGTTTAAGGCAGCGAGATGGGAGCAGGTTTCTCACAGTTTAAAACAACGAGAGTAGAGCAGGGTTTTCAAAGTTCATAACAGCGAGAGGAGAGCAGTTTTTTCACAGTTTAAAACAGCGAGAGGGGAACAGGTTTTTCACAGTTTAAAACAGCGATAGGAGCGAAGTTTTTTCACAGTTTAAAACAGCGAGAGGAGAACAGGGTTTTCACAGTTAAAAACAGCGAGAGGAGAGCAGGTTTTTCCGTTTAAAAAAGCAAGAGGTGAGCAGGGTTTTCACAGTTTTAAACATCGAGAGGAAAGCTGGTTTTTCACAGTTTAAAACAGTGAGAGGAGAGCAGGTTTTTCACTGTTCAAAACAGCGAGAGGAGAGCAAGTTTTTCACAGTTTGAAACAGTGAGAGGAGAGCAGGGTTTTTACAGTTTAAAACAGCGAGAGGAGACCAGGGTTTTTACAGTTTTAAACAACGAGAGGAAAGCAGGTTTTTCACAGGTTAAAAGAGCAAGAGGTGAGCAGGTTTTTCACAGTTTAAAACAGCGAGTGGAGAGCAGGGTTTTCACAGTTTAAAACAGCGATAGGACAGCTGGGGATTCACTGTTTAAAACAGCGAGAGGGGAGCAGGGTTTTCACATTTGAAACAGCGAGAGGAGAGCAGGTTTTTCACAGTTCAAAACAGCGAGAGGAGAGCAGATTTTTCACAGTTTAAAACAGCGAGAGGAGAGCAGGGATTTTCACAGTATACAACAGCGAGAGGAGAGCAGGTTTTTCACAGTTTAAAACAGCGAGAGGAAAGCAATGTTTTCACTGTTTAAAACAGCGAGAGGGGAGCAGGGTTTTCACATTTGAAACAGCGAGAGGAGAGCAGGTTTTTCACAGTTCAAAACAGCGAGAGCAGAGCAGACTTTTCACAGTTTAAAACAGCGAGAGGAGAGCAGGTTTTTCACAGTTTAAAACAGGTAGAGGAGAGCAGGAATTTCACAGTTTAAAACAGCGAGAGGAGAGCAGGAATTTCACAGCTTAAAACAGCGAGAGGAGAGCAGGGTTTTCAAAGTTTAAAACAGTGAGAGGTGAGCAGGGTTTTCACAGTTTAAAACAGCGAGAGGAGAGCAGGAATTTCACAGTTTAAAACAGCGAGAGGAGAGCAGTGTTTTCACAGTTTAAAACAGCGAGAGGAGAGCAGGAATTTCACAGTTTAAAACAGCCAGAGGAGAGCAGGGTTTTCACAGTTTAAAACAACGAGTGGTGAGCAGGTTTTTCACAGTTTAAAACACCGAGAGGAGAGCTAGAATTTCACAGTTTAAAACAGCGAGAGGAGAGGAGGTTTTTCACAGTTTAAAACAGCGAGAGGAGAGCAAGTTTTTCACAGTTTAAAACTGCGAGAGGAGAGCAGGGTTTTCACAGTTTAAAACAATGAATGGTGCGAAGGATTTAAACAGTTTAAGGCAGCGAGATGGGAGCAGGTTTCTCACAGTTTAAAACAACGAGAGTAGAGCAGGGTTTTCAAAGTTCATAACAGCGAGAGGAGAGCAGTTTTTTCACAGTTTAAAACAGCGAGAGGGGAACAGGTTTTTCACAGTTTAAAACAGCGATAGTAGCGAAGTTTTTTCACAGTTTAAAACAGCGAGAGGAGAACAGGGTTTTCACAGTTAAAAACAGCAAGAGGAGAGCAGGTTTTTCCGTTTAAAAAAGCAAGAGGTGAGCAGGGTTTTCACAGTTTTAAACATCGAGAGGAAAGCTGGTTTTTCACAGTTTAAAACAGTGAGAGGAGAGCAGGTTTTTCACTGTTCAAAACAGCGAGAGGAGAGCAAGTTTTTCACAGTTTGAAACAGTGAGAGGAGAGCAGGGTTTTTACAGTTTAAAACAGCGAGAGGAGACCAGGGTTTTTACAGTTTTAAACAACGAGAGGAAAGCAGGTTTTTCACAGTTTAAAACAGCGAGAGGAGAGCAGGGTTTTCAAAGTTTAAAACAGTGAGAGGTGAGCAGGGTTTTCACAGTTTAAAACAGCGAGAGGAGAGCAGGAATTTCACAGTTTAAAACAGCGAGAGGAGAGCAGTGTTTTCACAGTTTAAAACAGCGAGAGGAGAGCAGGAATTTCACAGTTTAAAACAGCCAGAGGAGAGCAGGGTTTTCACAGTTTAAAACAACGAGTGGTGAGCAGGTTTTTCACAGTTTAAAACACCGAGAGGAGAGCAGGAATTTCACAGTTTAAAACAGCGAGAGGAGAGGAGGTTTTTCACAGTTTAAAACAGCGAGAGGAGAGCAAGTTTTTCACAGTTTAAAACTGCGAGAGGAGAGCAGGGTTTTCACAGTTTAAAACAATGAATGGTGCGAAGGATTTAAACAGTTTAAGGCAGCGAGATGGGAGCAGGTTTCTCACAGTTTAAAACAACGAAAGTAGAGCAGGGTTTTCAAAGTTCATAACAGCGAGAGGAGAGCAGTTTTTTCACAGTTTTAAACAGCGAGAGGGGAACAGGTTTTTCACAGTTTAAAACAGCGATAGGAGCGAAGTTTTTTCACAGTTTAAAACAGCGAGAGGAGAACAGGGTTTTCACAGTTAAAAACAGCGAGAGGAGAGCAGGTTTTTCCGTTTAAAAAAGCAAGAGGTGAGCAGGGTTTTCACAGTTTTAAACATCGAGAGGAAAGCTGGTTTTTCACAGTTTAAAACAGTGAGAGGAGAGCAGGTTTTTCACTGTTCAAAACAGCGAGAGGAGAGCAAGTTTTTCACAGTTTGAAACAGTGAGAGGAGAGCAGGGTTTTTACAGTTTAAAACAGCGAGAGGAGACCAGGGTTTTTACAGTTTTAAACAACGAGAGGAAAGCAGGATTTTCACAGGTTAAAAGAGCAAGAGGTGAGCAGGTTTTTCACAGTTTAAAACAGCGAGTGGAGAGCAGGGTTTTCACAGTTTAAAACAGCGATAGGACAGCTGGGGATTCACTGCTTAAAACAGCGAGAGGGGAGCAGGGTTTTCACATTTGAAACAGCGAGAGGAGAGCAGGTTTTTCACAGTTCAAAACAGCGAGAGGAGAGCAGATTTTTCACAGTTTAAAACAGCGAGAGGAGAGCAGGGATTTTCACAGTATACAACAGCGAGAGGAGAGCAGGTTTTTCACAGTTTAAAACAGCGAGAGGAAAGCAATGTTTTCACTGTTTAAAACAGCGAGAGGGGAGCAGGGTTTTCACATTTGAAACAGCGAGAGGAGAGCAGGTTTTTCACAGTTCAAAACAGCGAGAGCAGAGCAGACTTTTCACAGTTTAAAACAGCGAGAGGAGAGCAGGTTTTTCACAGTTTAAAACAGGGAGAGGAGAGCAGGAATTTCACAGTTTAAAACAGCGAGAGGAGAGCAGGAATTTCACAGCTTAAAACAGCGAGAGGAGAGCAGGGTTTTCAAAGTTTAAAACAGCGAGAGGAGACCAGGGTTTTTACAGTTTTAAACAACGAGAGGAAAGCAGGATTTTCACAGGTTAAAAGAGCAAGAGGTGAGCAGGTTTTTCACAGTTTAAAACAGCGAGTGGAGAGCAGGGTTTTCACAGTTTAAAACAGCGATAGGACAGCTGGGGATTCACTGCTTAAAACAGCGAGAGGGGAGCAGGGTTTTCACATTTGAAACAGCGAGAGGAGAGCTGGTTTCTCACAGTTTAAAACAACGAGAGTAGAGCAGGGTTTTCAAAGTTCATAACAGCGAGAGGAGAGCAGTTTTTTCACAGTTTAAAACAGCGAGAGGGGAACAGGTTTTTCACAGTTTAAAACAGCGATAGGAGCGAAGTTTTTTCACAGTTTAAAACAGCGAGAGGAGAACAGGGTTTTCACAGTTAAAAACAGCGAGAGGAGAGCAGGTTATTCCGTTTAAAAAAGCAAGAGGTGAGCAGGGTTTTCACAGTTTTAAACATCGAGAGGAAAGCTGGTTTTTCACAGTTTAAAACAGTGAGAGGAGAGCAGGTTTTTCACTGTTCAAAACAGCGAGAGGAGAGCAAGTTTTTCACAGTTTGAAACAGTGAGAGGAGAGCAGGGTTTTTACAGTTTAAAACAGCGAGAGGAGACCAGGGTTTTTACAGTTTTAAACAACGAGAGGAAAGCAGGTTTTTCACAGTTTAAAACAGCAAGAGGAGAGCAGTGTTTTCACAGTTTAAAACAGCGAGAGGAGAGCAGGAATTTCACAGTTTAAAACAGCGAGAGGAGAGCAGTAATTTCACAGTTTAAAACAGCGAGAGGAGAGTAGGAATTTCACAGTTTAAAACAGCGAGAGGAGAGCGGGGTTTTCACAGTTTAAAACAGCGAGAGGAGGGCAGGAATTTCACAGTTTAAAACAGCGAGAGGAGAGCAGGGTTTTCACAATATAAAACAGCGAGAACAGAGCAGGAATTTTACAGTTCAAAACAACGAGAGGGGAGCAGGGTTTTCACTGTTTAAAACAGCGAGAGGAGAGCAGCAATTTCACAGTTTAAAACAGCAAGAGGTGAGCAGGGTTTTCACAGTTTAAAACAGCGATAGGACAGCTGGGGATTCACTGTTTAAAACAGCGAGAGGAAGCATGAATTTCACAGTTTAAAAAAGCGAGAGGTGAGCAGGAATTTCAGAGTTTAAAACAGCGCAGGAGAGCATGTTTTTCACAGTTTAAAACAGCGAGAGGAGAGCAGGAATTTCACAGTTTAAAACAGCGAGAGGAGAGCAGATTTTTCACAGTTTAAAACAGCGAGAGGAGAGCAGGGATTTTCACAGTATACAACAGCGAGAGCAGAGCAGGTTTTTCACAGTTTAAAACAACGTTTGGTGAGCAGGATTTTCACTGTTTAAAAAAGCGAGAGGTGAGCAGGGTTCTCACAGTTTAAAACAGCGAGAGGTGAGCAGGTTTTTCACAGTTTAAAACAGCGAGATGAGAGCAGGGATTTCAAAGTTTAAAACAGCGAGAGGAAAGCAGTGTTTTCAAAGTTTAAAAAAGCGAGAGGAAGCATGAATTTCACAGTTTAAAAAAGCGAGAGGTGAGCAGGAATTTCACCGTTTAAAACAGCGCAGGAGAGCATGTTTTTCACAGTTTAAAACAGCGAGAGGAGAGCAGGAATTTCACAGTTTAAAACAGCGAGAGGAGAGCAGGAATTTCACAGTTTAAAACAGCGAGAGGAGAGCAGGAATTTCACAGTTTAAAACAGCGAGAGGAGAGCCGGGTTTTCACAATATAAAACAGCGAGAGAAGAGCAGGAATTTTACAGTTCAAAACAGCGAGAGGGGAGCAGGGTTTTCACTGTTTAAAACAGCAAGAGGAGAGCAGGAATTTCACAGGTTAAAAGAGCAAGAGGTGAGCAGGTTTTTCACAGTTTAAAACAGCGAGTGGAGAGCAGGGTTTTCACAGTTTAAAACAGCGATAGGACAGCTGGGGATTCACTGTTTAAAACAGCGAGAGGGGAGCAGGGTTTTCACATTTGAAACAGCGAGAGGAGAGCAGGTTTTTCACAGTTCAAAACAGCGAGAGGAGAGCAGATTTTTCACAGTTTAAAACAGCGAGAGGAGAGCAGGGATTTTCACAGTATACAACAGCGAGAGGAGAGCAGGTTTTTCACAGTTTAAAACAGCGAGAGGAAAGCAATGTTTTCACTGTTTAAAACAGCGAGAGGGGAGCAGGGTTTTCACATTTGAAACAGCGAGAGGAGAGCAGGTTTTTCACAGTTCAAAACAGCGAGAGCAGAGCAGACTTTTCACAGTTTAAAACAGCGAGAGGAGAGCAGGTTTTTCACAGTTTAAAACAGGTAGAGGAGAGCAGGAATTTCACAGTTTAAAACAGCGAGAGGAGAGCAGGAATTTCACAGCTTAAAACAGCGAGAGGAGAGCAGGGTTTTCAAAGTTTAAAACAGTGAGAGGTGAGCAGGGTTTTCACAGTTTAAAACAGCGAGAGGAGAGCAGGACTTTCACAGTTTAAAACAGCGAGAGGAGAGCAGGGTTTTCACAGTTTAAAACAGCGAGAGGAGAGCAGGGTCTTCAAATTTTAAAACAGCGAGAGGAGAGCAGGAATTTCACAGTTTAAAACAGCGAGAGGAGAGCAGATTTTTCCCAGATTAAAACAGCGAGAGGAGAGCTATTTTTTCACAGTTTAAAATAGCGAGAGGAGAGCCTGGTTTTCACACTTTAAAACAGCGAGAGGAGGGCGGCGATTTCACAGTTCAAAACAGCGAGAGGAGAGCAGTGTTTTCACAGTTTAAAACAGCGAGAGGAGAGCAGGAATTTCACAGTTTAAAACAGCCAGAGGAGAGCAGGGTTTTCACAGTTTAAAACAACGAGTGGTGAGCAGGTTTTTCACAGTTTAAAACACCGAGAGGAGAGCAGGAATTTCACAGTTTAAAACAGCGAGAGGAGAGGAGGTTTTTCACAGTTTAAAACAGCGAGAGGAGAGCAAGTTTTTCACAGTTTAAAACTGCGAGAGGAGAGCAGGGTTTTCACAGTTTAAAACAATGAATGGTGCGAAGGATTTAAACAGTTTAAGGCAGCGAGATGGGAGCAGGTTTCTCACAGTTTAAAACAACGAGAGTAGAGCAGGGTTTTCAAAGTTCATAACAGCGAGAGGAGAGCAGTTTTTTCACAGTTTAAAACAGCGAGAGGGGAACAGGTTTTTCACAGTTTAAAACAGCGATAGGAGCGAAGTTTTTTCACAGTTTAAAACAGCGAGAGGAGAACAGGGTTTTCACAGTTAAAAACAGCGAGAGGAGAGCAGGTTTTTCCGTTTAAAAAAGCAAGAGGTGAGCAGGGTTTTCACAGTTTTAAACATCGAGAGGAAAGCTGGTTTTTCACAGTTTAAAACAGTGAGAGGAGAGCAGGTTTTTCACTGTTCCAAACAGCGAGAGGAGAGCAAGTTTTTCACAGTTTGAAACAGTGAGAGGAGAGCAGGGTTTTTACAGTTTAAAACAGCGAGAGGAGACCAGGGTTTTTACAGTTTTAAACAACGAGAGGAAAGCAGGTTTTTCACAGGTTAAAAGAGCAAGAGGTGAGCAGGTTTTTCACAGTTTAAAACAGCGAGTGGAGAGCAGGGTTTTCACAGTTTAAAACAGCGATAGGACAGCTGGGGATTCACTGTTTAAAACAGCGAGAGGGGAGCAGGGTTTTCACATTTGAAACAGCGAGAGGAGAGCAGGTTTTTCACAGTTCAAAACAGCGAGAGGAGAGCAGATTTTTCACAGTTTAAAACAGCGAGAGGAGAGCAGGGATTTTCACAGTATACAACAGCGAGAGGAGAGCAGGTTTTTCACAGTTTAAAACAGCGAGAGGAAAGCAATGTTTTCACTGTTTAAAACAGCGAGAGGGGAGCAGGGTTTTCACATTTGAAACAGCGAGAGGAGAGCAGGTTTTTCACAGTTCAAAACAGCGAGAGCAGAGCAGACTTTTCACAGTTTAAAACAGCGAGAGGAGAGCAGGTTTTTCACAGTTTAAAACAGGTAGAGGAGAGCAGGAATTTCACAGTTTAAAACAGCGAGAGGAGAGCAGGAATTTCACAGCTTAAAACAGCGAGAGGAGAGCAGGGTTTTCAAAGTTTAAAACAGTGAGAGGTGAGCAGGGTTTTCACAGTTTAAAACAGCGAGAGGAGAGCAGGAATTTCACAGTTTAAAACAGCGAGAGGAGAGCAGTGTTTTCACAGTTTAAAACAGCGAGAGGAGAGCAGGAATTTCACAGTTTAAAACAGCCAGAGGAGAGCAGGGTTTTCACAGTTTAAAACAACGAGTGGTGAGCAGGTTTTTCACAGTTTAAAACACCGAGAGGAGAGCAGGAATTTCACAGTTTAAAACAGCGAGAGGAGAGGAGGTTTTTCACAGTTTAAAACAGCGAGAGGAGAGCAAGTTTTTCACAGTTTAAAACTGCGAGAGGAGAGCAGGGTTTTCACAGTTTAAAACAATGAATGGTGCGAAGGATTTAAACAGTTTAAGGCAGCGAGATGGGAGCAGGTTTCTCACAGTTTAAAACAACGAGAGTAGAGCAGGGTTTTCAAAGTTCATAACAGCGAGAGGAGAGCAGGAATTTCACAGTTTAAAACAGCGAGAGGGGAACAGGTTTTTCACAGTTTAAAACAGCGATAGTAGCGAAGTTTTTTCACAGTTTAAAACAGCGAGAGGAGAACAGGGTTTTCACAGTTAAAAACAGCAAGAGGAGAGCAGGTTTTTCCGTTTAAAAAAGCAAGAGGTGAGCAGGGTTTTCACAGTTTTAAACATCGAGAGGAAAGCTGGTTTTTCACAGTTTAAAACAGTGAGAGGAGAGCAGGTTTTTCACTGTTCAAAACAGCGAGAGGAGAGCAAGTTTTTCACAGTTTGAAACAGTGAGAGGAGAGCAGGGTTTTTACAGTTTAAAACAGCGAGAGGAGACCAGGGTTTTTACAGTTTTAAACAACGAGAGGAAAGCAGGTTTTTCACAGTTTAAAACAGCGAGAGGAGAGCAGGGTTTTCAAAGTTTAAAACAGTGAGAGGTGAGCAGGGTTTTCACAGTTTAAAACAGCGAGAGGAGAGCAGGAATTTCACAGTTTAAAACAGCGAGAGGAGAGCAGTGTTTTCACAGTTTAAAACAGTGAGAGGAGAGCAGGAATTTCACAGTTTAAAACAGCCAGAGGAGAGCAGGGTTTTCACAGTTTAAAACAACGAGTGGTGAGCAGGTTTTTCACAGTTTAAAACACCGAGAGGAGAGCAGGAATTTCACAGTTTAAAACAGCGAGAGGAGAGGAGGTTTTTCACAGTTTAAAACAGCGAGAGGAGAGCAAGTTTTTCACAGTTTAAAACTGCGAGAGGAGAGCAGGGTTTTCACAGTTTAAAACAATGAATGGTGCGAAGGATTTAAACAGTTTAAGGCAGCGAGATGGGAGCAGGTTTCTCACAGTTTAAAACAACGAAAGTAGAGCAGGGTTTTCAAAGTTCATAACAGCGAGAGGAGAGCAGTTTTTTCACAGTTTTAAACAGCGAGAGGGGAACAGGTTTTTCACAGTTTAAAACAGCGATAGGAGCGAAGTTTTTTCACAGTTTAAAACAGCGAGAGGAGAACAGGGTTTTCACAGTTAAAAACAGCGAGAGGAGAGCAGGTTTTTCCGTTTAAAAAAGCAAGAGGTGAGCAGGGTTTTCACAGTTTTAAACATCGAGAGGAAAGCTGGTTTTTCACAGTTTAAAACAGTGAGAGGAGAGCAGGTTTTTCACTGTTCAAAACAGCGAGAGGAGAGCAAGTTTTTCACAGTTTGAAACAGTGAGAGGAGAGCAGGGTTTTTACAGTTTAAAACAGCGAGAGGAGACCAGGGTTTTTACAGTTTTAAACAACGAGAGGAAAGCAGGATTTTCACAGGTTAAAAGAGCAAGAGGTGAGCAGGTTTTTCACAGTTTAAAACAGCGAGTGGAGAGCAGGGTTTTCACAGTTTAAAACAGCGATAGGACAGCTGGGGATTCACTGCTTAAAACAGCGAGAGGGGAGCAGGGTTTTCACATTTGAAACAGCGAGAGGAGAGCAGGTTTTTCACAGTTCAAAACAGCGAGAGGAGAGCAGATTTTTCACAGTTTAAAACAGCGAGAGGAGAGCAGGGATTTTCACAGTATACAACAGCGAGAGGAGAGCAGGTTTTTCACAGTTTAAAACAGCGAGAGGAAAGCAATGTTTTCACTGTTTAAAACAGCGAGAGGGGAGCAGGGTTTTCACATTTGAAACAGCGAGAGGAGAGCAGGTTTTTCACAGTTCAAAACAGCGAGAGCAGAGCAGACTTTTCACAGTTTAAAACAGCGAGAGGCGAGCAGGTTTTTCACAGTTTAAAACAGGTAGAGGAGAGCAGGAATTTCACAGTTTAAAACAGCGAGAGGAGAGCAGGAATTTCACAGCTTAAAACAGCGAGAGGAGAGCAGGGTTTTCAAAGTTTAAAACAGTGAGAGGTGAGCAGGGTTTTCACAGTTTAAAACAGCGAGAGGAGAGCAGGAATTTCACAGTTTAAAACAGCGAGAGGAGAGCAGGGTTTTCACAGTTTAAAACAGCGAGAGGAGAGCAGGGTCTTCAAATTTTAAAACAGCGAGAGGAGAGCAGGAATTTCACAGTTTAAAACAGCGAGAGGAGAGCAGATTTTTCCCAGATTAAAACAGCGAGAGGAGAGCTATTTTTTCACAGTTTAAAATAGCGAGAGGAGAGCCTGGTTTTCACACTTTAAAACAGCGAGAGGAGGGCGGCGATTTCACAGTTCAAAACAGCGAGAGGAGAGCAGTGTTTTCACAGTTTAAAACAGCGAGAGGAGAGCAGGAATTTCACAGTTTAAAACAGCCAGAGGAGAGCAGGGTTTTCACAGTTTAAAACAACGAGTGGTGAGCAGGTTTTTCACAGTTTAAAACACCGAGAGGAGAGCAGGAATTTCACAGTTTAAAACAGCGAGAGGAGAGGAGGTTTTTCACAGTTTAAAACAGCGAGAGGAGAGCAAGTTTTTCACAGTTTAAAACTGCGAGAGGAGAGCAGGGTTTTCACAGTTTAAAACAATGAATGGTGCGAAGGATTTAAACAGTTTAAGGCAGCGAGATGGGAGCAGGTTTCTCACAGTTTAAAACAACAAGAGTAGAGCAGGGTTTGCAAAGTTCATAACAGCGAGAGGAGAGCAGTTTTTTCACAGTTTAAAACAGCGAGAGGGGAACAGGTTTTTCACAGTTTAAAACAGCGATAGTAGCGAAGTTTTTTCACAGTTTAAAACAGCGAGAGGAGAACAGGGTTTTCACAGTTAAAAACAGCAAGAGGAGAGCAGGTTTTTCCGTTTAAAAAAGCAAGAGGTGAGCAGGGTTTTCACAGTTTTAAACATCGAGAGGAAAGCTGGTTTTTCACAGTTTAAAACAGTGAGAGGAGAGCAGGTTTTTCACTGTTCAAAACAGCGAGAGGAGAGCAAGTTTTTCACAGTTTGAAACAGTGAGAGGAGAGCAGGGTTTTTACAGTTTAAAACAGCGAGAGGAGACCAGGGTTTTTACAGTTTTAAACAACGAGAGGAAAGCAGGTTTTTCACAGTTTAAAACAGCGAGAGGAGAGCAGGGTTTTCAAAGTTTAAAACAGTGAGAGGTGAGCAGGGTTTTCACAGTTTAAAACAGCGAGAGGAGAGCAGGAATTTCACAGTTTAAAACAGCGAGAGGAGAGCAGTGTTTTCACAGTTTAAAACAGCGAGAGGAGAGCAGGAATTTCACAGTTTAAAACAGCCAGAGGAGAGCAGGGTTTTCACAGTTTAAAACAACGAGTGGTGAGCAGGTTTTTCACAGTTTAAAACACCGAGAGGAGAGCAGGAATTTCACAGTTTAAAACAGCGAGAGGAGAGGAGGTTTTTCACAGTTTAAAACAGCGAGAGGAGAGCAAGTTTTTCACAGTTTAAAACTGCGAGAGGAGAGCAGGGTTTTCACAGTTTAAAACAATGAATGGTGCGAAGGATTTAAACAGTTTAAGGCAGCGAGATGGGAGCAGGTTTCTCACAGTTTAAAACAACGAAAGTAGAGCAGGGTTTTCAAAGTTCATAACAGTGAGAGGAGAGCAGTTTTTTCACAGTTTTAAACAGCGAGAGGGGAACAGGTTTTTCACAGTTTAAAACAGCGATAGGAGCGAAGTTTTTTCACAGTTTAAAACAGCGAGAGGAGAACAGGGTTTTCACAGTTAAAAACAGCGAGAGGAGAGCAGGTTTTTCCGTTTAAAAAAGCAAGAGGTGAGCAGGGTTTTCACAGTTTTAAACATCGAGAGGAAAGCTGGTTTTTCACAGTTTAAAACAGTGAGAGGAGAGCAGGTTTTTCACTGTTCAAAACAGCGAGAGGAGAGCAAGTTTTTCACAGTTTGAAACAGTGAGAGGAGAGCAGGGTTTTTACAGTTTAAAACAGCGAGAGGAGACCAGGGTTTTTACAGTTTTAAACAACGAGAGGAAAGCAGGATTTTCACAGGTTAAAAGAGCAAGAGGTGAGCAGGTTTTTCACAGTTTAAAACAGCGAGTGGAGAGCAGGGTTTTCACAGTTTAAAACAGCGATAGGACAGCTGGGGATTCACTGCTTAAAACAGCGAGAGGGGAGCAGGGTTTTCACATTTGAAACAGCGAGAGGAGAGCAGGTTTTTCACAGTTCAAAACAGCGAGAGGAGAGCAGATTTTTCACAGTTTAAAACAGCGAGAGGAGAGCAGGGATTTTCACAGTATACAACAGCGAGAGGAGAGCAGGTTTTTCACAGTTTAAAACAGCGAGAGGAAAGCAATGTTTTCACTGTTTAAAACAGCGAGAGGGGAGCAGGGTTTTCACATTTGAAACAGCGAGAGGAGAGCAGGTTTTTCACAGTTCAAAACAGCGAGAGCAGAGCAGACTTTTCACAGTTTAAAACAGCGAGAGGAGAGCAGGTTTTTCACAGTTTAAAACAGGTAGAGGAGAGCAGGAATTTCACAGTTTAAAACAGCGAGAGGAGAGCAGGAATTTCACAGCTTAAAACAGCGAGAGGAGAGCAGGGTTTTCAAAGTTTAAAACAGTGAGAGGTGAGCAGGGTTTTCACAGTTTAAAACAGCGAGAGGAGAGCAGGAATTTCACAGTTTAAAACAGCGAGAGGAGAGCAGGGTTTTCACAGTTTAAAACAGCGAGAGGAGAGCAGGGTCTTCAAATTTTAAAACAGCGAGAGGAGAGCAGGAATTTCACAGTTTAAAACAGCGAGAGGAGAGCAGATTTTTCCCAGATTAAAACAGCGAGAGGAGAGCTATTTTTTCACAGTTTAAAATAGCGAGAGGAGAGCCTGGTTTTCACACTTTAAAACAGCGAGAGGAGGGCGGCGATTTCACAGTTCAAAACAGCGAGAGGAGAGCAGTGTTTTCACTGTTTAAAACAGCGAGAGGAGAGCAGGAATTTCACAGTTTAAAACAGCAAGAGGTGAGCAGGGTTTTCACAGTTTAAAACAGCGATAGGACAGCTGGGGATTCACTGTTTAAAACAGCGAGAGGAAGCATGAATTTCACAGTTTAAAAAAGCGAGAGGTGAGCAGGAATTTCAGAGTTTAAAACAGCGCAGGAGAGCATGTTTTTCACAGTTTAAAACAGCGAGAGGAGAGCAGGAATTTCACAGTTTAAAACAGCGAGAGGAGAGCAGATTTTTCACAGTTTAAAACAGCGAGAGGAGAGCAGGGATTTTCACAGTATACAACAGCGAGAGCAGAGCAGGTTTTTCACAGTTTAAAACAACGTTTGGTGAGCAGGATTTTCACTGTTTAAAAAAGCGAGAGGTGAGCAGGGTTCTCACAGTTTAAAACAGCGAGAGGTGAGCAGGTTTTTCACAGTTTAAAACAGCGAGATGAGAGCAGGGATTTCAAAGTTTAAAACAGCGAGAGGAAAGCAGTGTTTTCAAAGTTTAAAAAAGCGAGAGGAAGCATGAATTTCACAGTTTAAAAAAGCGAGAGGTGAGCAGGAATTTCACAGTTTAAAACAGCGCAGGAGAGCATGTTTTTCACAGTTTAAAACAGCGAGAGGAGAGCAGGAATTTCACAGTTTAAAACAGCGAGAGGAGAGCAGGAATTTCACAGTTTAAAACAGCACGATGCGAGCTGGGTTTTCACAGTTTAAAACAGCGAGAGGAGAGCAGGAATTTCACAGTTTAAAACAGCGAGAGGAGAGCAGGGTTTTCACAGTTTAAAACAACGAGTGGTGAGCAGGTTTTTCACAGTTTAAAACAGCGAGAGGAGAGCAGGAATTTCACAGTTTAAAACAGCGAGAGGAGAGGAGGTTTTTCACAGTTTAAAACAGCGAGGGGAGAGCAAGTTTTTCACAGTTTAAAACTGCGAGAGGAGAGCAGGGTTTTCACAGTTTAAAACAATGAATGGTGCGAAGGATTTAAACAGTTTAAAACAGCGAGATGGGAGCAGGTTTCTCACAGTTTAAAACAACGAGAGTAGAGCAGAGTTTTCAAAGTTCATAACAGCGAGAGGAGAGCAGTTTTTTCACAGTTTAAAACAGCGAGAGGAGAACAGGTTTTCACAGTTTAAAACAGCGATAGGAGAGCAGTTTTTTCACAGTTTAAAACAGCGAGAGGTGAACAGGGTTTTCACAGTTAATAACAGCGAGAGGAGAGCAGGTTTTACCGTTTAAAAAAGCAAGAGGTGAGCAGGGTTTTCACAGTTTTAAACATCGAGAGGAAAGCTGGTTTTTCACAGTTCAAAACAGCGAGAGGAGAGCAAGTTTTTCACAATTTGAAACAGTGAGAGGAGAGCAGGGTTTTTACAGTTTAAAACAGCGAGAGGAGACCAGGGTTTTTACAGTTTTAAACAACGAGAGGAAAGCAGGTTTTTCACAGTTTAAAACAGCGAGAGGAGAGCAGGGTTTTCAAAGTTTAAAACAGTGAAGGTGAGCAGGGTTTTCACAGTTTAAAACAGCGAGAGGAGAGCAGGAATTTCACAGTTTAAAACAGCGAGAGGAGAGCAGTGTTTTCACAGTTTAAAACAGCGAGAGGAGAGCAGGAATTTCACAGTTTAAAACAGCCAGAGGAGAGCAGGGTTTTCACAGTTTAAAACAACGAGTGGTGAGCAGGTTTTTCACAGTTTAAAACACCGAGAGGAGAGCAGGAATTTCACAGTTTAAAACAGCGAGAGGAGAGGAGGTTTTTCACAGTTTAAAACAGCGAGAGGAGAGCAAGTTTTTCACAGTTTAAAACTGCGAGAGGAGAGCAGGGTTTTCACAGTTTAAAACAATGAATGGTGCGAAGGATTTAAACAGTTTAAGGCAGCGAGATGGGAGCAGGTTTCTCACAGTTTAAAACAACGAAAGTAGAGCAGGGTTTTCAAAGTTCATAACAGCGAGAGGAGAGCAGTTTTTTCACAGTTTTAAACAGCGAGAGGGGAACAGGTTTTTCACAGTTTAAAACAGCGATAGGAGCGAAGTTTTTTCACAGTTTAAAACAGCGAGAGGAGAACAGGGTTTTCACAGTTAAAAACAGCGAGAGGAGAGCAGGTTTTTCCGTTTAAAAAAGCAAGAGGTGAGCAGGGTTTTCACAGTTTTAAACATCGAGAGGAAAGCTGGTTTTTCACAGTTTAAAACAGTGAGAGGAGAGCAGGTTTTTCACTGTTCAAAACAGCGAGAGGAGAGCAAGTTTTTCACAGTTTGAAACAGTGAGAGGAGAGCAGGGTTTTTACAGTTTAAAACAGCGAGAGGAGACCAGGGTTTTTACAGTTTTAAACAACGAGAGGAAAGCAGGATTTTCACAGGTTAAAAGAGCAAGAGGTGAGCAGGTTTTTCACAGTTTAAAACAGCGAGTGGAGAGCAGGGTTTTCACAGTTTAAAACAGCGATAGGACAGCTGGGGATTCACTGCTTAAAACAGCGAGAGGGGAGCAGGGTTTTCACATTTGAAACAGCGAGAGGAGAGCAGGTTTTTCACAGTTCAAAACAGCGAGAGGAGAGCAGATTTTTCACAGTTTAAAACAGCGAGAGGAGAGCAGGGATTTTCACAGTATACAACAGCGAGAGGAGAGCAGGTTTTTCACAGTTTAAAACAGCGAGAGGAAAGCAATGTTTTCACTGTTTAAAACAGCGAGAGGGGAGCAGGGTTTTCACATTTGAAACAGCGAGAGGAGAGCAGGTTTTTCACAGTTCAAAACAGCGAGAGCAGAGCAGACTTTTCACAGTTTAAAACAGCGAGAGGAGAGCAGGTTTTTCACAGTTTAAAACAGGTAGAGGAGAGCAGGAATTTCACAGTTTAAAACAGCGAGAGGAGAGCAGGAATTTCACAGCTTAAAACAGCGAGAGGAGAGCAGGGTTTTCAAAGTTTAAAACAGTGAGAGGTGAGCAGGGTTTTCACAGTTTAAAACAGCGAGAGGAGAGCAGGAATTTCACAGTTTAAAACAGCGAGAGGAGAGCAGGGTTTTCACAGTTTAAAACAGCGAGAGGAGAGCAGGGTCTTCAAATTTTAAAACAGCGAGAGGAGAGCAGGAATTTCACAGTTTAAAACAGCGAGAGGAGAGCAGATTTTTCCCAGATTAAAACAGCGAGAGGAGAGCTATTTTTTCACAGTTTAAAATAGCGAGAGGAGAGCCTGGTTTTCACACTTTAAAACAGCGAGAGGAGGGCGGCGATTTCACAGTTCAAAACAGCGAGAGGAGAGCAGTGTTTTCACTGTTTAAAACAGCGAGAGGAGAGCAGGAATTTCACAGTTTAAAACAGCAAGAGGTGAGCAGGGTTTTCACAGTTTAAAACAGCGATAGGACAGCTGGGGATTCACTGTTTAAAACAGCGAGAGGAAGCATGAATTTCACAGTTTAAAAAAGCGAGAGGTGAGCAGGAATTTCAGAGTTTAAAACAGCGCAGGAGAGCATGTTTTTCACAGTTTAAAACAGCGAGAGGAGAGCAGGAATTTCACAGTTTAAAACAGCGAGAGGAGAGCAGATTTTTCACAGTTTAAAACAGCGAGAGGAGAGCAGGGATTTTCACAGTATACAACAGCGAGAGCAGAGCAGGTTTTTCACAGTTTAAAACAACGTTTGGTGAGCAGGATTTTCACTGTTTAAAAAAGCGAGAGGTGAGCAGGGTTCTCACAGTTTAAAACAGCGAGAGGTGAGCAGGTTTTTCACAGTTTAAAACAGCGAGATGAGAGCAGGGATTTCAAAGTTTAAAACAGCGAGAGGAAAGCAGTGTTTTCAAAGTTTAAAAAAGCGAGAGGAAGCATGAATTTCACAGTTTAAAAAAGCGAGAGGTGAGCAGGAATTTCACAGTTTAAAACAGCGCAGGAGAGCATGTTTTTCACAGTTTAAAACAGCGAGAGGAGAGCAGGAATTTCACAGTTTAAAACAGCGAGAGGAGAGCAGGAATTTCACAGTTTAAAACAGCACGATGCGAGCTGGGTTTTCACAGTTTAAAACAGCGAGAGGAGAGCAGGAATTTCACAGTTTAAAACAGCGAGAGGAGAGCAGGGTTTTCACAGTTTAAAACAACGAGTGGTGAGCAGGTTTTTCACAGTTTAAAACAGCGAGAGGAGAGCAGGAATTTCACAGTTTAAAACAGCGAGAGGAGAGGAGGTTTTTCACAGTTTAAAACAGCGAGGGGAGAGCAAGTTTTTCACAGTTTAAAACTGCGAGAGGAGAGCAGGGTTTTCACAGTTTAAAACAATGAATGGTGCGAAGGATTTAAACAGTTTAAAACAGCGAGATGGGAGCAGGTTTCTCACAGTTTAAAACAACGAGAGTAGAGCAGAGTTTTCAAAGTTCATAACAGCGAGAGGAGAGCAGTTTTTTCACAGTTTAAAACAGCGAGAGGAGAACAGGTTTTCACAGTTTAAAACAGCGATAGGAGAGCAGTTTTTTCACAGTTTAAAACAGCGAGAGGTGAACAGGGTTTTCACAGTTAATAACAGCGAGAGGAGAGCAGGTTTTACCGTTTAAAAAAGCAAGAGGTGAGCAGGGTTTTCACAGTTTTAAACATCGAGAGGAAAGCTGGTTTTTCACAGTTTAAAACAGCGAGAGGAGAGCAGGTTTTTCACAGTTCAAAACAGCGAGAGGAGAGCAAATTTTTCACAGTTTGAAACAGTGAGAGGAGAGCAGGGTTTTTACAGTTTAAAACAGCGAGAGGAGAGCAGGGTTTTTACAGTGTTAAACAACGAGAGGGAAGCAGGTTTTTCACAGTTTAAAACAGCGAAAGGAGAGCAGGGTTTTCACAGTTTAAAACAGCGATAGGACCGCTGGAGTTCACAGATTAAAACAGCGAGTGGGGAGCAGGATTTTCACAGTTTAAAACTGCGAGAGGCAGGCGGGGTTTTCACAGTTTTAAACAGCGAGAGGAGAGCAGGGTTTTCACAGTTTAAAACAGCGAGAGGAGAGCAGGGTTTTCTCAGTTTAAAACTGCGAGAGGTGAACAGGATTTTCACAGTTTAAAACAGCGAGAGGGGAGCAGGTTTTTCACAGTTTAAAACAACGAGAGGTGTGCAGGTTTTTCACAGTTTAAAACAGCGAGAGGAAGAATGAATTTCACAGTTTCAAACAGCGAGAGGAGAGCAGGAATTTCACAGTTTAAAACAGCGAGAGGAGAGCAGGAATTTCACAGTTTAAAACAGCGAGAGGCGAGCAGGAATTTCACAGTTTAAAACAGCGAGAGGAGAGCCGGGTTTTCACAATATAAAACAGCGAGAGAAGAGCAGGAATTTTACAGTTCAAAACAGCGAGAGGGGAGCAGGGTTTTCACTGTTTAAAACAGCAAGAGGAGAGCAGGAATTTCACAGGTTAAAAGAGCAAGAGGTGAGCAGGTTTTTCACAGTTTAAAACAGCGAGTGGAGAGCAGGGTTTTCACAGTTTAAAACAGCGATAGGACAGCTGGGGATTCACTGTTTAAAACAGCGAGAGGGGAGCAGGGTTTTCACATTTGAAACAGCGAGAGGAGAGCAGGTTTTTCACAGTTCAAAACAGCGAGAGGAGAGCAGATTTTTCACAGTTTAAAACAGCGAGAGGAGAGCAGGGATTTTCACAGTATACAACAGCGAGAGGAGAGCAGGTTTTTCACAGTTTAAAACAGGTAGAGGAGAGCAGGAATTTCACAGTTTAAAACAGCGAGAGGAGAGCAGGAATTTCACAGCTTAAAACAACGAGAGGAGAGCAGGGTTTTCAAAGTTTAAAACAGTGAGAGGTGAGCAGGGTTTTCACAGTTTAAAACAGCGACAGGAGAGCAAGAATTTCACAGTTTAAAACAGCGAGAGGAGAGCAGCGTTTTCACAGTTTAAAACAGCGAGAGGAGAGCAGGGTCTTCAAATTTTAAAACAGCGAGAGGAGAGCAGGAATTTCACAGTTTAAAACAGCGAGAGGAGAGCAGATTTTTCCCAGATTAAAACAGCGAGAGGAGAGCTATTTTTTCACAGTTTAAAATAGCGAGAGGAGAGCCTGGTTTTCACACTTTAAAACAGCGAGAGGAGGGCGGCGATTTCACAGTTCAAAACAGCGAGAGGAGAGCAGTGTTTTCACAGTTTAAAACAGCGAGAGGAGAGCAGGAATTTCACAGTTTAAAACAGCCAGAGGAGAGCAGGGTTTTCACAGTTTAAAACAACGAGTGGTGAGCAGGTTTTTCACAGTTTAAAACACCGAGAGGAGAGCAGGAATTTCACAGTTTAAAACAGCGAGAGGAGAGGAGGTTTTTCACAGTTTAAAACAGCGAGAGGAGAGCAAGTTTTTCACAGTTTAAAACTGCGAGAGGAGAGCAGGGTTTTCACAGTTTAAAACAATGAATGGTGCGAAGGATTTAAACAGTTTAAGGCAGCGAGATGGGAGCAGGTTTCTCACAGTTTAAAACAACAAGAGTAGAGCAGGGTTTTCAAAGTTCATAACAGCGAGAGGAGAGCAGTTTTTTCACAGTTTAAAACAGCGAGAGGGGAACAGGTTTTTCACAGTTTAAAACAGCGATAGGAGCGAAGTTTTTTCACAGTTTAAAACAGCGAGAGGAGAACAGGGTTTTCACAGTTAAAAACAGCGAGAGGAGAGCAGGTTTTTCCGTTTAAAAAAGCAAGAGGTGAGCAGGGTTTTCACAGTTTTAAACATCGAGAGGAAAGCTGGTTTTTCACAGTTTAAAACAGTGAGAGGAGAGCAGGTTTTTCACTGTTCAAAACAGCGAGAGGAGAGCAAGTTTTTCACAGTTTGAAACAGTGAGAGGAGAGCAGGGTTTTTACAGTTTAAAACAGCGAGAGGAGACCAGGGTTTTTACAGTTTTAAACAACGAGAGGAAAGCAGGTTTTTCACAGTTTAAAACAGCAAGAGGAGAGCAGTGTTTTCACAGTTTAAAACAGCGAGAGGAGAGCAGGAATTTCACAGTTTAAAACAGCGAGAGGAGAGCAGGAATTTCACAGTTTAAAACAGCGAGAGGAGAGTAGGAATTTCACAGTTTAAAACAGCGAGAGGAGAGCGGGGTTTTCACAGTTTAAAACAGCGAGAGGAGGGCAGGAATTTCACAGTTTAAAACAGCGAGAGGAGAGCAGGGTTTTCACAATATAAAACAGCGAGAACAGAGCAGGAATTTTACAGTTCAAAACAACGAGAGGGGAGCAGGGTTTTCATTGTTTAAAACAGCGAGAGGAGAGCAGGAATTTCACAGTTTAAAACAGCAAGAGGTGAGCAGGGTTTTCACAGTTTAAAACAGCGATAGGACAGCTGGGGATTCACTGTTTAAAACAGCGAGAGGAAGCATGAATTTCACAGTTTAAAAAAGCGAGAGGTGAGCAGGAATTTCAGAGTTTAAAACAGCGCAGGAGAGCATGTTTTTCACAGTTTAAAACAGCGAGAGGAGAGCAGGAATTTCACAGTTTAAAACAGCGACAGGAGAGCAGATTTTTCACAGTTTAAAACAGCGAGAGGAGAGCAGGGATTTTCACAGTATACAACAGCGAGAGCAGAGCAGGTTTTTCACAGTTTAAAACAACGTTTGGTGAGCAGGATTTTCACTGTTTAAAAAAGCGAGAGGTGAGCAGGGTTCTCACAGTTTAAAACAGCGAGAGGTGAGCAGGTTTTTCACAGTTTAAAACAGCGAGATGAGAGCTGGGATTTCAAAGTTTAAAACAGCGAGAGGAAAGCAGTGTTTTCAAAGTTTAAAAAAGCGAGAGGAAGCATGAATTTCACAGTTTAAAAAAGCGAGAGGTGAGCAGGAATTTCACAGTTTAAAACAGCGCAGGAGAGCATGTTTTTCACAGTTTAAAACAGCGAGAGGAGAACAGGGTTTTTAGAGTTTTAAACAACGAGAGGAAAGCAGGTTTTTCACAGTTTAAAACAGCAAGAGGAGAGCAGTGTTTTCACAGTTTAAAACAGCGAGAGGAGAGCAGGAATTTCACAGTTTAAAACAGCGAGAGGAGAGCAGTAATTTCACAGTTTAAAACAGCGAGAGGAGAGTAGGAATTTCACAGTTTAAATCAGCGAGAGGAGAGCGGGGTTTTCACAGTTTAAAACAGCGAGAGGAGGGCAGGAATTTCACAGTTTAAAACAGCGAGAGGAGAGCAGGGTTTTCACAATATAAAACAGCGAGAACAGAGCAGGAATTTTACAGTTCAAAACAACGAGAGGGGAGCAGGGTTTTCACTGTTTAAAACAGCGAGAGGAGAGCAGGAATTTCACAGTTTAAAACAGCAAGAGGTGAGCAGGGTTTTCACAGTTTAAAACAGCGATAGGACAGCTGGGGATTCACTGTTTAAAACAGCGAGAGGAAGCATGAATTTCACAGTTTAAAAAAGCGAGAGGTGAGCAGGAATTTCAGAGTTTAAAACAGCGCAGGAGAGCATGTTTTTCAAAGTTTAAAACAGCGAGAGGAGAGCAGGAATTTCACAGTTTAAAACAGCGGGAGGAGAGCAGATTTTTCACAGTTTAAAACAGCGAGAGGAGAGCAGGGATTTTCACAGTATACAACAGCGAGAGCAGAGCAGGTTTTTCACAGTTTAAAACAACGTTTGGTGAGCAGGATTTTCACTGTTTAAAAAAGCGAGAGGTGAGCAGGGTTCTCACAGTTTAAAACAGCGAGAGGTGAGCAGGTTTTTCACAGTTTAAAACAGCGAGATGTGAGCAGGGTTTTCACAGTTTAAAACAGCGAGAGGAAAGCACTGTTTTCAAAGTATAAAAAAGCGAGAGGAAGCATGAATTTCACAGTTTAAAAAAGCGAGAGGTGAGCAGGAATTTCACAGTTTAAAACAGCGAGAGGAGAGCAGATTTTTCACAGTTTAAAACAGCGAGAGGAGAGCAGGGATTTTCACAGTTTAAAACAGCGAGAGGAGAGCAGGAATTTCACAGTTTAAAACAGCGAGAGGAGAGCAGGAATTTCACAGTTTAAAACAGCGAGAGGAGAGCAGGAATTTCACAGTTTAAAACAGCACGAGGCGAGCTGGGTTTTCACAGTTTAAAACAGCGAGAGGAGAGCAGGGTTTTCACAGTTTAAAACAGCGATAGGACCGCTGGGGATTCACAGATTAAAACAGCGAGAGGGGAGCAGGATTTTCACAGTTTAAAACTGCGAGAGGCAGGCGGGGTTTTCACAGTTTTAAACAGCTAGAGGAGACCAGGGTTTTCACAGTTTAAAACAGCGAGAGGAGAGCAGGGTTTTCTCAGTTTAAAACAGCGAGAGGTGAACAGGATTTTCACAGTTTAAAACAGCGAGAGGGGAGCAGGTTTTTCACAGTTTAAAACAACGAGAGGTGAGCAGGTTTTTCACAGTTTAAAAAAGCGAGAGGAAGAATGAATTTCACAGTTTAAAACAGCGAGAGGAGAGCAGGAATTTCACACTTTAAAACAGCGAGAGGAGAGCAGGGTTTTTCACAGTTTAAAACAGCGAGAGGAGAGCAGGAATTTCACAGTTTAAAACAGCGAGAGGAGAGCAGGGTTTTCACAATATAAAACAGTGAGAGAAGAGCAGGAATTTTACAGTTCAAAACAGCGAGAGGGGAGCAGGGTTTTAACTGTTTAAAACAGCGAGAGGTGAGCAGGAATTTCACAGTTTAAAACAGCAAGAGTGAGCAGGGTTTTCACAGTTTAAAACAGCGAGAGGAGAGCAGGGTTTTCACAGTTCAACACAGCAAGAGGTGAGCAGGGATTTCACAGTTTTAAACAGCGAGAGGAAAGCAGGTTTTTCACAGTTTAAAACAGCGAGAGGAGAGCAGGAATTTCACAGTTTAAAACAGCGAGAGGAGAGCAGATTTTTCACAGATTAAAACTGTGAGAGTAAAGCAGGTTTTTCACAGTTTAAAACAGCGAGAGGAGAACCTGGTTTTCACAGTTTAAAACAGAGAGAGGAGAGCAGGGTTTTCACAGTTTAAAACTGCGAGAGGAGAGCTGGGTTTTCAAAGTTTTAAACAACGAGAGGTGAGCCGGGTTTTCACAGTTTTATGCAATGAGAGGTGAGCCAGGATTTTGACAGGTTAAAACAGCGAGAGGAGAGCAGAAATTTCACAGTTTAAAACAGCGAGAGGAGAGCAGAAATTTCACAGTTTAAAGCAGCAAGAGGAGAGCAGAAATTTCAGTTTAAAACAGCGAGAGGAAAGCAGAGTTTTTCACAGTTTTAAACAACGAGAGGTGAGCCAGGATTTTCACAGTTTAAAACAGCGAGAGGAGAGCAGGAATTTCACAGTTTAAAACAGCGAGAGGAGAGCAGGAATTTCACAGTTTGAAACAGCGAGAGGAGAGCAGGGTTTTCAAAGTTTAAAACTGCGAGAGGAGAGCTGGGTTTTCACAGTTAAAACAGTGAGAGGGAAACAGTGTTTTCACAGTTTAAAACAGCGAGAGGAAAACAGTGTTTTCACAGTTCAAAACAGCGAGAGGAGAGCAGGGTTTTCACAGTGTAAAACAGCGAGAGGAGAGCAGGTTTTTCACAGTTTTAAACAACGAGAGGTGAGCCAGGATTTTCACAGATTAAAACAGCGAGAGGAGAGCAGGAATTTCACAGTTTAAAACAGCGAGAGGAGAGCAGGAATTTCACAGTTTAAAACAGCGAGAGGAGAGCAGGGTTTTCAAAGTTTAAAACAGCGAGAGGAGAGCAGGGTCTTCAAATTTTAAAACAGCGAGAGGAGAGCAGGAATTTCACAGTTTAAAACAGCGAGAGGAGAGCAGATTTTTCCCAGATTAAAACAGCGAGAGGAGAGCTATTTTTTCACAGTTTAAAATAGCGAGAGGAGAGCCTGGTTTTCACACTTTAAAACAGCGAGAGGAGGGTGGCGATTTCACAGTTCAAAACAGCGAGAGGAGAGCAGTGTTTTCACAGTTTAAAACAGCGAGAGGAGAGCAGGAATTTCACAGTTTAAAACAGCCAGAGGAGAGCAGGGTTTTCACAGTTTAAAACAACGAGTGGTGAGCAGGTTTTTCACAGTTTAAAACACCGAGAGGAGAGCAGGAATTTCACAGTTTAAAACAGCGAGAGGAGAGGAGGTTTTTCACAGTTTAAAACAGCGAGAGGAGAGCAAGTTTTTCACAGTTTAAAACTGCGAGAGGAGAGCAGGGTTTTCACAGTTTAAAACAATGAATGGTGCGAAGGATTTAAACAGTTTAAGGCAGCGAGATGGGAGCAGGTTTCTCACAGTTTAAAACAACGAGAGTAGAGCAGGGTTTTCAAAGTTCATAACAGCGAGAGGAGAGCAGTTTTTTCACAGTTTAAAACAGCGAGAGGGGAACAGGTTTTTCACAGTTTAAAACAGCGATAGGAGCGAAGTTTTTTCACAGTTTAAAACAGCGAGAGGAGAACAGGGTTTTCACAGTTAAAAACAGCGAGAGGAGAGCAGGTTTTTCCGTTTAAAAAAGCAAGAGGTGAGCAGGGTTTTCACAGTTTTAAACATCGAGAGGAAAGCTGGTTTTTCACAGTTTAAAACAGTGAGAGGAGAGCAGGTTTTTCACTGTTCAAAACAGCGAGAGGAGAGCAAGTTTTTCACAGTTTGAAACAGTGAGAGGAGAGCAGGGTTTTTACAGTTTAAAACAGCGAGAGGAGACCAGGGTTTTTACAGTTTTAAACAACGAGAGGAAAGCAGGTTTTTCACAGTTTAAAACAGCGAGAGGAGAGCAGGAATTTCACAGTTTAAAACAGTGAGAGGAGAGCAGTAATTTCACAGTTTAAAACAGCGAGAGGAGAGTAGGAATTTCACAGTTTAAAACAGCGAGAGGAGAGCGGGGTTTTCACAGTTTAAAACAGCGAGAGGAGGGCAGGAATTTCACAGTTTAAAACAGCGAGAGGAGAGCAGGGTTTTCACAATATAAAACAGCGAGAACAGAGCAGGAATTTTACAGTTCAAAACAACGATAGGGGAGCAGGGTTTTCACTGTTTAAAACAGCGAGAGGAGAGCAGGAATTTCACAGTTTAAAACAGCAAGAGGTGAGCAGGGTTTTCACAGTTTAAAACAGCGATAGGACAGCTGGGGATTCACTGTTTAAAACAGCGAGAGGAAGCATGAATTTCACAGTTTAAAAAAGCGAGAGGTGAGCAGGAATTTCAGAGTTTAAAACAGCGCAGGAGAGCATGTTTTTCACAGTTTAAAACAGCGAGAGGAGAGCAGGAATTTCACAGTTTAAAACAGCGAGAGGAGAGCAGATTTTTCACAGTTTAAAACAGCGAGAGGAGAGCAGGGATTTTCACAGTATACAACAGCGAGAGCAGAGCAGGTTTTTCACAGTTTAAAACAACGTTTGGTGAGCAGGATTTTCACTGTTTAAAAAAGCGAGAGGTGAGCAGGGTTCTCACAGTTTAAAACAGCGAGAGGTGAGCAGGTTTTTCACAGTTTAAAACAGCGAGATGAGAGCAGGGATTTCAAAGTTTAAAACAGCGAGAGGAAAGCAGTGTTTTCAAAGTTTAAAAAAGCGAGAGGAAGCATGAATTTCACAGTTTAAAAAAGTGAGAGGTGAGCAGGAATTTCACAGTTTAAAACAGCGCAGGAGAGCATGTTTTTCACAGTTTAAAACAGCGAGAGGAGAGCAGGAATTTCACAGTTTAAAACAGCGAGAGGAGAGCAGGAATTTCACAGTTTAAAACAGCGAGAGGAGAGCAGGAATTTCACAGTTTAAAACAGCACGAGGCGAGCTGGGTTTTCACAGTTTAAAACAGCGAGAGGAGAGCAGGGTTTTCACAGTTTAAAACAGCGATAGGACCGCTGGGGATTCACAGATTAAAACAGCGAGAGGGGAGCAGGATTTTCACAGTTTAAAACTGCGAGAGGCAGGCTGGGTTTTCACAGTTTTAAACAGCTAGAGGAGACCAGGGTTTTCACAGTTTAAAACAGCGAGAGGAGAGCAGGGTTTTCTCAGTTTAAAACAGCGAGAGGTGAACAGATTTTCACAGTTTAAAACAGCGAGAGGGGAGCAGGTTTTTCACAGTTTAAAACAACGAGAGGTGAGCAGGTTTTTCACAGTTTAAAAAAGCGAGAGGAAGAATGAATTTCACAGTTTAAAACAGCGAGAGGAGAGCAGGAATTTCACACTTTAAAACAGCGAGAGGAGAGCAGGTTTTTCACAGTTTAAAACAGCGAGAGGAGAGCAGGAATTTCACAGTTTAAAACAACGAGAGGAGAGCAGGGTTTTCACAATATAAAACAGTGAGAGAAGAGCAGGAATTTTACAGTTCAAAACAGCGAGAGGGGAGCAGGGTTTTAACTGTTTAAAACAGCGAGAGGAGAGCAGGAATTTCACAGTTTAAAACAGCAAGAGTGAGCAGGGTTTTCACAGTTTAAAACAGCGAGAGGAAAGCAGGTTTTTCACAGTTTAAAACAGCGAGAGGAAAGCAGGTTTTTCACAGTTTAAAACAGCGAGAGGAAAGCAGGTTTTTCACAGTTTAAAACAGCGAGAGGAGAGCAGATTTTTCACAGATTAAAACTGTGAGAGTAAAGCAGGTTTTTCACAGTTTAAAACAGCGAGAGGAGAACCTGGTTTTCACAGTTTAAAACAGAGAGAGGAGAGCAGGGTTTTCACAGTTTAAAACTGCGAGAGGAGAGCTGGGTTTTCAAAGTTTTAAACAACGAGAGGTGAGCCGGGTTTTCACAGTTTTATGCAATGAGAGGTGAGCCAGGATTTTGACAGGTTAAAACAGCGAGAGGAGAGCAGAAATTTCACAGTTTAAAACAGCGAGAGGAGAGCAGAAATTTCACAGTTTAAAGCAGCAAGAGGAGAGCAGAAATTTCAGTTTAAAACAGCGAGAGGAAAGCAGAGTTTTTCACAGTTTTAAACAACGAGTGGTGAGCCAGGATTTTCACAGTTTAAAACAGCGAGAGGAGAGCAGGAATTTCACAGTTTAAAACAGCGAGAGGAGAGCAGGAATTTCACAGTTTGAAACAGCGAGAGGAGAGCAGGGTTTTCAAAGTTTAAAACTGCGAGAGGAGAGCTGGGTTTTCACAGTTAAAACAGTGAGAGGGAAACAGTGTTTTCACAGTTTAAAACAGCGAGAGGAAAACAGTGTTTTCACAGTTCAAAACAGCGAGAGGAGAGCAGGGTTTTCACAGTGTAAAACAGCGAGAGGAGAGCAGGTTTTTCACAGTTTTAAACAACGAGAGGTGAGCCAGGATTTTCACAGTTTAAAACAGCGAGAGGAGAGCAGGAATTTCACAGTTTAAAACAGCGAGAGGAAAGCAGAGTTTTTCACAGTTTTAAACAACGAGAGGTGAGCCAGGATTTTCACAGATTAAAACAGCGAGAGGAGAGCAGGAATTTCACAGTTTAAAACAGCGAGAGGAGAGCAGGAATTTCACAGTTTAAAACAGCGAGAGGAGAGCAGGGTTTTCAAAGTTTAAAACAGCGAGAGGAGAGCAGGGTCTTCAAATTTTAAAACAGCGAGAGGAGAGCAGGAATTTCACAGTTTAAAACAGCGAGAGGAGAGCAGATTTTTCCCAGATTAAAACAGCGAGAGGAGAGCTATTTTTTCACAGTTTAAAATAGCGAGAGGAGAGCCTGGTTTTCACACTTTAAAACAGCGAGAGGAGGGTGGCGATTTCACAGTTCAAAACAGCGAGAGGAGAGCAGTGTTTTCACAGTTAAAACAGCGAGAGGAGAGCAGGAATTTCACAGTTTAAAACAGCCAGAGGAGAGCAGGGTTTTCACAGTTTAAAACAACGAGTGGTGAGCAGGTTTTTCACAGTTTAAAACACCGAGAGGAGAGCAGGAATTTCACAGTTTAAAACAGCGAGAGGAGAGGAGGTTTTTCACAGTTTAAAACAGCGAGAGGAGAGCAAGTTTTTCACAGTTTAAAACTGCGAGAGGAGAGCAGGGTTTTCACAGTTTAAAACAATGAATGGTGCGAAGGATTTAAACAGTTTAAGGCAGCGAGATGGGAGCAGGTTTCTCACAGTTTAAAACAACGAGAGTAGAGCAGGGTTTTCATTGTTCATAACAGCGAGAGGAGAGCAGTTTTTTCACAGTTTAAAACAGCGAGAGGGGAACAGGTTTTTCACAGTTTAAAACAGCGATAGGAGCGAAGTTTTTTCACAGTTTAAAACAGCGAGAGTTGAACAGGGTTTTCACAGTTAAAAACAGCGAGAGGAGAGCAGGTTTTTCCGTTTAAAAAAGCAAGAGGTGAGCAGGGTTTTCACAGTTTTAAACATCGAGAGGAAAGCTGGTTTTTCACAGTTTAAAACAGTGAGAGGAGAGCAGGTTTTTCACTGTTCAAAACAGCGAGAGGAGAGCAAGTTTTTCACAGTTTGAAACAGTGAGAGGAGAGCAGGGTTTTTACAGTTTAAAACAGCGAGAGGAGACCAGGGTTTTTACAGTTTTAAACAACGAGAGGAAAGCAGGTTTTTCACAGTTTAAAACAGCAAGAGGAGAGCAGTGTTTTCACAGTTTAAAACAGCGAGAGGAGAGCAGGAATTTCACAGTTTAAAACAGCGAGAGGAGAGCAGTAATTTCACAGTTTAAAACAGCGAGAGGAGAATAGGAATTTCACAGTTTAAAACAGCGAGAGGAGAGCGGGGTTTTCACAGTTTAAAACAGCGAGAGGAGAGTAGGAATTTCACAGTTTAAAACAGCGAGAGGAGAGCAGGGTTTTCACAATATAAAACAGCGAGAACAGAGCAGGAATTTTACAGTTCAAAACAACGAGAGGGGAGCAGGGTTTTCACTGTTTAAAACAGCGAGAGGAGAGCAGGAATTTCACAGTTTAAAACAGCAAGAGGTGAGCAGGGCTTTCACAGTTTAAAACAGCGATAGGACAGCTGGGGATTCACTGTTTAAAACAGCGAGAGGAAGCATGAATTTCACAGTTTAAAAAAGCGAGAGGTGAGCAGGAATTTCAGAGTTTAAAACAGCGCAGGAGAGCATGTTTTTCACAGTTTAAAACAGCGAGAGGAGAGCAGGAATTTCACAGTTTAAAACAGCGAGAGGAGAGCAGATTTTTCACAGTTTAAAACAGCGAGAGGAGAGCAGGGATTTTCACAGCATACAACAGCGAGAGCAGAGCAGGTTTTTCACAGTTTAAAACAACGTTTGGTGAGCAGGATTTTCACTGTTTAAAAAAGCGAGAGGTGAGCAGGATTCTCACAGTTTAAAACAGCGAGAGGTGAGCAGGTTTTTCACAGTTTAAAACAGCGAGATGAGAGCAGGGATTTCAAAGTTTAAAACAGCGAGAGGAAAGCAGTGTTTTCAAAGTTTAAAAAAGCGAGAGGAAGCATGAATTTCACAGTTTAAAAAAGCGAGAGGTGAGCAGGAATTTCACAGTTTAAAACAGCGCAGGAGAGCATGTTTTTCACAGTTTAAAACAGCGAGAGGAGAGCAGGAATTTCACAGTTTAAAACAGCGAGAGGAGAGCAGGAATTTCACAGTTTAAAACAGCGAGAGGAGAGCAGGAATTTCACAGTTTAAAACAGCACGAGGCGAGCTGGGTTTTCACAGTTTAAAACAGCGAGAGGAGAGCAGGGTTTTCACAGTTTAAAACAGCGATAGGACCGCTGGGGATTCACAGATTAAAACAGCGAGAGGGGAGCAGGATTTTCACAGTTTAAAACTGCGAGAGGCAGGCGGGGTTTTCACAGTTTTAAACAGCTAGAGGAGACCAGGGTTTTCACAGTTTAAAACAGCGAGAGGAGAGCAGGGTTTTCTCAGTTTAAAACAGCGAGAGGTGAGCCAGGATTTTCACAGTTTAAAACAGCGAGAGGGGAGCAGGTTTTTCACAGTTTAAAACAACGAGAGGTGAGCAGGTTTTTCACAGTTTAAAAAAGCGAGAGGAAGAATGAATTTCACAGTTTAAAACAGCGAGAGGAGAGCAGGAATTTCACACTTTAAAACAGCGAGAGGAGAGCAGGTTTTTCACAGTTTAAAACAGCGAGAGGAGAGCAGGAATTTCACAGTTTAAAACAGCGAGAGGAGAGCAGGGTTTTCACAATATAAAACAGTGAGAGAAGAGCAGGAATTTTACAGTTCAAAACAGCGAGAGGGGAGCAGGGTTTTAACTGTTTAAAACAGCGAGAGGAGAGCAGGAATTTCACAGTTTAAAACAGCAAGAGTGAGCAGGGTTTTCACAGTTTAAAACAGCGAGAGGAAAGCAGGTTTTTCACAGTTTAAAACAGCGAGAGGAGAGCAGGAATTTCACAGTTTAAAACAGCGAGAGGAGAGCAGATTTTTCACAGATTAAAACTGTGAGAGTAAAGCAGGTTTTTCACAGTTTAAAACAGCGAGAGGAGAACCTGGTTTTCACAGTTTAAAACAGAGAGAGGAGAGCAGGGTTTTCACAGTTTAAAACTGCGAGAGGAGAGCTGGGTTTTCAAAGTTTTAAACAACGAGAGGTGAGCCGGGTTTTCACAGTTTTATGCAATGAGAGGTGAGCCAGGATTTTGACAGGTTAAAACAGCGAGAGGAGAGCAGAAATTTCACAGTTTAAAACAGCGAGAGGAGAGCAGAAATTTCACAGTTTAAAGCAGCAAGAGGAGAGCAGAAATTTCAGTTTAAAACAGCGAGAGGAAAGCAGAGTTTTTCACAGTTTTAAACAACGAGAGGTGAGCCAGGATTTTCACAGTTTAAAACAGCGAGAGGAGAGCAGGAATTTCACAGTTTAAAACAGCGAGAGGAGAGCAGGAATTTCACAGTTTGAAACAGCGAGAGGAGAGCAGGGTTTTCAAAGTTTAAAACTGCGAGAGGAGAGCTGGGTTTTCACAGTTAAAACAGTGAGAGGGAAACAGTGTTTTCACAGTTTAAAACAGCGAGAGGAAAACAGTGTTTTCACAGTTCAAAACAGCGAGAGGAGAGCCGGGTTTTCACAGTGTAAAACAGCGAGAGGAGAGCAGGTTTTTCACAGTTTTAAACAACGAGAGGTGAGCCAGGATTTTCACAGTTTAAACAGCGAGAGGAAAGCAGAGTTTTTCACAGTTTTAAACAACGAGAGGTGAGCCAGGATTTTCACAGATTAAAACAGCGAGAGGAGAGCAGGAATTTCACAGTTTAAAACAGCGAGAGGAGAGCAGGAATTTCACAGTTTAAAACAGCGAGAGGAGAGCAGGGTTTTCAAAGTTTAAAACAGCGAGAGGAGAGCAGGGTCTTCAAATTTTAAAACAGCGAGAGGAGAGCAGGAATTTCACAGTTTAAAACAGCGAGAGGAGAGCAGATTTTTCCCAGATTAAAACAGCGAGAGGAGAGCTATTTTTTCACAGTTTAAAATAGCGAGAGGAGAGCCTGGTTTTCACACTTTAAAACAGCGAGAGGAGGGCGGCGATTTCACAGTTCAAAACAGCGAGAGGAGAGCAGTGTTTTCACAGTTTAAAACAGCGAGAGGAGAGCAGGAATTTCACAGTTTAAAACAGCCAGAGGAGAGCAGGGTTTTCACAGTTTAAAACAACGAGTGGTGAGCAGGTTTTTCACAGTTTAAAACACCGAGAGGAGAGCAGGAATTTCACAGTTTAAAACAGCGAGAGGAGAGGAGGTTTTTCACAGTTTAAAACAACGAGAGTAGAGCAGGGTTTTCAAAGTTCATAACAGCGAGAGGAGAGCAGTTTTTTCACAGTTTAAAACAGCGAGAGGAGAACAGGTTTTTCACAGTTTAAAACAGCGATAGGAGCGAAGTTTTTTCACAGTTTAAAACAGCGAGAGGAGAACAGGGTTTTCACAGTTAAAAACATCGAGAGGAGAGCAGGTTTTTCCGTTTAAAAAAGCAAGAGGTGAGCAGGGTTTTCACAATTTTAAACATCGAGAGGAAAGCTGGTTTTTCACAGTTTAAAACAGTGAGAGGAGAGCAGGTTTTTCACTGTTCAAAACAGCGAGAGGAGAGCAAGTTTTTCACAGTTTGAAACAGTGAGAGGAGAGCAGGGTTTTTACAGTTTAAAACAGCGAGAGGAGACCAGGGTTTTTACAGTTTTAAACAACGAGAGGAAAGCAGGTTTTTCACAGTTTAAAACAGCAAGAGGAGAGCAGTGTTTTCACAGTTTAAAACAGCGAGAGGAGAGCAGGAATTTCACAGTTTAAAACAGCGAGAGGAGAGCAGTAATTTCACAGTTTAAAACAGCGAGAGGAGAGTAGGAATTTCACAGTTTAAAACAGCGAGAGGAGAGCGGGGTTTTCACAGTTTAAAACAGCGAGAGGAGGGCAGGAATTTCACAGTTTAAAACAGCGAGAGGAGAGCAGGGTTTTCACAATATAAAACAGCGAGAACAGAGCAGGAATTTTACAGTTCAAAACAACGAGAGGGGAGCAGGGTTTTCACTGTTTAAAACAGCGAGAGGAGAGCAGGAATTTCACAGTTTAAAACAGTAAGAGGTGAGCAGGGTTTTCACAGTTTAAAACAGCGATAAGACAGCTGGGGATTCACTGTTTAAAACAGCGAGAGGAAGCATGAATTTCACAGTTTAAAAAAGCGAGAGGTGAGCAGGAATTTCAGAGTTTAAAACAGCGCAGGAGAGCAGATTTTTCACAGTTTAAAACAGCGAGAGGAGAGCAGGGATTTTCACAGTATACAACAGCGAGAGCAGAGCAGGTTTTTCACAGTTTAAAACAACGTTTGGTGAGCAGGATTTTCACTGTTTAAAAAAGCGAGAGGTGAGCAGGGTTCTCACAGTTTAAAACAGCGAGAGGTGAGCAGGTTTTTCACAGTTTAAAACAGCGAGATGAGAGCAGGGATTTCAAAGTTTAAAACAGCGCAGGAGAGCATGTTTTTCACAGTTTAAAACAGCGAGAGGAGAGCAGGAATTTCACAGTTTAAAACAGCGAGAGGAGAGCAGGAATTTCACAGTTTAAAACAGCGAGAGGAGAGCAGGAATTTCACAGTTTAAAACAGCACGAGGCGAGCTGGGTTTTCACAGTTTAAAACAGCGAGAGGAGAGCAGGGTTTTCACAGTTTAAAACAGCGATAGGACCGCTGGGGATTCACAGATTAAAACAGCGAGAGGGGAGCAGGATTTTCACAGTTTAAAACTGCGAGAGGCAGGCGGGGTTTTCACAGTTTTAAACAGCTAGAGGAGACCAGGGTTTCCACAGTTTAAAACAGCGAGAGGAGAGCAGGGTTTTCTCAGTTTAAAACAGCGAGAGGTGAACAGGATTTTCACAGTTTAAAACAGCGAGAGGGGAGCAGGTTTTTCACAGTTTGAAACAACGAGAGGTGAGCAGGTTTTTCACAGTTTAAAAAAGCGAGAGGAAGAATGAATTTCACAGTTTAAAACAGCGAGAGGAGAGCAGGAATTTCACACTTTAAAACAGCGAGAGGAGAGCAGGTTTTTCACAGTTTAAAACAGCGAGAGGAGAGCAGGAATTTCACAGTTTAAAACAGCGAGAGGAGATCAGGGTTTTCACAATATAAAACAGTGAGAGAAGAGCAGGAATTTTACAGTTCAAAACAGCGAGAGGGGAGCAGGGTTTTAACTGTTTAAAACAGCGAGAGGAGAGCAGGAATTTCACAGTTTAAAACAGCAAGAGTGAGCAGGGTTTTCACAGTTTAAAACAGCGAGAGGACAGCAGGGTTTTCACAGTTTAAAACAGCGAGAGGAGAGCTGAAATTTCACAGTTTAAAACAACGAGAGGAGAGCAAGTTTTTCACAGTTTGAAACAGCGAGAGGAGAGCAGGGTTTTCACACTTTAAAACAGCGAGAGGAGAGCAGGTATTTCACAGTTTTAAACAACGAGAGGAGAGCCAGGATTTTCACAGTTTAAACAGCGAGAGGAAAGCAGAGTTTTTCACAGTTTTAAACAACGAGAGGTGAGCCAGGATTTTCACAGATTAAAACAGCGAGAGGAGAGCAGGAATTTCACAGTTTAAAACAGCGAGAGGAGAGCAGGAATTTCACAGTTTAAAACAGCGAGAGGAGAGCAGGGTTTTCAAAGTTTAAAACTGCGAGAGGAGAGCTGGGTTTTCACAGTTAAAACAGTGAGAGGAAAACAGTGTTTTCACAGTTTAAAACAGCGAGAGGAAAACAGTGTTTTCACAGTTCAAAACAGCAAGAGGTGAGCAGGGTTTTCACATTTTTAAACAGCGAGAGGAAAGCAGAGTTTTTCACAGTTTTAAACAACGAGAGGTGAGCCAGGATTTTCACAGTTTAAAACAGCGAGAGGAGAGCAGGAATTTCACAGTTTAAAACAGCGAGAGGAGAGCAGGAATTTCACAGTTTAAAACAGCGAGAGGAGAGCAGGGTTTTCAAAGTTTAAAACTGCGAGAGGAGAGCTGGGTTTTCACAGTTAAAACAGTGAGAGGAAAACAGTGCTTTCACAGTTTAAAACAGCGAGAGGAAAACAGTGTTTTCACAGTTCAAAACAGCAAGAGGTGAGCAGGGTTTTCACATTTTTAAACAGCGAGAGGAGAGCAGGGTTCTCACAGTTTAAAACAGCGAGAGGAGAGCAGCATTTTCACAGTTTACAACAGCGAGAGGAGAGCAGGTTTTTCACAGTTTAAAACAGCGAGAGGAGAGCAGCATTTTCACAGTTTAAAACAGCGAGAGGACAGCAGGGTTTTCACAGTTTAAAACAGCGAGAGGAGAGCTGAAATATCACAGTTTAAAACAGCAAGAGGAGAGCAAGTTTTTCACAGTTTGAAACAGCGAGAGGAGTGCAGGGTTTTCACAGTTTAAAACAGCGAGAGGCGAGCAGGTTTTTCACAGTTTAAAACAGCAAGAAGAGAGCAGGTTTTTCACAGTTTAAAACAGCGAGAGGACAGCTGGGGATTCACAGTTTAAAAGAAAGGGAGGAGAGCAGGATTTTCACACTTAAAAACTGCGAGAGGCAGGCGGGGTTTTCACAGTTTTAAACAACGAGAGGTGAGCCGGGTTTTCACAGTTTTAAACAATGAAGGTGAGCCAGGATTTTCACTGTTTAAAACAGCGAGAGGTGAGCAGGAATTTCAAAGGTTAAATCAGCGAGAGGAGAGCTGGAATTTCACAGTTTAAAACAGCGAGTGGACAGCAGGAATTTCACAGTTTAAAAACAATGGGTGGTGAGAAGGATTTTCACAGTTTAAAACAGCGAGATGGGAGTAGGGTTCTCACAGATTTAAACAACGAGAGGTGAGCCAGGATTTTCACAGTTTAAAACAGCGATAGGAGAGCAGTGTTTTCACAGTTTTAAACAGCGAGAGGAGAGCAGGAGTTTCACAGTTTAAAACAGCGAGAGGAGAGCAGGTACTTCACAATTTAAAAGAGCGATAGGAGAGCAGGAATTTCACAGTTTAAAACAGCGCAGGAGAGCATGTTTTTCACAGTTTAAAACAGCGAGAGGAGAGCAGGAATTTCACAGTTTAAAACAGCGAGAGGAGAGCAGGAATTTCACAGTTTAAAACAGCGAGAGGAGAGCAGGAATTTCACAGTTTAAAACAGCACGAGGCGAGCTGGGTTTTCACAGTTTAAAACAGCGAGAGGAGAGCAGGGTTTTCACAGTTTAAAACAGCGATAGGACCGCTGGGGATTCACAGATTAAAACAGCGAGAGGGGAGCAGGATTTTCACAGTTTAAAACTGCGAGAGGCAGGCGGGGTTTTCACAGTTTTAAACAGCTAGAGGAGGACCAGGGTTTTCACAGTTTAAAACAGCGAGAGGAGAGCAGGGTTTTCTCAGTTTAAAACAGCGAGAGGTGAACAGGATTTTCATAGTTTAAAACAGCGAGAGGGGAGCAGGTTTTTCACAGTTTAAAACAACGAGAGGTGAGCAGGTTTTTCACAGTTTAAAAAAGCGAGAGGAAGAATGAATTTCACAGTTTAAAACAGCGAGAGGAGAGCAGGAATTTCACACTTTAAAACAGCGAGAGGAGAGCAGGTTTTTCACAGTTTAAAACAGCGAGAGGAGAGCAGGAATTTCACAGTTTAAAACAGCGAGAGGAGAGCACGGTTTTCACAATATAAAACAGTGAGAGAAGAGCAGGAATTTTACAGTTCAAAACAGCGAGAGGGGAGCAGGGTTTTAACTGTTTAAAACAGCGAGAGGAGAGCAGGAATTTCACAGTTTAAAACAGCAAGAGTGAGCAGGGTTTTCACAGTTTAAAACAGCGAGAGGAGAGCAGGGTTTTCATAGTTCAACACAGCAAGAGGTGAGCCGGGATTTCACAGTTTTAAACAGCGAGAGGAAAGCAGGTTTTTCACAGTTTAAAACAGCGAGAGGAGAGCAGAAATTTCACAGTTTAAAACAGCGAGAGGAGAGCAGATTTTTCACAGATTAAAACTGTGAGAGTAAAGCAGGTTTTTCACAGTTTAAAACAGCGAGAGGAGAACCTGGTTTTCACAGTTTAAAACAGCGAGAGGAGAGCAGGGTTTTCACAGTTTAAAACTGCGAGAGGAGAGCTGGGTTTTCAAAGTTTTAAACAACGAGAGGTGAGCCGGGTTTTCACAGTTTTATGCAATGAGAGGTGAGCCAGGATTTTGACAGGTTAAAACAGCGAGAGGAGAGCAGAAATTTCACAGTTTAAAACAGCGAGAGGAGAGCAGAAATTTCACAGTTTAAAACAGCAAGAGGAGAGCAGAAATTTCAGTTTAAAACAGCGAGAGGAAAGCAGAGTTTTTCACAGTTTTTAAACAACGAGAGGTGAGCCAGGATTTTCACAGTTTAAAACAGCGAGAGGAGAGCAGGAATTTCACAGTTTAAAACAGCGAGAGGAGAGCAGGAATTTCACAGTTTAAAACAGCGAGAGGAGAGCAGGGTTTTCAAAGTTTAAAACTGCGAGAGGAGAGCTGGGTTTTCACAGTTAGAACAGTGAGAGGAAAACAGTGTTTTCACAGTTTAAAACAGCGAGAGGAAAACAGTGTTTTCACAGTTCAAAACAGCGAGAGGAGAGCAGGAATTTCACAGTGTAAAACAGCGAGAGGAGAGCAGGTTTTTCACAGTTTTAAACAACGAGAGGTGAGCCAGGATTTTCACAGTTTAAAACACAGAGAGGTGAGCCAGGATTTTCACAGTTTAAAACAGCAAGAGGAGAGCAGGAATTTCACAGGTTAAAACACAGAGAGGTGAGCCAGGATTTTCACAGTTTAAAACAACGAGAGGTGAGCCAGGATTTTCACAGTTTAAACAGCGAGAGGAAAGCAGAGTTTTTCACAGTTTTAAACAACGAGAGGTGAGCCAGGATTTTCACAGATTAAAACAGCGAGAGGAGAGCAGGAATTTCACAGTTTAAAACAGCGAGAGGAGAGCAGGAATTTCACAGTTTAAAACAGCGAGAGGAGAGCAGGGTTTTCAAAGTTTAAAACTGCGAGAGGAGAGCTGGGTTTTCACAGTTAAAACAGTGAGAGGAAAACAGTGTTTTCACAGTTTAAAACAGCGAGAGGAAAACAGTGTTTTCACAGTTCAAAACAGCAAGAGGTGAGCAGGGTTTTCACATTTTTAAACAGCGAGAGGAAAGCAGAGTTTTTCACAGTTTTAAACAACGAGAGGTGAGCCAGGATTTTCACAGTTTAAAACAGCGAGAGGAGAGCAGGAATTTCACAGTTTAAAACAGCGAGAGGAGAGCAGGAATTTCACAGTTTAAAACAGCGAGAGGAGAGCAGGGTTTTCAAAGTTTAAAACTGCGAGAGGAGAGCTGGGTTTTCACAGTTAAAACAGTGAGAGGAAAACAGTGTTTTCACAGTTTAAAACAGCGAGAGGAAAACAGTGTTTTCACAGTTCAAAACAGCAAGAGGTGAGCAGGGTTTTCACATTTTTAAACAGCGAGAGGAGAGCAGGGTTCTCACAGTTTAAAACAGCGAGAGGAGAGCAGCATTTTCACAGTTTACAACAGCGAGAGGAGAGCAGGGTTTTCACAGTGTAAAACAGCGAGAGGAGAGCAGGTTTTTCACAGTTTAAAACAGCGAGAGGAGAGCAGCATTTTCACAGTTTAAAACAGTGAGAGGACAGCAGGGTTTTCACAGTTTAAAACAGCGAGAGGAGAGCTGAAATTTCACAGTTTAAAACAACGAGAGGAGAGCAAGTTTTTCACAGTTTGAAACAGCGAGAGGAGAGCAGGGTTTTCACACTTTAAAACTGCGAGAGGCGAGCAGGTTTTTCACAGTTTAAAACAGCAAGAAGAGAGCAGGGTTTTCACAGTTTAAAACAGCGAGAGGACAGCTTGGGATTCACAGTTTAAAAGAAAGGGAGGAGAGCAGGATTTTCACACTTAAAAACTGCGAGAGGCAGGCGGGGTTTTCACAGTTTTAAACAATGAAGGTGAGCCAGGATTTTCACTGTTTAAAACAGCGAGAGGAGAGCAGGAATTTCAAAGGTTAAATCAGCGAGAGGAGAGCTGGAATTTCACAGTTTAAAACAGCGAGTGGACAGCAGGAATTTCACAGTTTAAAACAATGAGTGGTGAGAAGGATTTTCACAATTTAAAACAGCGAGATGGGAGTAGGGTTCACACAGATTTAAACAACGAGAGGTGAGCCAGGATTTTCACAGTTTAAAACAGCAATAGGAGAGCAGTGTTTTCACAGTTTAAAACAGCGAGAGGAGAGCAGGAGTTTCACAGTTTAAAACAGCGAGAGGAGAGCAGGTATTTCACAATTTAAAACAGCGATAGGAGAGCAGGAATTTCACAGTTTTAAACACAGAGAGGTGAGCCAGGATTTTCATGTTTAAAACAGCAAGAGGAGAGCAGGAATTTAACAGGTTAAAACACAGAGAGGTGAGCCAGGATTTTCACAGTTTAAAACAGCGAGAGGAGAGCAGGAATTTCAAAGGTTAAAACAGCGAGAGGTGAGCAGGAATTTCTCAGATTAAAACAGCGATAGGAGAGCAGGTTTTTCACAGTTTAAAACAGCGAGAGGAGAGCAGCATTTTCACTGTTTAAAACAGCGAGAGGACAGCAGGGTTTTCACAGTTTAAAACAGCGAGTGGAGAGCTGAAATATCACAGTTTAAAACAGCAAGAGGAGAGCAAGTTTTTCACAGTTTGAAACAGCGAGAGGAGAGCAGGGTTTTCACAGTTTAAAACAGCGAGAGGCGAGCAGGTTTTTTACAGTTTAAAACAGCAAGAAGAGAGCAGGTTTTTCACAGTTTAAAACAGCGAGAGGACAGCTGGGGATTCACAGTTTAAAAGAAAGGGAGGAGAGCAGGATTTTCACACTTAAAAACTGCGAGAGGCAGGCGGGGTTTTCACAGTGTTAAACAACGAGAGGTGAGCCGGGTTTTCACAGTTTTAAACAATGAAGGTGAGCCAGGATTTTCACTGTTTAAAACAGCGAGAGGAGAGCAGGAATTTCAAAGGTTAAATCAGCGAGAGGAGAGCTGGAATTTCACAGTTTAAAAACAGCGAGTGGACAGCAGGAATTTCACAGTTTTAAAACAATGGGTGGTGAGAAGGATTTTCACAGTTTAAAACAGCGAGATGGGAGTAGGGTTCTCACAGATTTAAACAACGAGAGGTGAGCCAGGATTTTCACAGTTTAAAACAGCGATAGGAGAGCAGTGTTTTCACAGTTTTAAACAGCGAGAGGAGAGCAGGAGTTTCACAGTTTAAAACAGCGAGAGGAGAGCAGGTATTTCACAATTTAAAAGAGCGATAGGAGAGCAGGAATTTCACAGTTTAAAACACAGAGAGGTGAGCCAGGATTTTCACAGTTTAAAACAGCAAGAGGAGAGCAGGAATTTCACAGGTTAAAACACAGAGAGGTGAGCCAGGATTTTCACAGTTTAAAACAGCGAGAGGAGAGCAGGAATTTCAAAGGTTAAAACAGCGAGAGGAGAGCAGGAATTTCTCAGATTAAAACAGCGATAGGTGAGCAGTGTTTTCACAGTTTAAAACAGCGAGAGGAGAGGAGGTTTTTCACAGTTTAAAACAGCGAGGGGAGAGCAAGTTTTTCACAGCTTAAAACTGCGAGAGGAGAGCAGGGTTTTCACAGTTTAAAACAATGAATGGTGCGAAGGATTTAAACAGTTTAAAACAGCGAGATGGGAGCAGGTTTCTCACAGTTTAAAACAACGAGAGTAGAGCAGAGTTTTCAATGTTCATAACAGCGAGAGGAGAGCAGTTTTTTCACAGTTTAAAACAGCGAGAGGAGAACAGGTTTTTCACAGTTTAAAACAGCGATAGGAGAGCAGTTTTTTCACAGTTTAAAACAGCGAGAGGAGAACATTGTTTTCACAGTTAATAACAGCGAGAGGTGAGCAGTTTTTTCCATTTAAAAAAGCAAGAGGTGAGCAGGGTTTTCACAGTTTTAAACATCGAGAGGAAAGCTGGTTTTTCACAGTTTAAAACAGCGAGAGGAGAGCAGGTTTTTCACAGTTCAAAACAGCGAGAGGAGAGCAAGTTTTTCACAGTTTGAAACAGTGAGTGGAGAGCAGGGTTTTTACAGTTTAAAACAGCGAGAGGAGAGCAGGGTTTTTACAGTGTTAAACAACGAGAGGAAAGCAGGTTTTTCACAGTTTAAAAGAGCGAGGGGAGAGCAGGGTTTTCACAGTTTAAAACAGCGAGAGGAGAGCAGGGTTTTCACAGTTTAAAACAGCGATAGGACCGCTGGGGATTCACAGATTAAAACAGCGAGTGGGGAGCAGGATTTTCACAGTTTAAAACTGCGAGAGGCAGGCGGGGTTTTCACAGTTTTAAACAGTGAGAGGAGAGCAGGGTTTTCATATTTGAAACGGCGAGAGCAGAGCAGGGTTTTCTCTGTTTAAAACTGCGAGAGGTGAACAGGATTTTCACAGTTTAAAACAGCGAGAGGGGAGCAGGTTTTTCACAGTTTAAAACAACGAGAGGTGAGCAGGTTTTTCACAGTTTAAAAAAGCGAGAGGAAGAATGAATTTCACAGTTTAAAACAGCGAGAGGAGAGCAGGGTTTTCACAGTTTAAAACAGCGAGAGGAGAGCAGGAATTTCACAGTTTAAAACAGCGAGAGGAGAGCAGGGTTTTCACAATATAAAACAGCGAGAGAAGAGCAGGAATTTTACAGTTCAAAACAGCGAGAGGGGAGCAGGGTTTTCACTGTTTAAAACAGCAAGAGGAGAGCAGGAATTTCACAGTTTAAAAGAGCAAGAGGTGAGCAGGGTTTTCACAGTTTAAAACAGCGAGTGGAGAGCAGGGTTTTCACAGTTTAAAACAGCGATAGGACAGCTGGGGATTCACTGTTTAAAAACAGCGAGAGGGGAGCAGGGTTTTCACATTTGAAACAGCGAGAGGAGAGCAGGTTTTTCACAGTTCAAAACAGCGAGAGCAGAGCAGATTTATCACAGTATAAAACAGCCAGAGGAGAGCAGGTTTTTCACAGTTTAAAACAGGTAGAGGAGAGCAGGAATTTCACAGTTTAAAACAGCGAGAGGAGAGCAGGAATTTCACAGTTTAAAACAGCGAGAGGAGAGCAGGGTTTTCAAAGTTTAAAACAGTGAGAGGAGAGCAGGGTTTTCACAGTTTAAAACAGCGAGTGGAGAGCAGGAATTTCACATTTTAAAACAGCGAGAGGAGAGCAGGAATTTCACAGTTTAAAACAGCGAGAGGAGAGCAGGGTCTTCAAAGTTTAAAACAGCGAGAGGAGAGCAGGAATTTCACAGTTTAAAACAGCGAGAGGGGAGCAGATTTTTCACAGATTAAAACAGCGAGAGGAGAGCTATTTTTTCAAAGTTTAAAGCAGCGAGAGGAGAGCCTGGTTTTCACAGTTTAAAACAGCGAGAGGAGAGCGGCGATTTCACAGTTCAAATCAGCGACAGGAGAGCAGTGTTTTCACAGTTTAAAACAGCGAGAGCAGAGCAGGAATTTCACAGTTTAAAACAGCCATAGGAGAGCAGGGTTTTCACAGTTTAAAACAACGAGTGGTGAGCAGGTTTTTCACAGTTTAAAACAGCGAGAGGAGAGCAGGAATTTCACAGTTTAAAACAGCGAGAGGAGAGGAGGTTTTTCACAGTTTAAAACAGCGAGAGGAGAACATGTTTTTCACAGTTTAAAACTGCGAGAGGAGAGCAGGGTTTTCATAGTTTAAAACAATGAATGGTGCGAAGGATTTAAACAGTTTAAAACAGCGAGATGGGAGCAGGTTTCTCACAGTTTAAAACAACGAGAGTAGAGCAGGGTTTTCAAAGTTCATAACAGCGAGAGGGGAGCAGTTTTTTCACAGTTTAAAACAGCGAGAGGAGAACAGGTTTTTCACAGTTTAAAACAGCGATAGGAGAGAAGTTTTTTCACAGTTTAAAACAGCGAGAGGAGCGCAGGGTTTTCACAGTTAAAAACAGCGGGAGGAGAGCAGGTTTTTCCGTTTAAAAAAGCAAGATGTGCGCAGGGTTTTCACTGTTTTAAACATCGAGAGGAAAGCTGGTTTTTCACAGTTTAAAACAGCGAGAGGAGAGCAGGTTTTTCACAGTTCAAAACAGCGAGAGGAGAGCAAGTTTTTCACAGTTTGAAACAGTGAGAGGAGAGCAGGATTTTTACAGTTTTAAACAACGAGAGGAAAGCAGGTTTTTCACAGTTGAAAACAGCAAGAGGAGAGCAGAGTTTTCGCAGTTTAAAACAGCGAGAGGAGAGCAGGTTTTTCACAGTTCAAAACAGCGAGAAAAGAGCAAGTTTTCACAGTTTGGAGCAGTGAGAGGAGAGCAGGGTTTTTACAGTTTTAAACAACGAGAGGAAAGCAGGTTTTTCACAGTTTAAAACAGCGAGAGGAGAGCCGTGTTTTCACAGTTTAAAACAGCGAGAGGAGAGCAGGAATTTCACAGTTTAAAACAGCGAGAGGAGAGCAGTAATTTCACAGTTTAAAACAGCGAGAGGAGAGCAGGAATTTCACAGTTTAAAACAGCGAGAGGAGAGCGGGGTTTTCACAGTTTAAAACAGCGAGAGGAGAGCAGGAATTTCACAGTTTAAAACAGTGAGAGGAGAGCAGGGTTTTCACAATATAAAACAGCGAGAGAAGAGCAGGAATTTTACAGTTCAAAACAACGAGAGGGGTGCAGGGTTTTCACTGTTTAAAACAGCGAGAGGAGAGCAGGAATTTCACAGTTTAAAACAGCAAGAGGTGAGCAGGGTATTCACAGTTTAAAACAGCGAGAGGAGAGCAGGGATTTCACAGTTTAAAACAGCGATAGGACAGCTGGGGATTCACTGTTTAAAACAGCGAGAGGAAGCATGAATTTCACAGTTTAAAAAAGTGATAGGTGAGCAGGAATTTCACAGTTTAAAGCAGCGCAGGAGAGCATGTTTTTCACAGTTTAAAACAGCGAGAGGAGAGCAGGAATTTCACAGTTTAAAACAGCGAGAGGAGAGCAGATTTTTCACAGTTTAAAACAGCGAGAGGAGAGCAGGGATTTTCACAGTATACAACAGCGAGAGCAGAGCAGGTTTTTCACAGTTTAAACAACGTTTGGTGAGCAGGATTTTCACTGTATAAAAAAGCGAGAGGTGAGCATTGTTCTCACAGTTTAAAACAGCGAGAGGTGAGCAGGTTTTTCACAGTTTAAAACAGCGAGATGAGAGCAGGGTTTTCAAAGTTTAAAACAGCGAGAGGAAAGCAGTGTTTTCAAAGTTTAAAAAAGCGAGAGGAAGCATGAATTTCACAGTTTAAAAAAGCGAGAGGTGAGCAGGAATTTCACAGTTTAAAACAGCGCAGGAGAGCATGTTTTTCACAGTTTAAAACAGCGAGAGGAGAGGAGGAATTTCACAGTTTAAAACAGCGAGAGGAGAGCAGGAATTTCACAGTTTAAAACAGCAAGAGGCGAGCTGCGTTTTCACAGTTTAAAACAGCGAGAGGAGAGCAGGGTTTTCACAGTTTAAAACAGCGATAGGACCGCTGGGGATTCACAGATTAAAACAGCAAGAGGACAGCAGGATTTTCACAGTTTAAAACTGCGAGAGGCAGGCGGGGTTTTCACAGTTTTAAACAGCTAGAGGAGACCAGGGTTTTCACAGTTTAAAACAGCAAGAGGTAGAGCAGGGTTTTCTCATTTAAAAACAGCGAGAGGTGAACAGGATTTTCACAGTTTAAAAAAGCGAGAGGTGAGCAGGGTTTTCACAGTTTAAAACAACGAGAGGTGAGCAGGTTTTTCACAGTTTAAAAAAGCGAGAGGAAGAATGAATTTCACAGTTTAAAACAGCGAGAGGAGAGCAGGAATTTCACAGTTTAAAACAGCGAGAGGAGAGCAGAGTTTTCGCAGTTTAAAACAGCGAGAGGAGAGCAGGTTTTTCACAGTTCAAAACAGCGAGAAAAGAGCTAGTTTTCACAGTTTGGAGCAGTGAGAGGAGAGCAGGGTTTTTACAGTTTTAAACAACGAGAGGAAAGCAGGTTTTTCACAGTTTAAAACAGCGAGAGGAGAGCCGTGTTTTCACAGTTTAAAACAGCGAGAGGAGAGCAGGAATTTCACAGTTTAAAACAGCGAGAGGAGAGCAGTAATTTCACAGTTTAAAACAGCGAGAGGAGAGCAGGAATTTCACAGTTTAAAACAGCGAGAGGAGAGCGGGGTTTTCACAGTTTAAAACAGCGAGAGGAGAGCAGGAATTTCACAGTTTAAAACAGTGAGAGGAGAGCAGGGTTTTCACAATATAAAACAGCGAGAGAAGAGCAGGAATTTTACAGTTCAAAACAACGAGAGGGGTACAGTTCAAAACAACGAGAGGGGTGCAGGGTTTTCACTGTTTAAAACAGCGAGAGGAGAGCAGGAATTTCACAGTTTAAAACAGCAAGAGGTGAGCAGGGTATTCACAGTTTAAAACAGCGAGAGGAGAGCAGGGTTTTCACAGTTTAAAACAGCGATAGGACAGCTGGGGATTCACTGTTTAAAACAGCGAGAGGAAGCATGAATTTCACAGTTTAAAAAAGTGATAGGTGAGCAGGAATTTCACAGTTTAAAGCAGCGCAGGAGAGCATGTTTTTCACAGTTTAAAACAGCGAGAGGAGAGCAGGAATTTCACAGTTTAAAACAGCGAGAGGAGAGCAGATTTTTCACAGTTTAAAACAGCGAGAGGAGAGCAGGGATTTTCACAGTATACAACAGCGAGAGCAGAGCAGGTTTTTCACAGTTTAAACAACGTTTGGTGAGCAGGATTTTCACTGTATAAAAAAGCGAGAGGTGAGCATTGTTCTCACAGTTTAAAACAGCGAGAGGTGAGCAGGTTTTTCACAGTTTAAAACAGCGAGATGAGAGCAGGGTTTTCAAAGTTTAAAACAGCGAGAGGAAAGCAGTGTTTTCAAAGTTTAAAAAAGCGAGAGGAAGCATGAATTTCACAGTTTAAAAAAGCGAGAGGTGAGCAGGAATTTCACAGTTTAAAACAGCGCAGGAGAGCATGTTTTTCACAGTTTAAAACAGCGAGAGGAGAGGAGGAATTTCACAGTTTAAAACAGCGAGAGGAGAGCAGGAATTTCACAGTTTAAAACAGCAAGAGGCGAGCTGCGTTTTCACAGTTTAAAACAGCGAGAGGAGAGCAGGGTTTTCACAGTTTAAAACAGCGATAGGACCGCTGGGGATTCACAGATTAAAACAGCGAGAGGGGAGCAGGATTTTCACAGTTTAAAACTGCGAGAGGCAGGCGGGGTTTTCACAGTTTTAAACAGCTAGAGGAGACCAGGGTTTTCACAGTTTAAAACAGCAAGAGGTAGAGCAGGGTTTTCTCATTTAAAAACAGCGAGAGGTGAACAGGATTTTCACAGTTTAAAAAAGCGAGAGGTGAGCAGGGTTTTCACAGTTTAAAACAACGAGAGGTGAGCAGGTTTTTCACAGTTTAAAAAAGCGAGAGGAAGAATGAATTTCACAGTTTAAAACAGCGAGAGGAGAGCAGGAATTTCACAGTTTAAAACAGCGAGAGGAGAGCAGGGTTTTCACAGTTTAAAACAGCGAGAGGAGAGCAGGAATTTCACAGTTTAAAACAGCGAGAGGAGAGCAGGGTTTTCACAACATAAAACAGCGAGAGAAGAGCAGGAATTTTACAGTTCAAAACAACGAGAGGGGAGCAGGGTTTTCACTGTTTAAAACAGCGAGAGGAGAGCAGGAATTTCACAGTTTAAAACAGCAAGAGGTGAGCAGGGTTTTCACAGTTTAAAACAGCGAGAGGAGAGCAGGGTTTTCACAGTTTAAAACAGCGATAGGACAGCTGGGGATTCACTGTTTAAAACAGCGAGAGGAAGCATGAGTTTCACAGTTTAAAAAAGCGAGAGGTGAGCAGGAATTTCACACTTTAAAACAGCGCAGGAGGGCATGTTTTTCACAGTTTAAAACAGCGAGAGGAGAGCAGGAATTTCACAGTTTAAAACAGCGAGAGGAGAGCAGATTTTTCACAGTTTAAAACAGCGAGAGGAGAGCAGGGATTTTCACAGTATACAACAGCGAGAGCAGAGCAGGTTTTTCACAGTTTAAAACAACGTTTGGTGAGCAGGATTTTCACTGTTTAAAAAAGCGAGAGGTGTGCAGGGTTCTCACAGTTTAAAACAGCGTGAGGTGAGCAGGTTTTTCACAGTTTAAAACAGCGAGATGAGAGCAGGGTTTTCAAAGTTTAAAACAGCGAGAGGAAAGCAGTGTTTTCAAAGTTTAAAAAAGCGAGAGGAAGCATGAATTTCACAGTTTAAAAAAGCGCGAGGTGAGCAGGAATTTCACAGTTTAAAACAGCGCAGGAGAGCATGTTTTTCACAGTTTAAAACAGCGAGAGGAGAGCAGGAATTTCACAGTTTAAAACAGCGAGAGGAGAGCAGGAATTTCACAGTTTAAAACAGCGAGAGGAGAGCAGGAATTTCACAGTTTAAAACAGCAAGAGGCAAGCTGGGTTTTCACAGTTTAAAACAGCGAGAGGAGAGCAGGGTTTTCACAGTTTAAAACAGCGATAGGACCGCTGGGGATTCACAGATTAAAACAGCGAGAGGGGAGCATGATTTTCACAGTTTAAAACTGCGAGAGGCAGGCGGGGTTTTCACAGTTTTAAACAGCTAGAGGAGACCAGGGTTTTCCAGTTTAAAAGAGCGAGAGGAGAGCAGGGTTTTCTCAGTTTAAAACAGCGAGAGGGGAGCAGGTTTTTCACAGTTTAAAACAACGAGAGGTGAGCAGGTTTTTCACAGTTTAAAAAAGCGAGAGGAAGAATGAATTTCACAGTTTAAAACAGCGAGAGGAGAGCAGGAATTTCACAGTTTAAAACAGCGAGAGGAGAGCAGGGTTTTCACAGTTTAAAACAGCGAGAGGAGAGCAGGAATTTCACAGTTTAAAACAGCGAGAGGAGAGCAGATTTTTCACAGTTTAAAACAGCGAGAGGAGAGCAGGGATTTTCACAGTATACAACAGCGAGAGCAGAGCAGGTTTTTCACAGTTTAAACAACGTTTGGTGAGCAGGATTTTCACTGTATAAAAAAGCGAGAGGTGAGCATTGTTCTCACAGTTTAAAACAGCGAGAGGTGAGCAGGTTTTTCACAGTTTAAAACAGCGAGATGAGAGCAGGGTTTTCAAAGTTTAAAACAGCGAGAGGAAAGCAGTGTTTTCAAAGTTTAAAAAAGCGAGAGGAAGCATGAATTTCACAGTTTAAAAAAGCGAGAGGTGAGCAGGAATTTCACAGTTTAAAACAGCGCAGGAGAGCATGTTTTTCACAGTTTAAAACAGCGAGAGGAGAGGAGGAATTTCACAGTTTAAAACAGCGAGAGGAGAGCAGGAATTTCACAGTTTAAAACAGCAAGAGGCGAGCTGCGTTTTCACAGTTTAAAACAGCGAGAGGAGAGCAGGGATTTAACAGTTTAAAACAGCGATAGGACCGCTGGGGATTCACAGATTAAAACAGCGAGAGGGGAGCAGGATTTTCACAGTTTAAAACTGCGAGAGGCAGGCGGGGTTTTCACAGTTTTAAACAGCTAGAGGAGACCAGGGTTTTCACAGTTTAAAACAGCAAGAGGTAGAGCAGGGTTTTCTCATTTAAAAACAGCGAGAGGTGAACAGGATTTTCACAGTTTAAAAAAGCGAGAGGTGAGCAGGGTTTTCACAGTTTAAAACAACGAGAGGTGAGCAGGTTTTTCACAGTTTAAAAAAGCGAGAGGAAGAATGAATTTCACAGTTTAAAACAGCGAGAGGAGAGCAGGAATTTCACAGTTTAAAACAGCGAGAGGAGAGCAGGGTTTTCACAGTTTAAAACAGCGAGAGGAGAGCAGGAATTTCACAGTTTAAAACAGCGAGAGGAGAGCAGGGTTTTCACAACATAAAACAGCGAGAGAAGAGCAGGAATTTTACAGTTCAAAACAACGAGAGGGGAGCAGGGTTTTCACTGTTTAAAACAGCGAGAGGAGAGCAGGAATTTCACAGTTTAAAACAGCAAGAGGTGAGCAGGGTTTTCACAGTTTAAAACAGCGAGAGGAGAGCAGGGTTTTCACAGTTTAAAACAGCGATAGGACAGCTGGGGATTCACTGTTTAAAACAGCGAGAGGAAGCATGAGTTTCACAGTTTAAAAAAGCGAGAGGTGAGCAGGAATTTCACAGTTTAAAACAGCGCAGGAGGGCATGTTTTTCACAGTTTAAAACAGCGAGAGGAGAGCAGGAATTTCACAGTTTAAAACAGCGAGAGGAGAGCAGATTTTTCACAGTTTAAAACAGCGAGAGGAGAGCAGGGATTTTCACAGTATACAACAGCGAGAGCAGAGCAGGTTTTTCACAGTTTAAAACAACGTTTGGTGAGCAGGATTTTCACTGTTTAAAAAAGCGAGAGGTGTGCAGGGTTCTCACAGTTTAAAACAGCGTGAGGTGAGCAGGTTTTTCACAGTTTAAAACAGCGAGATGAGAGCAGGGTTTTCAAAGTTTAAAACAGCGAGAGGAAAGCAGTGTTTTCAAAGTTTAAAAAAGCGAGAGGAAGCATGAATTTCACAGTTTAAAAAAGCGCGAGGTGAGCAGGAATTTCACAGTTTAAAACAGCGCAGGAGAGCATGTTTTTCACAGTTTAAAACAGCGAGAGGAGAGCAGGAATTTCACAGTTTAAAACAGCGAGAGGAGAGCAGGAATTTCACAGTTTAAAACAGCGAGAGGAGAGCAGGAATTTCACAGTTAAAAACAGCAAGAGGCAAGCTGGGTTTTCACAGTTTAAAACAGCGAGAGGAGAGCAGGGTTTTCACAGTTTAAAACAGCGATAGGACCGCTGGGGATTCACAGATTAAAACAGCGAGAGGGGAGCATGATTTTCACAGTTTAAAACTGCGAGAGGCAGGCGGGGTTTTCACAGTTTTAAACAGCTAGAGGAGACCAGGGTTTTCCAGTTTAAAAGAGCGAGAGGAGAGCAGGGTTTTCTCAGTTTAAAACAGCGAGAGGGGAGCAGTTTTTTCACAGTTTAAAACAACGAGAGGTGAGCAGGTTTTTCACAGTTTAAAAAAGCGAGAGGAAGAATGAATTTCACAGTTTAAAACAGCGAGAGGAGAGCAGGAATTTCACAGTTTAAAACAGCGAGAGGAGAGCAGGGTTTTCACAGTTTAAAACAGCGAGAGGAGAGCAGGAATTTCACAGTCTAAAACAGCGAGAGGAGAGCAGGGTTTTCACAATATAAAACAGCGAGAGAAGAGCAGGAATTTTACAGTTCAAAACAGCGAGAGGGGAGCAGGGTTTTAACTGTTTAAAACAGCGAGAGGAGAGCCGGAATTTCACAGTTTAAAACAGCAAGAGTGAGCAGGGTTTTCACAGTTTAAAACAGCGAGAGGAGAGCAGGGTTTTCACAGTTCAACACAGCAAGAGGTGAGCAGGGATTTCACAGTTTTAAACAGCGAGAGGAAAGCAGGTTTTTCACAGTTTAAAACAGCGAGAGGAGAGCAGGCTTTTCAAAGTTTAAAACAGCGAGAGGAGAGCAGGAATTTCACAGTTTAAAACAGCGAGAGGAGAGCAGATTTTTCACAGATTAAAACAGTGAGAGTAAAGCAGGTTTTTCACAGTTGAAAACAGTGAGCGGAGAACCTGGTTTTCACAGTTTAAAACAGCGAGAGGAGAGCAGGGTTTTCACAGTTTAAAACAACGAGAGGGGAGCAGGGTTTTCACAGTTTAAAATAGCGAGAGGAAGAATGAATTTCACAGTTTAAAACAGCGAGAGGAGAGCAGGAATTTCACAGTTTAAAACAGCGAGAGGAGAGCGGTGTTTTCACAGTTTAAAACAGCGAGAGGAGAGCAGGAATTTCACAGTTTAAAACAGCGAGAGGAGAGCAGGGTTTTCACAATATAAAACAGCGAGAGAAGAGCAGGAATTTTACAGTTCAAAACAGCGAGAGGGGAGCAGGGTTTTAACTGTTTAAAACAGCGAGAGGAGAGCAGGAATTTCACAGTTTAAAACAGCAAGAGTGAGCAGGGTTTTCACAGTTTAAAACAGCGAGAGGAGAGCAGGGTTTTCACAGTTTTAAACTGCGAGAGGAAAGCAGGTTTTTCACAGTTTAAAACAGCGAGAGGAGAGCAGGGTTTTCAAAGTTTAAAACAGCGAGAGGAGAGCAGGAATTTCACAGTTTAAAACAGCGAGAGGAGAGCAGATTTTTCACAGATTAAAACAATGAGAGTAAAGCAGGTTTTTCACAGTTGAAAACAGCGAGCGGAGAACCTGGTTTTCACAGTTTAAAACAGCGAGAGGAGAGCAGGGTTTTCACAGTTTAAAACTGCGAGAGGAGAGCTGGGTTTTCAAAGTTTTAAACAATGAGAGGTGAGCCGGGTTTTCACAGTTTTATGCAATGAGAGGTGAGCCAGGATTTTGACAGGTTAAAACAGCGAGAGGAGAGCAGGGTTTTCACAGTTTCAAACAGCGAGAGGCGAGCAGCAATTTCACAGTTTAAAACAGCCAGAGGAGAGCAGGTTTTTCACAGTTTAAAACAGCGAGAGGAAAGCAGGATTTTCACAGTTCAAAACAGCGAGAGGAGAGCAGGTTTTTCACAGCTTAAAACAGCGAGAGGAGAGCAGGGTTTTCACAGTTTAAAACAACGAGAGGGGAGCAGGGTTTTCACAGTTTATAACAGCGAGAGGAGAGCGGGTTTTTCACCATTTAAAACAGCCAGAGGAGATCAGGTTTTTCAGAGTTTAAAGCAATGAGTGGTGAGCAGGTTTTTCACAGTTTAAAACAGCGAGAGGAGAGCAGAAATTTCACAGTTTAAAAGTGCGAGAGGAGAGCAGAAATTTCACAGTTTAAAACAGCGAGAGGAGAGCAGAAATTTCAGTTTAAAACAGCGAGAGGAAAGCAGAGTTTTTCACAGTTTTATACAACGAGAGGTGAGCCAGGATTTTCACAGTTGAAAACAGCGAGAGGAGAGCAGGAATTTCAAAGGTTAAAACAGCGAGAGGAGAGCAGGAATTTCACAGTTTAAAACAGCGAGAGGAGAGCAGGAATTTCACAGTTTAAAACAGCGAGAGGAGAGCAGGAATTTCACAGTTTAAAACAGCGAGAGGAGAGCAGGGTTTTCAAAGTTTAAAACAGCGAGAGGAGAGCTGGGTTTTCACAGTTAAAACAGTGAGAGGAAAACAGTGTTTTCACAGTTTAAAACAGCGAGAGGAAAACAGTGTTTTCACAGTTCAAAACAGCAAGAGCTGAGCAGGGTTTTCACAGTTTTAAACAGCGAGAGGAAAGCAGGGTTCTCACAGTGTAAAACAGCGAGAGGAGAGCAGGTTTTTCACAGTTTAAAACAGCGAGAGGAAATCAGCATTTTCACAGTTTAAAACAGCGAGAGGACAGCAGGGTTTTCACAGTTTAAAACAGCGAGAGGAGAGCTGAAATATCACAGTTTAAAACAGCGAGAGGAGAGCAAGTTTTTCACAGTTTGAAACAGCGAGAGGAGAGCAGTAATTTCACAGTTTAAAACAGCGAGAGGAGAGCAGGAATTTCACAGTTTAAAACAGCGAGAGGAGAGCGGGGTTTTCACACATTAAAACAGCGAGAGGAGAGCAGGAATTTCACAGTTTAAAACAGCGAGAGGAGAGCAGGGTTTTCACAATATAAAACAGCGAGAGAAGAGCAGGAATTTTACAGTTCAAAACAACGAGAGGGGTGCAGGGTTTTCACTGTTTAAAACAGCGAGAGGAGAGCAGGAATTTCACAGTTTAAAACAGCAAGAGGTGAGCAGGGTTTTCACAGTTTAAATCAGCGAGAGGAGAGCAGGTTTTTCACAGTTTAAAACAACGTTTGGTGAGCAGGATTTTCACTGTTTAAAAAAGCGAGAGGTGAGCAGGGTTCTCACAGTTTAAAACAGCGTGAGGTGAGCAGGTTTTTCACAGTTTAAAACAGCGAGATGAGAGCAGGGTTTTCAAAGTTTAAAACAGCGAGAGGAAAGCAGTGTTTTCAAAGTTTAAAAAAGCGAAAGGAAGCATGAATTTCACAGTTTAAAAAAGCGAGAGGTGAGCAGGAATTTCACAGTTTAAAACAGCGCAGGAGAGAATGTTTTTCACAGTTTAAAACAGCGAGAGGAGAGCAGGGTTTTCACAGTTTAAAACAGCGAGAGGGGAGCAGGAATTTCACAGTTTAAAACAGCGAGAGGAGAGCAGGAATTTCACAGTTTGAAACAGCAAGAGGCGAGCTGGGTTTTCACAGTTTAAAACAGCGAGAGGAGAGCAGGGTTTTCACAGTTTAAAACAGCGATAGGACCACTGGGGATTCACAGATTAAAACAGCGAGAGGGGAGCAGGATTTTCACAGTTTAAAACTGCGAGAGGCAGGCGGGGTTTTCACAGTTTTAAACAGCTAGAGGAGACCAGGGTTTTCACAGTTTAAAACAGCGAGAGGAGAGCAGGGTTTTCTCATTTTAAAACAGCGAGAGGTGAACAGGATTTTCACAGTTTAAAACAGCGAGAGGGGAGCAGGTTTTTCACAGTTTATAACAACGAGAGGTGAGCAGGTTTTTCACAGTTTAAAAAAGCGAGAGGAAGAAAGAATTTCACAGTTTAAAACAGCGAGAGGAGAGCAGGAATTTCACAGTTTAAAACAGCGAGAGGAGAGCAGGAATTTCACAGTTTAAAACAACGAGAGGAGAGCAGGGTTTTAACTGTTTAAAACAGCGAGAGGAGAGCAGGAATTTCACAGTTTAAAACAGCAAGAGTGAGCAGGGTTTTCACAGTTTAAAACAGCGAGAGGAGAGCAGGGTTTTCACAGTTCAACACAGCAAGAGGTGAGCAGGGATTTCACAGTTTTAAACAGCGAGAGGAAAGCAGGGTTTTCACAGTTTAAAACAGCGAGAGGAGAGCAGGGTTTTCAAAGTTTAAAACAGCGAGAGCAGAGCAGGAATTTCACAGTTTAAAACAGCAAGAGGAGAGCAGGGTTTTCAAAGTTTAAAACAGCGAGAGGAGAGCTGGGTTTTCACAGTTAAAACAGTGAGAGGAAAACAGTGTTTTCACAGTTTAAAACAGCGAGAGGAAAACAGTGTTTTCACAGTTCAAAACAGCAAGAGGTGAGCAGGGTTTTCACAGTTTTAAACAGCGAGAGGAGAGCAGGGTTTTCACAGTGTAAAACAGCGAGAGGAGAGCAGGTTTTTCACAGTTTAAAACAGCGAGAGGAGAGCAGCATTTTCACAGTTTAAAACAGCGAGAGGACAGCATGGTTTTCACAGTTTAAAACAGCGAGAGGAGAGCTGAAATATCACAGTTTAAAACAGCGAGAGGAGAGCAAGTTTTTCACAGTTTGAAACAGCGAGAGGAGAGCAGGGTTTTCACACTTTAAAATCGCGAGAGGCGAGCAGGTTTTTCACAGTTTAAAACAGCAAGAAAAGAGCAGGGTTTTCACAGTTTAAAACAGCGAGAGGACAGCTGGGGATTCACAGTTTAAAAGAAAGGGAGCAGGATTTTCACACTTAAAAACTGCGAGAGGCAGGCGGGGTTTTCACAGTTTTAAACATCGAGAGGTGAGCCGGGTTTTCACAGTTTTAAACAATGAAGGTGAGCCAGGATTTTCACTGTTTAAAACAGCGAGAGGAGAGCAGGAATTTCAAAGGTTAAAACAGCGAGAGGAGAGCTGGAATTTCACAGTTTAAAACAGCGAGTGGACAGCAGGAATTTCACAGTTTAAAACAATGAGTGGTAAGAAGGATTTTCACAGTTTAAAACAGCGAGATGGGAGTAGGGTTCTCACAGATTTAAACAACGAGAGGTGAGCCAGGATTTTCACAGTTTAAAACAGCGATAGGAGAGCAGTGTTTTCACAGTTTAAAACAGCGAGAGGAGAGCAGGTATTTCACAATTTAAAACAGCGATAGGAGAGCAGGAATTTCACAGTTTAAAACACAGAGAGGTGAGCCAGGATTTTCACAGTTTAAAACAGCAAGAGGAGAGCAGGAATTTCACAGGTTAAAACACAGATAGGTGAGCCAGGATTTTCACAGTTTAAAACAGCGAGAGGAGAGCAGGAATTTCAAAGGTTAAAACAGCGAGAGGAGAGCAGGAATTTCTCAGATTAAAACAGCGATAGGAGAGCAGTGTTTTCACAGTTTAAAACAGCGAGAGGAGAGCAGGAATTTCACAGTTTAAAACAGCCAGAGGAGAGCAGGGTTTTCACAGTTTAAAACAACGAGTGGTGAGCAGGTTTTTCACAGTTTAAAACAGCGAGAGGAAAGCAGGATTTTCACAGTTCAAAACAGCGAGAGGAGAGCAGGTTTTTCACAGCTTAAAACAGCGAGAGGAGAGCAGGGTTTTCACAGTTTAAAACAACGAGAGGGGAGCAGGGTTTTCACAGTTTATAACAGCGAGAGGAGAGCGGGTTTTTCACCATTTAAAACAGCCAGAGGAGATCAGGTTTTTCAGAGTTTAAAGCAATGAGTGGTGAGCAGGTTTTTCACAGTTTAAAACAGCGAGAGGAGAGCAGAAATTTCACAGTTTAAAACAGCGAGAGGAGAGCAGGAATTTCACAGTTTAAAACAGCGAGAGGAGAGCAGGGTTTTCACAGTTTTAAACTGCGAGAGGAAAGCAGGTTTTTCACAGTTTAAAACAGCGAGAGGAGAGCAGGGTTTTCAAAGTTTAAAACAGCGAGAGGAGAGCAGGAATTTCACAGTTTAAAACAGCGAGAGGAGAGCAGATTTTTCACAGATTAAAACAATGAGAGTAAAGCAGGTTTTTCACAGTTGAAAACAGCGAGCGGAGAACCTGGTTTTCACAGTTTAAAACAGCGAGAGGAGAGCAGGGTTTTCACAGTTTAAAACTGCGAGAGGAGAGCTGGGTTTTCAAAGTTTTAAACAATGAGAGGTGAGCCGGGTTTTCACAGTTTTATGCAATGAGAGGTGAGCCAGGATTTTGACAGGTTAAAACAGCGAGAGGAGAGCAGGGTTTTCACAGTTTCAAACAGCGAGAGGCGAGCAGCAATTTCACAGTTTAAAACAGCCAGAGGAGAGCAGGTTTTTCACAGTTTAAAACAGCGAGAGGAAAGCAGGATTTTCACAGTTCAAAACAGCGAGAGGAGAGCAGGTTTTTCACAGCTTAAAACAGCGAGAGGAGAGCAGGGTTTTCACAGTTTAAAACAACGAGAGGGGAGCAGGGTTTTCACAGTTTATAACAGCGAGAGGAGAGCGGGTTTTTCACCATTTAAAACAGCCAGAGGAGATCAGGTTTTTCAGAGTTTAAAGCAATGAGTGGTGAGCAGGTTTTTCACAGTTTAAAACAGCGAGAGGAGAGCAGAAATTTCACAGTTTAAAAGTGCGAGAGGAGAGCAGAAATTTCACAGTTTAAAACAGCGAGAGGAGAGCAGAAATTTCAGTTTAAAACAGCGAGAGGAAAGCAGAGTTTTTCACAGTTTTATACAACGAGAGGTGAGCCAGGATTTTCACAGTTGAAAACAGCGAGAGGAGAGCAGGAATTTCAAAGGTTAAAACAGCGAGAGGAGAGCAGGAATTTCACAGTTTAAAACAGCGAGAGGAGAGCAGGAATTTCACAGTTTAAAACAGCGAGAGGAGAGCAGGAATTTCACAGTTTAAAACAGCGAGAGGAGAGCAGGGTTTTCAAAGTTTAAAACAGCGAGAGGAGAGCTGGGTTTTCACAGTTAAAACAGTGAGAGGAAAACAGTGTTTTCACAGTTTAAAACAGCGAGAGGAAAACAGTGTTTTCACAGTTCAAAACAGCAAGAGCTGAGCAGGGTTTTCACAGTTTTAAACAGCGAGAGGAAAGCAGGGTTCTCACAGTGTAAAACAGCGAGAGGAGAGCAGGTTTTTCACAGTTTAAAACAGCGAGAGGAAATCAGCATTTTCACAGTTTAAAACAGCGAGAGGACAGCAGGGTTTTCACAGTTTAAAACAGCGAGAGGAGAGCTGAAATATCACAGTTTAAAACAGCGAGAGGAGAGCAAGTTTTTCACAGTTTGAAACAGCGAGAGGAGAGCAGTAATTTCACAGTTTAAAACAGCGAGAGGAGAGCAGGAATTTCACAGTTTAAAACAGCGAGAGGAGAGCGGGGTTTTCACACATTAAAACAGCGAGAGGAGAGCAGGAATTTCACAGTTTAAAACAGCGAGAGGAGAGCAGGGTTTTCACAATATAAAACAGCGAGAGAAGAGCAGGAATTTTACAGTTCAAAACAACGAGAGGGGTGCAGGGTTTTCACTGTTTAAAACAGCGAGAGGAGAGCAGGAATTTCACAGTTTAAAACAGCAAGAGGTGAGCAGGGTTTTCACAGTTTAAATCAGCGAGAGGAGAGCAGGTTTTTCACAGTTTAAAACAGCGAGAGGAGAGCAGGAATTTCACAGTTTAAAACAGCGAGAGGAGAGCAGGGTTTTCACAGTTTTAAACTGCGAGAGGAAAGCAGGTTTTTCACAGTTTAAAACAGCGAGAGGAGAGCAGGGTTTTCAAAGTTTAAAACAGCGAGAGGAGAGCAGGAATTTCACAGTTTAAAACAGCGAGAGGAGAGCAGATTTTTCACAGATTAAAACAATGAGAGTAAAGCAGGTTTTTCACAGTTGAAAACAGCGAGCGGAGAACCTGGTTTTCACAGTTTAAAACAGCGAGAGGAGAGCAGGGTTTTCACAGTTTAAAACTGCGAGAGGAGAGCTGGGTTTTCAAAGTTTTAAACAATGAGAGGTGAGCCGGGTTTTCACAGTTTTATGCAATGAGAGGTGAGCCAGGATTTTGACAGGTTAAAACAGCGAGAGGAGAGCAGGGTTTTCACAGTTTCAAACAGCGAGAGGCGAGCAGCAATTTCACAGTTTAAAACAGCCAGAGGAGAGCAGGTTTTTCACAGTTTAAAACAGCGAGAGGAAAGCAGGATTTTCACAGTTCAAAACAGCGAGAGGAGAGCAGGTTTTTTCACAGCTTAAAACAGCGAGAGGAGAGCAGGGTTTTCACAGTTTAAAACAACGAGAGGGGAGCAGGGTTTTCACAGTTTATAACAGCGAGAGGAGAGCGGGTTTTTCACCATTTAAAACAGCCAGAGGAGATCAGGTTTTTCAGAGTTTAAAGCAATGAGTGGTGAGCAGGTTTTTCACAGTTTAAAACAGCGAGAGGAGAGCAGAAATTTCACAGTTTAAAAGTGCGAGAGGAGAGCAGAAATTTCACAGTTTAAAACAGCGAGAGGAGAGCAGAAATTTCAGTTTAAAACAGCGAGAGGAAAGCAGAGTTTTTCACAGTTTTATACAACGAGAGGTGAGCCAGGATTTTCACAGTTGAAAACAGCGAGAGGAGAGCAGGAATTTCAAAGGTTAAAACAGCGAGAGGAGAGCAGGAATTTCACAGTTTAAAACAGCGAGAGGAGAGCAGGAATTTCACAGTTTAAAACAGCGAGAGGAGAGCAGGAATTTCACAGTTTAAAACAGCGAGAGGAGAGCAGGGTTTTCAAAGTTTAAAACAGCGAGAGGAGAGCTGGGTTTTCACAGTTAAAACAGTGAGAGGAAAACAGTGTTTTCACAGTTTAAAACAGCGAGAGGAAAACAGTGTTTTCACAGTTCAAAACAGCAAGAGCTGAGCAGGGTTTTCACAGTTTTAAACAGCGAGAGGAAAGCAGGGTTCTCACAGTGTAAAACAGCGAGAGGAGAGCAGGTTTTTCACAGTTTAAAACAGCGAGAGGAAATCAGCATTTTCACAGTTTAAAACAGCGAGAGGACAGCAGGGTTTTCACAGTTTAAAACAGCGAGAGGAGAGCTGAAATATCACAGTTTAAAACAGCGAGAGGAGAGCAAGTTTTTCACAGTTTGAAACAGCGAGAGGAGAGCAGTAATTTCACAGTTTAAAACAGCGAGAGGAGAGCAGGAATTTCACAGTTTAAAACAGCGAGAGGAGAGCGGGGTTTTCACACATTAAAACAGCGAGAGGAGAGCAGGAATTTCACAGTTTAAAACAGCGAGAGGAGAGCAGGGTTTTCACAATATAAAACAGCGAGAGAAGAGCAGGAATTTTACAGTTCAAAACAACGAGAGGGGTGCAGGGTTTTCACTGTTTAAAACAGCGAGAGGAGAGCAGGAATTTCACAGTTTAAAACAGCAAGAGGTGAGCAGGGTTTTCACAGTTTAAATCAGCGAGAGGAGAGCAGGTTTTTCACAGTTTAAAACAACGTTTGGTGAGCAGGATTTTCACTGTTTAAAAAAGCGAGAGGTGAGCAGGGTTCTCACAGTTTAAAACAGCGTGAGGTGAGCAGGTTTTTCACAGTTTAAAACAGCGAGATGAGAGCAGGGTTTTCAAAGTTTAAAACAGCGAGAGGAAAGCAGTGTTTTCAAAGTTTAAAAAAGCGAAAGGAAGCATGAATTTCACAGTTTAAAAAAGCGAGAGGTGAGCAGGAATTTCACAGTTTAAAACAGCGCAGGAGAGAATGTTTTTCACAGTTTAAAACAGCGAGAGGAGAGCAGGGTTTTCACAGTTTAAAACAGCGAGAGGGGAGCAGGAATTTCACAGTTTAAAACAGCGAGAGGAGAGCAGGAATTTCACAGTTTGAAACAGCAAGAGGCGAGCTGGGTTTTCACAGTTTAAAACAGCGAGAGGAGAGCAGGGTTTTCACAGTTTAAAACAGCGATAGGACCACTGGGGATTCACAGATTAAAACAGCGAGAGGGGAGCAGGATTTTCACAGTTTAAAACTGCGAGAGGCAGGCGGGGTTTTCACAGTTTTAAACAGCTAGAGGAGACCAGGGTTTTCACAGTTTAAAACAGCGAGAGGAGAGCAGGGTTTTCTCATTTTAAAACAGCGAGAGGTGAACAGGATTTTCACAGTTTAAAACAGCGAGAGGGGAGCAGGTTTTTCACAGTTTATAACAACGAGAGGTGAGCAGGTTTTTCACAGTTTAAAAAAGCGAGAGGAAGAAAGAATTTCACAGTTTAAAACAGCGAGAGGAGAGCAGGAATTTCACAGTTTAAAACAGCGAGAGGAGAGCAGGAATTTCACAGTTTAAAACAACGAGAGGAGAGCAGGGTTTTAACTGTTTAAAACAGCGAGAGGAGAGCAGGAATTTCACAGTTTAAAACAGCAAGAGTGAGCAGGGTTTTCACAGTTTAAAACAGCGAGAGGAGAGCAGGGTTTTCACAGTTCAACACAGCAAGAGGTGAGCAGGGATTTCACAGTTTTAAACAGCGAGAGGAAAGCAGGGTTTTCACAGTTTAAAACAGCGAGAGGAGAGCAGGGTTTTCAAAGTTTAAAACAGCGAGAGCAGAGCAGGAATTTCACAGTTTAAAACAGCAAGAGGAGAGCAGGGTTTTCAAAGTTTAAAACAGCGAGAGGAGAGCTGGGTTTTCACAGTTAAAACAGTGAGAGGAAAACAGTGTTTTCACAGTTTAAAACAGCGAGAGGAAAACAGTGTTTTCACAGTTCAAAACAGCAAGAGGTGAGCAGGGTTTTCACAGTTTTAAACAGCGAGAGGAGAGCAGGGTTTTCACAGTGTAAAACAGCGAGAGGAGAGCAGGTTTTTCACAGTTTAAAACAGCGAGAGGAGAGCAGCATTTTCACAGTTTAAAACAGCGAGAGGACAGCATGGTTTTCACAGTTTAAAACAGCGAGAGGAGAGCTGAAATATCACAGTTTAAAACAGCGAGAGGAGAGCAAGTTTTTCACAGTTTGAAACAGCGAGAGGAGAGCAGGGTTTTCACACTTTAAAATCGCGAGAGGCGAGCAGGTTTTTCACAGTTTAAAACAGCAAGAAAAGAGCAGGGTTTTCACAGTTTAAAACAGCGAGAGGACAGCTGGGGATTCACAGTTTAAAAGAAAGGGAGCAGGATTTTCACACTTAAAAACTGCGAGAGGCAGGCGGGGTTTTCACAGTTTTAAACATCGAGAGGTGAGCCGGGTTTTCACAGTTTTAAACAATGAAGGTGAGCCAGGATTTTCACTGTTTAAAACAGCGAGAGGAGAGCAGGAATTTCAAAGGTTAAAACAGCGAGAGGAGAGCTGGAATTTCACAGTTTAAAACAGCGAGTGGACAGCAGGAATTTCACAGTTTAAAACAATGAGTGGTAAGAAGGATTTTCACAGTTTAAAACAGCGAGATGGGAGTAGGGTTCTCACAGATTTAAACAACGAGAGGTGAGCCAGGATTTTCACAGTTTAAAACAGCGATAGGAGAGCAGTGTTTTCACAGTTTAAAACAGCGAGAGGAGAGCAGGTATTTCACAATTTAAAACAGCGATAGGAGAGCAGGAATTTCACAGTTTAAAACACAGAGAGGTGAGCCAGGATTTTCACAGTTTAAAACAGCAAGAGGAGAGCAGGAATTTCACAGGTTAAAACACAGATAGGTGAGCCAGGATTTTCACAGTTTAAAACAGCGAGAGGAGAGCAGGAATTTCAAAGGTTAAAACAGCGAGAGGAGAGCAGGAATTTCTCAGATTAAAACAGCGATAGGAGAGCAGTGTTTTCACAGTTTAAAACAGCGAGAGGAGAGCAGGAATTTCACAGTTTAAAACAGCCAGAGGAGAGCAGGGTTTTCACAGTTTAAAACAACGAGTGGTGAGCAGGTTTTTCACAGTTTAAAACAGCGAGAGGAGAGCCGGAATTTCACAGTTTAAAACAGCGAGAGGAGAGGAGGTTTTTCACAGTTTAAAACAGCGAGAGGAGAGCAGGGTTTTCACAGTTTAAAATAGCGAGAGGAGAGCAGGGTTTTCACAGTTTAAAACAGCGAGAGGAGAGCGGGTTTTTCACCATTTAAAACAGCCAGAGGAGATCAGGTTTTTCAGAGTTTAAAGCAATGAGTGGTGAGCAGGTTTTTCACAGTTTAAAACAGCGAGAGGAGAGCAGAAATTTCACAGTTTAAAAGTGCGAGAGGAGAGCAGAAATTTCACAGTTTAAAACAGCGAGAGGAGAGCAGAAATTTCAGTTTAAAACAGCGAGAGGAAAGCAGAGTTTTTCACAGTTTTATACAACGAGAGGTGAGCCAGGATTTTCACAGTTGAAAACAGCGAGAGGGGAGCAGGAATTTCAAAGGTTAAAACAGCGAGAGGAGAGCAGGAATTTCACAGTTTAAAACAGCGAGAGGAGAGCAGGAATTTCACAGTTTAAAACAGCGAGAGGAGAGCAGGAATTTCACAGTTTAAAACAGCGAGAGGAGAGCAGGGTTTTCAAAGTTTAAAACAGCGAGAGGAGAGCTGGGTTTTCACAGTTAAAACAGTGAGAGGAAAACAGTGTTTTCACAGTTTAAAACAGCGAGAGGAAAACAGTGTTTTCACAGTTCAAAACAGCAAGAGCTGAGCAGGGTTTTCACAGTTTTAAACAGCGAGAGGAAAGCAGGGTTCTCACAGTGTAAAACAGCGAGAGGACAGCAGGGTTTTCACAGTTTAAAACAGCGAGAGGAGAGCTGAAATTTCACAGTTTAAAACAGCGAGAGGAGAGCAAGTTTTTCACAGTTTGAAACAGCGAGAGGAGAGCAGTAATTTCACAGTTTAAAACAGCGAGAGGAGAGCAGGAATTTCACAGTTTAAAACAGCGAGAGGAGAGCGGGGTTGTCACACATTAAAACAGCGAGAGGAGAGCAGGAATTTCACAGTTTAAAACAGCGAGAGGAGAGCAGGGTTTTCACAATATAAAACAGCGAGAGAAGAGCAGGAATTTTACAGTTCAAAACAACGAGAGGGGAGCAGGGTTTTCACTGTTTAAAACAGCGAGAGGAGAGCAGGAATTTCACAGTTTAAAACAGCAAGAGGTGAGCAGGGTTTTCACAGTTTAAAACAGCGAGAGGAGAGCAGGTTTTTCACAGTTTAAAACAACGTTTGGTGAGCAGGATTTTCACTGTTTAAAAAAGCGAGAGGTGAGCAGGGTTCTCACAGTTTAAAACAGCGTGAGGTGAGCAGTTTTTTCACAGTTTAAAACTGCGAGATGAGAGCAGGGTTTTCAAAGTTTAAAACAGCGAGAGGAAAGCAGTGTTTTCAAAGTTTAAAAAAGCGAAAGGAAGCATGAATTTCACAGTTTAAAAAAGCGAGAGGTGAGCAGGAATTTCACAGTTTAAAACAGCGCAGGAGAGAATGTTTTTCACAGTTTAAAACAGCGAGAGGAGAGCAGGAATTTCACAGTTTAAAACAGCGAGAGGGGAGCAGGAATTTCACAGTTTAAAACAGCGAGAGGAGAGCAGGAATTTCACAGTTTGAAACAGCAAGAGGCGAGCTGGGTTTTCACAGTTTAAAACAGCGAGAGGAGAGCAAGGTTTTCACAGTTTAAAACAGCGATAGGACCACTGGGGATTCACAGATTAAAACAGCGAGAGGGGAGCAGGATTTTCACAGTTTAAAACTGCGAGAGGCAGGCGGGGTTTTCACAGTTTTAAACAGCTAGAGGAGACCAGGGTTTTCACAGTTTAAAACAGCGAGAGGAGAGCAGGGTTTTCTCATTTTAAAACAGCGAGAGGTGAGCAGGATTTTCACAGTTTAAAACAGCGAGAGGGGAGCAGGTTTTTCACAGTTTAAAACAACGAGAGGTGAACAGGTTTTTCACAGTTTAAAAAAGCGAGAGGAAGAAAGAATTTCACAGTTTAAAACAGCGAGAGGAGAGCAGGAATTTCACAGTTTAAAACAGCGAGAGGAGAGCAGGAATTTCACAGTTTAAAACAACGAGAGGAGAGCAGGGTTTTAACTGTTTAAAACAGCGAGAGGAGAGCAGGAATTTCACAGTTTAAAACAGCAAGAGTGAGCAGGGTTTTCACAGTTTAAAACAGCGAGAGGAGAGCAGGGTTTTCACAGTTCAACACAGCAAGAGGTGAGCAGGGATTTCACAGTTTTAAACAGCGAGAGGAAAGCAGGGTTTTCACAGTTTAAAACAGCAAGAGGAGAGCAGGGTTTTCAAAGTTTAAAACAGCGAGAGCAGAGCAGGAATTTCACAGTTTAAAACAGCGAGAGGAGAGCAGGAATTTCACAGTTTAAAACAGCAAGAGGAGAGCAGGGTTTTCAAAGTTTAAAACAGCGAGAGGAGAGCTGGGTTTTCACAGTTAAAACAGTGAGAGGAAAACAGTGTTTTCACAGTTTAAAACAGCGAGAGGAAAACAGTGTTTTCACAGTTCAAAACAGCAAGAGGTGAGCAGGGTTTTCACAGTTTTAAACAGCGAGAGGAGAGCCGGGTTTTCACAGTGTAAAACAGCGAGAGGAGAGCAGGTTTTTCACAGTTTAAAACAGCGAGAGGAGAGCAGCATTTTCACAGTTTAAAACAGCGAGAGGACAGCATGGTTTTCACAGTTTAAAACAGCGAGAGGAGAGCTGAAATATCACAGTTTAAAACAGCGAGAGGAGAGCAAGTTTTTCACAGTTTGAAACAGCGAGAGGAGAGCAGGGTTTTCACACTTTAAAATCGCGAGAGGCGAGCAGGTTTTTCACAGTTTAAAACAGCAAGAAAAGAGCAGGGTTTTCACAGTTTAAAACAGCGAGAGGACAGCTGGGGATTCACAGTTTAAAAGAAAGGGAGCAGGATTTTCACACTTAAAAACTGCGAGAGGCAGGCGGGGTTTTCACAGTTTTAAACATCGAGAGGTGAGCCGGGTTTCCACAGTTTTAAACAATGAAGGTGAGCCAGGATTTTCACTGTTTAAAACAGCGAGAGGAGAGCAGGAATTTCAAAGGTTAAAACAGCGAGAGGAGAGCTGGAATTTCACAGTTTAAAACAGCGAGTGGACAGCAGGAATTTCACAGTTTAAAACAATGAGTGGTGAGAAGGATTTTCACAGTTTAAAACAGCGAGATGGGAGTAGGGTTCTCACAGATTTAAACAACGAGAGGTGAGCCAGGATTTTCACAGTTTAAAACAGCGATAGGAGAGCAGTGTTTTCACAGTTTAAAACAGCGAGAGGAGAGCAGGTATTTCACAATTTAAAACAGCGATAGGAGAGCAGGAATTTCACAGTTTAAAACACAGAGAGGTGAGCCAGGATTTTCACAGTTTAAAACAGCAAGAGGAGAGCAGGAATTTCACAGGTTAAAACACAGATAGGTGAGCCAGGATTTTCACAGTTTAAAACAGCGAGAGGAGAGCAGGAATTTCAAAGGTTAAAACAGCGAGAGGAGAGCAGGAATTTCTCAGATTAAAACAGCGATAGGAGAGCAGTGTTTTCACAGTTTAAAACAGCGAGAGGAGAGCAGGAATTTCACAGTTTAAAACAGCCAGAGGAGAGCAGGGTTTTCACAGTTTAAAACAACGAGTGGTGAGCAGGTTTTTCACAGTTTAAAACAGCGAGAGGAGAGCCGGAATTTCACAGTTTAAAACAGCGAGAGGAGAGGAGGTTTTTCACAGTTTAAAACAGCGAGAGGAGAGCAGGGTTTTCACAGTTTAAAATAGCGAGAGGAGAGCAGGGTTTTCACAGTTTAAAACAGCGAGAGGAGAGCGGGTTTTTCACCATTTAAAACAGCCAGAGGAGATCAGGTTTTTCAGAGTTTAAAGCAATGAGTGGTGAGCAGGTTTTTCACAGTTTAAAACAGCGAGAGGAGAGCAGAAATTTCACAGTTTAAAAGTGCGAGAGGAGAGCAGAAATTTCACAGTTTAAAACAGCGAGAGGAGAGCAGAAATTTCAGTTTAAAACAGCGAGAGGAAAGCAGAGTTTTTCACAGTTTTATACAACGAGAGGTGAGCCAGGATTTTCACAGTTGAAAACAGCGAGAGGAGAGCAGGAATTTCAAAGGTTAAAACAGCGAGAGGAGAGCAGGAATTTCACAGTTTAAAACAGCGAGAGGAGAGCAGGAATTTCACAGTTTAAAACAGCGAGAGGAGAGCAGGAATTTCACAGTTTAAAACAGCGAGAGGAGAGCAGGGTTTTCAAAGTTTAAAACAGCGAGAGGAGAGCTGGGTTTTCACAGTTAAAACAGTGAGAGGAAAACAGTGTTTTCACAGTTTAAAACAGCGAGAGGAAAACAGTGTTTTCACAGTTCAAAACAGCAAGAGCTGAGCAGGGTTTTCACAGTTTTAAACAGCGAGAGGAAAGCAGGGTTCTCACAGTGTAAAACAGCGAGAGGAGAGCAGGTTTTTCACAGTTTAAAACAGCGAGAGGAGATCAGCATTTTCACAGTTTAAAACAGCGAGAGGACAGCAGGGTTTTCACAGTTTAAAACAGCGAGAGGAGAGCTGAAATATCACAGTTTAAAACAGCGAGAGGAGAGCAAGTTTTTCACAGTTTGAAACAGCGAGAGGAGAGCAGTAATTTCACAGTTTAAAACAGCGAGAGGAGAGCAGGAATTTCACAGTTTAAAACAGCGAGAGGAGAGCGGGGTTTTCACACATTAAAACAGCGAGAGGAGAGCAGGAATTTCACAGTTTAAAACAGCGAGAGGAGAGCAGGGTTTTCACAATATAAAACAGCGAGAGAAGAGCAGGAATTTTACAGTTCAAAACAACGAGAGGGGAGCAGGGTTTTCACTGTTTAAAACAGCGAGAGGAGAGCAGGAATTTCACAGTTTAAAACAGCAAGAGGTGAGCAGGGTTTTCACAGTTTAAAACAGCGAGAGGAGAGCAGGTTTTTCACAGTTTAAAACAACGTTTGGTGAGCAGGATTTTCACTGTTTAAAAAAGCGAGAGGTGAGCAGGGTTCTCACAGTTTAAAACAGCGTGAGGTGAGCAGGTTTTTCACAGTGTAAAACAGCGAGATGAGAGCAGGGTTTTCAAAGTTTAAAACAGCGAGAGGAAAGCAGTGTTTTCAAAGTTTAAAAAAGCGAAAGGAAGCATGAATTTCACAGTTTAAAAAAGCGAGAGGTGAGCAGGAATTTCACAGTTTAAAACAGCGCAGGAGAGAATGTTTTTCACAGTTTAAAACAGCGAGAGGAGAGCAGGAATTTCACAGTTTAAAACAGCGAGAGGGGAGCAGGAATTTCACAGTTTAAAACAGCGAGAGGAGAGCAGGAATTTCACAGTTTGAAACAGCAAGAGGCGAGCTGGGTTTTCACAGTTTAAAACAGCGAGAGGAGAGCAGGGTTTTCACAGTTTAAAACAGCGATAGGACCACTGGGGATTCACAGATTAAAACAGCGAGAGGGGAGCAGGATTTTCACAGTTTAAAACTGCGAGAGGCAGGCGGGGTTTTCACAGTTTTAAACAGCTAGAGGAGACCAGGGTTTTCACAGTTTAAAACAGCGAGAGGAGAGCAGGGTTTTCTCATTTTAAAACAGCGAGAGGTGAACAGGATTTTCACAGTTTAAAACAGCGAGAGGGGAGCAGGTTTTTCACAGTTTAAAACAACGAGAGGTGAGCAGGATTTTCACAGTTTAAAACAGCGAGAGGAGAGCAGGAATTTCACAGTTTAAAACAGCGAGAGGAGAGCAGGAATTTCACAGTTTAAAACAACGAGAGGAGAGCAGGGTTTTAACTGTTTAAAACAGCGAGAGGAGAGCAGGAATTTCACAGTTTAAAACAGCAAGAGTGAGCAGGGTTTTCACAGTTTAAAACAGCGAGAGGAGAGCAGGGTTTTCACAGTTCAACACAGCAAGAGGTGAGCAGGGATTTCACAGTTTTAAACAGCGAGAGGAAAGCAGGGTTTTCACAGTTTAAAACAGCGAGAGGAGAGCAGGGTTTTCAAAGTTTAAAACAGCGAGAGCAGAGCAGGTTTTTCACAGTTTAAAACAGCGAGAGGAGAGCAGGAATTTCACAGTTTAAAAGTGCGAGAGGAGAGCAGAAATTTCACAGTTTAAAACAGCGAGAGGAGAGCAGAAATTTCAGTTTAAAACAGCGAGAGGAAAGCAGTGTTTTTCACAGTTTTATACAACGAGAGGTGAGCCAGGATTTTCACAGTTGAAAACAGCGAGAGGAGAGCAGGAATTTCAAAGGTTAAAACAGCGAGAGGAGAGCAGGAATTTCACAGTTTAAAACAGCGAGAGGAGAGCAGGAATTTCACAGTTTAAAACAGCGAGAGGAGAGCAGGAATTTCACAGTTTAAAACAGCGAGAGGAGAGCAGGGTTTTCAAAGTTTAAAACAGCGAGAGGAGAGCTGGGTTTTCACAGTTAAAACAGTGAGAGGAAAACAGTGTTTTCACAGTTTAAAACAGCGAGAGGAAAACAGTGTTTTCACAGTTCAAAACAGCAAGAGCTGAGCAGGGTTTTCACAGTTTTAAACAGCGAGAGGAAAGCAGGGTTCTCACAGTGTAAAACAGCGAGAGGAGAGCAGGTTTTTCACAGTTTAAAACAGCGAGAGGAGATCAGCATTTTCACAGTTTAAAACAGCGAGAGGACAGCAGGGTTTTCACAGTTTAAAACAGCGAGAGGAGAGCTGAAATATCACAGTTTAAAACAGCGAGAGGAGAGCAAGTTTTTCACAGTTTGAAACAGCGAGAGGAGAGCAGTAATTTCACAGTTTAAAACAGCGAGAGGAGAGCAGGAATTTCACAGTTTAAAACAGCGAGAGGAGAGCGGGGTTTTCACACATTAAAACAGCGAGAGGAGAGCAGGAATTTCACAGTTTAAAACAGCGAGAGGAGAGCAGGGTTTTCACAATATAAAACAGCGAGAGAAGAGCAGGAATTTTACAGTTCAAAACAACGAGAGGGGAGCAGGGTTTTCACTGTTTAAAACAGCGAGAGGAGAGCAGGAATTTCACAGTTTAAAACAGCAAGAGGTGAGCAGGGTTTTCACAGTTTAAAACAGCGAGAGGAGAGCAGGTTTTTCACAGTTTAAAACAACGTTTGGTGAGCAGGATTTTCACTGTTTAAAAAAGCGAGAGGTGAGCAGGGTTCTCACAGTTTAAAACAGCGTGAGGTGAGCAGGTTTTTCACAGTTTAAAACAGCGAGATGAGAGCAGGGTTTTCAAAGTTTAAAACAGCGAGAGGAAAGCAGTGTTTTCAAAGTTTAAAAAAGCGAAAGGAAGCATGAATTTCACAGTTTAAAAAAGCGAGAGGTGAGCAGGAATTTCACAGTTTAAAACAGCGCAGGAGAGAATGTTTTTCACAGTTTAAAACAGCGAGAGGAGAGCAGGAATTTCACAGTTTAAAACAGCGAGAGGGGAGCAGGAATTTCACAGTTTAAAACAGCGAGAGGAGAGCAGGAATTTCACAGTTTAAAACAGCAAGAGGCGAGCTGGGTTTTCACAGTTTAAAACAGCGAGAGGAGAGCAGGGTTTTCACAGTTTAAAACAGCGATAGGACCACTGGGGATTCACAGATTAAAACAGCGAGAGGGGAGCAGGATTTTCACAGTTTAAAACTGCGAGAGGCAGGCGGGGTTTTCACAGTTTTAAACAGCTAGAGGAGACCAGGGTTTTCACAGTTTAAAACAGCGAGAGGAGAGCAGGGTTTTCTCATTTTAAAACAGCGAGAGGTGAACAGGATTTTCACAGTTTAAAACAGCGAGAGGGGAGCAGGTTTTTCACAGTTTAAAACAACGAGAGGTGAGCAGGTTTTTCACAGTTTAAAAAAGCGAGAGGAAGAAAGAATTTCACAGTTTAAAACAGCGAGAGGAGAGCAGGAATTTCACAGTTTAAAACAGCGAGAGGAGAGCAGGAATTTCACAGTTTAAAACAACGAGAGGAGAGCAGGGTTTTAACTGTTTAAAACAGCGAGAGGAGAGCAGGAATTTCACAGTTTAAAACAGCAAGAGTGAGCAGGGTTTTCACAGTTTAAAACAGCGAGAGGAGAGCAGGGTTTTCACAGTTCAACACAGCAAGAGGTGAGCAGGGATTTCACAGTTTTAAACAGCGAGAGGAAAGCAGGGTTTTCACAGTTTAAAACAGCGAGAGGAGAGCAGGGTTTTCAAAGTTTAAAACAGCGAGAGCAGAGCAGGAATTTCACAGTTTAAAACAGCGAGAGGAGAGCAGGAATTTCACAGTTTAAAACAGCAAGAGGAGAGCAGGGTTTTCAAAGTTTAAAACAGCGAGAGGAGAGCTGGGTTTTCACAGTTAAAACAGTGAGAGGAAAACAGTGTTTTCACAGTTTAAAACAGCGAGAGGAAAACAGTGTTTTCACAGTTCAAAACAGCAAGAGGTGAGCAGGGTTTTCACAGTTTTAAACAGCGAGAGGAGAGCAGGGTTTTCACAGTGTAAAACAGCGAGAGGAAAGCAGGTTTTTCACAGTTTAAAACAGCGAGAGGAGAGCAGCATTTTCACAGTTTAAAACAGCGAGAGGACAGCAGGGTTTTCACAGTTTAAAACAGCGAGAGGAGAGCTGAAATATCACAGTTTAAAACAGCGAGAGGAGAGCAAGTTTTTCACAGTTTGAAACAGCGAGAGGAGAGCAGGGTTTTCACACTTTAAAATCGCGAGAGGCGAGCAGGCTTTTCACAGTTTAAAACAGCAAAAAAAGAGCAGGGTTTTCACAGTTTAAAACAGCGAGAGGACAGCTGGGGATTCACAGTTTAAAAGAAAGGGAGGAGAGCAGGATTTTCACACTTAAAAACTGCGAGAGGCAGGCGGGGTTTTCACAGTTTTAAACAACGAGAGGTGAGCCGGGTTTTCACAGTTTTAAACAATGAAGGTGAGCCAGGATTTTCACTGTTTAAAACAGCGAGAGGAGAGCATGAATTTCAAAGGTTAAAACAGCGAGAGGAGAGCTGGAATTTCACAGTTTAAAACAGCGAGTGGACAGCAGGAATTTCACAGTTTAAAACAATGAGTGGTGAGAAGGATTTTCACAGTTTAAAACAGCGAGATGGGAGTAGGGTTCTCACAGATTTAAACAACGAGAGGTGAGCCAGGATTTTCACAGTTTAAAACAGCGATAGGAGAGCAGTGTTTTCACAGTTTAAAACAGCGAGAGGAGAGCAGGTATTTCACAATTTAAAACAGCGATAGGAGAGCAGGAATTTCACAGTTTAAAACACAGAGAGGTGAGCCAGGATTTTCACAGTTTAAAACAGCAAGAGGAGAGCAGGAATTTCACAGGTTAAAACACAGATAGGTGAGCCAGGATTTTCACAGTTTAAAACAGCGAGAGGAGAGCAGGAATTTCAAAGGTTAAAACAGCGAGAGGAGAGCAGGAATTTCTCAGATTAAAACAGCGATAGGAGAGCAGTGTTTTCACAGTTTAAAACAGCGAGAGGAGAGCAGGAATTTCACAGTTTAAAACAGCCAGAGGAGAGCAGGGTTTTCACAGTTTAAAACAACGAGTGGTGAGCAGGTTTTTCACAGTTTAAAACAGCGAGAGGAGAGCAGGAATTTCACAGTTTAAAACAGCGAGAGGAGAGGAGGTTTTTCACAGTTTAAAACAGCGAGAGGAGAGCAAGTTTTTCACAGTTTAAAACTGCGAGAGGAGAGCAGGTTTTTCACAGATTCAACAATGAATGGTGCGAAGGATTTAAACAGTTTAAAACAGCGAGATGGGAGCAGGTTTCTCACAGTTTAAAACAACGAGAGTAGAGCAGGGTTTTCAAAGTTCATAACAGCGAGAGGAGAGCAGTTTTTTCACAGTTTAAAACAGCGAGAGGAGAACAGGTTTTTCACAGTTTAAAACAGCGATAGGAGAGCAGTTTTTTCACAGTTTAAAACAGCGAGAGGAGAACAGGGTTTTCACAGTTAAAAACAGCGAGAGGAGAGCAGGTTTTTCCGTTTAAAAAAGCAAGAGGTGAGCAGGGTTTTCACAGTTTTAAACATCGAGAGGAAAGCTGGTTTTTCACAGTTTAAAACAGCGAGAGGAGAGCAGGTTTTTCACAGTTCAAAACAGCGAGAGGAGAGCAAGTTTTTCACAGTTTGAAACAGTGAGAGGAGAGCAGGGTTTTTACAGTTTAAAACAGCGAGAGGAGAGCAAGGAATTTACAGTGTTAAACAACGAGAGGAAAGCAGGTTTTTCATAGTTTAAAACAGCGAGAGGAGAGCAGGGTTTTCACAGTTTAAAACAGCGATAGGACAGCTGGGGATTCACAGATTAAAACAGCTAGAGGGGAGCAGGATTTTCACAGTTTAAAACTGCGAGAGGCAGGCGGGTTTTTCACAGTTTTAAACAGCGAGAGGAGAGCAGGGTTTTCACAGTTTAAAACAGCGAGAGAGGAGCTGGTTTTTCACAGTTTAAAACAACGAGAGGTGAGCAGGTTTTTCACAGTTTAAAAAAGCGAGAGGAAGAATGAATTTCACAGTTTAAAACAGCGAGAGGAAAGCAGCTTCTTCACAGTTTAAAACAGCGAGAGAAGAGCAGGAATTTTACAGTTCAAAACAGCGAGAGGGGAGCAGGGTTTTCACTGTTTAAAACAGCGAGTGGAGAGCAGGGTTTTCACAGTTTAAAACAGCGATAGGACAGCTGGGGATTCACTGTTTAAAACAGCGAGAGGAGAGCTGGGTTTTCACATTTTAAAACAGCGAGAGGAGAGCAGGTTTTTCACAGTTCAAAACAGCGAGAGGAGAGCAGATTTTTCACAGTTTAAAACAGCGAGAGGAGAGCAGGTTTTTCACGGTTTAAAACAGCGAGAGGAAAGCAATGTTTTCACTGTTTAAAACAGCGAGAGGGGAGCAGGGTTTTCACATTTGAAACAGCGAGAGGAGAGCAGGAATTTCACAGTTTAAAACAGCGAGAGGAGAGCAGGGTTTTCTAAGTTTAAAACAGCGAGAGGAGAGCAGGGTTTTCACAGTTTAAAACATTGAAAGGAGAGCAGGAATTTCACAGTTTAAAACAGCGAGAGGAGAGCAGGGTTTTCGCAGTTTAAAACAGCGAGAGGAGAGCAGGGATTTCACAGTTTTAAACTGCGAGAGGAAAGCAGGTTTTTCACAGTTTAAAACAGCGACATGAGAGCAGGGTTTTCAAAGTTTAAAACAGCGAGAGGAGAGCAGGAATTTCACAGTTTAAAACAGCGAGAGGAGAGCGGTGTTTTCACAGTTTAAAACAGCGAGAGGAGAGCAGGAATTTCACAGTTTAAAACAGCGAGAGGAGAGCAGGGTTTTCACAATATAAAACAGCGAGAGAAGAGCAGGAATTTTACAGTTCAAAACAGCGAGAGGGGAGCAGGGTTTTAACTGTTTAAAACAGCGAGAGGAGAGCAGGAATTTCACAGTTTAAAACAGCAAGAGTGAGCAGGGTTTTCACAGTTTAAAACAGCGAGAGGAGAGCAGGGTTTTCACAGTTTTAAACTGCGAGAGGAAAGCAGGTTTTTCACAGTTTAAAACAGCGAGAGGAGAGCAGGGTTTTCAAAGTTTAAAACAGCGAGAGGAGAGCAGGAATTTCACAGTTTAAAACAGCGAGAGGAGAGCAGATTTTTCACAGATTAAAACAGTGAGAATAAAGCAGGTTTTTCACAGTTGAAAACAGCGAGCGGAGAACCTGGTTTTCACAGTTTAAAACAGCGAGAGGAGAGCAGGGTTTTCACAGTTTAAAACTGCGAGAGGAGAGCTGGGTTTTCAAAGTTTTAAACAATGAGAGGTGAGCCGGGTTTTCACAGTTTTATGCAATGAGAGGTGAGCCAGGATTTTGACAGGTTAAAACAGCGAGAGGAGAGCAGGGTTTTCACAGTTTCAAACAGCGAGAGGCGAGCAGCAATTTCACAGTTTAAAACAGCCAGAGGAGAGCAGGTTTTTCACAGTTTAAAACAGCGAGAGGAAAGCAGGATTTTCACAGTTCAAAACAGCGAGAGGAGAGCAGGTTTTTCACAGCTTAAAACAGCGAGAGGAGAGCAGGGTTTTCACAGTTTAAAACAACGAGAGGGGAGCAGGGTTTTCACAGTTTTAAATAGCGAGAGGAGAGCAGGGTTTTCACAGTTTAAAACAGCGAGAGGAGAGCGGGTTTTTCACAGTTTAAAACAGCCAGAGGAGATCAGGTTTTTCAGAGTTTAAAGCAATGAGTGGTGAGCAGGTTTTACACAGTTTAAAACAGCGAGAGGAGAGCAGAAATTTCACAGTTTAAAAGTGCGAGAGGAGAGCAGAAATTTCACAGTTTAAAACAGCGAGAGGAGAGCAGAAATTTCAGTTTAAAACAGCGAGAGGAAAGCAGAGTTTTTCACAGTTTTATACAACGAGAGGTGAGCCAGGATTTTCACAGTTGAAAACAGCGAGAGGAGAGCAGGAATTTCAAAGGTTAAAACAGCGAGAGGAGAGCAGGAATTTCACAGTTTAAAACAGCGAGAGGAGAGCAGGAATTTCACAGTTTAAAACAGCGAGAGGAGAGCAGGAATTTCACAGTTTAAAACAGCGAGAGGAGAGCAGGGTTTTCAAAGTTTAAAACAGCGAGAGGAGAGCTGGGTTTTCACAGTTAAAACAGTGAGAGGAAAACAGTGTTTTCACTGTTTAAAACAGCGAGAGGAGATCAGCATTTTCACAGTTTAAAACAGCGAGAGGACAGCAGGGTTTTCACAGTTTAAAACAGCGAGAGGAGAGCTGAAATATCACAGTTTAAAACAGCGAGAGGAGAGCAAGTTTTTCGCAGTTTGAAACAGCGAGAGGAGAGCAGTAATTTCACAGTTTAAAACAGCGAGAGGAGAGCAGGAATTTCACAGTTTAAAACAGCGAGAGGAGAGCGGGGTTTTCACAGATTAAAACAGCGAGAGGAGAGCAGGAATTTCACAGTTTAAAACAGCGAGAGGAGAGCAGGGTTTTCACAATATAAAACAGCGAGAGAAGAGCAGGAATTTTACAGTTCAAAACAACGAGAGGGGAGCAGGGTTTTCACTGTTTAAAACAGCGAGAGGAGAGCAGGAATTTCACAGTTTAAAACAGCAAGAGGTGAGCAGGGTTTTCACAGTTTAAAACAGCGAGAGGAGAGCTGGTTTTTCACAGTTTAAAACAACGTTTGGTGAGCAGGATTTTCACTGTTTAAAAAAGCGAGAGGTGAGCAGGGTTCTCACAGTTTAAAACAGCGTGAGGTGAGCAGGTTTTTCACAGTTTAAAACAGCGAGATGAGAGCAGGGTTTTCAAAGTTTAAAACAGCGAGAGGAAAGCAGTGTTTTCAAAGTTTAAAAAAGCGAAAGGAAGCATGAATTTCACAGTTTAAAACAGCGCAGGAGAGAATGTTTTTCACAGTTTAAAACAGCGAGAGGAGAGCAGGAATTTCACAGTTTAAAACAGCGAGAGGGGAGCAGGAATTTCACAGTTTAAAACAGCGAGAGGAGAGCAGGAATTTCACAGTTTAAAACAGCAAGAGGCGAGCTGGGTTTTCACAGTTTAAAACAGCGAGAGGAGAGCAGGGTTTTCACAGTTTAAAACTGCGAGAGGCAGGCGGGGTTTTCACAGTTTAAAACAGCGAGAGGAGACCAGGGTTTTCACAGTTTAAAACAGCGAGAGGAGAGCAGGGTTTTCTCATTTTAAAACAGCGAGAGGTGAACAGGATTTTCACAGTTTAAAACAGCGAGAGGGGAGCAGGTTTTTCACAGTTTAAAACAACGAGAGGTGAGCAGGTTTTTCACAGTTTAAAAAAGCGAGAGGAAGAAAGAATTTCACAGTTTAAAACAGCGAGAGGAGAGCAGGAATTTCACAGTTTAAAACAGCGAGAGGTGAGCAGGAATTTCACAGTTTAAAACAACGAGAGGAGAGCAGGGTTTTAACTGTTTAAAACAGCGAGAGGAGAGCAGGAATTTCACAGTTTAAAACAGCAAGAGTGAGCAGGGTTTTCACAATTTAAAACAGCGAGAGGAGAGCAGGGTTTTCACAGTTCAACACAGCAAGAGGTGAGCAGGGATTTCACAGTTTTAAACAGCGAGAGGAAAGCAGGGTTTTCACAGTTTAAAACAGCAAGAGGAGAGCAGGGTTTTCAAAGTTTAAAACAGCGAGAGCAGAGCAGGAATTTCACAGTTTAAAACAGCGAGAGGAGAGCAGGAATTTCACAGTTTAAAACAGCGAGAGGAGAGCAGGGTTTTCAAAGTTTAAAACAGCGAGAGGAGAGCTGGGTTTTCACAGTTAAAACAGTGAGAGGAAAACAGTGTTTTCACAGTTTAAAACAGCGAGAGGAAAACAGTGTTTTCACAGTTCAAAACAGCAAGAGCTGAGCAGGGTTTTCACAGTTTTAAACAGCAAGAGGAAAGCAGGGTTCTCACAGTGTAAAACAGCGAGAGGAGAGCAGGTTTTTCACAGTTTAAAACAGCGAGAGGAGATCAGCATTTTCACAGTTTAAAACAGCGAGAGGACAGCAGGGTTTTCACAGTTTAAAACAGCGAGAGGAGAGCTGAAATATCACAGTTTAAAACAGCGAGAGGAGAGCAAGTTTTTCACAGTTTGAAACAGCGAGAGGAGAGCAGGGTTTTCACTCTTTAAAATCGCGAGAGGCGAGCAGGTTTTTCACAGTTTAAAACAGCAAGAAAAGAGCAGGGTTTTCACAGTTTAAAACAGCGAGAGGACAGCTGGGGATTCACAGTTTAAAAGAAAGGGAGGAGAGCAGGATTTTCACACTTAAAAACTGCGAGAGGCAGGCGGGGTTTTCACAGTTTTAAACAACGAGAGGTGAGCCGGGTTTTCACAGTTTTAAACAATGAAGGTGAGCCAGGATTTTCACTGTTTAAAACAGCGAGAGGAGAGCAGGAATTTCAAAGGTTAAAACAGCGAGAGGAGAGCTGGAATTTCACAGTTTAAAACAGCGAGTGGACAGCAGGAATTTCACGGTTTAAAACAATGAGTGGTGAGAAGGATTTTCACAGTTTAAAACAGCGAGATGGGAGTAGGGTTCTCACAGATTTAAACAACGAGAGGTGAGCCAGGATTTTCACAGTTTAAAACAGCGATAGGAGAGCAGTGTTTTCACAGTTTAAAACAGCGAGAGGAGAGCAGGAGTTTCACAGTTTAAAACAGCGAGAGGAGAGCAGGTATTTCACAATTTAAAACAGCGATAGGAGAGCAGGAATTTCACAGTTTAAAACACAGAGAGGTGAGCCAGGATTTTCACAGTTTAAAACAGCAAGAGGAGAGCAGGAATTTCACAGGTTAAAACAAAGAGAGGTGAGCCAGGATTTTCACAGTTTAAAACAGCGAGAGGAGAGCAGGAATTTCAAAGGTTAAAACAGCGAGAGGAGAGCAGGAATTTCTCAGATTAAAACAGCGATAGGAGAGCAGTGTTTTCACAGTTTAAAACAGCGAGAGGAGAGCAGGAATTTCACAGTTTAAAACAGCCAGAGGAGAGCAGGTTTTTCACAGTTTAAAACAACGAGTGGTGAGCAGGTTTTTCACAGTTTAAAACAGCGAGAGGAGAGCAGGAATTTCACAGTTTAAAACAGCGAGAGGAGAGGAGGTTTTTCACAGTTTAAAACAGCGAGAGGAGAGCACGTTTTTTACAGTTTAAAACTGCGAGAGGAGAGCAGGTTTTTCACAGTTTCAACAATGAATGGTGCGAAGGATTTAAACAGTTTAAAACAGCGAGATGGGAGCAGGTTTCTCACAGTTTAAAACAACGAGAGTAGAGCAGGGTTTTCAAAGTTCATAACAGCGAGAGGAGAGCAGTTTTTTCACAGTTTAAAACAGCGAGAGGAGAACAGGTTTTTCACAGTTTAAAACAGCGATAGGAGAGCTGTTTTTTCACAGTTTAAAACAGCGAGAGGAGAACAGGGTTTTCACATTTAAAAACAGCGAGAGGAGAGCAGGTTTTTCCGTTTAAAAAAGCAAGAGGTGAGCAGGGTTTTCACAGTTTTAAACATCGAGAGGAAAGCTGGTTTTTCACAGTTTAAAACAGCGAGAGGAGAGCAGGTTTTTCACAGTTCAAAACAGCGAGAGGAGAGCAAGTTTTTCACAGTTTGAAACAGTGAGAGGAGAGCAGGGTTTTTACAGTTTAAAACAGTGAGAGGAGAGCAAGGAATTTACAGTGTTAAACAACGAGAGGAAAGCAGGTTTTTCATAGTTTAAAACAGCGAGAGGAGAGCAGGGTTTTCACAGTTTAAAACAGCGATAGGACAGCTGGGGATTCACAGATTAAAACAGCTAGAGGGGAGCAGGATTTTCACAGTTTAAAACTGCGAGAGGCAGGCGGGTTTTTCACAGTTTTAAACAGCGAGAGGAGAGCAGGGTTTTCACAGTTTAAAACAGCGAGAGGGGAGCTGGTTTTTCACAGTTTAAAACAACGAGAGGTGAGCAGGTTTTTCACAGTTTAAAAAAGCGAGAGGAAGAATGAATTTCACAGTTTAAAACAGCGAGAGGAAAGCAGCTTCTTCACAGTTTAAAACAGCGAGAGAAGAGCAGGAATTTTACAGTTCAAAACAGCGAGAGGGGAGCAGGGTTTTCACTGTTTAAAATAGCGAGTGGAGAGCAGGGTTTTCACAGTTTAAAACAGCGATAGGACAGCTGGGGATTCACTGTTTAAAACAGCGAGAGGAGAGCTGGGTTTTCACATTTTAAAACAGCGAGAGGAGAGCAGGTTTTCACAGTTCAAAACAGCGAGAGGAGAGCAGATTTTTCACAGTTTAAAACAGCGAGAGGAGAGCAGGTTTTTCACGGTTTAAAACAGCGAGAGGAAAGCAATGTTTTCACTGTTTAAAACAGCGAGAGGGGAGCAGGGTTTTCACATTTGAAACAGCGAGAGGAGAGCAGGAATTTCACAGTTTAAAACAGCGAGAGGAGAGCAGGGTTTTCTAAGTTTAAAACAGCGAGAGGAGAGCAGGGTTTTCATAGTTTAAAACATTGAAAGGAGAGCAGGAATTTCACAGTTTAAAACAGCGAGAGGAGAGCAGGGTTTTCGCAGTTTAAAACAGCGAGAGGAGAGCAGGGATTTCACAGTTTTAAACTGCGAGAGGAAAGCAGGTTTTTCACAGTTTAAAACAGCGACATGAGAGCAGGGTTTTCAAAGTTTAAAACAGCGAGAGGAGAGCAGATTTTTCACAGATTAAAACAGCGAGAGGAGAGCTATTTTTTCACAGTTTAAAACAGCGAGAGGAGAGCCTGGTTTTCACAGTTTAAAACAGCGAGAGGAGAGTGGCGATTTCACAGTTTAAAACAGCGAGAGGAGAGCAGGGTTTTCACAGTTTAAAACTGCGAGAGGAGAGCTGGGTTTTCAAAGTTTTAAACAACGAGAGGTGAGCCGGGTTTTCACAGTTGTATGCAATGAGAGGTGAGCCAGGATTTTGACAGGTTAAAACAGCGAGAGGAGAGCAGGGTTTTCACAGTTTCAAACAGCGAGAGGAGAGCAGCAATTTCACAGTTTAAAACAGCGAGAGGAGAGCAGGGTTTTCACAGCTTTAAACAGCGAGAGGAAAGCAGGATTTTCACAGTTCAAAACAGCGAGAGGAGAGCAGGTTTTTCACAGCTTAAAACAACGAGAGGAGAGCAGGGTTTTCACAGTTTAAAACAGCGAGAGGAGAGCAGGGTTTTCACAGTTTAAAACAGCGAGAGGATGGCAGGGTTTTCACAGTTTAAAACAGCGAGAGGAGAGCAGGAATTTCACAGTTTAACACAGCCAGAGGAGAGCAGGTTTTTCAGAGTTTAAAGCAACGAGTGGTGAGCAGGTTTTTCACAGTTTAAAACAGCGAGAGGAGAGCAGAAATTTCACAGTTTAAAACAGCGAGAGGAGAGCAGAAATTTCACAGTTTAAAACAGCGAGAGGAGAGCAGAAATTTCAGTTTAAAACAGCGAGAGGAAAGCAGAGTTTTTCACAGTTTTAAACAGCGTGAGGTGAGCAGGGTTTTCACAGTTTAAAACAGCGAGAGGCGAGCAGGGTTTTCTCAGTTTAAAACTGCGAGAGGTGAACAGGATTTTCACAGTTTAAAACAGCGAGAGGGGAGCAGGTTTTTCACAGTTTAAAACAACGAGAGGTGAGCAGGTTTTTCACAGTTTAAAAAAGCGAGAGGAAGAATGAATTTCACAGTTTAAAACAGCGAGAGGAAAGCAGCTTCTTCACAGTTTAAAACAGCGAGAGAAGAGCAGGAATTTTACAGTTCAAAACAGCGAGAGGGGAGCAGGGTTTTCACTGTTTAAAACAGCGAGTGGAGAGCAGGGTTTTCACAGTTTAAAACAACGAGAGGTGAGCAGGTTTTTCACAGTTTAAAAAAGCGAGAGGAAGAATGAATTTCACAGTTTAAAACAGCGAGAGGAAAGCAGCTTCTTCACAGTTTAAAACAGCGAGAGAAGAGCAGGAATTTTACAGTTCAAAACAGCGAGAGGGGAGCAGGGTTTTCACTGTTTAAAACAGCGAGTGGAGAGCAGGGTTTTCACAGTTTAAAACAGCGATAGGACAGCTGGGGATTCACTGTTTAAAACAGCGAGAGGAGAGCTGGGTTTTCACATTTTAAAACAGCGAGAGGAGAGCAGGTTTTTCACAGTTCAAAACAGCGAGAGAAGAGCAGATTTTTCACAGTTTAAAACAGCGAGAGGAGAGCAGGGATTTTCACAGTATACAACAGCGAGAGGAGAGCAGGTTTTTCACAGTTTAAAACAGCGAGAGAAAAGCAATGTTTTCACTGTTTAAAACAGCGAGAGGGGAGCAGGTTTTTCACATTTGAAACAGCGAGAGGAGAGCAGGAATTTCACAGTTTAAAACAGCGAGAGGAGAGCAGGGTTTTCTAAGTTTAAAACAGCGAGAGGAGTGCAGGGTTTTCACAGTTTAAAACATCGAAAGGAGAGCAGGAATTTCACAGTTTAAAACAGCGAGAGGAGAGCAGGTTTTTCGCAGTTTAAAACAGCGAGAGGAGAGCAGGGATTTCACAGTTTTAAACTGCGAGAGGAAAGCAGGTTTTTCACAGTTTAAAACAGCGACATGAGAGCAGGGTTTTCAAAGTTTAAAACAGTGAGAGGAGAGCAGGAATTTCACAGTTTAAAACAGCGAGAGAAGAGCAGATTTTTCACAGATTAAAACAGCGAGAGGAGAGCTATTTTTTCACAGTTTAAAACAGCGAGAGGAGAGCCTGGTTTTCACAGTTTAAAACAGCGAGAGGAGAGTGGCGATTTCACAGTTTAAAACAGCGAGAGGTGAGCAGGGTTTTCACAGTTTAAAACTGCGAGAGGAGAGCTGGGTTTTCAAAGTTTTAAACAACGAGAGGTGAGCCGGGTTTTCACAGTTGTATGCAATGAGAGGTGAGCCAGGATTTTGACAGGTTAAAACAGCGAGAGGAGAGCAGGGTTTTCACAGTTTCAAACAGCGAGAGGCGAGCAGCAATTTCACAGTTTAAAACAGCGAGAGGAGAGCAGGGTTTTCACAGCTTAAAACAGCGAGAGGAAAGCAGGATTTTCACAGTTCAAAACAGCGAGAGGAGAGCAGGTTTTTCACAGCTTAAAACAGCGAGAGGAGAGCAGGGTTTTCACAGTTTAAAACAGCGAGAGGAGAGCAGGGTTTTCACAGTTTAAAACAGCGAGAGGATGGCAGGGTTTTCACAGTTTAAAACAGCGACATGAGAGCAGGGTTTTCAAAGTTTAAAACAGCGAGAGGAGAGCAGGAATTTCACAGTTTAAAACAGCGAGAGGAGAGCAGGAATTTCACAGTTTAACACAGCCAGAGGAGAGCAGGTTTTTCAGAGTTTAAAGCAACGAGTGGTGAGCAGGTTTTTCACAGTTTAAAACAGCGAGAGGAAAGCAGAAATTTCACAGTTTAAAACAGCGAGAGGAGAGCAGAAATTTCACAGTTTAAAACAGCGAGAGGAGAGCAGAAATTTCAGTTTAAAACAGCGAGAGGAAAGCAGAGTTTTTCACAGTTTTAAACAGCGAGAGGAGAGCAGGGTTTTCACAGTTTAAAACAGCGAGAGGAGAGCAGGGTTTTCTCAGTTTAAAACTGCGAGAGGTGAACAGGATTTTCACAGTTTAAAACAGCGAGAGGGGAGCAGGTTTTTCACAGTTTAAAACAACGAGAGGTGAGCAGGTTTTTCACAGTTTAAAAAAGCGAGAGGAAGAATGAATTTCACAGTTTAAAACAGCGAGAGGAAAGCAGCTTCTTCACAGTTTAAAACAGCGAGAGAAGAGCAGGAATTTTACAGTTCAAAACAGCGAGAGGGGAGCAGGGTTTTCACTGTTTAAAACAGCGAGTGGAGAGCAGGGTTTTCACAGTTTAAAACAGCGATATGACAGCTGGGGATTCACTGTTTAAAACAGCGAGAGGAGAGCTGGGTTTTCACATTTTAAAACAGCGAGAGGAGAGCAGGTTTTTCACAGTTCAAAACAGCGAGAGGAGAGCAGATTTTTCACAGTTTAAAACAGCGAGAGGAGAGCAGGGATTTTCACAGTATACAACAGCGAGAGGAGAGCAGGTTTTTCACAGTTTAAAACAGCGAGAGGAAAGCAATGTTTTCACTGTTTAAAACAGCGAGAGGGGAGCAGGGTTTTCACATTTGAAACAGCGAGAGGAGAGCAGGAATTTCACAGTTTAAAACAGCGAGAGGAGAGCAGGGTTTTCTAAGTTTAAAACAGCGAGAGGAGAGCAGGGTTTTCACAGTTTAAAACATCGAAAGGAGAGCAGGAATTTCACAGTTTAAAACAGCGAGAGGAGAGCAGGGTTTTCGCAGTTTAAAACAGCGAGAGCAGAGCAGGGATTTCACAGTTTTAAACTGCGAGAGAAGAGCAGATTGTTCACAGATTAAAACAGCGAGAGGAGATCTATTTTTTCACAGTTTAAAACAGCGACATGAGAGCAGGGTTTTCAAAGTTTAAAACAGCGAGAGAAGAGCAGGAATTTCACAGTTTAAAACAGCGAGAGAAGAGCAGATTTTTCACAGATTAAAACAGCGAGAGGAGAGCTATTTTTTCACAGTTTAAAACAGCGAGAGTAGAGCCTGGATTTCACAGTTTAAAACAGCGAGAGGAGAGTGGCGATTTCACAGTTTAAAACAGCGAGAGGAGAGCAGGGATTTCACAGTTTTAAACTGCGAGAGGAAAGCAGGTTTTTCACAGTTTAAAACAGCGACATGAGAGCAGGGTTTTCAAAGTTTAAAACAGCGAGAGGAGAGCAGGAATTTCACAGTTTAAAACAGCGAGAGAAGAGCAGATTTTTCACAGATTAAAACAGCGAGAGGAGAGCTATTTTTTCACAGTTTAAAACAGCGAGAGGAGAGCCTGGTTTTCACAGTTTAAAACAGCGAGAGGAGAGTGGCGATTTCACAGTTTAAAACAGCGAGAGGTGAGCAGGGTTTTCACAGTTTAAAACTGCGAGAGGAGAGCTGGGTTTTCAAAGTTTTAAACAACGAGAGGTGAGCCGGGTTTTCACAGTTGTATGCAATGAGAGGTGAGCCAGGATTTTGACAGGTTAAAACAGCGAGAGGAGAGCAGGGTTTTCACAGTTTCAAACAGCGAGAGGCGAGCAGCAATTTCACAGTTTAAAACAGCGAGAGGAGAGCAGGGTTTTCACAGCTTAAAACAGCGAGAGGAAAGCAGGATTTTCACAGTTCAAAACAGCGAGAGGAGAGCAGGTTTTTCACAGCTTAAAACAGCGAGAGGAGAGCAGGGTTTTCACAGTTTAAAACAGCGAGAGGAGAGCAGGGTTTTCACAGTTTAAAACAGCGAGAGGATGGCAGGGTTTTCACAGTTTAAAACAGCGAGAGGAGAGCAGGAATTTCACAGTTTAACACAGCCAGAGGAGAGCAGGTTTTTCAGAGTTTAAAGCAACGAGTGGTGAGCAGGTTTTTCACAGTTTAAAACAGCGAGAGGAGAGCAGAAATTTCACAGTTTTAAACAGCGAGAGGAGAGCAGAAATTTCACAGTTTAAAACAGCGAGAGGAGAGCAGAAATTTCAGTTTAAAACAGCGAGAGGAAAGCAGAGTTTTTCACAGTTTTAAACAGCGAGAGGAGAGCAGGGTTTTCACAGTTTAAAACAGCGAGAGGAGAGCAGGGTTTTCTCAGTTTAAAACTGCGAGAGGTGAACAGGATTTTCACAGTTTAAAACAGCGAGAGGGGAGCAGGTTTTTCACAGTTTAAAACAACGAGAGGTGAGCAGGTTTTTCACAGTTTAAAAAAGCGAGAGGAAGAATGAATTTCACAGTTTAAAACAGCGAGAGGAAAGCAGCTTCTTCCCAGTTTAAAACAGCGAGAGAAGAGCAGGAATTTTACAGTTCAAAACAGCGAGAGGGGAGCAGGGTTTTCACTGTTTAAAACAGCGAGTGGAGAGCAGGGTTTTCACAGTTTAAAACAGCGATAGGACAGCTGGGGATTCACTGTTTAAAACAGCGAGAGGAGAGCTGGGTTTTCACATTTTAAAACAGCGAGAGGAGAGCAGGTTTTTCACAGTTCAAAACAGCGAGAGGAGAGCAGATTTTTCACAGTTTAAAACAGCGAGAGGAGAGCAGGGATTTTCACAGTATACAACAGCGAGAGGAGAGCAGGTTTTTCACAGTTTAAAACAGCGAGAGGAAAGCAATGTTTTCACTGTTTAAAACAGCGAGAGGGGAGCAGGGTTTTCACATTTGAAACAGCGAGAGGAGAGCAGGAATTTCACAGTTTAAAACAGCGAGAGGAGAGCAGGGTTTTCTAAGTTTAAAACAGCGAGAGGAGAGCAGGGTTTTCACAGTTTAAAACATCGAAAGGAGAGCAGGAATTTCACAGTTTAAAACAGCGAGAGGAGAGCAGGGTTTTCGCAGTTTAAAACAGCGAGAGGAGAGCAGGGATTTCACAGTTTTAAACTGCGAGAGAAGAGCAGATTGTTCACAGATTAAAACAGCGAGAGGAAATCTATTTGTTCACAGTTTAAAACAGCGACATGAGAGCAGGGTTTTCAAAGTTTAAAACAGCGAGAGGAGAGCAGGAATTTCACAGTTTAAAACAGCGAGAGAAGAGCAGATTTTTCACAGATTAAAACAGCGAGAGGAGAGCTATTTTTTCACAGTTTAAAACAGCGAGAGGAGAGCCTGGATTTCACAGTTTAAAACAGCGAGAGGAGAGTGGCGATTTCACAGTTTAAAACAGCGAGAGGAGAGCAGGGTTTTCACAGTTTAAAACTGCAAGAGGAGAGCTGGGTTTTCAAAGTTTTAAACAACGAGAGGTGAGCCGGGTTTTCACAGTTGTATGCAATGAGAGGTGAGCCAGGATTTTGACAGGTTAAAACAGCGAGAGGAGAGCAGGGTTTTCACAGTTTCAAACAGCGAGAGGCGAGCAGCAATTTCACAGTTTAAAACAGCGAGAGGAGAGCAGGGTTTTCACAGCTTAAAACAGCGAGAGGAAAGCAGGATTTTCACAGTTCAAAACAGCGAGAGGAGAGCAGGTTTTTCACAGCTTAAAACAGCGAGAGGAGAGCAGGGTTTTCACAGTTTAAAACAGCGAGAGGAGAGCAGGGTTTTCACAGTTTAAAACAGCGAGAGGATGGCAGGGTTTTCACTGTTTAAAACAGCGAGAGGAGAGCAGTAATTTCACAGTTTAACACAGCCAGAGGAGAGCAGGTTTTTCAGAGTTTAAAGCAACGAGTGGTGAGCAGGTTTTTCACAGTTTAAAACAGCGAGAGGAGAGCAGAAATTTCACAGTTTAAAACAGCGAGAGGAGAGCAGAAATTTCACAGTTTAAAACAGCGAGAGGAGAGCAGAAATTTCAGTTTAAAACAGCGAGAGGAAAGCAGAGTTTTTCACAGTTTTAAACAGCGAGAGGAGAGCAGGGTTTTCACAGTTTAAAACAGCGAGAGGAGAGCAGGGTTTTCTCAGTTTAAAACTGCGAGAGGTGAACAGGATTTTCACAGTTTAAAACAGCGAGAGGGGAGCAGGTTTTTCACAGTTTAAAACAACGAGAGGTGAGCAGGTTTTTCACAGTTTAAAAAAGCGAGAAGAAGAATGAATTTCACAGTTTAAAACAGCGAGAGGAAAGCAGCTTCTTCACAGTTTAAAACAGCGAGAGAAGAGCAGGAATTTTACAGTTCAAAACAGCGAGAGGGGAGCAGGGTTTTCACTGTTTAAAACAGCGAGTGGAGAGCAGGGTTTTCACAGTTTAAAACAGCGATAGGACAGCTGGGGATTCACTGTTTAAAACAGCGAGAGGAGAGCTGGGTTTTCACATTTTAAAACAGCGAGAGGAGAGCAGGTTTTTCACAGTTCAAAACAGCGAGAGAAGAGCAGATTTTTCACAGTTTAAAACAGCGAGAGGAGAGCAGGGATTTTCACAGTATACAACAGCGAGAGGAGAGCAGGTTTATCACAGTTTAAAACAGCGAGAGGAAAGCAATGTTTTCACTGTTTAAAACAGCGAGAGGGGAGCAGGGTTTTCACATTTGAAACAGCGAGAGGAGAGCAGGAATTTCACAGTTTAAAACAGCGAGAGGAGAGCAGGGTTTTCTAAGTTTAAAACAGCGAGAGGAGAGCAGGGTTTTCACAGTTTAAAACATCGAAAGGAGAGCAGGAATTTCACAGTTTAAAACAGCGAGAGGAGAGCAGGGTTTTCGCAGTTTAAAACAGCGAGAGGAGAGCAGGGATTTCACAGTTTTAAACTGCGAGAGGAAAGCAGGTTTTTCACAGTTTAAAACAGCGACATGAGAGCAGGGTTTTCAAAGTTTAAAACAGCGAGAGGAGAGCAGGAATTTCACAGTTTAAAACAGCGAGAGAAGAGCAGGTTTTTCACAGATTAAAACAGCGAGAGGAGAGCTATTTTTTCACAGTTTAAAACAGCGAGAGGAGAGCCTGGTTTTCACAGTTTAAAACAGCGAGAGGAGAGTGGCGATTTCACAGTTTAAAACAGCGAGAGGAGAGCAGGGTTTTCACAGTTTAAAACTGCGAGAGGTGAACAGGATTTTCACAGTTTAAAACAGCGAGAGGGGAGCAGGTTTTTCACAGTTTAAAACAACGAGAGGTGAGCAGGTTTTTCACAGTTTAAAAAAGCGAGAGGAAGAATGAATTTCACAGTTTAAAACAGCGAGAGGAAAGCAGCTTCTTCACAGTTTAAAACAGCGAGAGAAGAGCAGGAATTTTACAGTTCAAAACAGCGAGAGGGGAGCAGGGTTTTCACTGTTTAAAACAGCGAGTGGAGCGCAGGGTTTTCACAGTTTAACACAGCGATAGGACAGCTGGGGATTCACTGTTTGAAACAGCGAGAGGAGAGCAGGAATTTCACAGTTTAAAACAGCGAGAGGAGAGCAGGGTTTTCTAAGTTTAAAACAGCGAGAGGAGAGCAGGGTTTTCACAGTTTAAAACATCGAAAGGAGAGCAGGAATTTCACAGTTTAAAACAGCGAGAGGAGAGCAGGGTTTTCGCAGTTTAAAACAGTGAGAGGAGAGCAGGGATTTCACAGTTTTGAACTGCGAGAGGAAAGCAGGTTTTTCACAGTTTAAAACAGCGACATGAGAGCAGGGTTTTCAAAGTTTAAAACAGCGAGAGGAGAGCAGGAATTTCACAGTTTAAAACAGCGAGAGAAGAGCAGATTTTTCACAGATTAAAACAGCGAGAGGAGAGCTATTTTTTCACAGTTTAAAACAGCGAGAGGAGAGCCTGGTTTTCACAGTTTAAAACAGCGAGAGGAGAGTGGCGATTTCACAGTTTAAAACAGCGAGAGGAGAGCAGGGTTTTCACAGTTTAAAACTGCGAGAGGAGAGCTGGGTTTTCAAAGTTTTAAACAACGAGAGGTGAGCCGGGTTTTCACAGTTGTATGCAATGAGAGGTGAGCCAGGATTTTGACAGGTTAAAACAGCGAGAGGAGAGCAGGGTTTTCACAGTTTCAAACAGCGATAGGCAAGCAGCAATTTCACAGTTTAAAACAGCGAGAGGAGAGCAGGGTTTTCACAGCTTAAAACAGTGAGAGGAAAGCAGGATTTTCACAGTTCAAAACAGCGAGAGGAGAGCAGGTTTTTCACAGCTTAAAACAGCGAGAGGAGAGCAGGGTTTTCACAGTTTAAAACAGCGAGAGGAGAGCAGGGTTTTCACAGTTTAAAACAGCGAGAGGATGGCAGGGTTTTCACAGTTTAAAACAGCGAGAGGAGAGCAGGAATTTCACAGTTTAACACAGCCAGAGGAGAGCAGGTTTTTCAGAGTTTAAAGCAACGATTGGTGAGCAGGTTTTTCACAGTTTAAAACAGCGAGAGGAAAACAGAAATTTCACAGTTTAAAACAGCGAGAGGCGAGCAAAAATTTCACAGTTTAAAACAGCGAGAGGAGAGCAGAAATTTCAGTTTAAAACAGCGAGAGGAAAGCAGAGTTTTTCACAGTTTTAAACAACGAGAGGTGAGCCAGGATTTTCACAGTTTAAAACAGCGAGAGGAGAGCAGGAATTTCACAGTTTAAAACATCAATAGGAGAGCAGTGATTTCACAGTTTAAAACAGCGAGTGGAGAGCAGGAATTTCACATTTTAAAACAGCGATTGGAGAGCAGGAATTTCACAGTTTAAAACAGCGATAGGAGAGCAGGGTTTTCACAGTTTAAAACAGCGAGAGGAGAGGAGGAATTTCACAGTTTAAAACAAAGAGAGGTGAGCCAGGATTTTCACAGTTTAAAAATGCGAGAGGAGAGCAGGGTTTTCACAGTTTAAAACTGCGAGAGGAGAGCTGGGTTTTCAAAGTTTTAAACAACGAGAGGTGAGCCGGGTTTTCACAGTTTTATGCAATGAGAGGTGAGCCAGGATTTTGACAGGTTAAAACAGCGAGAGGAGAGCAGGGTTTTCACAGTTTCAAACAGCAAGAGGCGAGCAGCAATTTCACAGTTTAAAACAGCGAGAGGAGAGCAGGGTTTTCACAGTTTCAAACAGCGAGAGGCGAGCAGCAATTTCACAGTTTAAAACAGCGAGAGGAGAGCTGGGTTTTCACAGTTTAAAACAGCGAGAGGAAAGCAGTATATTCGCAGTTCAAAACAGCGAGAGGAGAGCAGGTTTTTCACAGCTTAAAACAGCGAGAGGAGAGCAGGGTTTTCACAGTTTTCAACAACGAGAGGAGAGCAGGGTTTTCACAGTTTAAAACAGCGAGAGGAGAGCAGGGTTTTCACAGTTTAAAACAGCGAGAGGAGAGCAGGAATTTCACAGTTTAACACAGCCAGAGGAGAGCTGGTTTTTCAGAGTTTAAAACAGCGAGAGGAAAGCAGAGTTTTTCACAGTTTTAAACAACGAGAGGTGAGCCAGGATTTTAACAGTTTAAAACAGCGAGAGGAGAGCAGGAATTTCAAAGGTTAAAACAGCAAGAGGAGAGCAGGAATTTCACAGTTTAAAACATCGATAGGAGAGCAGTGTTTTCACAGTTTAAAACAGCGAGTGGAGAGCTGGAATTTCACAGTTTAAAACAGCGATAGGAGAGCAGGAATTTCACAGTTTAAAACAGCGATAGGAGGGCAGGATTTTCACAGTTGAAAACAGCGACGAGAGCAGGAATTTCACAGTTTAAAACAAAGAGAGGTGAGCCAGGATTTTCACAGTTTAAAACAGCGAGAGGAGAGCTGGAATTTCAAAGGTTAAAACAGCGAGAGGAGAGCGGGAATTTCACAGTTTAAAACAGCGAGAGGAGAGCAGGAATTTCACAGTTTAAAACAGCGATAGGAGAGCAGTGTTTTCACAGTTTAAAACAGCGAGAGGAGAGCAGGAATTTCACAGTTTAAAACAAAGAAAGGTGAGCCAGAATTTTCACAGTTTAAAACAGCGATAGGAGAGCAGGAATTTCACAGTTTAAAACAGCGAGAGGGAAGCAGGGTTTTCACAGTTTAAAACAACGAAAAGGTAAGCAGCCTTTTCACAGTTAAAACAACGAGAGGTGAGCAGGTTTTTTCTCAGTTCAAAACAGCAAGAGGAGTGCTGGGTTTTCACAGTTTGAAACAGCGAGAGGAGAGCTGGTTTTTCACAGTTTAAAACAGCGACAGGAGTGCTGGTTTTTCACAGTTTAAAACTGCAAGAGGTGAGCAGGGTTTTCACAGTTTAAAACAGCGAAAGGACAGCATGATTTTCACAGTTTAAAACAGTGAGAGGAGAGCCGGTTTTTCACAGTTTAAAAATGCGAGATGAAAGCTGGGTTTTCACAGTTTTAAACAGCGAGAGGAAAGCAGGATTTTCACAGTTTAAAACAGCGAGATGAAAATTGGGTTTTCACAGTTTAAATCAGCGAGAGGAGAGCCGGTTTGTCACAGTTTAATACAGCGAGATGAAAACAGGGTTTTCACAGTTTAAAACAGCGAGAGGAGAGCAGGGTTTTCACAGTTTAAAACAGCGAGAAGAGAGCAGGTGTTTCACAGTTTAAAACAGCTGGAGGTGAGCAGTAATTTCACTCTTTAAAACAGCGAGAGGACAGCACGATTTTCACAGTTTAAAACAGAGAGAGGAGAGCCCAGGTTTCACAATTTATAACAACGAGAGATGGGCCGGGATTTACACAGATTAAAACTGCGATAGGAAGGTGGCATTTTCACAGTTCAAAACAGCGAGAGGAGAGCCGGGTTTACACTGTTTCAATCAACACAAGAGGGCCGGGTTTTCACAGTTTAAAACAGCGAGAGGAGAGCAGGGTTTTCACAGTTTAAAACAACGAGTTGTGAGCTGGAATTTCACAGTTTAAAACAGCGTGAGGAGAGCAGGGTTTTCACAGTTTAAAACAGCGATAGGAGAGCAGGAATTTCACAGTTTAAAACCGCGAGAGGAGAGCAGGTTTTCCACAGTTTCAAACAACGAGTTGTGAGCAGGAATTTCACAGTTTAAAACAGCGAGAGGAGAGCAGGAATTTCACTGTTTAAAACACCAAGAAGTGAGCACGTTTTTCACTGTTTAAAACAGCGAGAGGAGAGCAGGAATTTCACAATTTAAAACAGCGAGTGGAGAGCAGGGTTTTCACAGTTTAAAACAGCGAGAGGAGAGCAGGAATTTCACAGTTTAAAACAGCGAGAGGAGAGCAGTGTTTTCACTGTTTAAAACAGCGAGAGGAGAGCAGGAATTTCACAGTTTAAAACAGCGAGAGGAGAGCAGGGCTTTCACTGTTTAAAACAGCAAGAGGAGAGCAGGAATTTCACAGTTTAAAACAGCGAGAGGAGAGCAGGAATTTCAGTTTAAAACAGCGAAGGGAGCGCAGGATTTTCACAGTTTAAAACAGCGACAGGAGAGCAGGGTTTTCACAGTTTAAAACAGCGAGAGGTGAGCAGGGTTTTTCACCGTTTAAAACAGCGAGGGAACAGCAGAGTTTTCACGGTTTAAAACAGCGAGTGGAGACCCAGGATTTTCAGAGTTTAAAACAGCGAGAGGAGAGCCGGATTTTCTGAGTTTTAAACAGCGAGAGGATAGTCGGCTATTCGCAGTTTAAAACAGCGAGAGGACAGCACAATTTTCACAGTTTAAAACAGAGAGAGGAGAGCCAGGTTTTCACAATTTATAACAACGAGAGATGGGCCGTGATTTACACAGATTAAAACAGCGAGAGGAAGGCGGCATTTTCACAGTTCAAAACAGCGAGTGGAGAGCCGGATTTTCATTGTTTCAAACAACACAAGAGGGCCGGATTTTCACAGTTCAAAATAGCGAGGGGAGAGCGGGATTTTCACAGTTTAACACTGCGAGAGGACATCGGGATTTTCACACTTTAAAACAGCGAGAGGAGAGCAGGATTTTCACAGTTTAAAATAGCGAGTGGAGAGCAGGAATTTCACAGTTTAAAACAGCGAGAGGTGAGCTGGGATTTTCACAGTATTGAAGCAGCCAGAGGTGAGCAGGTTTTCACAGTTTAAAACAGCGAGAGGAGAGCAGGGTTTTCACAGTTTAAAACAGCGAGAGTAGAGCAGAGTTTTCACTGTTTAAGACAATGAGTTGTGAGCTGGAATTTCACAGTTTAAAACAGCGTGAGGAGAGCAGGAATTTCACTGTTTAAAACAGCGAGAGGAGAGCAGGAATTTCACAGTTTAAAACAGCAAGAGGAGAGCAGGTTTTTCACATTTTAAAACAGCGAGAGGATAGCAGTGTTTTCACAGATTAAAACAGCGAGAGGAGAGCAGGTTTTTCACAGTTTAAAACCGCGAGAGGAGAGCAGGTTTTCCACAGTTTAAAACAACGAGTTGTGAGCAGGAATTTCTCAGTTTAAAACTCCAAGAAGTGAGCACGTTTTTCACTATTTAAAACAACGAGAGGAGAGCAGGAATTTCAAAGTTTAAAACAGCGAGAGGAGAGCAGCGTTTTCACAGTTTAAAACAACGAGAGGTGAGCAGGGATTTCTCAGTTTAAAACAGCGAGAGGAGAGCAGGGTTTTCACAGTTTAAAACCGCGAGAGGAGAGCAGGATTTTCACAGTTTAAAACAGCGAGAGGAGTGCAGGGTTTCCACAGTTTAAAACAACGAGTTGTGAGCTGGAATTTCACAGTTTAAAACAGCGAGAGGAGAGTAGGTTTTTCACAGTTTAAAACAGCGAGAGGAGAGCAGGGTTTTCACAGTTTAAAACAGCGAGAGGAGAGCAGGGTTTTCACAGTTTAAAACAGCGAGAGGAGAGCAGGGTTTTCACAGTTTAAAACAGCGAGAGGTGAGTAGGAATTTCACAGTTTAAAACAGCGAGAGGAGAACAGGAATTTCACAGTTTAAAACAACGAGTGGTGAGCAGGATTTAAACAGTTTAAAACAACGAGAGGTGAGCAGGTTTTTCACTGTTTAAAACAGCGAGAGGAGTGGACGTGTTTCACAGTTTAAAACAATGAGTGGTGAGCAGGATTTAAACAGTTTAAAACAACGAGAGGGGAGCAGGTTTTTCACAGTTTAACACAGCCAGAGGAGAGCAGGAATTTCACAGTTTAAAACAGCGAGAGGAGAGCAGGGTTTTCACAGTTTAAAACAGCGAGAGGAGAGCAGGGTTTTCACAGTTTAAAACAGTGAGAGGAAAGCAGCTTTTTCACAGTTTAAAACAGCCAGAGGAGAGCAGGAATTTCACAGTTTAAAACAGCCAGAGGAGAGCAGGTTTTTCACAGTTTCAAACAGCGAGAGGAGAGCAGGTTTTTCACCATTTAAAACAGCGAGAGGAGAGCAGGGTTTTAAGAGTTTAAAACAGCGAGAGGAGAGCAGGGTTTTAAGAGTTTAAAACAGCGAGAGGAGTGCAGCAATGTCACAGTTTAAAACAGCGAGAGGGGAGCAGGAATTTCACAGTCCAAAACAGCGAGAGGAGAGCAGGATTTTCACAGTTTAAAACAGCGAGAGGGGAGCAGGTTTTTCACAGTTTAAAACAGCGAGTGGAGAGCAGGAATTTCACAGTTTAAATCATCGAGAGGAGAGCAGGAATTTCACAGTTTAAAACAGCGAGAGGAGAGCACTGTTTTCACTGTTAAAAAACAGCGTGAGGAGAGCAGGAATTTCTCAGTTTAAAACAGCGAGAGGAGAGCAGCGTTTTTCACAGTTTAAAACAGCGAGAGTAGAGCTGGGTTTTTCACAGTTTAAAACAGCGAGAGGAGAGCAGGTTTTTCACAGATTAAAACAGCGAGAGTAGAGCAGGTTTTTCACAGAATAAAACAGCTTGAGGAGAGCAGGGTTTTTCACAGTTTAAAACAGCGAGAGTAGAGCAGGGTTTTCACAGAATAAATCAGCGAGAGGAGAGCAGGTTTTCCACAGTTTAAAACAACGAGAGGGGAGCAGGGTTCTCAAAGTTTAAAACAACGAGAGGTGAGCAGGTTTTTCACAGTTTAAAACAGCGAGAGGAGAGCAGGGTTTTCACTGTTTAACACAGCGAGAGGAGAGCAGGAATTTCACAGTTCAAATCAGTGAGAGGAGAGCAGGTTTTTTCACAGTTTAAAACAGCAAGAGGAGAGCAGGGTTTTCACAGTTTAAAACAGCGAGAGGGGAGCAGGTTTTTCACAGTTTAAAAGAGCGAGGGGAGCGCAGGATTTTCACAGTTTAAAACAGCGGGAAAAGAGGAGGTTTTTCACAATTTTAAACAGCTAGAGTAGAGCAGTGTTTTCACAGTTTAAAGCAGCGAGAGGAGAGCAGGGTTTTTCACAGTTTAAAACAGCGAGAGGAAAGCAGAGTTTTCACAGTTTAAAACAGCGAGTGGAGACCCAGGATTTTCAGAGTTTAAAACAGCGAGAGGAGAGCGGATTTTCTGAGTTTTAAACAGCGAGAGGATAGTCGGCTATTCACAGTTTAAAACAGCGAGAGGACAGCACGATTTTCACTGTTTAAAACAGCCAGAGGAGAGCAGGATTTTCACAGTTTAAAACAGCGAGAGGACAGCACGATTTTCACAGTTTAAAACAGAGAGAGGAGAGCCAGGTTTTCACAATTTATAACAACGAGAGATGGGCCGGGATTTACACAGATTAAAACAGCAAGAGGAAGGCGGCATTTTCACAGTTTTAAACAGCGAGTGGAGAGCCGGGTTTTCACTGTTTCAAACAACACAAGAGGGCCGGATTTTCACAGTTCAAAATAGCGAGGGGAGAGCTGGATTTTCACAGTTTAACACTGCGGGAGGACATCGGAATTTCACAGTTTAAAACAGCGAGAGGGGACCAGGATTTTCACAGTTTAAAATAGCGAGTGGAGAGCAGCAATTTCACAGTTTAAAACAGCGAGAGGAAGGCAGGGTTTTCACTGTTTTAAACAGCGGGAGGAGAGCAGGGTTTTCACAGTTTAAAACAGCGAGAGGAGAGCAGGGTTTTCACAGTTTAAAACAGCGAGAGGAGAGCACTATTTTCACAGTTTAAAACAGTGAGAGGAGAGCAGGTTTTCCAGTTTAAAACAACGAGTGGTGAGCAAGATTTAAACAGTTTAAAACAGCGAGAGGAGAGCAGGGTTTTCTCAGGTTAAAACAGCGAGAGGAGAGCAGGGTTTTAAGAGTTTAAAACAGCGAGAGGAGAGCAGCAATGTCACAGTTTAAAACAGCGAGAGGGGAGCAGGGTTTTCACAGTTTAAAACAACGAAAAGGTAAGCAGCCTTTTCACAGTTAAAACAACGAGAGGTGAGCAGGTTTTTCACAGTTCAAAACAGCAAGAGGAGAGCTGGGTTTTCACAGTTTAAAACAGCGAGAGGAGAGCAGGTTTTTCACAGTTTAAAACAGCGACAGGAGAGCAGGTTTTTCACAGTTTAAAACAGCAAGAGGTGAGCAGGGTTTTCACAGTTTAAAGCAGCGAAAGGACAGCACGATTTTAACAGTTCAAAACAGCAAGAGGAGAGCTGGGTTTTCACAGTTTAAAACAGCGAGAGGAGAGCAGGTTTTTCACAGTTTAAAACAGCGACAGGAGAGCAGGTTTTTCACAGTTTAAAACAGCAAGAGGTGAGCAGGGTTTTCACAGTTTAAAACAGCGAAAGGACAGCCCGATTTTAACAGTTCAAAACAGCAAGAGGAGAGCTGGGTTTTCACAGTTTAAAACAGCGAGAGGAGAGCAGGTTTTTCACAGTTTAAAACAGCGACAGGAGAGCAGGTTTTTCACAGTTTAAAACAGCAAGAGGTGAGCAGGGTTTTCACAGTTTAAAACAGCGAAAGGACAGCACGATTTTAACAGTTTAAAACAGCGAGAGGAGAGCCGTTTTTTCACAGTTTAAAACAGCGAGATGAAATCTGGGTTTTCACAGTTTAAAACAGCGAGAGGAAAGCAGGTTTTTCACAGTTTAAAACAGCGAGATGAAAATTGGGTTTTCACAGTTTAAAACAGCGAGAGGAGAGCCGGTTTTTCACAGTTTAAAACAGCGAGAAGAGAGCAGGTTTTTCACAGTTTAAAACAGCAAGAGGTGAGCAGTAATTTCACTGTTTAAAACAGCGAGAGGACAGCACGATTTTCACAGTTTAAAACAGAGAGAGGAGAGCCCAGTTTTCACAATTTATAACAACGAGAGATGGGCCGGGATTCACACAGATTAAAACAGCGAGAGGTGACTAGGGTTTTCACAGATTAAAACAGCGATAACAAAGCGGCATTTTCACAGTTCAAAACAGCGATAGGAGAGCCGGGTTTACACAGTTTCAATCAGCACAAGATGGCCGGATTTTCAAAGTCCAAAATAGCGAGGGGAGAGCGGGATTTTCACAGTTTAACACAGCGAGAGGAGAGCAGGATTTTCACTGTTTAAAACAGCAAGAGGAGAGCAGGGTTTTCACTGTTTAAAACAACGAGTTGTGAGCTGGAATTTCACAGTTGAAAACAGTGAGAGGAGAGCAGGAATTTCAAAGTTTAATACAGCGAGAGGAGAGCAGGATTTTCACTGTTTAAAACAGCGAGAGGAGAGCAGGAATTTCACAGTTTAAAACAGCGAGAGGAGAGCAGGAATTTCACAGTTTAAAACAGCGAAGGGAGCGCAGGATTTTCACAGTTTAAAACAGCGAGAGGAGAGCAGAGTTTTCACAGTTTCAAACAGCGAGAGGTGAGCAGGAATTTCACAGTTTAAAACAGCCAGAGGAGAGCAGGGTTTTCACAGTTTAAAACAACGAGTGGTGAGCAGGTTTTTCACAGTTTAAAACAGCGAGAGGAGAGCAGGAATTTCACAGTTTAAAACAGCAAGAGGAGAGCAGGGTTTTCAAAGTTTAAAACAGCGAGAGGGGAGCAGGTTTTTCACAGTTTAAAACAGCGAGAGGAGAGCAGGGTTATCACTGTTTAAAACAGCGAGAGGAGAGCAGGAATTTCACAGTTCAAAACAGCGAGAGGAGAGCAGGAATTTCACAGTTCAAAACAGCGAGAGGAGAGCAGTGTTTTCACAGTTTAAAACAGCGAGACGAGACCACTATTTTCACAGTTTAAAACAGCGAGAGGAGAGCAGGTTTTCCACAGTTTAAAACAACGAGTGTTGAGCAGGATTTAAACAGTTTAAAACAACGAGAGGGGAGCAGGGTTCTCACAGTTTAAAAGACCGAGAGGTGAGCAGGTTTTTCACAGTTTAAAACAGCGAGAGTAGAGCAGGCTTTTCACTGTTTAAAACAGCGACAGGAGAGCAGGTTTTTCACAGTTTAAAACAGCAAGAGGTGAGCTGGGTTTTCACAGTTTAAAACAGCGAAAGGACAGCACGATTTTAACAGTTTAAAACAGCGAGAGGAGAGCCGGTTTTTCACAGTTTAAAACAGCGAGATGAAAACTGGGTTTTCACAGTTTAAAACAGCGAGAGGAAAGCAGGTTTTTCACAGTTTAAAACAGCGAGATGAAAATTGGGTTTTCACAGTTTAAAACAGCGAGAGGAGAGCCGGTTTTTCACAGTTTAAAACAGCGAGAAGAGAGCAGGTTTTTCACAGTTTAAAACATCTAGAGGTGAGCAGTAATTTCACTGTTTAAAACAGCGAGAGGACAGCACGATTTTCACAGTTTAAAACAGAGAGAGGAGAGCCCAGTTTTCACAATTTATAACAACGAGAGATGGGCCGGGATTTACACAGATTAAAACAGCGAGAGGAGACTAGGGTTTTCACAGATTAAAACAGTGATAGGAAAGCGGCATTTTCACAGTTCAAAACAGCGATAGGAGAGCCGGGTTTACACAGTTTCAATCAGCACAAGATGGCCGGATTTTCACAGTCCAAAATAGCGAGGGGAGAGCGGGATTTACACAGTTTAACACAGCGAGAGGAGAGCAGGAATTTCACTGTTTAAAACACCAAGAAGTGAGCACGTTTTTCACTGTTTAAAACAGTGAGAGGAGAGCAGGAATTTCACAGTTTAAAACAGCGAGAGGAGAGCAGGGTTTTCACTGTTTAGAACAGCGAGAGCAGAGCAAGAATTTCACAGTTTAAAACAGCGAGAGGAGAGCAGGATTTTCACTGTTTAAAACAGCAAGAGGAGAGCAGGGTTTTCACTGTTTAAAACAATGAGTTGTGAGCTGGAATTTCACAGTTTAAAACAGTGAGATGAGAGCAGGAATTTCAAAGTTTAATACAGCGAGAGGAGAGCAGGATTTTCACTGTTTAAAACAGCGAGAGGAGAGCAGGAATTTCACAGTTTAAAACAGCGAAGGGAGCGCCGAATTTTCACAGTTTAAAACAGCGAGAGGAGAGCAGGGTTTTCACAGTTTAAAACAGCGAGAGGTGAGCAGGAATTTCACAGTTTAAAACAGCGAGTGGAGACCCAGGATTTTCAGAGTTTAAAACAGCGAGAGGACAGCACGATTTTCACAGTTTTAAACAGCGAGAGGAGAGCAGGGTTTTCACTGTTTAAAACAGCGAGAGGGGAGCAGGCATTTCACAGTTTAAAACAGCAAGAGGAGAGCAGGGTTTTCAAAGTTTAAAACAGCGAGAGGGGAGCAGGTTTTTCACAGTTTAAAACAGCGAGAGGAGAGCAGGGTTATCACTGTTTAAAACAGCGAGAGGAGAGCAGGAATTTCACAGTTCAAAACAGCGAGAGGAGAGCAGGAATTTCACAGTTCAAAACAGCGAGAGGAGAGCAGTGTTTTCACAGTTTAAAACAGCGGGGAGAGACCACTATTTTCACAGTTTAAAACAGCGAGAAGAGAGCAGGTTTTCCACAGTTTAAAACAACGAGTGGTGAGCAGGATTTAAACAGTTTAAAACAACGAGAGGGGAGCAGGGTTCTCACAGTTTAAAACACCGAGAGGTGAGCAGGTTTTTCACAGTTTAAAACAGCGAGAGTAGAGCAGGCTTTTCACTGTTTAAAACAGCGAGAGGAGAGCAGGAATTTCAAAGTTTAAAACAGCGAGAGGAAAGCAGCTTTTTCACAGTTTAAAACTGCGAGAGGAGAGCAGGAATTTCACAGTTTAAAACAGCGAGAGGAGAGCAGGTTTTTCACAGTTTCAAACAGCGAGAGGAGAGCAGGTTTTTCACCGTTTAAAACAGCGAGAGGAGAGCAGTTTTTTCTCAGTTTAAAACAGCAAGAGGAAAGCAGCTTTTTCACAGTTTAAAACAGCGAGAGGAGAGCAGGGTTTTCAAACTTTTAAACAGCGAGAGGAAAGCAGGTATTTCACAGTTTAAAACAGCGAGAGGAGAGCAGGGTTTTCACAGTTTAAAACAGCGAGAGGAGAGCAGGGTTTTCAAACTTTTAAACAGCGAGAGGAAAGCAGGTATTTCACAGTTTAAAACAGCGAGAGAAGAGCAGGGTTTTCACAGTTTAAAACAACGAGCGGTAAGCAGCGTTTTCACAGTTATAACAACGAGAGGTGAGCAGGTTTTTCACAGTTGAAAACAGCAAGAGGAGAGCTGGGATTTTCACCCTTTAAAACTGTGAGAAGTGAGCAGGATTTTGACAGTATAAAACACCGAGAGGAGAGCAGGATTTTCACAGTTTAAAACAGCGAGACGAGAGCAGGATTTTCACAGTTTAAAACACCGAGAGGAGAGCAGGATTTTCACAGTTTTAATCAGCGAGAGGGGAGCCTGGATTTTCACAGTTTTGAAACAGCCAGAGGAGCGCTGGATTTTTACTGTTTAAAACAGCGAAAGTAGAGCAGGAATTTCACAGTTTAAAACAGCGAGAGTAGAGCTGGGATTTTCACCGTTTAAAACAGCGTGAAGTGAGCAGGATTTTCACAATTTAAAGCAGTGAGAGGTGAGCAGGATTTTCACAGTTTAAAACAGCGAGAGGAGAGCAGGAATTTCACAGTTTAAAACAGCGAGAGTAGAAATGGGATTTTCACCGATTAAAACAGCGTGAAGTGAGCAGGATTTTCACAGTTTAAAACAGCGAGAGGAGAGCAGGAATTTCACCGTTTAAAACAGCGTGAAGTGAGCAGGATTTTCACAGTTTAAAGCAGTGAGAGGTGAGCAGGATTTTCTCAGTTTAAAACAGCGAGAGGTGAGAAGGGATTTTCACAGTTTAAAACAGTGAGAGGGGAGCAGGATTTTCACAGTTTAAAACAGCGAGAGGAAAGCAGTATTTTCACATTTTAAAACACCGAGAGGAGAGCAGGATTTTCACAGTTTTAATCAGCCAGAGGGGAGCCGGGATTTTCACAGTTTTGAAACAGCCAGAGGAGCGCTGGATTTTTACTGTTTAAAACAGCGAGAGGAGAGCAGGATTTTCACTGTTTAAAACAGCGAGAGGTGAGCTGGGATTTTCACAGTATTGAAGCAGCCAGAGGGGAGCAGGATTTTCACTGTTTAAAACAGCGAGCAGAGAGCCGGATTTTCACACTTTAAAACCATGCGAGGTGAGCACGATTTTCACAGTGTAAAACAACGAGAGGAGAGCTGTGATTTTTACCGTTTCAAACACCGAGAGGAGTGCTGTGATTTTCACAGCTGAAAACAGGGAGATGTTGGCCAGGATTTTCGCATTTTAAAACAGCGAGAGGAGAGCAGGATTTTCACAGGTTAAATCTGCGAGAGAAGAGCACGATTTTCACAATATAAAACAGCGAGAGGTGTGCAGTATTTTCACAGTTTAAAACCGCAAGAGACATCTGGATTTTCACAGTTTAAAACAGCGAGAGGGAAGCAGGATTTTAGCAGTTTAAAACAGCGAGAGTAGAGCCGGGATTTTCACATTTTAAAACAGCCAGAGGAGAGCAGGTTTTCCAGTTTAAAACAACGAGTGGTGAGCAAGATTTAAACAGTTTAAAACAGCGAGAGTAGAGCAGGGTTTTCTCAGGTTAAAACAGCGAGAGGAGAGCAGGGTTTTAAGAGTTTAAAACAGCGAGAGGAGAGCAGCAATGTCACAGTTTAAAACAGCGAGAGGGGAGCAGGGTTTTCACAGTTTAAAACAACGAAAAGGTAAGCAGCCTTTTCACAGTTAAAACAACGAGAGGTGAGCAGGTTTTTCACAGTTCAAAACAGCAAGAGGAGAGCTGGGTTTTCACAGTTTAAAACAGCGAGAGGAGAGCAGGTTTTTCACAGTTTAAAACAGCGACAGGAGAGCAGGTTTTTCACAGTTTAAAACAGCAAGAGGTGAGCAGGGTTTTCACAGTTTAAAACAGCGAAAGGACAGCACGATTTTAACAGTTCAAAACAGCAAGAGGAGAGCTGGGTTTTCACAGTTTAAAACAGCGAGAGGAGAGCAGGTTTTTCACAGTTTAAAACAGCGAGAGGAGAGCAGGTTTTTCACAGTTTAAAACAGCAAGAGGTGAGCAGGGTTTTCACAGTTTAAAACAGCGAAAGGACAGCCCGATTTTAACAGTTCAAAACAGCAAGAGGAGAGCTGGGTTTTCACAGTTTAAAACAGCGAGAGGAGAGCAGGTTTTTCACAGTTTAAAACAGCGAAAGGACAGCACGATTTTAACAGTTTAAAACAGCGTGAGGTGAGCCGTTTTTTCACAGTTTAAAACAGCGAGATGAAAACTGGGTTTTCACATTTTAAAACAGCGAGAGGAGAGCAGGAATTCCACAGTTGAAAACAGCGAGAGGAGAGCAGGAATTTCACTGTTTAAAACAGTGAGAGGAGAGCCGGGATTTTCGCATTTTAAAACAGCGAGAGGAGAGCAGGAATTCCACAGTTGAAAACAGCGAGAGGAGAGCAGGAATTTCACTGTTTAAAACAGCGAGAGGAGAGCAGGATTTTCGCAGTTTAAAACAACGAGAGGGAAGCAGGATTTTCACAGTTTAAAACAGCGAGAGATGAACTGGGATTTTCACAGTTTTTATACAGCGAGAGGTGAGTTGGGATTTACACAGTTTAAAACAGCCAGAGGAGAGCCGGATTTTCACAATTTAAAACAGCGAGCGGAGAGCAGGATTTTCATAGTTTAAAACACCGAGAGGAGAGCAGGATTTTCACAGTTTTAGGCAGCGAGAGGGGAGCCGGGATTTTCACAGTTTTGAAACAGCCAGAGGAGCGCAGGATTTTCACAGTTCAAAACAGCGAAAGGAGAGCAGGAATTTCACAGTTTAAAACAGCGAGAGTGGAGCTGGGATTTTCACCGTTTAAAACAGCGTGAAGTGAGCAGGATTTTCACAGTTTAAAGCAGTGAGGGGTGAGCAGGATTTTCTCAGTTTAAAGATAGCGAGAGGAGAGCAGGGTTTTCACAGTTTAAAACAGCGAGAGGAGAGCAGGAATTTCACAGTTTAAAACAGCGAGAGTAGAGCTGGGATTTTCACACTTTAAAACTGTGAGAAGTGAGCAGGATTTTCACAGTTTAAAACAGCGAGAGGAAAGCAGGATTTTCACAGTTTAAAACATCGAGAGGAGAGCAGGATTTTCACAGTTTTAATCAGCGAGAGGGGTGCCGCGATTTTCACAGTTTAAAACAGCGAGAGGAGCGCAGGATTTTCACTGTTTAAACCAGCGAAAGGAGTGTAGCAATTTCACAGTTTAAAACAGCGAGAGGTGAGCTGGGATTTTCACAGTATTGAAGCAGCCAGAGGGAAGCAAGTTTGTCACTGTTTAAAACAGCGACCAGAGAGCCGGATTTTAACACTTTAAAACTATGCGAGGTGAGCAGGATTTTCACAGTGTAAAACAACGAGAGGAGAGCTGTGATTTTTACCGTTTCAAACACCGAGAGGAGTGCTGTGATTTTCCCAGTTGAAAACAGGGAGTTGTTGGCCAGGATTTTCGCATTTTAAAACAGCGAGAGGCAAGCAGGAATTTCACAGGTTAAATCTGCGAGAGAAGAGCACGTTTTTCACAATATAAAACAGTGAGAGGTGTGCAGTATTTTCACAGTTTAAAACAGCGAGAGGAGAGCAGGATTTTCACTGTTTCAAACAGCGAGAGGAGAGCAGGATTTTCACAGTTTAAAACAGCCAGAGGTGAGCTGGGATTTTCACAGTTTTGAAGCAGCCAGAGGGGAGCAGGATTTTCACAGTTTAATTCAACGAGAGGAGAGAAGGATATTCACGGATTAAAACAGCGAGTGGAGAGCAGGAATTTCACAGTTTAAAACAGCGAGATTAGTTCTGGGATTTTCGCAGTTTAAAACAATGCGAGGTGAGCACAATTTTCACTGTTAAAAACAGGGAGATGTTGGCCAGGATTTTAGCATTTTAAAACAGCGAGAGGACAGCAGAATTTTCAAAGGTTAAATCTGCGAGAGAAGAGCACGATTTTCACAATATAAAACAGCGAGAGGTGTGCAGTATTTTCACAGTTTAAATCAGCGAGAGGGAAGCAGGATTTTCGCAGTTTGAAACAGTGAGAGCAGAGCCGGGATTTTCACATTTTAAAAGAGCCAGAGGAGAGCCGGATTTTCACAGTTTAAAACAGCGAGAGGTGAGCTGGGATTTTCACAGTTTAAAACAGCGAGAGGTGAGCTGCGATTTACACAGTTTAAAACAGCCAGAGGAGAGCCGGATTTTCACATTTTAAAAGACTGAGAGCTGACCCTGAATTTCACAGTTTAAAACAGCGAGAGGAGAGCAGGATTTTTACAGTTTAAAACAGCGAGAGTAGAGCTGGGATTTTCACCCTTTAAAACTGTGAGAAGTGAGCAGGATTTTCACAGTTTAAAACAGCGAGAGGAAAGCAGGATTTTTACAGTTTAAAACTGCGAGAGGAAAGCAGGATTTTCACAGTTTAAAACAGCGAGAGGAGAGCAGGATTTTCACAGTTTTAATCAGCGAGAGGGGAGCCGGGATTTTCACAGTTTTGTAACAGCCAGAGGAGCGCTGGATTTTTACTGTTTAAAATAGCGAGAGGAGAGCAGGAATTTCACAGTTTAAAACAGCGAGAGGTGAGCTGGGATTTTCACCGTTTAAAACAGCGAGAAGTGAGCAGGATTTTCACAGTTTAAAGCAGTGAGAGGTCAGCAGGATTTTCTCAGTTTAAAACAGCGAGAGGTGAGAAGGGATTTTCACAGTTTAAAACAGTGAGAGGGGAGCAGGATTTTCACTGTTTAAAACAGCGAGCAGAGAACCGGATTTTCACACTTTAAAACTATGCGAGGTGAGCACGATTTTCACAGTGTAAAACAACGAGAGGAGAGCTGTGATTTTTACCGTTTCAAACACCGAGAGGAGTGCTGTGATTTTCACAGTTGAAAACAGGGAATGTTGGCCAGGATTTTCGCATTTTAAAACTGCGAGAGGCAAGCAGGAATTTCACAGGTAGAAACAGCGAGAGAAGAGCAAGATTTTCACAATATAAAACACCGAGACGTGTGCAGTATTTCACAGTTTAAAACCGCAAGAGACATCTGGATTTTCACAGTTTAAAACAGCGAGAGGGAAGCAGGATTTTCGCAGTTTAAAACAGCCAGAGGGAAGCAGGATTTTCGCAGGTTAAAACAGTGAGAGTTGACCCTGAATTTCACAGTTTAAAACAGCGAGAGTTGAGCAGGATTTTCACAGTTTAAAACAGCGAGAGGAGAGCAGGAATTTCACAGTTTAAAACAGCGAGAGTAGAGCTGGGATTTTCACCGTTTAAAACAGCGTGAAGTGAGCAGGATTTTCACAGTTTAAAGCAGTGAGAGGTGAGCAGGATTTTCTCAGTTTAAGATAGCGAGAGGAGAGCAGGGTTTTCACTGTTTAAAACAGTGAGAGGAAAGCAGGAATTTCACAGTTTAAAACAGCGAGAGTAGAGCTGGGATTTTCACACTTTAAAACTGTGAGAAATGAGCAGGATTTTCACAGTTTAAAACAGCGAGAGGAAAGCAGGATTTTCAAAGTTTAAAACACCGAGAGGAGAGCAGGATTTTCACAGTTTTAATCAGCCAGAGGAGAGCCGGGATTTTCACAGTTTTGAAACATCCAGAGGAGCGCAGGATTTTCACTGTTTAAAACAGCGAAAGGAGAGCAGGAATTTCACAGTTTAAAACAGCGAGAGGTGAGCTGGGATTTTCACAGTATTGAAGCAGCCAGAGGGAAGCAGGATTTTCACTGTTTAAAACAGCGAGCAGAGATCCGGATTTTCACACTTTAAAACTATGCGAGGTGAGCACGATTTTCACAGTGTAAAACAACGAGAGGAGAGCTGTGATTTTTACCATTTCAAACACCGAGAGGAGTGCTGTGATTTTCACTGTTGAAAACAGGGAGTTGTTGGCCAGGATTTTCGCATTTTAAAACAGCGAGAGGCAAGCAGGAATTTCACAGGTTAAATCTGCGAGAGAAGAGCACATTTTTCACAATATAAAACAGCGAGAGGTGTGCAGTATTTTCACAGTTTAAAACAGCGAGAGGGAAGCAGGATTTTCGCAGGTTAAAACAGCGAGAGGAGAGCCGGGATTTTCACAGTTTTAAACAGCGAGAGGGAAGCAGGATTTTCGCAGTTTAAAACAGCGAGAGGTGTGCAGTATTTTCACAGTTTAAAACATCGAGAGACATCTGGAATTTCACAGTTTAAAACAGCGATAGGGAAGCAGGATTTTCGCAGGTTAAAACAGTGAGAGGAGAGCCGGGATTTTCACATTTTAAAACAGCGAGAGGAGAGCAGGAATTCCACAGTTGAAAACAGCGAGAGGAGAGCAGGAATTTCACTGTTTAAAACAGCGAGAGGAGAGCAGGATTTTCGCAGTTTAAAACAACGAGAGGGAAGCAGGATTTTCGCAGTTTGAAACAGTGAGAGGAGAGCCGGGATTTTCACATTTTAAAACAGCGAGAGGAGAGCAGGAATTCCACAGTTGAAAACAGCGAGAGGAGAGCAGGAATTTCACTGTTTAAAATAGTGAGAGGAGAGCCGGGATTTTCGCATTTTAAAACAGCGAGAGGAGAGCAGGAATTCCACAGTTGAAAACAGCGAGAGGAGAGCAGGAATTTCACTGTTTAAAACAGCGAGAGGAGAGCAGGATTTTCGCAGTTTAAAACAACGAGAGGGAAGCAGGATTTTCACAGTTTCATACAGCGAGAGGTGAACTGGGATTTTCACAGTTTAATACAGCGAGAGGTGAGTTGGGATTTACACAGTTTAAAACAGCCAGAGGAGAGCCGGATTTTCACAATTTAAAACAGCGAGCGGAGAGCAGGATTTTCATAGTTTAAAACACCGAGAGGAGAGCAGGATTTTCACAGTTTTAGGCAGCGAGAGGGGAGCCGGGATTTTCACAGTTTTGAAACAGCCAGAGGAGCGCAGGATTTTCACAGTTCAAAACAGCGAAAGGAGAGCAGGAATTTCACTGTTTAAAACAGCGAGAGTGGAGCTGGGATTTTCACCGTTTAAAACAGCGTGAAGTGAGCAGGATTTTCACAGTTTAAAGCAGTGAGGGGTGAGCAGGATTTTCTCAGTTTAAAGATAGCGAGAGGAGAGCAGGGTTTTCACAGTTTAAAACAGCGAGAGGAGAGCAGGAATTTCACAGTTTAAAACAGCGAGAGTAGAGCTGGGATTTTCACACTTTAAAACTGTGAGAAGTGAGCAGGATTTTCACAGTTTAAAACAGCGAGAGGAAAGCAGGATTTTCACAGTTTAAAACATCGAGAGGAGAGCAGGATTTTCACAGTTTTAATCAGCGAGAGGGGTGCCGCGATTTTCACAGTTTAAAACAGCGAGAGGTGCGCAGGATTTTCACTGTTTAAACCAGCGAAAGGAGTGTAGCAATTTCACAGTTTAAAACAGCGAGAGGTGAGCTGGGATTTTCACAGTATTGAAGCAGCCAGAGGGAAGCAAGATTTTCACTGTTTAAAACAGCGACCAGAGAGCCGGATTTTAACACTTTAAAACTATGCGAGGTGAGCACGATTTTCACAGTGTAAAACAACGAGAGGAGAGCTGTGATTTTTACCGTTTCAAACACCGAGAGGAGTGCTGTGATTTTCCCAGTTGAAAACAGGGAGTTGTTGGCCAGGATTTTCGCATTTTAAAACAGCGAGAGGCAAGCAGGAATTTCACAGGTTAAATCTGCGAGAGAAGAGCACGTTTTTCACAATATAAATCAGTGAGAGGTGTGCAGTGTTTTCACAGTTTAAAACAGCGAGAGGAGAGCAGGATTTTCACTGTTTCAAACAGCGAGAGGAGAGCAGGATTTTCACAGTTTAAAACAGCCAGAGGTGAGCTTGGATTTTCACAGTTTTGAAGCAGCCAGAGGGGAGCAGGATTTTCACAGTTTAATTCAACGAGAGGAGAGAAGGATATTCACGGATTAAAACAGCGAGTGGAGAGCAGGAATTTCACAGTTTAAAACAGCGAGATTAGTTCTGGGATTTTCGCAGTTTAAAACAATGCGAGGTGAGCACAATTTTCACTGTTAAAAACAGGGAGATGTTGGCCAGGATTTTAGCATTTTAAAACAGCGAGAGGACAGCAGAATTTTCAAAGGTTAAATCTGCGAGAGAAGAGCACGATTTTCACAGTATAAAACAGCGAGAGGTGTGCAGTATTTTCACAGTTTAAAACAGCGAGAGGGAAGCAGGATTTTCGCAGTTTGAAACAGTGAGAGCAGAGCCGGGATTTTCACATTTTAAAAGAGCCAGAGGAGAGCCGGATTTTCACAGTTTAAAACAGCGAGAGGTGAGCTGGGATTTTCACAGTTTAAAACAGCGAGAGGTGAGCTGCGATTTACACAGTTTAAAACAGCCAGAGGAGAGCCGGATTTTCACATTTTAAAAGACTGAGAGCTGACCCTGAATTTCACAGTTTAAAACAGCGAGAGGAGAGCAGGATTTTTACAGTTTAAAACAGCGAGAGTAGAGCTGGGATTTTCACCCTTTAAAACTGTGAGAAGTGAGCAGGATTTTCACAGTTTAAAACAGCGAGAGGAAAGCAGGATTTTCACAGTTTAAAACTGCGAGAGGAAAGCAGGATTTTCACAGTTTAAAACACTGAGAGGAGAGCAGGATTTTCACAGTTTTAATCAGCCAGAGGGGAGCCGGGATTTTCACAGTTTTGAAACAGCCAGAGGAGCGCTGGATTTTCACTGTTTAAAACAGCGAGAGGAGAGCAGGAATTTCACAGTTTAAAACAGCGAGAGGTGAGCTGGGATTTTCACAGTATTGAAGCAGCCAGAGGGGAGCAGGATTTTCACTGTTTAAAACAGCGAGCAGCGAGCCGGATTTTCACACTTTAAAACTATGCGAGGTGAGCACCATTTTCACAGTGTAAAACAACGAGAGGAGAGCTGTGATTTTTACCGTTTCAAACACCAAGAGGAGTGCTGTGATTTTCACAGTTGAAAACAGGGAGATGTTGGCCAGGATTTTCGCATTTTAAAACAGCGAGAGGAGAGCAGGATTTTCACAGGTTAAATCTGCGAGAGAAGAGCACGATTTTCACAATATAAAACAGCGAGAGGTGTGCAGTATTTTCACAGTTTAAAACCGTGAGAGACATCTGGATTTTAACTGTTTAAAACAGCGAGAGGGAAGCAGGATTTTAGCAGTTTAAAACAGCGAGAGTAGAGCCGGGATTTTCACATTTTAAAACAGCCAGAGGGAAGCAGGATTTTCACTGTTTAAAACAGCGAGAGGAGAGCAGGAATTTCACAGTTTAAAACAGCGAGAGGAGAGCAGGATTTTCACAGTTTTAATCAGCGAAGGGGAGCCGGGATTTTCACAGTTTTGAAACAGCCAGAGGAGCGCTGGATTTTTACTGCTTAAAACAGCGAGAGGAGAGCAGGAATTTCACAGTTTAAAACAGCGAGAGGTGAGCTGGGATTTTCACCGTTTAAAACAGCGAGAAGTGAGCAGGATTTTCACAGTTTAAAGCAGTGAGAGGTCAGCAGGATTTTCTCAGTTTAAAACAGCGAGAGGTGAGAAGGGATTTTCACAGTTTAAAACAGTGAGAGGGGAGCAGGATTTTCACTGTTTAAAACAGCGAGCAGAGAACCGGATTTTCACACTTTAAAACTATGCGAGGTGAGCACGATTTTCACAGTGTAAAACAACGAGAGGAGAGCTGTGATTTTTACCGTTTCAAACACCGAGAGGAGTGCTGTGATTTTCTCAGTTGAAAACAGGGAATGTTGGCCAGGATTTTCGCATTTTAAAACTGCGAGAGGCAAGCAGGAATTTCACAGGTTGAAACAGCGAGAGAAGAGCAAGATTTTCACAATATAAAACACCGAGACGTGTGCAGTATTTTCACAGTTTAAAACCGCGAGAGACATCTGGATTTTCACCGTTTAAAACAGCGAGAGGGAAGCAGGATTTTCGCAGTTTAAAACAGCCAGAGGGAAGCAGGATTTTCGCAGGTTAAAACAGTGAGAGTTGACCCTGAATTTCACAGTTTAAAACAGCGAGAAGAGAGCAGGAATTTCACAGTTTAAAACAGCGAGAGTAGAGCTGGGATTTTCACCGTTAAAAACAGCGTGAAGTGAGCAGGATTTTCACAGTTTAAAGCAGTGAGAGGTGAGCAGGATTTTCTCAGTTTAAGATAGCGAGAGGAGAGCAGGGTTTTCACTGTTTAAAACAGTGAGAGGAGAGCAGGAATTTCACAGTTTAAAACAGCGAGAGTAGAGCTGGGATTTTCACACTTTAAAACTGTGAGAAGTGAGCAGGATTTTCACAGTTTAAAACAGCGAGAGGAAAGCAGGATTTTCAAAGTTTAAAACACCGAGAGGAGAGCAGGATTTTCACAGTTTTAATCAGCCAGAGGAGATCCGGGATTTTCACAGTTTTGAAACATCCAGAGGAGCGCAGGATTTTCACTGTTTAAAACAGCGAAAGGAGAGCAGGAATTTCACAGTTTAAAACAGCGAGAGGTGAGCTGGGATTTTCACAGTATTGAAGCAGCCAGAGGGAAGCAGGATTTTCACTGTTTAAAACAGCGAGCAGAGAGCCGGATTTTCACACTTTAAAACTATGCGAGGTGAGCACGATTTTCACAGTGTAAAACAACGAGAGGAGAGCTGTGATTTTTACCATTTCAAACACCGAGAGGAGTGCTGTGATTTTCACTGTTGAAAACAGGGAGTTGTTGGCCAGGATTTTCGCATTTTAAAACAGCGAGAGGCAAGCAGGAATTTCACAGGTTAAATCTGCGAGAGAAGAGCACATTTTTCACAATATAAAACAGCGAGAGGTGTGCAGTATTTTCACAGTTTAAAACAGCGAGAGGGAAGCAGGATTTTCGCAGGTTAAAACAGCGAGAGGAGAGCCGGGATTTTCACAGTTTTAAACAGCGAGAGCGAAGCAGGATTTTCGCAGTTTAAAACAGCGAGAGGTGTGCAGTATTTTCACAGTTTAAAACATCGAGAGACATCTGGAATTTCACAGTTTAAAACAGCGATAGGGAAGCAGGATTTTCGCAGGTTAAAACAGTGAGAGGAGAGCCGGGATTTTCACATTTTAAAACAGCGAGAGGAGAGCAGGAATTCCACAGTTGAAAACAGCGAGAGGAGAGCAGGAATTTCACTGTTTAAAACAGCGAGAGGAGAGCAGGATTTTCGCAGTTTAAAACAACGAGAGGGAAGCAGGATTTTCGCAGTTTGAAACAGTGAGAGGAGAGCCGGGATTTTCACATTTTAAAACAGCGAGAGGAGAGCAGGAATTCCACAGTTGAAAACAGCGAGAGGAGAGCAGGAATTTCACTGTTTAAAATAGTGAGAGGAGAGCCGGGATTTTCGCATTTTAAAACAGCGAGAGGAGAGCAGGAATTCCACAGTTGAAAACAGCGAGAGGAGAGCAGGAATTTCACTGTTTAAAACAGCGAGAGGAGAGCAGGATTTTCGCAGTTTAAAACAACGAGAGGGAAGCAGGATTTTCACAGTTTCATACAGCGAGAGGTGAACTGGGATTTTCACAGTTTTTATACAGCGAGAGGTGAGTTGGGATTTACACAGTTTAAAACAGCCAGAGGAGAGCCGGATTTTCACAATTTAAAACAGCGAGCGGAGAGCAGGATTTTCATAGTTTAAAACACCGAGAGGAGAGCAGGATTTTCACAGTTTTAGGCAGCGAGAGGGGAGCCGGGATTTTCACAGTTTTGAAACAGCCAGAGGAGCGCAGGATTTTCACAGTTCAAAACAGCGAAAGGAGAGCAGGAATTTCACAGTTTAAAACAGCGAGAGTGGAGCTGGGATTTTCACCGTTTAAAACAGCGTGAAGTGAGCAGGATTTTCACAGTTTAAAGCAGTGAGGGGTGAGCAGGATTTTCTCAGTTTAAAGATAGCGAGAGGAGAGCAGGGTTTTCACAGTTTAAAACAGCGAGAGGAGAGCAGGAATTTCACAGTTTAAAACAGCGAGAGTAGAGCTGGGATTTTCACACTTTAAAACTGTGAGAAGTGAGCAGGATTTTCACAGTTTAAAACAGCGAGAGGAAAGCAGGATTTTCACATTTTAAAACATCGAGAGGAGAGCAGGATTTTCACAGTTTTAATCAGCGAGAGGGGTGCCGCGATTTTCACAGTTTAAAACAGCGAGAGGAGCGCAGTATTTTCACTGTTTAAACCAGCGAAAGGAGTGTAGCAATTTCACAGTTTAAAACAGCGAGAGGTGAGCTGGGATTTTCACAGTATTGAAGCAGCCAGAGGGAAGCAAGTTTGTCACTGTTTAAAACAGCGACCAGAGAGCCGGATTTTAACACTTTAAAACTATGCGAGGTGAGCAGGATTTTCACAGTGTAAAACAACGAGAGGAGAGCTGTGATTTTTACCGTTTCAAACACCGAGAGGAGTGCTGTGATTTTCCCAGTTGAAAACAGGGAGTTGTTGGCCAGGATTTTCGCATTTTAAAACAGCGAGAGGCAAGCAGGAATTTCACAGGTTAAATCTGCGAGAGAAGAGCACGTTTTTCACAATATAAAACAGTGAGAGGTGTGCAGTATTTTCACAGTTTAAAACAGCGAGAGGAGAGCAGGATTTTCACTGTTTCAAACAGCGAGAGGAGAGCAGGATTTTCACAGTTTAAAACAGCCAGAGGTGAGCTGGGATTTTCACAGTTTTGAAGCAGCCAGAGGGGAGCAGGATTTTCACAGTTTAATTCAACGAGAGGAGAGAAGGATATTCACGGATTAAAACAGCGAGTGGAGAGCAGGAATTTCACAGTTTAAAACAGCGAGATTAGTTCTGGGATTTTCGCAGTTTAAAACAATGCGAGGTGAGCACAATTTTCACTGTTAAAAACAGGGAGATGTTGGCAGGATTTTAGCATTTTAAAACAGCGAGAGGACAGCAGAATTTTCAAAGGTTAAATCTGCGAGAGAAGAGCACGATTTTCACAATATAAAACAGCGAGAGGTGTGCAGTATTTTCACAGTTTAAATCAGCGAGAGGGAAGCAGGATTTTCGCAGTTTGAAACAGTGAGAGCAGAGCCGGGATTTTCACATTTTAAAAGAGCCAGAGGAGAGCCGGATTTTCACAGTTTAAAACAGCGAGAGGTGAGCTGGGATTTTCACAGTTTAAAACAGCGAGAGGTGAGCTGCGATTTACACAGTTTAAAACAGCCAGAGGAGAGCCGGATTTTCACATTTTAAAAGACTGAGAGCTGACCCTGAATTTCACAGTTTAAAACAGCGAGAGGAGAGCAGGATTTTTACAGTTTAAAATAGCGAGAGTAGAGCTGGGATTTTCACCCTTTAAAACTGTGAGAAGTGAGCAGGATTTTCACAGTTTAAAACAGCGAGAGGAAAGCAGGATTTTTACAGTTTAAAACTGCGAGAGGAAAGCAGGATTTTCACAGTTTAAAACAGCGAGAGGCAAGCAGGATTTTCACAGTTTTAATCAGCCAGAGGGGAGCCGGGATTTTCACAGTTTTGTAACAGCCAGAGGAGCGCTGGATTTTTACTGTTTAAAATAGCGAGAGGAGAGCAGGAATTTCACAGTTTAAAACAGCGAGAGGTGAGCTGGGATTTTCACCGTTTAAAACAGCGAGAAGTGAGCAGGATTTTCACAGTTTAAAGCAGTGAGAGGTCAGCAGGATTTTCTCAGTTTAAAACAGCGAGAGGTGAGAAGGGATTTTCACAGTTTAAAACAGTGAGAGGGGAGCAGGATTTTCACTGTTTAAAACAGCGAGCAGAGAACCGGATTTTCACACTTTAAAACTATGCGAGGTGAGCACGATTTTCACAGTGTAAAACAACGAGAGGAGAGCTGTGATTTTTACCGTTTCAAACACCGAGAGGAGTGCTGTGATTTTCACAGTTGAAAACAGGGAATGTTGGCCAGGATTTTCGCATTTTAAAACTGCGAGAGGCAAGCAGGAATTTCACAGGTAGAAACAGCGAGAGAAGAGCAAGATTTTCACAATATAAAACACCGAGACGTGTGCAGTATTTCACAGTTTAAAACCGCAAGAGACATCTGGATTTTCACAGTTTAAAACAGCGAGAGGGAAGCAGGATTTTCGCAGTTTAAAACAGCCAGAGGGAAGCAGGATTTTCGCAGGTTAAAACAGTGAGAGTTGACCCTGAATTTCACAGTTTAAAACAGCGAGAGTTGAGCAGGATTTTCACAGTTTAAAACAGCGAGAGGAGAGCAGGAATTTCACAGTTTAAAACAGCGAGAGTAGAGCTGGGATTTTCACCGTTTAAAACAGCGTGAAGTGAGCAGGATTTTCACAGTTTAAAGCAGTGAGAGGTGAGCAGGATTTTCTCAGTTTAAGATAGCGAGAGGAGAGCAGGGTTTTCACTGTTTAAAACAGTGAGAGGAAAGCAGGAATTTCACAGTTTAAAACAGCGAGAGTAGAGCTGGGATTTTCACACTTTAAAACTGTGAGAAATGAGCAGGATTTTCACAGTTTAAAACAGCGAGAGGAAAGCAGGATTTTCAAAGTTTAAAACACCGAGAGGAGAGCAGGATTTTCACAGTTTTAATCAGCCAGAGGAGAGCCGGGATTTTCACAGTTTTGAAACATCCAGAGGAGCGCAGGATTTTCACTGTTTAAAACAGCGAAAGGAGAGCAGGAATTTCACAGTTTAAAACAGCGAGAGGTGAGCTGGGATTTTCACAGTATTGAAGCAGCCAGAGGGAAGCAGGATTTTCACTGTTTAAAACAGCGAGCAGAGATCCGGATTTTCACACTTTAAAACTATGCGAGGTGAGCACGATTTTCACAGTGTAAAACAACGAGAGGAGAGCTGTGATTTTTACCATTTCAAACACCGAGAGGAGTGCTGTGATTTTCACTGTTGAAAACAGGGAGTTGTTGGCCAGGATTTTCGCATTTTAAAACAGCGAGAGGCAAGCAGGAATTTCACAGGTTAAATCTGCGAGAGAAGAGCACATTTTTCACAATATAAAACAGCGAGAGGTGTGCAGTATTTTCACAGTTTAAAACAGCGAGAGGGAAGCAGGATTTTCGCAGGTTAAAACAGCGAGAGGAGAGCCGGGATTTTCACAGTTTTAAACAGCGAGAGCGAAGCAGGATTTTCGCAGTTTAAAACAGCGAGAGGTGTGCAGTATTTTCACAGTTTAAAACATCGAGAGACATCTGGAATTTCACAGTTTAAAACAGCGATAGGGAAGCAGGATTTTCGCAGGTTAAAACAGTGAGAGGAGAGCCGGGATTTTCACATATTAAAACAGCGAGAGGAGAGCAGGAATTCCACAGTTGAAAACAGCGAGAGGAGAGCAGGAATTTCACTGTTTAAAACAGCGAGAGGAGAGCAGGATTTTCGCAGTTTAAAACAACGAGAGGGAAGCAGGATTTTCGCAGTTTGAAACAGTGAGAGGAGAGCCGGGATTTTCACATTTTAAAACAGCGAGAGGAGAGCAGGAATTTCACTGTTTAAAACAGCGAGCAGAGAACCGGATTTTCACACTTTAAAACTATGCGAGGTGAGCACGATTTTCACAGTGTAAAACAACGAGAGGAGAGCTGTGATTTTTACCGTTTCAAACACCGAGAGGAGTGCTGTGATTTTCTCAGTTGAAAACAGGGAATGTTGGCCAGGATTTTCGCATTTTAAAACTGCGAGAGGCAAGCAGGAATTTCACAGGTTGAAACAGCGAGAGAAGAGCAAGATTTTCACAATATAAAACACCGAGACGTGTGCAGTATTTTCACAGTTTAAAACCGCGAGAGACATCTGGATTTTCACCGTTTAAAACAGCGAGAGGGAAGCAGGATTTTCGCAGTTTAAAACAGCCAGAGGGAAGCAGGATTTTCGCAGGTTAAAACAGTGAGAGTTGACCCTGAATTTCACAGTTTAAAACAGCGAGAAGAGAGCAGGAATTTCACAGTTTAAAACAGCGAGAGTAGAGCTGGGATTTTCACCGTTAAAAACAGCGTGAAGTGAGCAGGATTTTCACAGTTTAAAGCAGTGAGAGGTGAGCAGGATTTTCTCAGTTTAAGATAGCGAGAGGAGAGCAGGGTTTTCACTGTTTAAAACAGTGAGAGGAGAGCAGGAATTTCACAGTTTAAAACAGCGAGAGTAGAGCTGGGATTTTCACACTTTAAAACTGTGAGAAGTGAGCAGGATTTTCACAGTTTAAAACAGCGAGAGGAAAGCAGGATTTTCAAAGTTTAAAACACCGAGAGGAGAGCAGGATTTTCACAGTTTTAATCAGCCAGAGGAGATCCGGGATTTTCACAGTTTTGAAACATCCAGAGGAGCGCAGGATTTTCACTGTTTAAAACAGCGAAAGGAGAGCAGGAATTTCACAGTTTAAAACAGCGAGAGGTGAGCTGGGATTTTCACAGTATTGAAGCAGCCAGAGGGAAGCAGGATTTTCACTGTTTAAAACAGCGAGCAGAGAGCCGGATTTTCACACTTTAAAACTATGCGAGGTGAGCACGATTTTCACAGTGTAAAACAACGAGAGGAGAGCTGTGATTTTTACCATTTCAAACACCGAGAGGAGTGCTGTGATTTTCACTGTTGAAAACAGGGAGTTGTTGGCCAGGATTTTCGCATTTTAAAACAGCGAGAGGCAAGCAGGAATTTCACAGGTTAAATCTGCGAGAGAAGAGCACATTTTTCACAATATAAAACAGCGAGAGGTGTGCAGTATTTTCACAGTTTAAAACAGCGAGAGGGAAGCAGGATTTTCGCAGGTTAAAACAGCGAGAGGAGAGCCGGGATTTTCACAGTTTTAAACAGCGAGAGCGAAGCAGGATTTTCGCAGTTTAAAACAGCGAGAGGTGTGCAGTATTTTCACAGTTTAAAACATCGAGAGACATCTGGAATTTCACAGTTTAAAACAGCGATAGGGAAGCAGGATTTTCGCAGGTTAAAACAGTGAGAGGAGAGCCGGGATTTTCACATTTTAAAACAGCGAGAGGAGAGCAGGAATTCCACAGTTGAAAACAGCGAGAGGAGAGCAGGAATTTCACTGTTTAAAACAGCGAGAGGAGAGCAGGATTTTCGCAGTTTAAAACAACGAGAGGGAAGCAGGATTTTCGCAGTTTGAAACAGTGAGAGGAGAGCCGGGATTTTCACATTTTAAAACAGCGAGAGGAGAGCAGGAATTCCACAGTTGAAAACAGCGAGAGGAGAGCAGGAATTTCACTGTTTAAAATAGTGAGAGGAGAGCCGGGATTTTCGCATTTTAAAACAGCGAGAGGAGAGCAGGAATTCCACAGTTGAAAACAGCGAGAGGAGAGCAGGAATTTCACTGTTTAAAACAGCGAGAGGAGAGCAGGATTTTCGCAGTTTAAAACAACGAGAGGGAAGCAGGATTTTCACAGTTTCATACAGCGAGAGGTGAACTGGGATTTTCACAGTTTTTATACAGCGAGAGGTGAGTTGGGATTTACACAGTTTAAAACAGCCAGAGGAGAGCCGGATTTTCACAATTTAAAACAGCGAGCGGAGAGCAGGATTTTCATAGTTTAAAACACCGAGAGGAGAGCAGGATTTTCACAGTTTTAGGCAGCGAGAGGGGAGCCGGGATTTTCACAGTTTTGAAACAGCCAGAGGAGCGCAGGATTTTCACAGTTCAAAACAGCGAAAGGAGAGCAGGAATTTCACAGTTTAAAACAGCGAGAGTGGAGCTGGGATTTTCACCGTTTAAAACAGCGTGAAGTGAGCAGGATTTTCACAGTTTAAAGCAGTGAGGGGTGAGCAGGATTTTCTCAGTTTAAAGATAGCGAGAGGAGAGCAGGGTTTTCACAGTTTAAAACAGCGAGAGGAGAGCAGGAATTTCACAGTTTAAAACAGCGAGAGTAGAGCTGGGATTTTCACACTTTAAAACTGTGAGAAGTGAGCAGGATTTTCACAGTTTAAAACAGCGAGAGGAAAGCAGGATTTTCACATTTTAAAACATCGAGAGGAGAGCAGGATTTTCACAGTTTTAATCAGCGAGAGGGGTGCCGCGATTTTCACAGTTTAAAACAGCGAGAGGAGCGCAGTATTTTCACTGTTTAAACCAGCGAAAGGAGTGTAGCAATTTCACAGTTTAAAACAGCGAGAGGTGAGCTGGGATTTTCACAGTATTGAAGCAGCCAGAGGGAAGCAAGTTTGTCACTGTTTAAAACAGCGACCAGAGAGCCGGATTTTAACACTTTAAAACTATGCGAGGTGAGCAGGATTTTCACAGTGTAAAACAACGAGAGGAGAGCTGTGATTTTTACCGTTTCAAACACCGAGAGGAGTGCTGTGATTTTCCCAGTTGAAAACAGGGAGTTGTTGGCCAGGATTTTCGCATTTTAAAACAGTGAGAGGCAAGCAGGAATTTCACAGGTTAAATCTGCGAGAGAAGAGCACGTTTTTCACAATATAAAACAGTGAGAGGTGTGCAGTATTTTCACAGTTTAAAACAGCGAGAGGAGAGCAGGATTTTCACTGTTTCAAACAGCGAGAGGAGAGCAGGATTTTCACAGTTTAAAACAGCCAGAGGTGAGCTGGGATTTTCACAGTTTTGAAGCAGCCAGAGGGGAGCAGGATTTTCACAGTTTAATTCAACGAGAGGAGAGAAGGATATTCACGGATTAAAACAGCGAGTGGAGAGCAGGAATTTCACAGTTTAAAACAGCGAGATTAGTTCTGGGATTTTCGCAGTTTAAAACAATGCGAGGTGAGCACAATTTTCACTGTTAAAAACAGGGAGATGTTGGCAGGATTTTAGCATTTTAAAACAGCGAGAGGACAGCAGAATTTTCAAAGGTTAAATCTGCGAGAGAAGAGCACGATTTTCACAATATAAAACAGCGAGAGGTGTGCAGTATTTTCACAGTTTAAATCAGCGAGAGGGAAGCAGGATTTTCGCAGTTTGAAACAGTGAGAGCAGAGCCGGGATTTTCACATTTTAAAAGAGCCAGAGGAGAGCCGGATTTTCACAGTTTAAAACAGCGAGAGGTGAGCTGGGATTTTCACAGTTTAAAACAGCGAGAGGTGAGCTGCGATTTACACAGTTTAAAACAGCCAGAGGAGAGCCGGATTTTCACATTTTAAAAGACTGAGAGCTGACCCTGAATTTCACAGTTTAAAACAGCGAGAGGAGAGCAGGATTTTTACAGTTTAAAATAGCGAGAGTAGAGCTGGGATTTTCACCCTTTAAAACTGTGAGAAGTGAGCAGGATTTTCACAGTTTAAAACAGCGAGAGGAAAGCAGGATTTTTACAGTTTAAAACTGCGAGAGGAAAGCAGGATTTTCACAGTTTAAAACAGCGAGAGGCAAGCAGGATTTTCACAGTTTTAATCAGCCAGAGGGGAGCCGGGATTTTCACAGTTTTGTAACAGCCAGAGGAGCGCTGGATTTTTACTGTTTAAAATAGCGAGAGGAGAGCAGGAATTTCACAGTTTAAAACAGCGAGAGGTGAGCTGGGATTTTCACCGTTTAAAACAGCGAGAAGTGAGCAGGATTTTCACAGTTTAAAGCAGTGAGAGGTCAGCAGGATTTTCTCAGTTTAAAACAGCGAGAGGTGAGAAGGGATTTTCACAGTTTAAAACAGTGAGAGGGGAGCAGGATTTTCACTGTTTAAAACAGCGAGCAGAGAACCGGATTTTCACACTTTAAAACTATGCGAGGTGAGCACGATTTTCACAGTGTAAAACAACGAGAGGAGAGCTGTGATTTTTACCGTTTCAAACACCGAGAGGAGTGCTGTGATTTTCACAGTTGAAAACAGGGAATGTTGGCCAGGATTTTCGCATTTTAAAACTGCGAGAGGCAAGCAGGAATTTCACAGGTAGAAACAGCGAGAGAAGAGCAAGATTTTCACAATATAAAACACCGAGACGTGTGCAGTATTTCACAGTTTAAAACCGCAAGAGACATCTGGATTTTCACAGTTTAAAACAGCGAGAGGGAAGCAGGATTTTCGCAGTTTAAAACAGCCAGAGGGAAGCAGGATTTTCGCAGGTTAAAACAGTGAGAGTTGACCCTGAATTTCACAGTTTAAAACAGCGAGAGTTGAGCAGGATTTTCACAGTTTAAAACAGCGAGAGGAGAGCAGGAATTTCACAGTTTAAAACAGCGAGAGTAGAGCTGGGATTTTCACCGTTTAAAACAGCGTGAAGTGAGCAGGATTTTCACAGTTTAAAGCAGTGAGAGGTGAGCAGGATTTTCTCAGTTTAAGATAGCGAGAGGAGAGCAGGGTTTTCACTGTTTAAAACAGTGAGAGGAAAGCAGGAATTTCACAGTTTAAAACAGCGAGAGTAGAGCTGGGATTTTCACACTTTAAAACTGTGAGAAATGAGCAGGATTTTCACAGTTTAAAACAGCGAGAGGAAAGCAGGATTTTCAAAGTTTAAAACACCGAGAGGAGAGCAGGATTTTCACAGTTTTAATCAGCCAGAGGAGAGCCGGGATTTTCACAGTTTTGAAACATCCAGAGGAGCGCAGGATTTTCACTGTTTAAAACAGCGAAAGGAGAGCAGGAATTTCACAGTTTAAAACAGCGAGAGGTGAGCTGGGATTTTCACAGTATTGAAGCAGCCAGAGGGAAGCAGGATTTTCACTGTTTAAAACAGCGAGCAGAGATCCGGATTTTCACACTTTAAAACTATGCGAGGTGAGCACGATTTTCACAGTGTAAAACAACGAGAGGAGAGCTGTGATTTTTACCATTTCAAACACCGAGAGGAGTGCTGTGATTTTCACTGTTGAAAACAGGGAGTTGTTGGCCAGGATTTTCGCATTTTAAAACAGCGAGAGGCAAGCAGGAATTTCACAGGTTAAATCTGCGAGAGAAGAGCACATTTTTCACAATATAAAACAGCGAGAGGTGTGCAGTATTTTCACAGTTTAAAACAGCGAGAGGGAAGCAGGATTTTCGCAGGTTAAAACAGCGAGAGGAGAGCCGGGATTTTCACAGTTTTAAACAGCGAGAGCGAAGCAGGATTTTCGCAGTTTAAAACAGCGAGAGGTGTGCAGTATTTTCACAGTTTAAAACATCGAGAGACATCTGGAATTTCACAGTTTAAAACAGCGATAGGGAAGCAGGATTTTCGCAGGTTAAAACAGTGAGAGGAGAGCCGGGATTTTCACATATTAAAACAGCGAGAGGAGAGCAGGAATTCCACAGTTGAAAACAGCGAGAGGAGAGCAGGAATTTCACTGTTTAAAACAGCGAGAGGAGAGCAGGATTTTCGCAGTTTAAAACAACGAGAGGGAAGCAGGATTTTCGCAGTTTGAAACAGTGAGAGGAGAGCCGGGATTTTCACATTTTAAAACAGCGAGAGGAGAGCAGGAATTTCACTGTTTAAAATAGTGAGAGGAGAGCCGGGATTTTCGCATTTTAAAACAGCGAGAGGAGAGCAGGAATTCCACAGTTGAAAACAGCGAGAGGAGAGCAGGAATTTCACTGTTTAAAACAGCGAGAGGAGAGCAGGATTTTCGCAGTTTAAAACAACGAGAGGGAAGCAGGATTTTCACAGTTTCATACAGCGAGAGGTGAACTGGGATTTTCACAGTTTAATACAGCGAGAGGTGAGTTGGGATTTACACAGTTTAAAACAGCCAGAGGAGAGCCGGATTTTCACAATTTAAAACAGCGAGCGGAGAGCAGGATTTTCATAGTTTAAAACACCGAGAGGAGAGCAGGATTTTCACAGTTTTAGGCAGCGAGAGGGGAGCCGGGATTTTCACAGTTTTGAAACAGCCAGAGGAGCGCAGGATTTTCACAGTTCAAAACAGCGAAAGGAGAGCAGGAATTTCACAGTTTAAAACAGCGAGAGTGGAGCTGGGATTTTCACCGTTTAAAACAGCGTGAAGTGAGCAGGATTTTCACAGTTTAAAGCAGTGAGGGGTGAGCAGGATTTTCTCAGTTTAAAGATAGCGAGAGGAGAGCAGGGTTTTCACAGTTTAAAACAGCGAGAGGAGAGCAGGAATTTCACAGTTTAAAACAGCGAGAGTAGAGCTGGGATTTTCACACTTTAAAACTGTGAGAAGTGAGCAGGATTTTCACAGTTTAAAACAGCGAGAGGAAAGCAGGATTTTCACAGTTTAAAACATCGAGAGGAGAGCAGGATTTTCACAGTTTTAATCAGCGAGAGGGGTGCCGCGATTTTCACAGTTTAAAACAGCGAGAGGAGCGCAGTATTTTCACTGTTTAAACCAGCGAAAGGAGTGTAGCAATTTCACAGTTTAAAACAGCGAGAGGTGAGCTGGGATTTTCACAGTATTGAAGCAGCCAGAGGGAAGCAAGATTTTCACTGTTTAAAACAGCGACCAGAGAGCCGGATTTTAACACTTTAAAACTATGCGAGGTGAGCACGATTTTCACAGTGTAAAACAACGAGAGGAGAGCTGTGATTTTTACCGTTTCAAACACCGAGAGGAGTGCTGTGATTTTCCCAGTTGAAAACAGGGAGTTGTTGGCCAGGATTTTCGCATTTTAAAACAGCGAGAGGCAAGCAGGAATTTCACAGGTTAAATCTGCGAGAGAAGAGCACGTTTTTCACAATATAAATCAGTGAGAGGTGTGCAGTGTTTTCACAGTTTAAAACAGCGAGAGGAGAGCAGGATTTTCACTGTTTCAAACAGCGAGAGGAGAGCAGGATTTTCACAGTTTAAAACAGCCAGAGGTGAGCTTGGATTTTCACAGTTTTGAAGCAGCCAGAGGGGAGCAGGATTTTCACAGTTTAATTCAACGAGAGGAGAGAAGGATATTCACGGATTAAAACAGCGAGTGGAGAGCAGGAATTTCACAGTTTAAAACAGCGAGATTAGTTCTGGGATTTTCGCAGTTTAAAACAATGCGAGGTGAGCACAATTTTCACTGTTAAAAACAGGGAGATGTTGGCCAGGATTTTAGCATTTTAAAACAGCGAGAGGACAGCAGAATTTTCAAAGGTTAAATCTGCGAGAGAAGAGCACGATTTTCACAGTATAAAACAGCGAGAGGTGTGCAGTATTTTCACAGTTTAAAACAGCGAGAGGGAAGCAGGATTTTCGCAGTTTGAAACAGTGAGAGCAGAGCCGGGATTTTCACATTTTAAAAGAGCCAGAGGAGAGCCGGATTTTCACAGTTTAAAACAGCGAGAGGTGAGCTGGGATTTTCACAGTTTAAAACAGCGAGAGGTGAGCTGCGATTTACACAGTTTAAAACAGCCAGAGGAGAGCCGGATTTTCACATTTTAAAAGACTGAGAGCTGACCCTGAATTTCACAGTTTAAAACAGCGAGAGGAGAGCAGGATTTTTACAGTTTAAAACAGCGAGAGTAGAGCTGGGATTTTCACCCTTTAAAACTGTGAGAAGTGAGCAGGATTTTCACAGTTTAAAACAGCGAGAGGAAAGCAGGATTTTCACAGTTTAAAACTGCGAGAGGAAAGCAGGATTTTCACAGTTTAAAACAGCGAGAGGCAAGCAGGATTTTCACAGTTTTAATCAGCGAGAGGGGAGCCGGGATTTTCACAGTTTTGTAACAGCCAGAGGAGCGCTGGATTTTTACTGTTTAAAATAGCGAGAGGAGAGCAGGAATTTCACAGTTTAAAACAGTGAGAGTAGAGCTGGGATTTTCACCGTTTAAGACAGCGTGAAGTGAGCAGGATTTTCACAGTTTAAAGCAGTGAGAGGTGAGCAGGATTTTCACAGTTTAAAACAGCGAGAGGAGAGCAGGAATTTTACTGTTTAAAACAGCGAGAGGAGAGCTGGGATTTTCCCAGTTTAAAACAGCGTGAAGTGAGCAGGATTTTAGTTTAAAACAGCGAGAGGTGAGCAGGATTTTCTCAGTTTAAAACAGCCAGAGGGAAGCAGGATTTTCGCAGGTTAAAACAGTGAGAGTTGACCCTGAATTTCACAGTTTAAAACAGCGAGAAGAGAGCAGGAATTTCACAGTTTAAAACAGCGAGAGTAGAGCTGGGATTTTCACCGTTAAAAACAGCGTGAAGTGAGCAGGATTTTCACAGTTTAAAGCAGTGAGAGGTGAGCAGGATTTTCTCAGTTTAAGATAGCGAGAGGAGAGCAGGGTTTTCACTGTTTAAAACAGTGAGAGGAGAGCAGGAATTTCACAGTTTAAAACAGCGAGAGTAGAGCTGGGATTTTCACACTTTAAAACTGTGAGAAGTGAGCAGGATTTTCACAGTTTAAAACAGCGAGAGGAAAGCAGGATTTTCAAAGTTTAAAACACCGAGAGGAGAGCAGGATTTTCACAGTTTTAATCAGCCAGAGGAGATCCGGGATTTTCACAGTTTTGAAACATCCAGAGGAGCGCAGGATTTTCACTGTTTAAAACAGCGAAAGGAGAGCAGGAATTTCACAGTTTAAAACAGCGAGAGGTGAGCTGGGATTTTCACAGTATTGAAGCAGCCAGAGGGAAGCAGGATTTTCACTGTTTAAAACAGCGAGCAGAGAGCCGGATTTTCACACTTTAAAACTATGCGAGGTGAGCACGATTTTCACAGTGTAAAACAACGAGAGGAGAGCTGTGATTTTTACCATTTCAAACACCGAGAGGAGTGCTGTGATTTTCACTGTTGAAAACAGGGAGTTGTTGGCCAGGATTTTCGCATTTTAAAACAGCGAGAGGCAAGCAGGAATTTCACAGGTTAAATCTGCGAGAGAAGAGCACATTTTTCACAATATAAAACAGCGAGAGGTGTGCAGTATTTTCACAGTTTAAAACAGCGAGAGGGAAGCAGGATTTTCGCAGGTTAAAACAGCGAGAGGAGAGCCGGGATTTTCACAGTTTTAAACAGCGAGAGGGAAGCAGGATTTTCGCAGTTTAAAACAGCGAGAGGTGTGCAGTATTTTCACAGTTTAAAACATCGAGAGACATCTGGAATTTCACAGTTTAAAACAGCGATAGGGAAGCAGGATTTTCGCAGGTTAAAACAGTGAGAGGAGAGCCGGGATTTTCACATTTTAAAACAGCGAGAGGAGAGCAGGAATTCCACAGTTGAAAACAGCGAGAGGAGAGCAGGAATTTCACTGTTTAAAACAGCGAGAGGAGAGCAGGATTTTCGCAGTTTAAAACAACGAGAGGGAAGCAGGATTTTCGCAGTTTGAAACAGTGAGAGGAGAGCCGGGATTTTCACATTTTAAAACAGCGAGAGGAGAGCAGGAATTCCACAGTTGAAAACAGCGAGAGGAGAGCAGGAATTTCACTGTTTAAAATAGTGAGAGGAGAGCCGGGATTTTCGCATTTTAAAACAGCGAGAGGAGAGCAGGAATTCCACAGTTGAAAACAGCGAGAGGAGAGCAGGAATTTCACTGTTTAAAACAGCGAGAGGAGAGCAGGATTTTCGCAGTTTAAAACAACGAGAGGGAAGCAGGATTTTCACAGTTTCATACAGCGAGAGGTGAACTGGGATTTTCACAGTTTAATACAGCGAGAGGTGAGTTGGGATTTACACAGTTTAAAACAGCCAGAGGAGAGCCGGATTTTCACAATTTAAAACAGCGAGCGGAGAGCAGGATTTTCATAGTTTAAAACACCGAGAGGAGAGCAGGATTTTCACAGTTTTAGGCAGCGAGAGGGGAGCCGGGATTTTCACAGTTTTGAAACAGCCAGAGGAGCGCAGGATTTTCACAGTTCAAAACAGCGAAAGGAGAGCAGGAATTTCACTGTTTAAAACAGCGAGAGTGGAGCTGGGATTTTCACCGTTTAAAACAGCGTGAAGTGAGCAGGATTTTCACAGTTTAAAGCAGTGAGGGGTGAGCAGGATTTTCTCAGTTTAAAGATAGCGAGAGGAGAGCAGGGTTTTCACAGTTTAAAACAGCGAGAGGAGAGCAGGAATTTCACAGTTTAAAACAGCGAGAGTAGAGCTGGGATTTTCACACTTTAAAACTGTGAGAAGTGAGCAGGATTTTCACAGTTTAAAACAGCGAGAGGAAAGCAGGATTTTCACAGTTTAAAACATCGAGAGGAGAGCAGGATTTTCACAGTTTTAATCAGCGAGAGGGGTGCCGCGATTTTCACAGTTTAAAACAGCGAGAGGAGCGCAGGATTTTCACTGTTTAAACCAGCGAAAGGAGTGTAGCAATTTCACAGTTTAAAACAGCGAGAGGTGAGCTGGGATTTTCACAGTATTGAAGCAGCCAGAGGGAAGCAAGATTTTCACTGTTTAAAACAGCGACCAGAGAGCCGGATTTTAACACTTTAAAACTATGCGAGGTGAGCACGATTTTCACAGTGTAAAACAACGAGAGGAGAGCTGTGATTTTTACCGTTTCAAACACCGAGAGGAGTGCTGTGATTTTCCCAGTTGAAAACAGGGAGTTGTTGGCCAGGATTTTCGCATTTTAAAACAGCGAGAGGCAAGCAGGAATTTCACAGGTTAAATCTGCGAGAGAAGAGCACGTTTTTCACAATATAAATCAGTGAGAGGTGTGCAGTGTTTTCACAGTTTAAAACAGCGAGAGGAGAGCAGGATTTTCACTGTTTCAAACAGCGAGAGGAGAGCAGGATTTTCACAGTTTAAAACAGCCAGAGGTGAGCTTGGATTTTCACAGTTTTGAAGCAGCCAGAGGGGAGCAGGATTTTCACAGTTTAATTCAACGAGAGGAGAGAAGGATATTCACGGATTAAAACAGCGAGTGGAGAGCAGGAATTTCACAGTTTAAAACAGCGAGATTAGTTCTGGGATTTTCGCAGTTTAAAACAATGCGAGGTGAGCACAATTTTCACTGTTAAAAACAGGGAGATGTTGGCCAGGATTTTAGCATTTTAAAACAGCGAGAGGACAGCAGAATTTTCAAAGGTTAAATCTGCGAGAGAAGAGCACGATTTTCACAGTATAAAACAGCGAGAGGTGTGCAGTATTTTCACAGTTTAAAACAGCGAGAGGGAAGCAGGATTTTCGCAGTTTGAAACAGTGAGAGCAGAGCCGGGATTTTCACATTTTAAAAGAGCCAGAGGAGAGCCGGATTTTCACAGTTTAAAACAGCGAGAGGTGAGCTGGGATTTTCACAGTTTAAAACAGCGAGAGGTGAGCTGCGATTTACACAGTTTAAAACAGCCAGAGGAGAGCCGGATTTTCACATTTTAAAAGACTGAGAGCTGACCCTGAATTTCACAGTTTAAAACAGCGAGAGGAGAGCAGGATTTTTACAGTTTAAAACAGCGAGAGTAGAGCTGGGATTTTCACCCTTTAAAACTGTGAGAAGTGAGCAGGATTTTCACAGTTTAAAACAGCGAGAGGAAAGCAGGATTTTCACAGTTTAAAACTGCGAGAGGAAAGCAGGATTTTCACAGTTTAAAACACTGAGAGGAGAGCAGGATTTTCACAGTTTTAATCAGCCAGAGGGGAGCCGGGATTTTCACAGTTTTGAAACAGCCAGAGGAGCGCTGGATTTTCACTGTTTAAAACAGCGAGAGGAGAGCAGGAATTTCACAGTTTAAAACAGCGAGAGGTGAGCTGGGATTTTCACAGTATTGAAGCAGCCAGAGGGGAGCAGGATTTTCACTGTTTAAAACAGCGAGCAGCGAGCCGGATTTTCACACTTTAAAACTATGCGAGGTGAGCACCATTTTCACAGTGTAAAACAACGAGAGGAGAGCTGTGATTTTTACCGTTTCAAACACCAAGATGAGTGCTGTGATTTTCACAGTTGAAAACAGGGAGATGTTGGCCAGGATTTTCGCATTTTAAAACAGCGAGAGGAGAGCAGGATTTTCACAGGTTAAATCTGCGAGAGAAGAGCACGATTTTCACAATATAAAACAGCGAGAGGTGTGCAGTATTTTCACAGTTTAAAACCGTGAGAGACATCTGGATTTTAACTGTTTAAAACAGCGAGAGGGAAGCAGGATTTTAGCAGTTTAAAACAGCGAGAGTAGAGCCGGGATTTTCACATTTTAAAACAGCCAGAGGGAAGCAGGATTTTCACTGTTTAAAACAGCGAGAGGAGAGCAGGAATTTCACAGTTTAAAACAGCGAGAGGAGAGCAGGATTTTCACAGTTTTAATCAGCGAAGGGGAGCCGGGATTTTCACAGTTTTGAAACAGCCAGAGGAGCGCTGGATTTTTACTGCTTAAAACAGCGAGAGGAGAGCAGGAATTTCACAGTTTAAAACAGCGAGAGGTGAGCTGGGATTTTCACCGTTTAAAACAGCGAGAAGTGAGCAGGATTTTCACAGTTTAAAGCAGTGAGAGGTCAGCAGGATTTTCTCAGTTTAAAACAGCGAGAGGTGAGAAGGGATTTTCACAGTTTAAAACAGTGAGAGGGGAGCAGGATTTTCACTGTTTAAAACAGCGAGCAGAGAACCGGATTTTCACACTTTAAAACTATGCGAGGTGAGCACGATTTTCACAGTGTAAAACAACGAGAGGAGAGCTGTGATTTTTACCGTTTCAAACACCGAGAGGAGTGCTGTGATTTTCTCAGTTGAAAACAGGGAATGTTGGCCAGGATTTTCGCATTTTAAAACTGCGAGAGGCAAGCAGGAATTTCACAGGTTGAAACAGCGAGAGAAGAGCAAGATTTTCACAATATAAAACACCGAGACGTGTGCAGTATTTTCACAGTTTAAAACCGCGAGAGACATCTGGATTTTCACCGTTTAAAACAGCGAGAGGGAAGCAGGATTTTCGCAGTTTAAAACAGCCAGAGGGAAGCAGGATTTTCGCAGGTTAAAACAGTGAGAGTTGACCCTGAATTTCACAGTTTAAAACAGCGAGAAGAGAGCAGGAATTTCACAGTTTAAAACAGCGAGAGTAGAGCTGGGATTTTCACCGTTAAAAACAGCGTGAAGTGAGCAGGATTTTCACAGTTTAAAGCAGTGAGAGGTGAGCAGGATTTTCTCAGTTTAAGATAGCGAGAGGAGAGCAGGGTTTTCACTGTTTAAAACAGTGAGAGGAGAGCAGGAATTTCACAGTTTAAAACAGCGAGAGTAGAGCTGGGATTTTCACACTTTAAAACTGTGAGAAGTGAGCAGGATTTTCACAGTTTAAAACAGCGAGAGGAAAGCAGGATTTTCAAAGTTTAAAACACCGAGAGGAGAGCAGGATTTTCACAGTTTTAATCAGCCAGAGGAGATCCGGGATTTTCACAGTTTTGAAACATCCAGAGGAGCGCAGGATTTTCACTGTTTAAAACAGCGAAAGGAGAGCAGGAATTTCACAGTTTAAAACAGCGAGAGGTGAGCTGGGATTTTCACAGTATTGAAGCAGCCAGAGGGAAGCAGGATTTTCACTGTTTAAAACAGCGAGCAGAGAGCCGGATTTTCACACTTTAAAACTATGCGAGGTGAGCACGATTTTCACAGTGTAAAACAACGAGAGGAGAGCTGTGATTTTTACCATTTCAAACACCGAGAGGAGTGCTGTGATTTTCACTGTTGAAAACAGGGAGTTGTTGGCCAGGATTTTCGCATTTTAAAACAGCGAGAGGCAAGCAGGAATTTCACAGGTTAAATCTGCGAGAGAAGAGCACATTTTTCACAATATAAAACAGCGAGAGGTGTGCAGTATTTTCACAGTTTAAAACAGCGAGAGGGAAGCAGGATTTTCGCAGGTTAAAACAGCGAGAGGAGAGCCGGGATTTTCACAGTTTTAAACAGCGAGAGCGAAGCAGGATTTTCGCAGTTTAAAACAGCGAGAGGTGTGCAGTATTTTCACAGTTTAAAACATCGAGAGACATCTGGAATTTCACAGTTTAAAACAGCGATAGGGAAGCAGGATTTTCGCAGGTTAAAACAGTGAGAGGAGAGCCGGGATTTTCACATTTTAAAACAGCGAGAGGAGAGCAGGAATTCCACAGTTGAAAACAGCGAGAGGAGAGCAGGAATTTCACTGTTTAAAACAGCGAGAGGAGAGCAGGATTTTCGCAGTTTAAAACAACGAGAGGGAAGCAGGATTTTCGCAGTTTGAAACAGTGAGAGGAGAGCCGGGATTTTCACATTTTAAAACAGCGAGAGGAGAGCAGGAATTCCACAGTTGAAAACAGCGAGAGGAGAGCAGGAATTTCACTGTTTAAAACAGTGAGAGGAGAGCCGGGATTTTCGCATTTTAAAACAGCGAGAGGAGAGCAGGAATTCCACAGTTGAAAACAGCGAGAGGAGAGCAGGAATTTCACTGTTTAAAACAGCGAGAGGAGAGCAGGATTTTCGCAGTTTAAAACAACGAGAGGGAAGCAGGATTTTCACAGTTTCATACAGCGAGAGGTGAACTGGGATTTTCACAGTTTTTATACAGCGAGAGGTGAGTTGGGATTTACACAGTTTAAAACAGCCAGAGGAGAGCCGGATTTTCACAATTTAAAACAGCGAGCGGAGAGCAGGATTTTCATAGTTTAAAACACCGAGAGGAGAGCAGGATTTTCACAGTTTTAGGCAGCGAGAGGGGAGCCGGGATTTTCACAGTTTTGAAACAGCCAGAGGAGCGCAGGATTTTCACAGTTCAAAACAGCGAAAGGAGAGCAGGAATTTCACAGTTTAAAACAGCGAGAGTGGAGCTGGGATTTTCACCGTTTAAAACAGCGTGAAGTGAGCAGGATTTTCACAGTTTAAAGCAGTGAGGGGTGAGCAGGATTTTCTCAGTTTAAAGATAGCGAGAGGAGAGCAGGGTTTTCACAGTTTAAAACAGCGAGAGGAGAGCAGGAATTTCACAGTTTAAAACAGCGAGAGTAGAGCTGGGATTTTCACACTTTAAAACTGTGAGAAGTGAGCAGGATTTTCACAGTTTAAAACAGCGAGAGGAAAGCAGGATTTTCACAGTTTAAAACATCGAGAGGAGAGCAGGATTTTCACAGTTTTAATCAGCGAGAGGGGTGCCGCGATTTTCACAGTTTAAAACAGCGAGAGGAGCGCAGTATTTTCACTGTTTAAACCAGCGAAAGGAGTGTAGCAATTTCACAGTTTAAAACAGCGAGAGGTGAGCTGGGATTTTCACAGTATTGAAGCAGCCAGAGGGAAGCAAGTTTGTCACTGTTTAAAACAGCGACCAGAGAGCCGGATTTTAACACTTTAAAACTATGCGAGGTGAGCAGGATTTTCACAGTGTAAAACAACGAGAGGAGAGCTGTGATTTTTACCGTTTCAAACACCGAGAGGAGTGCTGTGATTTTCCCAGTTGAAAACAGGGAGTTGTTGGCCAGGATTTTCGCATTTTAAAACAGCGAGAGGCAAGCAGGAATTTCACAGGTTAAATCTGCGAGAGAAGAGCACGTTTTTCACAATATAAAACAGTGAGAGGTGTGCAGTATTTTCACAGTTTAAAACAGCGAGAGGAGAGCAGGATTTTCACTGTTTCAAACAGCGAGAGGAGAGCAGGATTTTCACAGTTTAAAACAGCCAGAGGTGAGCTGGGATTTTCACAGTTTTGAAGCAGCCAGAGGGGAGCAGGATTTTCACAGTTTAATTCAACGAGAGGAGAGAAGGATATTCACGGATTAAAACAGCGAGTGGAGAGCAGGAATTTCACAGTTTAAAACAGCGAGATTAGTTCTGGGATTTTCGCAGTTTAAAACAATGCGAGGTGAGCACAATTTTCACTGTTAAAAACAGGGAGATGTTGGCCAGGATTTTAGCATTTTAAAACAGCGAGAGGACAGCAGAATTTTCAAAGGTTAAATCTGCGAGAGAAGAGCACGATTTTCACAATATAAAACAGCGAGAGGTGTGCAGTATTTTCACAGTTTAAATCAGCGAGAGGGAAGCAGGATTTTCGCAGTTTGAAACAGTGAGAGCAGAGCCGGGATTTTCACATTTTAAAAGAGCCAGAGGAGAGCCGGATTTTCACAGTTTAAAACAGCGAGAGGTGAGCTGGGATTTTCACAGTTTAAAACAGCGAGAGGTGAGCTGCGATTTACACAGTTTAAAACAGCCAGAGGAGAGCCGGATTTTCACATTTTAAAAGACTGAGAGCTGACCCTGAATTTCACAGTTTAAAACAGCGAGAGGAGAGCAGGATTTTTACAGTTTAAAACAGCGAGAGTAGAGCTGGGATTTTCACCCTTTAAAACTGTGAGAAGTGAGCAGGATTTTCACAGTTTAAAACAGCGAGAGGAAAGCAGGATTTTTACAGTTTAAAACTGCGAGAGGAAAGCAGGATTTTCACAGTTTAAAACAGCGAGAGGCAAGCAGGATTTTCACAGTTTTAATCAGCGAGAGGGGAGCCGGGATTTTCACAGTTTTGTAACAGCCAGAGGAGCGCTGGATTTTTACTGTTTAAAATAGCGAGAGGAGAGCAGGAATTTCACAGTTTAAAACAGCGAGAGGTGAGCTGGGATTTTCACCGTTTAAAACAGCGAGAAGTGAGCAGGATTTTCACAGTTTAAAGCAGTGAGAGGTCAGCAGGATTTTCTCAGTTTAAAACAGCGAGAGGTGAGAAGGGATTTTCACAGTTTAAAACAGTGAGAGGGGAGCAGGGATTTTCACAGTATTGAAGCAGCCAGAGGGGAGCAGGATTTTCACTGTTTAAAACAGCGAGCAGAGAACCGGATTTTCACACTTTAAAACTATGCGAGGTGAGCACGATTTTCACAGTGTAAAACAACGAGAGGAGAGCTGTGATTTTTACCGTTTCAAACACCGAGAGGAGTGCTGTGATTTTCACAGTTGAAAACAGGGAATGTTGGCCAGGATTTTCGCATTTTAAAACTGCGAGAGGCAAGCAGGAATTTCACAGGTAGAAACAGCGAGAGAAGAGCAAGATTTTCACAATATAAAACACCGAGACGTGTGCAGTATTTCACAGTTTAAAACCGCAAGAGACATCTGGATTTTCACAGTTTAAAACAGCGAGAGGGAAGCAGGATTTTCGCAGTTTAAAACAGCCAGAGGGAAGCAGGATTTTCGCAGGTTAAAACAGTGAGAGTTGACCCTGAATTTCACAGTTTAAAACAGCGAGAGTTGAGCAGGATTTTCACAGTTTAAAACAGCGAGAGGAGAGCAGGAATTTCACAGTTTAAAACAGCGAGAGTAGAGCTGGGATTTTCACCGTTTAAAACAGCGTGAAGTGAGCAGGATTTTCACAGTTTAAAGCAGTGAGAGGTGAGCAGGATTTTCTCAGTTTAAGATAGCGAGAGGAGAGCAGGGTTTTCACTTTTTAAAACAGTGAGAGGAAAGCAGGAATTTCACAGTTTAAAACAGCGAGAGTAGAGCTGGGATTTTCACACTTTAAAACTGTGAGAAATGAGCAGGATTTTCACAGTTTAAAACAGCGAGAGGAAAGCAGGATTTTCAAAGTTTAAAACACCGAGAGGAGAGCAGGATTTTCACAGTTTTAATCAGCCAGAGGAGAGCCGGGATTTTCACAGTTTTGAAACATCCAGAGGAGCGCAGGATTTTCACTGTTTAAAACAGCGAAAGGAGAGCAGGAATTTCACAGTTTAAAACAGCGAGAGGTGAGCTGGGATTTTCACAGTATTGAAGCAGCCAGAGGGAAGCAGGATTTTCACTGTTTAAAACAGCGAGCAGAGATCCGGATTTTCACACTTTAAAACTATGCGAGGTGAGCACGATTTTCACAGTGTAAAACAACGAGAGGAGAGCTGTGATTTTTACCATTTCAAACACCGAGAGGAGTGCTGTGATTTTCACTGTTGAAAACAGGGAGTTGTTGGCCAGGATTTTCGCATTTTAAAACAGCGAGAGGCAAGCAGGAATTTCACAGGTTAAATCTGCGAGAGAAGAGCACATTTTTCACAATATAAAACAGCGAGAGGTGTGCAGTATTTTCACAGTTTAAAACAGCGAGAGGGAAGCAGGATTTTCGCAGGTTAAAACAGCGAGAGGAGAGCCGGGATTTTCACAGTTTTAAACAGCGAGAGGGAAGCAGGATTTTCGCAGTTTAAAACAGCGAGAGGTGTGCAGTATTTTCACAGTTTAAAACATCGAGAGACATCTGGAATTTCACAGTTTAAAACAGCGATAGGGAAGCAGGATTTTCGCAGGTTAAAACAGTGAGAGGAGAGCCGGGATTTTCACATTTTAAAACAGCGAGAGGAGAGCAGGAATTCCACAGTTGAAAACAGCGAGAGGAGAGCAGGAATTTCACTGTTTAAAACAGCGAGAGGAGAGCAGGATTTTCGCAGTTTAAAACAACGAGAGGGAAGCAGGATTTTCGCAGTTTGAAACAGTGAGAGGAGAGCCGGGATTTTCACATTTTAAAACAGCGAGAGGAGAGCAGGAATTTCACTGTTTAAAATAGTGAGAGGAGAGCCGGGATTTTCGCATTTTAAAACAGCGAGAGGAGAGCAGGAATTCCACAGTTGAAAACAGCGAGAGGAGAGCAGGAATTTCACTGTTTAAAACAGCGAGAGGAGAGCAGGATTTTCGCAGTTTAAAACAACGAGAGGGAAGCAGGATTTTCACAGTTTCATACAGCGAGAGGTGAACTGGGATTTTCACAGTTTAATACAGCGAGAGGTGAGTTGGGATTTACACAGTTTAAAACAGCCAGAGGAGAGCCGGATTTTCACAATTTAAAACAGCGAGCGGAGAGCAGGATTTTCATAGTTTAAAACACCGAGAGGAGAGCAGGATTTTCACAGTTTTAGGCAGCGAGAGGGGAGCCGGGATTTTCACAGTTTTGAAACAGCCAGAGGAGCGCAGGATTTTCACAGTTCAAAACAGCGAAAGGAGAGCAGGAATTTCACTGTTTAAAACAGCGAGAGTGGAGCTGGGATTTTCACCGTTTAAAACAGCGTGAAGTGAGCAGGATTTTCACAGTTTAAAGCAGTGAGGGGTGAGCAGGATTTTCACAGTTTAAAACAGCGAGAGGAGAGCAGGATTTTCACTGTTTAAAACAGCGAGAGTGGAGCTGGGATTTTCACCGTTTAAAACAGCGTGAAGTGAGCAGGATTTTCACAGTTTAAAGCAGTGAGGGGTGAGCAGGATTTTCTCAGTTTAAAGATAGCGAGAGGAGAGCAGGGTTTTCACAGTTTAAAACAGCGAGAGGAGAGCAGGAATTTCACAGTTTAAAACAGCGAGAGTAGAGCTGGGATTTTCACACTTTAAAACTGTGAGAAGTGAGCAGGATTTTCACAGTTTAAAACAGCGAGAGGAAAGCAGGATTTTCACAGTTTAAAACATCGAGAGGAGAGCAGGATTTTCACAGTTTTAATCAGCGAGAGGGGTGCCGCGATTTTCACAGTTTAAAACAGCGAGAGGAGCGCAGGATTTTCACTGTTTAAACCAGCGAAAGGAGTGTAGCAATTTCACAGTTTAAAACAGCGAGAGGTGAGCTGGGATTTTCACAGTATTGAAGCAGCCAGAGGGAAGCAAGATTTTCACTGTTTAAAACAGCGACCAGAGAGCCGGATTTTAACACTTTAAAACTATGCGAGGTGAGCACGATTTTCACAGTGTAAAACAACGAGAGGAGAGCTGTGATTTTTACCGTTTCAAACACCGAGAGGAGTGCTGTGATTTTCCCAGTTGAAAACAGGGAGTTGTTGGCCAGGATTTTCGCATTTTAAAACAGCGAGAGGCAAGCAGGAATTTCACAGGTTAAATCTGCGAGAGAAGAGCACGTTTTTCACAATATAAATCAGTGAGAGGTGTGCAGTGTTTTCACAGTTTAAAACAGCGAGAGGAGAGCAGGATTTTCACTGTTTCAAACAGCGAGAGGAGAGCAGGATTTTCACAGTTTAAAACAGCCAGAGGTGAGCTTGGATTTTCACAGTTTTGAAGCAGCCAGAGGGGAGCAGGATTTTCACAGTTTAATTCAACGAGAGGAGAGAAGGATATTCACGGATTAAAACAGCGAGTGGAGAGCAGGAATTTCACAGTTTAAAACAGCGAGATTAGTTCTGGGATTTTCGCAGTTTAAAACAATGCGAGGTGAGCACAATTTTCACTGTTAAAAACAGGGAGATGTTGGCCAGGATTTTAGCATTTTAAAACAGCGAGAGGACAGCAGAATTTTCAAAGGTTAAATCTGCGAGAGAAGAGCACGATTTTCACAGTATAAAACAGCGAGAGGTGTGCAGTATTTTCACAGTTTAAAACAGCGAGAGGGAAGCAGGATTTTCGCAGTTTGAAACAGTGAGAGCAGAGCCGGGATTTTCACATTTTAAAAGAGCCAGAGGAGAGCCGGATTTTCACAGTTTAAAACAGCGAGAGGTGAGCTGGGATTTTCACAGTTTAAAACAGCGAGAGGTGAGCTGCGATTTACACAGTTTAAAACAGCCAGAGGAGAGCCGGATTTTCACATTTTAAAAGACTGAGAGCTGACCCTGAATTTCACAGTTTAAAACAGCGAGAGGAGAGCAGGATTTTTACAGTTTAAAACAGCGAGAGTAGAGCTGGGATTTTCACCCTTTAAAACTGTGAGAAGTGAGCAGGATTTTCACAGTTTAAAACAGCGAGAGGAAAGCAGGATTTTCACAGTTTAAAACTGCGAGAGGAAAGCAGGATTTTCACAGTTTAAAACAGCGAGAGGCAAGCAGGATTTTCACAGTTTTAATCAGCGAGAGGGGAGCCGGGATTTTCACAGTTTTGTAACAGCCAGAGGAGCGCTGGATTTTTACTGTTTAAAATAGCGAGAGGAGAGCAGGAATTTCACAGTTTAAAACAGCGAGAGGTGAGCTGGGATTTTCACCGTTTAAAACAGCGAGAAGTGAGCAGGATTTTCACAGTTTAAAGCAGTGAGAGGTCAGCAGGATTTTCTCAGTTTAAAACAGCGAGAGGTGAGAAGGGATTTTCACAGTTTAAAACAGTGAGAGGGGAGCAGGATTTTCACTGTTTAAAACAGCGAGCAGAGAACCGGATTTTCACACTTTAAAACTATGCGAGGTGAGCACGATTTTCACAGTGTAAAACAACGAGAGGAGAGCTGTGATTTTTACCGTTTCAAACACCGAGAGGAGTGCTGTGATTTTCACAGTTGAAAACAGGGAATGTTGGCCAGGATTTTCGCATTTTAAAACTGCGAGAGGCAAGCAGGAATTTCACAGGTTGAAACAGCGAGAGAAGAGCAAGATTTTCACAATATAAAACACCGAGACGTGTGCAGTATTTCACAGTTTAAAACCGCGAGAGACATCTGGATTTTCACAGTTTAAAACAGCGAGAGGGAAGCAGGATTTTCGCAGTTTAAAACAGCCAGAGGGAAGCAGGATTTTCGCAGGTTAAAACAGTGAGAGTTGACCCTGAATTTCACAGTTTAAAACAGCGAGAGGACAGCAGGATTTTCACTGTTTCAAACAGCGAGAGGAGAGCAGGATTTTCACAGTTTAAAACAGCCAGAGGTGAGCTGGGATTTTCACAGTTTTGAAGCAGCCAGAGGGGAGCAGGATTTTCACAGTTTAATTCAACGAGAGGAGAGAAGGATATTCACGGATTAAAACAGCGAGTGGAGAGCAGGAATTTCACAGTTTAAAACAGCGAGATTAGTTCTGGGATTTTCGCAGTTTAAAACAATGCGAGGTGAGCACAATTTTCACTGTTAAAAACAGGGAGATGTTGGCCAGGATTTTAGCATTTTAAAACAGCGAGAGGACAGCAGAATTTTCAAAGGTTAAATCTGCGAGAGAAGAGCACGATTTTCACAGTATAAAACAGCGAGAGGTGTGCAGTATTTTCACAGTTTAAAACAGCGAGAGGGAAGCAGGATTTTCGCAGTTTGAAACAGTGAGAGCAGAGCCGGGATTTTCACATTTTAAAAGAGCCAGAGGAGAGCCGGATTTTCACAGTTTAAAACAGCGAGAGGTGAGCTGGGATTTTCACAGTTTAAAACAGCGAGAGGTGAGCTGCGATTTACACAGTTTAAAACAGCCAGAGGAGAGCCGGATTTTCACATTTTAAAAGACTGAGAGCTGACCCTGAATTTCACAGTTTAAAACAGCGAGAGGAGAGCAGGATTTTTACAGTTTAAAACAGCGAGAGTAGAGCTGGGATTTTCACCCTTTAAAACTGTGAGAAGTGAGCAGGATTTTCACAGTTTAAAACAGCGAGAGGAAAGCAGGATTTTCACAGTTTAAAACTGCGAGAGGAAAGCAGGATTTTCACAGTTTAAAACAGCGAGAGGCAAGCAGGATTTTCACAGTTTTAATCAGCGAGAGGGGAGCCGGGATTTTCACAGTTTTGTAACAGCCAGAGGAGCGCTGGATTTTTACTGTTTAAAATAGCGAGAGGAGAGCAAGAATTTCACAGTTTAAAACAGTGAGATTAGAGCTGGGATTTTCACCGTTTAAGACAGCGTGAAGTGAGCAGGATTTTCACAGTTTAAAGCAGTGAGAGGTGAGCAGGATTTTCACAGTTTAAAACAGCGAGAGGAGAGCAGGAATTTTACTGTTTAAAACAGCGAGAGGAGAGCTGGGATTTTCCCAGTTTAAAACAGCGTGAAGTGAGCAGGATTTTAGTTTAAAACAGCGAGAGGTGAGCAGGATTTTCTCAGTTTAAAACAGCGAGAGTAGAGCTGGGATTTTCACACTTTAAAACTCTGAGAAGTGAGCAGGATTTTCACAGTTTAAAACAGCGAGAGGAAAGCAGGATTTTCACAGTTTAAAACACTGAGAGGAAAGCAGGATTTTCACAGTTTAAAACAGCGAGAGGTGAGCTGGGATTTTCACAGTATTGAAGCAGCCAGAGGGGAGCAGGATTTTCACTGTTTAAAACAGCGAGCAGAGTGCCGAATTTTCACACTTTAAAACTATGCGAGGTGAGCACGATTTTCACAGTGTAAAACAACGAGAGGAGAGCTGTGATTTTGACCGTTTCAAACACCGAGAGGAGTGCTGTGATTTTCACAGTTGAAAACAGGGAGATGTTGGCCAGGATTTTCGCATTTTAAAACAGCGAGAGGCAAGCAGGAATTTCACAGGTTAAATCTGCGAGAGAAGAGCACGATTTTCACAATATAAATCAGCGAGAGGTGTGCAGTATTTTCACAGTTTAAAACCGCGAGAGACATCTGGATTTTCACAGTTTAAAACAGCGAGAGGGAAGCAGGATTTTAGCAGTTTAAAACAGCGAGAGTAGAGCCGGGATTTTCACTTTTTAAAACAGCCAGAGGAGAGCAGGATTTTCACTGTTTAAAACAGCGAGAGGAGAGCAGGAATTTCACTGTTTAAAACAGCGAGAGGAGAGCAGGATTTTTGCAGTTAAAACAACGAGAGGGAAGCAGGATTTTCACAGTTTAAAACAGCGAGAGGTGAACTGGGATTTTCACAGTTTTTATACAGCGAGAGGTGAGTTGGGATTTACACAGTTTAAAACAGCGAGAGGAGAGCCGGATTTTCACAATTTAAAACAGCGAGCGGAGAGCAGGATTTTCATAGTTTAAAACACCGAGAGGAGAGCAGGATTTTCACAGTTTTAGGCAGCGAGAGGGGAGCCGGGATTTTCACAGTTTTGAAACAGCCAGAGGAGCGCAGGATTTTCACAGTTCTAAACAGCGAAAGGAGAGCAGGAATTTCACTGTTTAAAACAGCGAGAGTGGAGCTGGGATTTTCACCGTTTAAAACAGCGTGAAGTGAGCAGGATTTTCACAGTTTAAAGCAGTGAGGGGTGAGCAGGATTTTCTCAGTTTAAAGATAGCGAGAGGAGAGCAGGGTTTTCACAGTTTAAAACAGCGAGAGGAGAGCAGGAATTTCACAGTTTAAAACAGCGAGAGTAGAGCTGGGATTTTCACACTTTAAAACTGTGAGAAGTGAGCAGGATTTTCACAGTTTAAAACAGCGAGAGGAAAGCAGGATTTTCACAGTTTAAAACATCGAGAGGAGAGCAGGATTTTCACAGTTTTAATCAGCGAGAGGGGTGCCGCGATTTTCACAGTTTAAAACAGCGAGAGGAGCGCAGGATTTTCACTGTTTAAACCAGCGAAAGGAGTGTAGGAATTTCACAGTTTAAAACAGCGAGAGGTGAGCTGGGATTTTCACAGTATTGAAGCAGCCAGAGGGAAGCAAGATTTTCACTGTTTAAAACAGCGACCAGAGAGCCGGATTTTAACACTTTAAAACTATGCGAGGTGAGCAGGATTTTCACAGTGTAAAACAACGAGAGGAGAGCTGTGATTTTTACCGTTTCAAACACCGAGAGGAGTGCTGTGATTTTCCCAGTTGAAAACAGGGAGTTGTTGGCCAGGATTTTCGCATTTTAAAACAGCGAGAGGCAAGCAGGAATTTCACAGGTTAAATCTGCGAGAGAAGAGCACGTTTTTCACAATATAAATCAGTGAGAGGTGTGCAGTATTTTCACAGTTTAAAACAGCGAGAGGAGAGCAGGATTTTCACTGTTTCAAACAGCGAGAGGAGAGCAGGATTTTCACAGTTTAAAACAGCCAGAGGTGAGCTTGGATTTTCACAGTTTTGAAGCAGCCAGAGGGGAGCAGGATTTTCACAGTTTAATTCAACGAGAGGAGAGAAGGATATTCACGGATTAAAACAGCGAGTGGAGAGCAGGAATTTCACAGTTTAAAACAGCGAGATTAGTTCTGGGATTTTCGCAGTTTAAAACAATGCGAGGTGAGCACAATTTTCACTGTTAAAAACAGGGAGATGTTGGCCAGGATTTTAGCATTTTAAAACAGCGAGAGGACAGCAGAATTTTCAAAGGTTAAATCTGCGAGAGAAGAGCATGATTTTCACAATATAAAACAGCGAGAGGTGTGCAGTATTTTCACAGTTTAAATCAGCGAGAGGGAAGCAGGATTTTCGCAGTTTGAAACAGTGAGAGCAGAGCCGGGATTTTCACATTTTAAAAGAGCCAGAGGAGAGCCGGATTTTCACAGTTTAAAACAGCGAGAGGTGAGCTGGGATTTTCACAGTTTAAAACAGCGAGAGGTGAGCTGCGATTTACACAGTTTAAAACAGCCAGAGGAGAGCCGGATTTTCACATTTTAAAAGACTGAGAGCTGACCCTGAATTTCACAGTTTAAAACAGCGAGAGGAGAGCAGGATTTTTACAGTTTAAAACAGCGAGAGTAGAGCTGGGATTTTCACCCTTTAAAACTGTGAGAAGTGAGCAGGATTTTCACAGTTTAAAACAGCGAGAGGAAAGCAGGATTTTCACAGTTTAAAACTGCGAGAGGAAAGCAGGATTTTCACAGTTTAAAACAGCGAGAGGCAAGCAGGATTTTCACAGTTTTAATCAGCGAGAGGGGAGCCGGGATTTTCACAGTTTTGTAACAGCCAGAGGAGCGCTGGATTTTTACTGTTTAAAATAGCGAGAGGAGAGCAGGAATTTCACAGTTTAAAACAGCGAGAGGTGAGCTGGGATTTTCACCGTTTAAAACAGCGAGAAGTGAGCAGGATTTTCACAGTTTAAAGCAGTGAGAGGTCAGCAGGATTTTCTCAGTTTAAAACAGCGAGAGGTGAGAAGGGATTTTCACAGTTTAAAACAGTGAGAGGGGAGCAGGATTTTCACTGTTTAAAACAGCGAGCAGAGAACCGGATTTTCACACTTTAAAACTATGCGAGGTGAGCACGATTTTCACAGTGTAAAACAACGAGAGGAGAGCTGTGATTTTTACCGTTTCAAACACCGAGAGGAGTGCTGCGATTTTCACAGTTGAAAACAGGGAATGTTGGCCAGGATTTTCGCATTTTAAAACTGCGAGAGGCAAGCAGGAATTTCACAGGTTGAAACAGCGAGAGAAGAGCAAGATTTTCACAATATAAAACACCGAGACGTGTGCAGTATTTCACAGTTTAAAACCGCGAGAGACATCTGGATTTTCACAGTTTAAAACAGCGAGAGGGAAGCAGGATTTTCGCAGTTTAAAACAGCCAGAGGGAAGCAGGATTTTCGCAGGTTAAAACAGTGAGAGTTGACCCTGAATTTCACAGTTTAAAACAGCGAGAGTTGAGCAGGATTTTCACAGTTTAAAACAGCGAGAGGAGAGCAGGAATTTCACAGTTTAAAACAGCGAGAGTAGAGCTGGGATTTTCACCGTTTAAAACAGCGTGAAGTGAGCAGGATTTTCACAGTTTAAAGCAGTGAGAGGTGAGCAGGATTTTCTCAGTTTAAGATAGCGAGAGGAGAGCAGGGTTTTCACTGTTTAAAACAGTGAGAGGAGAGCAGGAATTTCACAGTTTAAAACAGCGAGAGTAGAGCTGGGATTTTCACACTTTAAAACTGTGAGAAGTGAGCAGGATTTTCACAGTTTAAAACAGCGAGAGGAAAGCAGGATTTTCAAAGTTTAAAACACCGAGAGGAGAGCAGGATTTTCACAGTTTTAATCAGCCAGAGGAGAGCCGGGATTTTCACAGTTTTGAAACATCCAGAGGAGCGCAGGATTTTCACTGTTTAAAACAGCGAAAGGAGAGCAGGAATTTCACAGTTTAAAACAGCGAGAGGTGAGCTGGGATTTTCACAGTATTGAAGCAGCCAGAGGGAAGCAGGATTTTCACTGTTTAAAACAGCGAGCAGAGAGCCGGATTTTCACACTTTAAAACTATGCGAGGTGAGCACGATTTTCACAGTGTAAAACAACGAGAGGAGAGCTGTGATTTTTACCATTTCAAACACCGAGAGGAGTGCTGTGATTTTCACTGTTGAAAACAGGGAGTTGTTGGCCAGGATTTTCGCATTTTAAAACAGCGAGAGGCAAGCAGGAATTTCACAGGTTAAATCTGCGAGAGAAGAGCACATTTTTCACAATATAAAACAGCGAGAGGTGTGCAGTATTTTCACAGTTTAAAACAGCGAGAGGGAAGCAGGATTTTCGCAGGTTAAAACAGCGAGAGGAGAGCCAGGATTTTCACAGTTTTAAACAGCGAGAGCGAAGCAGGATTTTCGCAGTTTAAAACAGCGAGAGGTGTGCAGTATTTTCACAGTTTAAAACATCGAGAGACATCTGGAATTTCACAGTTTAAAACAGCGATAGGGAAGCAGGATTTTCGCAGGTTAAAACAGTGAGAGGAGAGCCGGGATTTTCACATTTTAAAACAGCGAGAGGAGAGCAGGAATTCCACAGTTGAAAACAGCGAGAGGAGAGCAGGAATTTCACTGTTTAAAACAGCGAGAGGAGAGCAGGATTTTCGCAGTTTAAAACAACGAGAGGGAAGCAGGATTTTCGCAGTTTGAAACAGTGAGAGGAGAGCCGGGATTTTCACATTTTAAAACAGCGAGAGGAGAGCAGGAATTCCACAGTTGAAAACAGCGAGAGGAGAGCAGGAATTTCACTGTTTAAAATAGTGAGAGGAGAGCCGGGATTTTCGCATTTTAAAACAGCGAGAGGAGAGCAGGAATTCCACAGTTGAAAACAGCGAGAGGAGAGCAGGAATTTCACTGTTTAAAACAGCGAGAGGAGAGCAGGATTTTCGCAGTTTAAAACAACGAGAGGGAAGCAGGATTTTCACAGTTTCATACAGCGAGAGGTGAACTGGGATTTTCACAGTTTAATACAGCGAGAGGTGAGTTGGGATTTACACAGTTTAAAACAGCCAGAGGAGAGCCGGATTTTCACAATTTAAAACAGCGAGCGGAGAGCAGGATTTTCATAGTTTAAAACACCGAGAGGAGAGCAGGATTTTCACAGTTTTAGGCAGCGAGAGGGGAGCCGGGATTTTCACAGTTTTGAAACAGCCAGAGGAGCGCAGGATTTTCACAGTTCAAAACAGCGAAAGGAGAGCAGGAATTTCACAGTTTAAAACAGCGAGAGTGGAGCTGGGATTTTCACCGTTTAAAACAGCGTGAAGTGAGCAGGATTTTCACAGTTTAAAGCAGTGAGGGGTGAGCAGGATTTTCTCAGTTTAAAGATAGCGAGAGGAGAGCAGGGTTTTCACAGTTTAAAACAGCGAGAGGAGAGCAGGAATTTCACAGTTTAAAACAGCGAGAGTAGAGCTGGGATTTTCACACTTTAAAACTGTGAGAAGTGAGCAGGATTTTCACAGTTTAAAACAGCGAGAGGAGAGCAGGATTTTCACAGTTTAAAACATCGAGAGGAGAGCAGGATTTTCACAGTTTTAATCAGCGAGAGGGGTGCCGCGATTTTCACAGTTTAAAACAGCGAGAGGAGCGCAGGATTTTCACTGTTTAAACCAGCGAAAGGAGTGTAGGAATTTCACAGTTTAAAACAGCGAGAGGTGAGCTGGGATTTTCACAGTATTGAAGCAGCCAGAGGGAAGCAAGATTTTCACTGTTTAAAACAGCGACCAGAGAGCCCGATTTAAACACTTTAAAACTATGCGAGGTGAGCACGATTTTCACAGTGTAAAACAACGAGAGGAGAGCTGTGATTTTTACCGTTTCAAACACCGAGAGGAGTGCTGTGATTTTCCCAGTTGAAAACAGGGAGTTGTTGGCCAGGATTTTCGCATTTTAAAACAGCGAGAGGCAAGCAGGAATTTCACAGGTTAAATCTGCGAGAGAAGAGCACGTTTTTCACAATATAAATCAGTGAGAGGTGTGCAGTATTTTCACAGTTTAAAACAGCGAGAGGAGAGCAGGATTTTCACTGTTTCAAACAGCGAGAGGAGAGCAGGATTTTCACAGTTTAAAACAGCCAGAGGTGAGCTGGGATTTTCACAGTTTTGAAGCAGCCAGAGGGGAGCAGGATTTTCACAGTTTAATTCAACGAGAGGAGAGAAGGATATTCACGGATTAAAACAGCGAGTGGAGAGCAGGAATTTCACAGTTTAAAACAGCGAGATTAGTTCTGGGATTTTCGCAGTTTAAAACAATGCGAGGTGAGCACAATTTTCACTGTTAAAAACAGGGAGATGTTGGCCAGGATTTTAGCATTTTAAAACAGCGAGAGGACAGCAGAATTTTCAAAGGTTAAATCTGCGAGAGAAGAGCACGATTTTCACAGTATAAAACAGCGAGAGGTGTGCAGTATTTTCACAGTTTAAAACAGCGAGAGGGAAGCAGGATTTTCGCAGTTTGAAACAGTGAGAGCAGAGCCGGGATTTTCACATTTTAAAAGAGCCAGAGGAGAGCCGGATTTTCACAGTTTAAAACAGCGAGAGGTGAGCTGGGATTTTCACAGTTTAAAACAGCGAGAGGTGAGCTGCGATTTACACAGTTTAAAACAGCCAGAGGAGAGCCGGATTTTCACATTTTAAAAGACTGAGAGCTGACCCTGAATTTCACAGTTTAAAACAGCGAGAGGAGAGCAGGATTTTTACAGTTTAAAACAGCGAGAGTAGAGCTGGGATTTTCACCCTTTAAAACTGTGAGAAGTGAGCAGGATTTTCACAGTTTAAAACAGCGAGAGGAAAGCAGGATTTTCACAGTTTAAAACTGCGAGAGGAAAGCAGGATTTTCACAGTTTAAAACAGCGAGAGGCAAGCAGGATTTTCACAGTTTTAATCAGCGAGAGGGGAGCCGGGATTTTCACAGTTTTGTAACAGCCAGAGGAGCGCTGGATTTTTACTGTTTAAAATAGCGAGAGGAGAGCAGGAATTTCACAGTTTAAAACAGTGAGAGTAGAGCTGGGATTTTCACCGTTTAAGACAGCGTGAAGTGAGCAGGATTTTCACAGTTTAAAGCAGTGAGAGGTGAGCAGGATTTTCACAGTTTAAAACAGCGAGAGGAGAGCAGGAATTTTACTGTTTAAAACAGCGAGAGGAGAGCTGGGATTTTCCCAGTTTAAAACAGCGTGAAGTGAGCAGGATTTTAGTTTAAAACAGCGAGAGGTGAGCAGGATTTTCTCAGTTTAAAACAGCGAGAGTAGAGCTGGGATTTTCACACTTTAAAACTGTGAGAAGTGAGCAGGATTTTCACAGTTTAAAACAGCGAGAGGAAAGCAGGATTTTCACAGTTTAAAACACTGAGAGGAAAGCAGGATTTTCACAGTTTAAAACACCGAGAGGAGAGCAGGAATTTCACAGTTTAAAACAGCGAGAGGTGAGCTGGGATTTTCACAGTATTGAAGCAGCCAGAGGGGAGCAGGATTTTCACTGTTTAAAACAGCGAGCAGAGTGCCGAATTTTCACACTTTAAAACTATGCGAGGTGAGCACGATTTTCACAGTGTAAAACAACGAGAGGAGAGCTGTGATTTTGACCGTTTCAAACACCGAGAGGAGTGCTGTGATTTTCACAGTTGAAAACAGGGAGATGTTGGCCAGGATTTTCGCATTTTAAAACAGCGAGAGGAGAGCAGGATTTTCACAGGTTAAATCTGCGAGAGAAGAGCACGATTTTCACAATATAAATCAGCGAGAGGTGTGCAGTATTTTCACAGTTTAAAACCGCGAGAGACATCTGGATTTTCACAGTTTAAAACAGCGAGAGGGAAGCAGGATTTTAGCAGTTTAAAACAGCGAGAGTAGAGCCGGGATTTTCACTTTTTAAAACAGCCAGAGGAGAGCAGGATTTTCACTGTTTAAAACAGCGAGAGGAGAGCAGGAATTTCACAGTTTAAAACAGCGAGAGGAGAGCAGGATTTTCACTGTTTAAAACAGCGAGAGGAGACCAGGATTTTCACAGTTTTAATCAGCGAAGGGGAGCCGGGATTTTCACAGTTTTGAAACAGCCAGAGGAGCGCTGGATTTTTACTGCTTAAAACAGCGAGAGGAGAGCAGGATTTTCACAGTTTAAAACAGCCAGAGGTGAGCTTGGATTTTCACAGTTTTGAAGCAGCCAGAGGGGAGCAGGATTTTCACAGTTTAATTCAACGAGAGGAGAGAAGGATATTCACGGATTAAAACAGCGAGTGGAGAGCAGGAATTTCACAGTTTAAAACAGCGAGATTAGTTCTGGGATTTTCGCAGTTTAAAACAATGCGAGGTGAGCACAATTTTCACTGTTAAAAACAGGGAGATGTTGGCCAGGATTTTAGCATTTTAAAACAGCGAGAGGACAGCAGAATTTTCAAAGGTTAAATCTGCGAGAGAAGAGCACGATTTTCACAGTATAAAACAGCGAGAGGTGTGCAGTATTTTCACAGATTAAAACAGCGAGAGGGAAGCAGGATTTTCGCAGTTTGAAACAGTGAGAGCAGAGCCGGGATTTTCACATTTTAAAAGAGCCAGAGGAGAGCCGGATTTTCACAGTTTAAAACAGCGAGATTAGTTCTGGGATTTTCGCTGTTTAAAACAATGCGAGGTGAGCACAATTTTCACTGTTAAAAACAGGGAGATGTTGGCCAGGATTTTAGCATTTTAAAACAGCGAGAGGACAGCAGAATTTTCAAAGGTTAAATCTGCGAGAGAATAGCACGATTTTCACAGTATAAAACAGCGAGAGGTGTGCAGTATTTTCACAGTTTAAAACAGCGAGAGGGAAGCAGGATTTTCGCAGTTTGAAACAGTGAGAGCAGAGCCGGGATTTTCACATTTTAAAAGAGCCAGAGGAGAGCCGGATTTTCACAGTTTAAAACAGCGAGAGGTGAGCTGGGATTTTCACAGTTTAAAACAGCGAGAGGTGAGCTGCGATTTACACAGTTTAAAACAGCCAGAGGAGAGCCGGATTTTCACATTTTAAAAGACTGAGAGCTGACCCTGAATTTCACAGTTTAAAACAGCGAGAGGAGAGCAGGATTTTTACAGTTTAAAACAGCGAGAGTAGAGCTGGGATTTTCACCCTTTAAAACTGTGAGAAGTGAGCAGGATTTTCACAGTTTAAAACAGCGAGAGGAAAGCAGGATTTTCACAGTTTAAAACTGCGAGAGGAAAGCAGGATTTTCACAGTTTAAAACAGCGAGAGGCAAGCAGGATTTTCACAGTTTTAATCAGCGAGAGGGGAGCCGGGATTTTCACAGTTTTGTAACAGCCAGAGGAGCGCTGGATTTTTACTGTTTAAAATAGCGAGAGGAGAGCAGGAATTTCACAGTTTAAAACAGTGAGAGTAGAGCTGGGATTTTCACCGTTTAAGACAGCGTGAAGTGAGCAGGATTTTCACAGTTTAAAGCAGTGAGAGGTGAGCAGGATTTTCACAGTTTAAAACAGCGAGAGGAGAGCAGGAATTTTACTGTTTAAAACAGCGAGAGGAGAGCTGGGATTTTCCCAGTTTAAAACAGCGTGAAGTGAGCAGGATTTTAGTTTAAAACAGCGAGAGGTGAGCAGGATTTTCTCAGTTTAAAACAGCGAGAGTAGAGCTGGGATTTTCACACTTTAAAACTGTGAGAAGTGAGCAGGATTTTCACAGTTTAAAACAGCGAGAGGAAAGCAGGATTTTCACAGTTTAAAACACTGAGAGGAAAGCAGGATTTTCACAGTTTAAAACACCGAGAGGAGAGCAGGAATTTCACAGTTTAAAACAGCGAGAGGTGAGCTGGGATTTTCACAGTATTGAAGCAGCCAGAGGGGAGCAGGATTTTCACTGTTTAAAACAGCGAGCAGAGTGCCGAATTTTCACACTTTAAAACTATGCGAGGTGAGCACGATTTTCACAGTGTAAAACAACGAGAGGAGAGCTGTGATTTTGACCGTTTCAAACACCGAGAGGAGTGCTGTGATTTTCACAGTTGAAAACAGGGAGATGTTGGCCAGGATTTTCGCATTTTAAAACAGCGAGAGGAGAGCAGGATTTTCACAGGTTAAATCTGCGAGAGAAGAGCACGATTTTCACAATATAAATCAGCGAGAGGTGTGCAGTATTTTCACAGTTTAAAACCGCGAGAGACATCTGGATTTTCACAGTTTAAAACAGCGAGAGGGAAGCAGGATTTTAGCAGTTTAAAACAGCGAGAGTAGAGCCGGGATTTTCACTTTTTAAAACAGCCAGAGGAGAGCAGGATTTTCACTGTTTAAAACAGCGAGAGGAGAGCAGGAATTTCACAGTTTAAAACAGCGAGAGGAGAGCAGGATTTTCACTGTTTAAAACAGCGAGAGGAGACCAGGATTTTCACAGTTTTAATCAGCGAAGGGGAGCCGGGATTTTCACAGTTTTGAAACAGCCAGAGGAGCGCTGGATTTTTACTGCTTAAAACAGCGAGAGGAGAGCAGGATTTTCACAGTTTAAAACAGCCAGAGGTGAGCTTGGATTTTCACAGTTTTGAAGCAGCCAGAGGGGAGCAGGATTTTCACAGTTTAATTCAACGAGAGGAGAGAAGGATATTCACGGATTAAAACAGCGAGTGGAGAGCAGGAATTTCACAGTTTAAAACAGCGAGATTAGTTCTGGGATTTTCGCAGTTTAAAACAATGCGAGGTGAGCACAATTTTCACTGTTAAAAACAGGGAGATGTTGGCCAGGATTTTAGCATTTTAAAACAGCGAGAGGACAGCAGAATTTTCAAAGGTTAAATCTGCGAGAGAAGAGCACGATTTTCACAGTATAAAACAGCGAGAGGTGTGCAGTATTTTCACAGTTTAAAACAGCGAGAGGGAAGCAGGATTTTCGCAGTTTGAAACAGTGAGAGCAGAGCCGGGATTTTCACATTTTAAAAGAGCCAGAGGAGAGCCGGATTTTCACAGTTTAAAACAGCGAGAGGTGAGCTGGGATTTTCACAGTTTAAAACAGCGAGAGGTGAGCTGCGATTTACACAGTTTAAAACAGCCAGAGGAGAGCCGGATTTTCACATTTTAAAAGACTGAGAGCTGACCCTGAATTTCACAGTTTAAAACAGCGAGAGGAGAGCAGGATTTTTACAGTTTAAAACAGCGAGAGTAGAGCTGGGATTTTCACCCTTTAAAACTGTGAGAAGTGAGCAGGATTTTCACAGTTTAAAACAGCGAGAGGAAAGCAGGATTTTCACAGTTTAAAACTGCGAGAGGAAATCAGGATTTTCACAGTTTAAAACAGCGAGAGGCAAGCAGGATTTTCACAGTTTTAATCAGCGAGAGGGGAGCCGGGATTTTCACAGTTTTGTAACAGCCAGAGGAGCGCTGGATTTTTACTGTTTAAAATAGCGAGAGGAGAGCAGGAATTTCACAGTTTAAAACAGTGAGAGTAGAGCTGGGATTTTCACCGTTTAAGACAGCGTGAAGTGAGCAGGATTTTCACAGTTTAAAACAGCGAGAGGAGAGCAGGAATTTTACTGTTTAAAACAGCGAGAGGAGAGCTGGGATTTTCCCAGTTTAAAACAGCGTGAAGTGAGCAGGATTTTAGTTTAAAACAGCGAGAGGTGAGCAGGATTTTCTCAGTTTAAAACAGCGAGAGTAGAGCTGGGATTTTCACACTTTAAAACTGTGAGAAGTGAGCAGGATTTTCACAGTTTAAAACAGCGAGAGGAAAGCAGGATTTTCACAGTTTAAAACACTGAGAGGAAAGCAGGATTTTCACAGTTTAAAACACCGAGAGGAGAGCAGGAATTTCACAGTTTAAAACAGCGAGAGGTGAGCTGGGATTTTCACAGTATTGAAGCAGCCAGAGGGGAGCAGGATTTTCACTGTTTAAAACAGCGAGCAGAGTGCCGAATTTTCACACTTTAAAACTATGCGAGGTGAGCACGATTTTCACAGTGTAAAACAACGAGAGGAGAGCTGTGATTTTGACCGTTTCAAACACCGAGAGGAGTGCTGTGATTTTCACAGTTGAAAACAGGGAGATGTTGGCCAGGATTTTCGCATTTTAAAACAGCGAGAGGAGAGCAGGATTTTCACAGGTTAAATCTGCGAGAGAAGAGCACGATTTTCACAATATAAATCAGCGAGAGGTGTGCAGTATTTTCACAGTTTAAAACCGCGAGAGACATCTGGATTTTCACAGTTTAAAACAGCGAGAGGGAAGCAGGATTTTAGCAGTTTAAAACAGCGAGAGTAGAGCCGGGATTTTCACTTTTTAAAACAGCCAGAGGAGAGCAGGATTTTCACTGTTTAAAACAGCGAGAGGAGAGCAGGAATTTCACAGTTTAAAACAGCGAGAGGAGAGCAGGATTTTCACTGTTTAAAACAGCGAGAGGAGACCAGGATTTTCACAGTTTTAATCAGCGAAGGGGAGCCGGGATTTTCACAGTTTTGAAACAGCCAGAGGAGCGCTGGATTTTTACTGCTTAAAACAGCGAGAGGAGAGCAGGAATTTCACAGTTTAAAACAGCGAGAGTAGAGCTGGGATTTTCACCGTTTAAAACAGCGAGAAGTGAGCAGGATTTTCACAGTTTAAAGCAGTGAGAGGTCAGCAGGTTTTTCTCAGTTTAAAACAGCGAGAGGTGAGAAGGGATTTTCACAGTTTAAAACAGTGAGAGGGGAGCAGGATTTTCACTGTTTAAAACAGCGAGCAGAGAACCGGATTTTCACACTTTAAAACAATGCGAGGTGAGCACGATTTTCACAGTGTAAAACAACGAGAGGAGAGCTGTGATTTTTACCGTTTCAAACACCGAGAGGAGTGCTGTGATTTTCACAGTTGAAAACAGGGAATGTTGGCCAGGATTTTCGCATTTTAAAACTGCGAGAGGCAAGCAGGAATTTCACAGGTTGAAACAGCGAGAGAAGAGCAAGATTTTCACAATATAAAACACCGAGACGTGTGCAGTATTTTCACAGTTTAAAACCGCGAGAGACATCTGGATTTTCACAGTTTAAAACAGCCAGAGGGAAGCAGGATTTTCGCAGGTTAAAACAGCGAGAGGAGAGCTTGGATTTTCACAGTTTAAAACATCGAGAGGAGAGCAGCATTTTCACAGTGTAAAACAACGAGAGGAGAGCTGTGATTTTTACCGTTTCAAACAGCGAGAGGAGTGCTGCGATTTTCACAGTTGAAAACAGGGAGATGTTGGCCAGAATATTCGCATTTTAAAACAGCGAGAGGACAGCAGAATTTTCACAGGTTAAATCTGCGAGAGAAGAGCACGATTTTCACAATATAAAACAGCGAGAGGTGTGCAGTATTTTCACAGTTTAAAACCGCCAGAGACATCTGGATTTTAACAGTTTAAAACTGTGAGAGGAGAGCTGGGATTTTGACAGTTTATAACAGCCAGAGGAGAGCAGGATTTTCACAGTTTAAGACAATGAGAGTTGACCCTGAATTTCACAGTTTAAAACAGCGAGAGTTGAGCAGGATTTTCAAAGTTTAAAACAGCGAGAGGAGAGCAGGAATTCCACAGTTTAAAACAGCGAAAGTAGAGCTGTGATTTTAACTGTTCAAAACAGCGTGAAGTGAGCAGGAATTTCACAGTTTAAAACAGCGAGAGGTGAGCTCGATTTTCACAGTTGAAAACAGGGAATGTTGGCCAGGATTTTCGCATTTTAAAACAGCGAGAGGCAAGCAGGTTTTTCACAGGTTAAATCTGCGAGAGAAGAGCACAATTTTCACAACATAAAACAGCGAGAGGAGTGCAGTATTTTCACTGTTTAAAACCTCGAGAGACATCTGGATTTTCACAGTTTAAAACCGCGAGAGACATCTGGATTTTCACAGTTTAAAACAGCGAGAGGAGAGCTGGGATTTTCACAGTTTAAAACAGCCAGAGGAGAGCAGGATTTTCACAGTTTAAAAGAGCGAGAGGAGAGCAGGATTTTCACAGGTTAAATCTGTGAGAGAAGAGCACGATTTTCACAATATAAAACAGTGAGAGGTGTGCAGTATTTTCACAGTTTAAAACCGCGAGAGACATCTGGATTTTCACAGTTTAAAACAGCGAGAGGGACGCAGGATTTTCGCAGTTTAAAACAGTGAGAGGAGAGCCGGGATTTTCACATTTTACAAGAGCCAGAGGAGAGCCCGATATTCACAGTTTAAAACAGCGAGCGGTGAGCTGGGATTTTCACAGTTTAATACAGCGAAAGGTGAGCAGGGATTTACACAGTTTAAAACAGCCAGAGGAGAGCCGGATTTTCACAGTTTAAAAGACTGAGAGCTGACCCTGAATTTCACAGTTTAAAACAGCGAGAGGTGAGCCGGGATTTTGACATTTTAAAAGAGCCAGAGGAGAGCAGGATTTTCACAATTTAAAACAGCGAGAGGAGAGCAGGATTTTCACAGTTTAAAACACCGAGAGGAGAGCAGGATTTTCACAGTTTTAATCAGCGAGAGGGGAGCCGGGATTTTCACAGTTTTGAAACAGCCAGAGGAGCGCTGGATTTGTACTGTTTAAAACAGCGAGAGGAGAGCAGTAATTTCACAGTTTAAAACAGCGAAAGTAGAGCTGGGATTTTCACCGTTTAAAACAGCGTGAAGTGAGCAGGATTTTCACAGTTTAAAGCAGTGAGAGGTGAGCAGGATTTTCTCAGTTTAAGATAGCGAGAGGAGAGCAGGGTTTTCACTGTTTAAAACAGTGAGAGGAGAGCAGGAATTTCACGGTTTAAAACAGCGAGAGTAGAGCTGGGATTTTCACACTTTAAAACTGTGAGAAGTGAGCAGGATTTTCACAGTTTAAAACAGCGAGAGGAAAGCAGGATTTTCAAAGTTTAAAACACCGAGAGGAGAGCAGGATTTTCACAGTTTTAATCAGCCAGAGGAGAGCCGGGATTTTCACAGTTTTGAAACAGCCAGAGGAGCGCTGGATTTTTACTGTTTAAAACAGCGAAAGGAGAGCAGGAATTTCACATTTTAAAACAGCGAGAGGTGAGCTGGGATTTTCACAGTATTGAAGCAGCCAGAGGGAAGCAGGATTTTCACTGTTTAAAACAGCGAGCAGAGAGCCGGATTTTCACACTTTAAAACTATACGAGGTGAGCACGATTTTCACAGTGTAAAACAACGAGAGGAGAGCTGTGATTTTTACCATTTCAAACACCGAGAGGAGTGCTGTGATTTTCACTGTTGAAAACAGGGAGTTGTTGGCCAGGATTTTCGCATTTTAAAACAGCGAGAGGCAAGCAGGAATTTCACAGGTTAAATCTGCGAGAGAAGAGCACGATTTTCACAATATAAAACAGCGAGAGGTGTGCAGTATTTTCACAGTTTAAAACAGCGAGAGTCGAGCTGGGATTTTCACCCTGTAAAACTGTGAGAAGTGAGCACGCTTTTCACCGTTTAAAACAGCGAGAGGAAAGCAGGATTTTCACAGTTTAAAACTGCGAGAGGAAAGCAGGATTTTCACAGTTTAAAACAGCGAGAGGCAAGCAGGATTTTCACAGTTTTAATCAGCGAGAGGGAAGCCGGGATTTTCACAGTTTTGTAACAGCCAGAGGAGCGCTGGATTTTTACTGTTTAAAACAGCGAGAGGAGAGCAGGAATTTCACAGTTTAAAACAGTGAGAGTAGAGCTGGGATTTTCACCATTTAAGACAGCGTGAAGTGAGCAGGATTTTCACAGTTTAAAGCAGTGAGAGGTGAGCAGGATTTTCACAGTTTAAAACAGCGAGAGGAGAGCAGGAATTTCTCAGTTTAAAACAGCGAGAGTAGAGCTGGGATTTTCACACTTCAAAACTGTGAGAAGTGAGCAGGATTTTCACGGTTTAAAACAGCGAGAGGTGAGCAGGATTTTCAAAGTTTAAAACAGTGAGAGGAGAGCAGGATTTTCACAGTTTAAAACACCGAGAGGAGAGCAGGATTTTCACAGTTTATTCAGTGAGAGGTGAGCCGGGATTTTCACAGTTTTGAAACAGCCAGAGGAGCGCAGGATTTTCACTGTTTAAAACAGCGAAAGGAGAGCAGTTTTTTCTCAGTTTAAAACAGCGAGAGGTGAGCTGGGATTTTCACAGTATTGAAGCAGCCAGAGGGGAGCAGGATTTTCACTGTTTAAAACAGCGAGCGGAGAGCCGGATTTTCACACTTTAAAACAATGCGAGGTGAGCACGATTTTCACAGTGTAAAACAACGAGAGGAGAGCTGTGTTTTTTACCGTTTCAAACACCGAGAGGAGTGCTGCGATTTTCACAGTTGAAAACAGGGAATGTTGGCCAGGATTTTCGCATTTTAAAACAGCGAGAGGCAAACAGGAATTTCACAGGTTAAAACAGCGAGAGGAGAGCAGGATTTTCACAGTTTAAAACTGTGAGAAGTGAGCAGGATTTTCACTGTTTCAAACAGCGAGAGTAGGCTGGGATTTTCACAGTTTAAAACAGCGAGAGGGAAGCAGGATTTTCGCAGTTTAAAACAATGAGAGGAGAGCCGGGATTTTCACGTTTTAAAAGAGCCAGAGGAGAGCAGGATTTTCACAGTTTAAAACAGCGAGAGGTGAGCTGGGATTTTCACAGTTTAAAACAGCGAGAGGAGAGCTGGGATTTACACAGTTTAAAACAGCCAGAGGAGAGCCGGATTTTCACAGTTTAGAATAGTGATAGCTGACCCTGAATTACACAGTTTAAAACAGCGAGAGTTGAGCAGGATTTTCACAGTTTAAAACAGCGAGACGAGAGCAGAATTTTCACAGTTTAAAACAGCGAGCGGAGAGCAGGATTTTCACAGTTTAAAACACCGAGAGGAGAGCAGGATTTTCACAGTTTTGAAACAGCCAGAGGAGCGCAGGATTTTCACTGTTTAAAACAGCGAAAGGAGAGCAGGAATTTCACAGTTTAGAACAGCGAGAGGTGAGCTGGGATTTTCACAGTATTGAAGCAGCCAGAGGGGAGCAGGATTTTCACTGTATAAAACAGCGAGCAGATAGCCGGATTTTCACACTTTAAAACAATGCGAGGTGAGCACGATTTTCACAGTGTAAAACAACGAGAGGAGAGCTGTGTTTTTTACCGTTTCAAACACCGAGAGGAGTGCTGCGATTTTCACAGTTGAAAACAGGGAATGTTGGCCAGGATTTTCGCATTTTAAAACAGCGAGAGGCAAACAGGAATTTCAAAGGTTAAAACAGCGAGAGGAGAGCAGGATTTTCACAGGTTAAATCTGCGAGAGAAGAGCACGATTTTCACAATATAAAACAGCGAGAGGTGTGCAGTATTTTCACAGTTTAAAACAGCGAGAGGGAAGCAGGATTTTCGCAGTTTGAAACAGTGAGAGGAGAGCCGGGATTTTCACATTTTAAAAGAGCCAGAGGAGAGCAGGATTTTCACAGTTTAAAACAGCGAGATGTGAGCTGGGATTTTCACAGTTTAAAACAGCGAGAGGTGAGCTGGGATTTACACAGTTTCAAACAGCAAGAGGAGAGCCGGATTTTCACAGTTTAATAGACTGAGAGCTGACCCTGAATTTCACAGTTTAAAACAGCGAGAGGAGAGCAGGATTTTTACAGTTTAAAACAGCGAGAGTCGAGCTGGGATTTTCACCCTTTAAAACAGTGAGAAGTGAGCAGGATTTTCACAGTTTAAAACAGCGAGAGGAAAGCAGGATTTTCACAGTTTAAAACTGCGAGAGCAAAGCAGGATTTTCACAGTTAAAAACAGCGAGAGGCATGCAGGATTTTCACAGTTTTAATCAGCGAGAGGGGAGCCGGGATTTTCACAGTTTTGAAACAGCTAGAGGAGCGCTGGATTTTTACTGTTTAAAACAGCGAGAGGAGAGCAGCAATTTCACAGTTTAAAACAGCGAGAGTAGAGCTGGGATTTTCACCGTTTAAGACAGCGTGAAGTGAGCAGGATTTTCACAGTTTAAAACAGCGAGAGGTGAGCAGGATTTTCACAGTTTAAAACAGTGAGAGGGGAGCAGGATTTTCACTGTTTAAAACAGCGAGAGTAGAGCTGGGATTTTCACACTTTAAAACTGTGAGAAGTGAGCAGGATTTTCACAGTTTAAAACAGCGAGAGGAAAGCAGGAATTTCACAGTTCAAAACACCGAGAGGAGAGCAGGATTTTCACAGTTTTAATCAGCCAGAGGGGAGCCGGGATTTTCACAGTTTTGAAACAGCCAGAGGAGCGCAGGATTTTCACTGTTTAAAACAGCGAAAGGAGAGCAGGAATTTCACAGTTTAAAACAGCGAGAGGTGAGCTGGGATTTTCACAGTATTGAAGCAGCCAGAGGGAAGCTGGATTTTCACTGTATAAAACAGCGATCAGATAGCCGGATTTTCACAGTTTAAAACAATGCGAGGTGAGCACGATTTTCACAGTGTAAAACAATGAGAGGAGAGCTGTGTTTTTTACCGTTTCAAACACCGAGAGGAGTGCTGTGATTTTCACAGTTGAAAACAGGGAATGTTGGCCAGGATTTTCGCATTTTAAAACAGCGAGAGGCAAGCAGGAATTTCACAGGTTAAAACAGCGAGAGGAGAGCAGGATTTTCACAGGTTAAATCTGCGAGAGAAGAGCGCGATTTTCACAATATAAAGCAGCGAGAGGTGTGCAGTATTTTCACAGTTTAAAACCGCGAGAGACATCTGGATTTTCACAGTTTAAAACAGCGAGAGGGAAGCAGAATTTTCGCAGGTTAAAACAGCGAGAGGAGAGCTGGGATTTTCACATTTTAAAACAGCCAGAGGAGAGCAGGATTTTCACAGTTTAAAACAGCGAGAGGAGAGCAGGATTTTCACAGTTTAAAACAGCGAGAGGAGAGCAGGATTTTCACAGTGTAAAACAACGAAAGGAGAGCTGTGATTTTTACCGTTTCAAACACCGAGAGGAGTGCTGCGATTTTCACAGTTGAAAACAGGGAATGTTGGCCGGGATTTTCGCATTTTAAAAGAGCCAGAGGACAGCAGGATTTTCACAGGTTAAAACAGCGAGAGAAGAGCGCGATTTTCACAATATAAAACAGCGAGAGGTGTGCAGTATTTTAACAGTTTAAAACCGCGAGAGACATCTGGATTTTCACAGTTTTAAACCGCAAGAGACATCTGGATTTTCACAGTTTAAAACAGCGAGAGGGAAGCAGGATTTTCGCAGTTTGAAACAGTGAGAGGAGAGCCGGGATTTTCACATTTTAAAAGAGCCAGAGGAGAGCAGGATTTTCACAGTTTAAAACAGCGAGAGTTGGGCAGGATTTTCACAGTTTAAAACAGCGAGAGGAGAGCCAGAAATTCACAGTTTAAAACAGTGAGAGGAGAGCAGGATTTTCACAGTTTTAATCAGCGAGAGGGGAGTCGGGATTTTCACTGTTTTTAAACAGCCAGAGGAGCGCAGGATTTTTACTGTTTAAAACAGCGAGAGGAGAGCAGGAATTTCACAGTTTAAAGCAGTGAGAGGAGAGCAGGATTTTTACAAATTAAAACAGCGAGAGGAGAGCTGGGATTTTCTCACTTTAAAACTGTGAGAAGTGAGCAGGATTTTCACTGTTTAAAACAGCGAGAGGTGAGCTGGGATTGTCACAGTATTGAAGCAGCCAGAGGTGAGCAGGATTTTCACAGTTTAAAACAGCGAGAGGGAGCAGGATTTTCACAGTTTCAAACACCAAGAGGAGAGCAGGATTATCACAGTTTTAATCAGCGAGAGCAGATCAGGATTTTTACAGTTTTAAACAGCGACAGGCGAGCCGGGATTTTCGCAGTTTTGAAACAGCCAGACGAGTGTAGGATTTTCACTGTTTAAAAAAGCGAAAGGAGAGCAGGAATTTCACAGTTTAAAACAACGAGAAGTGAGCTGGGATTTTCACAGTATCGAAGCAGCCAGAGGAGTGCAGGATTTGCACTGTTTAAAACAGCGAGATGAGAGGTGGGATTTTCACAGTTTAAAACTGTGAGAAGTGAGCAGGATTTTCACTGTTTAAAACAGCGAGAGTAGAGATGGGATTTTCACAGTTTAAAACAGCGAGAGGGAAGCAGGATTTTCGCAGTTTAAAACAGTGAGAGGAGAGCCGGGATTTTCACATTTTAAAAGAGCCAGAGGAGGGCAGGATTTTCACAATTCAAAACAGCGAGAGGAGAGCCCGATATTCACAGTTTAAAACAGCGAGAGGTGAGCTGGGATTTTCACAGTTTAAAACAGCCAGAGGAGAGCTGGGATTTACACAGTTTAAAACAGCCAGAGGAGAGCCGGATTTTCACAGTTTAGAATAGTGATAGCTGACCCTGAATTTCACAGTTTAAAACAGCGAGAGTTGAGCAGGATTTTCACAGTTTAAAACTGCGAGACGAGAGCAGAATTTTCACAGTTTAAAACAGCGAGCGGAGAGCAGGATTTTCACAGTTTAAAACAGCGAGAGGAGAGCAGGATTTTCACAGTTTAAAACAGCAGGAGGAGAGCAGGATTTTCACATTTTTAAACACCGAGAGGAGAGCAGGATTTTCACAGTTTTAATCAGCGAGACGGGATCCGGGATTTTCACAGTTTTGAAACAGCCAGAGGAGCGCTGGATTTTTACTGTTTAAAACAGTGAAAGGAAAGCAGGAATTTCACAGTTTAAAACTGCGAGAATAGAGCTGTGATTTTCACCGTTTAAAGCAGCGTGAAGAGTGCAGGATCTTCACAGTTTACAGCAGTGACAGGAGAGCAGGATTTTTACAATTTAAAACAGCGAGAGGAGAGCTGGGATTTTCACACTTTAAAACTGTGAGAAGTGAGCAGGATTTTCACAGTTTAAAACAGCGAGAGGAGAGCAGGATTTTCACAGTTTAAAACAGCGAGAGGAAAGCAGGATTTTCACAGTTTAAAACAGCGAGAGGAGAGCAGGATTTTCACTGTTTCAAACAGAGAGAGTAGAGCACGATTTTCACAATATAAAACAGCGAGATGTGTGCAGTATTTTCACAGTTTAAAACCGCGAGAGACATCTGGATTTTCAAAGTTTAAAACAATGAGAGAAGAGCTGTGTTTTTTACCGTTTCAAACACCGAGAGGAGTGCTGTGATTTTCACAGTTGAAAACAGGGAATGTTGGCCAGGATTTTCGCATTTTAGAACAGCGAGAGGCAAGCAGGAATTTCACAGGTTAAAACAGCGAGAGGAGAGCAGGATTTTCACAGGTTAAATCTGCGAGAAAAGTGCACGATTTTCACAATATAAAACAGCGAGAGGTGTGCAGTATTTTCACAGTTTAAAACCGCGAGAGACATCTGGATTATCACAGTTTAAAACAGCGAGAGGGAAGCAGAATTTTCGCAGGTTAAAACAGCGAGAGGAGAGCTGGGATTTTCACATTTTAAAACAGCCAGAGGAGAGCTGGGATTTACACAGTTTAAAACAGCCAGAGGAGAGCCGGATTTTCACAGTTTAGAATAGTGATAGCTGACCCTGAATTACACAGTTTAAAACAGCGAGAGTTGAGCAGGATTTTCACAGTTTAAAACAGCGAGACGAGAGCAGAATTTTCACAGTTTAAAACAGCGAGCGGAGAGCAGGATTTTCACAGTTTAAAACACCGAGAGGAGAGCAGGATTTTCACAGTTTTGAAACAGCCAGAGGAGCGCAGGATTTTCACAGTTTAAAACAGCGAAAGGAGAGCAGGAATTTCACAGTTTAGAACAGCGAGAGGTGAGCTGGGATTTTCACAGTATTGAAGCAGCCAGAGGGGAGCAGGATTTTCACTGTATAAAACAGCGAGCAGATAGCCGGATTTTCACACTTTAAAACAATGCGAGGTGAGCACGATTTTCACAGTGTAAAACAACGAGAGGAGAGCTGTGTTTTTTACCGTTTCAAACACCGAGAGGAGTGCTGCGATTTTCACAGTTGAAAACAGGGAATGTTGGCCAGGATTTTCGCATTTTAAAACAGCGAGAGGCAAACAGGAATTTCAAAGGTTAAAACAGCGAGAGGAGAGCAGGATTTTCACAGGTTAAATCTGCGAGAGAAGAGCACGATTTTCACAATATAAAACAGCGAGAGGTGTGCAGTATTTTCACAGTTTAAAACAGCGAGAGGGAAGCAGGATTTTCGCAGTTTGAAACAGTGAGAGGAGAGCCGGGATTTTCACATTTTAAAAGAGCCAGAGGAGAGCAGGATTTTCACAGTTTAAAACAGCGAGATGTGAGCTGGGATTTTCACAGTTTAAAACAGCGAGAGGTGAGCTGGGATTTACACAGTTTCAAACAGCAAGAGGAGAGCCGGATTTTCACAGTTTAATAGACTGAGAGCTGACCCTGAATTTCACAGTTTAAAACAGCGAGAGGAGAGCAGGATTTTTACAGTTTAAAACAGCGAGAGTCGAGCTGGGATTTTCACCCTTTAAAACAGTGAGAAGTGAGCAGGATTTTCACAGTTTAAAACAGCGAGAGGAAAGCAGGATTTTCACAGTTTAAAACTGCGAGAGCAAAGCAGGATTTTCACAGTTAAAAACAGCGAGAGGCAAGCAGGATTTTCACAGTTTTAATCAGCGAGAGGGGAGCCGGGATTTTCACAGTTTTGAAACAGCTAGAGGAGCGCTGGATTTTTACTGTTTAAAACAGCGAGAGGAGAGCAGCAATTTCACAGTTTAAAACAGCGAGAGTAGAGCTGGGATTTTCACCGTTTAAGACAGCGTGAAGTGAGCAGGATTTTCACAGTTTAAAACAGCGAGAGGTGAGCAGGATTTTCACAGTTTAAAACAGTGAGAGGGGAGCAGGATTTTCACTGTTTAAAACAGCGAGAGTAGAGCTGGGATTTTCACACTTTAAAACTGTGAGAAGTGAGCAGGATTTTCACAGTTTAAAACAGCGAGAGGAAAGCAGGAATTTCACAGTTCAAAACACCGAGAGGAGAGCAGGATTTTCACAGTTTTAATCAGCCAGAGGGGAGCCGGGATTTTCACAGTTTTGAAACAGCCAGAGGAGCGCAGGATTTTCACTGTTTAAAACAGCGAAAGGAGAGCACGAATTTCACAGTTTAAAACAGCGAGAGGTGAGCTGGGATTTTCACAGTATTGAAGCAGCCAGAGGGAAGCTGGATTTTCACTGTATAAAACAGCGATCAGATAGCCGGATTTTCACAGTTTAAAACAATGCGAGGTGAGCACGATTTTCACAGTGTAAAACAATGAGAGGAGAGCTGTGTTTTTTACCGTTTCAAACACCGAGAGGAGTGCTGTGATTTTCACAGTTGAAAACAGGGAATGTTGGCCAGGATTTTCGCATTTTAAAACAGCGAGAGGCAAGCAGGAATTTCACAGGTTAAAACAGCGAGAGGAGAGCAGGATTTTCACAGGTTAAATCTGCGAGAAAAGTGCGCGATTTTCACAATATAAAACAGCGAGAGGTGTGCAGTATTTTCACAGTTTAAAACCGCGAGAGACATCTGGATTTTCACAGTTTAAAACAGCGAGAGGGAAGCAGAATTTTCGCAGGTTAAAACAGCGAGAGGAGAGCTGGGATTTTCACATTTTAAAACAGCCAGAGGAGAGCAGGATTTTCACAGTTTAAAACAGCGAGAGGAGAGCAGGATTTTCACAGTTTAAAACAGCGAGAGGAGAGCAGGATTTTCACAGTGTAAAACAACGAAAGGAGAGCTGTGATTTTTACCTTTTCAAACACCGAGAGGAGTGCTGCGATTTTCACAGTTGAAAACAGGGAATGTTGGCCGGGATTTTCGCATTTTAAAAGAGGACAGCAGGATTTTCACAGGTTAAAACAGCGAGAGAAGAGCGCGATTTTCACAATATAAAACAGCGAGAGGTGTGCAGTATTTTCACAGTTTAAAACCGCGAGAGACATCTGGATTTTCACAGTTTTAAACCGCAAGAGACATCTGGATTTTCACAGTTTAAAACAGCGAGAGGGAAGCAGGATTTTCGCAGTTTGAAACAGTGAGAGGAGAGCCGGGATTTTCACATTTTAAAAGAGCCAGAGGAGAGCAGGATTTTCACAGTTTAAAACAGCGAGAGTTGGGCAGGATTTTCACAGTTTAAAACAGCGAGAGGAGAGCCAGAAATTCACAGTTTAAAACAGTGAGAGGAGAGCAGGATTTTCACAGTTTTAATCAGCGAGAGGGGAGTCGGGATTTTCACTGTTTTTAAACAGCCAGAGGAGCGCAGGATTTTTACTGTTTAAAACAGCGAGAGGAGAGCAGGAATTTCACAGTTTAAAGCAGTGAGAGGAGAGCAGGATTTTTACAAATTAAAACAGCGAGAGGAGAGCTGGGATTTTCTCACTTTAAAACTGTGAGAAGTGAGCAGGATTTTCACTGTGTAAAACAGCGAGAGGTGAGCTGGGATTGTCACAGTATTGAAGCAGCCAGATGTGAGCAGGATTTTCACAGTTTAAAACAGCGAGAGGGAGCAGGATTTTCACAGTTTCAAACACCAAGAGGAGAGCAGGATTTTCACAGTTTTAATCAGCGAGAGCAGAGCAGGATTTTTACAGTTTTAAACAGCGACAGGCGAGCCGGGATTTTCGCAGTTTTGAAACAGCCAGACGAGTGTAGGATTTTCACTGTTTAAAAAAGCGAAAGGAGAGCAGGAATTTCACAGTTTAAAACAGCGAGAGGTGAGCTGGGATTTTCACAGTATCGAAGCAGCCAGAGGAGTGCAGGATTTGCACTGTTTAAAACAGCGAGATGAGAGGTGGGATTTTCACAGTTTAAAACTGTGAGAAGTGAGCAGGATTTTCACTGTTTAAAACAGCGAGAGTAGAGATGGGATTTTCACAGTTTAAAACAGCGAGAGGGAAGCAGGATTTTCGCAGTTTAAAACAGTGAGAGGAGAGCCGGGATTTTCACATTTTAAAAGAGCCAGAGGAGAGCAGGATTTTCACAATTCAAAACAGCGAGAGGAGAGCCCGATATTCACAGTTTAAAACAGCGAGAGGTGAGCTGGGATTTTCACAGTTTAAAACAGCCAGAGGAGAGCTGGGATTTACACAGTTTAAAACAGCCAGAGGAGAGCCGGATTTTCACAGTTTAGAATAGTGATAGCTGACCCTGAATTTCACAGTTTAAAACAGCGAGAGTTGAGCAGGATTTTCACAGTTTAAAACTGCGAGACGAGAGCAGAATTTTCACAGTTTAAAACAGCGAGCGGAGAGCAGGATTTTCACAGTTTAAAACAGCGAGAGGAAAGCAGGATTTTCACAGTTTAAAACAGCAGGAGGAGAGCAGGATTTTCACATTTTTAAACACCGAGAGGAGAGCAGGATTTTCACAGTTTTAATCAGCGAGACGGGATCCGGGATTTTCACAGTTTTGAAACAGCCAGAGGAGCGCTGGATTTTTACTGTTTAAAACAGTGAAAGGAAAGCAGGAATTTCACAGTTTAAAACAGCGAGAGTAGAGCTGTGATTTTCACCGTTTAAAGCAGCGTGAAGAGTGCAGGATTTTCACAGTTTAAAGCAGTGACAGGAGAGCAGGATTTTTACAATTTAAAACAGCGAGAGGAGAGCTGGGATTTTCACACTTTAAAACTGTGAGAAGTGAGCAGGATTTTCACAGTTTAAAACAGCGAGAGGAGAGCAGGATTTTCACAGTTTAAAACAGCGAGAGGAAAGCAGGATTTTCACAGTTTAAAACAGCGAGAGGAGAGCAGGATTTTCACTGTTTCAAACAGAGAGAGTAGAGCACGATTTTCACAATATAAAACAGCGAGATGTGTGCAGTATTTTCACAGTTTAAAACCGCGAGAGACATCTGGATTTTCAAAGTTTAAAACAATGAGAGGAGAGCTGTGTTTTTTACCGTTTCAAACACCGAGAGGAGTGCTGTGATTTTCACAGTTGAAAACAGGGAATGTTGGCCAGGATTTTCGCATTTTAAAACAGCGAGAGGCAAGCAGGAATTTCATAGGTTAAAACAGCGAGAGGAGAGCAGGATTTTCACAGGTTAAATCTGCGAGAAAAGTTCACGATTTTCACAATATAAAACAGCGAGAGGTGTGCAGTATTTTCACAGTTTAAAACCGCGAGAGACATCTGGATTATCACAGTTTAAAACAGCGAGAGGGAAGCAGAATTTTCGCAGGTTAAAACAGCGAGAGGAGAGCTGGGATTTTCACATTTTAAAACAGCCAGAGGAGAGCAGGATTTTCACAGTTTAAAACAGCGAGAGGAGAGCAGGATTTTCACAGTTTTAATCAGCGAGAGGGGAGTCGGGATTTTCACTGTTTTTAAACAGCCAGAGGAGCGCAGGATTTTTACTGTTTAAAACAGCGAGAGGAGAGCAGGAATTTCACAGTTTAAAGCAGTGAGAGGAGAGCAGGATTTTCACAGTTTTAATCAGCGAGAGGGGAGTCGGGATTTTCACTGTTTTTAAACAGCCAGAGGAGCGCAGGATTTTTACTGTTTAAAACAGCGAGAGGAGAGCAGGAATTTCACAGTTTAAAGCAGTGAGAGGAGAGCAGGATTTTTACAAATTAAAACAGCGAGAGGAGAGCTGGGATTTTCTCACTTTAAAACTGTGAGAAGTGAGCAGGATTTTCACTGTTTAAAACAGCGAGAGGTGAGCTGGGATTGTCACAGTATTGAAGCAGCCAGAGGTGAGCAGGATTTTCACAGTTTAAAACAGCGAGAGGGAGCAGGATTTTCACAGTTTCAAACACCAAGAGGAGAGCATGATTTTCACAGTTTTATTCAGCGAGAGCAGAGCAGGATTTTTACAGTTTTAAACAGCGACAGGCGAGCCGGGATTTTCGCAGTTTTGAAACAGCCAGACGAGTGTAGGATTTTCACTGTTTAAAAAAGCGAAAGGAGAGCAGGAATTTCACACTTTAAAACAGCGAGAGGTGAGCTGGGATTTTCACAGTATCGAAGCAGCCAGAGGAGTGCAGGATTTGCACTGTTTAAAACAGCGAGATGAGAGGTGGGATTTTCACAGTTTAAAACTGTGAGAAGTGAGCAGGATTTTCACTGTTTAAAACAGCGAGAGTAGAGCTGGGATTTTCACAGTTTAAAACAGCGAGAGGGAAGCAGGATTTTCGCAGTTTAAAACAGTGAGAGGAGAGCCGGGATTTTCACATTTTAAAAGAGCCAGAGGAGAGCAGGATTTTCACAATTCAAAACAGCGAGAGGGGAGCCCGATATTCACAGTTTAAAACAGCGAGAGGTGAGCTGGGATTTTCACAGTTTAAAACAGCGAGAGGAGAGCTGGGATTTACACAGTTTAAAACAGCCAGAGGAGAGCCGGATTTTCACAGTTTAGAATAGTGAGAGCTGACCCTGAATTTCACAGTTTAAAACAGCGAGAGTTGAGCAGGATTTTCACAGTTTAAAACTGCGAGACGAGAGCAGAATTTTTACAGTTTAAAACAGCGAGCGGAGAGCAGGATTTTCACAGTTTAAAACAGCGAGAGGAGAGCAGGAATTTCACAGTTTAAAACAGCGGGAGGAGAGCAGGATTTTCACATTTTTAAACACCGAGAGGAGAGCAGGATTTTCACAGTTTTAATCAGCGAGACGGGAGCCGGGATTTTCACAGTTTTGAAACAGCCAGAGGAGCGCTGGATTTTTACTGTTTAAAACAGCGAAACGAAAGCAGGAATTAGCGAGAGTAGAGCTGTGATTTTCACCGTTTAAAGCAGCGTGAAGAGTGCAGGATTTTCACAGTTTAAAGCAGTGACAGGAGAGCAGGATTTTTACAATTTAAAACAGCGAGAGGAGAGCTGGGATTTTCACACTTTAAAACTGTGAGAAGTGAGCAGGATTTTCACTGTTTTAAACAGCGAGAGGTGAGCTGGGATTATCACAGTATTGAAGCAGCCAGAGGTGAGCAGGATTTTCACAGTTTAAAACAGCGAGAGGAGAGCAGGATTTTCACAGTTTAAAACAGCGAGAGGAAAGCAGGATTTTCGCAGTTTAAAACAGCGAGAGGAGAGCAGGATTTTCACTGTTTCAAACAGAGAGAGTAGAGCACGATTTTCACAATATAAAACAGCGAGATGTGTGCAGTATTTTCACAGTTTAAAACCGCGAGAGACATCTGGATTTTCACAGTTTAAAACAGCGAGAGGGAAGCAGGATTTTCGCAGGTTAAAACAGTGAGAGGAGAGCTGGGATTTTCACATTTTAAAAGAGCCAAAGGAGAGCAGGATTTTCACAGTTTAAAACAGTGAGAGATGACCCTGAATTTCACAGTTTAAAACAGCCAGAGGAGAGCCAGGATTTTCACAGTTTAATTCAGCGAGAGGAGAGAAGGATATTCACGAATTAAAACAGTGAGAGGAGAGCAGGAATTTCACAGTTTAAAACAGCGAGAGGAGAGCAGGATTTGCACAGTTTGAAACAGCGAGAGTAGAGCTGGGATTTTCGTAGTTTAAAACAATGCAAGGTGAGCATGATTTTCACAGTTTAAAACAGCCAGAGGAGAGGAGGATTTTCACAGTGTAAAACAACGAGAGGAGAGCTGTGATTTTTACCGTTTTAAACACCGAGAGGAGTGCTGCGATTTTCACAGTTGAAAACAGGGAGATGTTGGCCAGGATTTTCGCATTTTAAAAAGCGGGAGGACAGCAGAATTTTCACAGGTTAAAACAGCAAAAGGAGAGCAGCTTTTTCACAGGTTAAATCTGCGAGAGAAGAGCACGATTTTCACAATATAAAACAGCGAGAGGTGTGCAGTATTTTCACAGTTTAAAACCGCGAGAGACATCTGGATTTTCACAGTTTAAAACAGCGAGAGCGAAGCAGGATTTTCGCAGTTTAAAACAGTGAGAGGAGAGCCGGGATTTTCACATTTTATAAGAGCCAGAGGAGAGCAGGATTTTCACAGTTTAAAACAGCGAGAGTGGAGCCCGATATTCACAGTTTAAAACAGCGAGAGGTGAGCTGGGGTTTTCACACTTTAAAACAGCGAGAGGTGAGCTGGGATTCACGGTTTTAAACAGTGAGAGGTGAGCTGGGATTTACACAGTTTAAAACAGCTAGTGGAGAGCCGGATTTTCACAGTTTAAAACAGTGAGAGCTGACCCTGAATTTCACAGTTTAAAACAGCGAGACGAGAGCAGGAATTTCACAGTTTAAAACAGCGAGAGTAGAGCTGTGATTTTCTCCGTTTAAAGCAGCGTGAAGTGAGCAGGATTTTCACAGTTTAAAGCAGTGAGAGGAGATCAGGATTTTTACAATTTAAAACAGCGAGAGGAGAGCTGGGATTTTCACACTTTAAAACTGTGAGAAGTGAGCAGGATTTTCACAGTTTAAAACAGCGAGAGTAGAGCTGGGATTTTCACAGTTTAAAACAGCAATAGGAGAGCTGTGATTTTCAGAGTTTAAAACAGCGAGAGGAGAGCAGGATTTTCACACTTTTAAACAGCGAGTGGAGAGCAGGAATTTCACAGTTTAAAACAGCCAGAGGAGAGCAGGAATTTCACAGTTTAAAACAGCGAGTGGAGAGCAGGATTTTCACAGTTTAAAACAGCCAGAGGAGAGCAGGAATTTCACAGTTTAAAACAGCGAGTGGAGAGCAGGATTTTCACATTTTGAAACAGCGAGAGGAGAACAGGATTTTCACCGTTTAAAACAGCGAGACGAGAGCTGGGATTTTCACAGATTAAATCAGCAAGAGGAGAGACGGGATTTTAAAAGTTTCAAACGGCGGGAGGAAAGCAGAATTTTCACAGTTTAAAACAGCGAGAGGAGAGCAGGATTTTCACAGTATAAAACAGCCAGACGAAAGCCGGATTTTCACATTTTAAAATGGTGAGAGTACAGCTGGGATTTTCACAGTTTAAAACAGCCAGAGGAGAGCCGGAATTTTCACAGTTTAGAACAGCGAGCGGAGAGCCGGAATTTTCACAGTTTAAAACAGCGAGAGGAGAGCAGGATTTTCACAGTTTAAAACAGCGAGAGGAGAGCAGGATTTTCACAGTTTAAAACAGCGAGAGGAGAGCAGGATTTTCACAGTTTAAAACAGCGAGAGGAGAGCAGGATTTTCACAGTTTAAAACAGCGAGAGGAGAGCAGGATTTTCACAGTTTAAAACAGCGAGAGGAGAGCAGGATTTTCACAGTTTAAAACAGCGAGAGGAGAGCAGGATTTTCACAGTTTAAAACAGCGAGAGGGGAGCCGGATATTCACAGTTTAAAACAGCGAGAGGAGAGCAGGAATTTCACAGTTTAAAACAGCGAGAGGAGAGCTGGGATATTCACAGTTTAAAACAGCGAGAGGAGAGCTGGGATTTTCACAGTTTAGAACAGCGAGAGGAGAGCAGGAATTTCACAGTTTAAAACAGCGAGAGGAGAGCTGGGATTTTCACAGTTTAAAACAGCGAGAAGGGAGCAGGATTTTCACGGTTTAAAACTGCAAGAGGAGAGCTGGGATTTTCACAGTTTAAAACAGCGAGAGGAGAGCAGGATTTTCACAGTTCAAAACAGCAATAGGAGAGCAGGGATTTTCACAGATTAAATCAGCAAGAGGAGAGACGGGATTTTAAAAGTTTCAAACGGCGGGAGGAACGCAGGATTTTCACAGTTTAAAACACCGAGAGGAGAGCTGTGATTTTCAGAGTTTAAAACAACGATACGAGTGCCGGGATTTTAAGAGATTCAAATGGATGGAGGAATGCAGAATTTTCACAGTATAAAACAGCATGAGGAGAGCTGGAATTTCACAGTTTAAAACAGCGAGTGGAGAGCAGGAATTTCACATTTTGAAACAGCAAGAGGAGAGCAGGGTTTTCACAGTTTAAAACAGCCAGAGGAGAGCAGGAATTTCACAGTTTAAAACAGCGAGAGGAGAGTATGAATTTCACAGTTTAAAACAGCGAGTGGAGAGCTGGGATTTTCAGAGTTTAAAACAACGAGAGTTGAGCACGAATTTCACAGTTTAAAACAGCGAGAGGTAGCAGGATTTTCACAGTTTAAAACAACGAGAGATGAGCAGGTTTTTCACAGTTTAAAACAGCGAGAGGAGAGCAGGTTTTCACACTTTAAAACAGCGAGAGAGGAGCATGAATTTCACAGTTTAAAACAGCGAGAGGAAAGCTGGTAATTTCACAATTGAAAACGCCGAGAGGTGAGCAGGATTTGCACAGCATAAATCAGCGAGAGGAGAGCAGGTAGTTCACAGTTTAAAACAGCGAGTGGAGAGCAGGATATTCAGAGTTTAAAACAGCGAGAAAAGAGCAGGATTTTCACAGTTTAAAACAACGAGATGAGTGCAGGATTTTCACAGTTTAAAACGACGTGAGGAGAGCAGGTTTTTCACAGTTTAAAACAGCAAGAGGAGAGCAGGTTTTTCACAGTTTAAAACAACGAGAGGAGAGCAGGAATTTCACAGTTTAAAACAGCGAGAGGAGAGCAGGGTTTTCACAGTTTAAAACAGCAAGAGGAGAGCAGGTTTTTCACAGTATAAAACAGCAAGAGGAGAGCTGGAATTTTCACAGTTTAAAACAGCGAGAGGAGAGCAGGATTCACACAGTTTAAAACCGCGAGAGGAGAGCAGGGATTTCGCAATTTACAACAGAGAGAGGAGAGCAGGTTTTTCACAGTTTAAAACAGCGTAAGGAGAGCAGGATTTTCACAGTTTAAAACAGCGAGAGGAGAGCAGGATTTTCACATGTTAAAACAGCGAGAGGAGAGCAGGATTTTCACAGTTTAAAACAACGAGAGGAGAGCAGGAATTTCACAGTTTAAAACAGCGAGAGAGGAGCATGAATTTCACAGTTTAAAACAGCGAGAGCAGAGCAGGAATTTCACAGTTTAAAACAGCGAGAGGATAGCAGGAATTTCACAGTTTAAAACAGCGAGAGGAGAGCAGGGTTTTCACAGTTTCAAACAGCGAGAGGAGAGCAGGGTTTTCACAGTTTAAAACAGCGAGAGGAGAGCAAGAATTTCACAGTTTAAAACAGCGAGAGGAGAGCAGGAATTTCAACAGTTTAAAACAGCGAGAGGAGAGCAGGAATTTCACAGTTTAAAACAGCGCGTGGAGAGCAGGAATTTCACAGTATAAAACTGCGAGAGGAGAGCAGGTTTTTCACAGTTTAAAAAAGCGATAGGAAAGCAGGGTTTTCACAGTTTAAAACAGCGAGAGGATGGCAGGAATTTTAAAGTTTAAAACAGAGAGAGGAAAACTAGAATTTCACAGTTTAAAACGGTGAGACGAGAGCAGGGTTTTCATTGTTTAAAACAGCGAGAGGAGAGCAGGATTTTCACAGTTTAAAACAGCGAGAGAAGAGCAGGAATTTTAAAGTTTAAAACAGCGAGAGGAGTGCAAGAATTTCACAGGTTAAAACACCGAAAGTAGAGGAGGGTTTTCACAGTTTAACTCAGCAAGAGGAGAGCAGGGTTTTCACAGTTGAAAACAGCCAGAGGAGAGCTGGAATTTCACAGTTTAAAACAGCGAGAGGAAAGCTGGTAATTTCACAATTGAAAACGCCGAGAGGTGAGCAGGATTTGCACAGCATAAATCAGCGAGAGGAGAGCAGGTAGTTCACAGTTTAAAACAGCGAGTGGAGGGCAGGATATTCAGAGTTTAAAACAGCGAGAAAAGAGCAGGATTTTCACAGTTTAAAACAACGAGATGAGTGCAGGATTTTCACAGTTTAAAACAACGTGAGGAGAGCAGGTTTTTCTTAGTTTAAAACAGCAAGAGGAGAGCAGGTTTTTCACAGTTTAAAACAACGAGAGGAGAGCAGGAATTTCGAAGTTTAAAACAGCGAGAGGAGAGCAGGGTTTTCACAGTTTAAAACAGCGAGCGGAGAGCAGGTTTTTCACAGTATAAAACAGCAAGAGGAGAGCTGGGATTTTCACAGTTTAAAACAGCGAGAGGAGAGCAGGATTCACACAGTTTAAAACCGCGAGAGGAGAGCAGGGTTTTCGCAATTTACAACAGAGAGAGGAGAGCAGGTTTTTCACAGTTTAAAACAGCGTAAGGAGAGCAGGATTTTCACAGTTTAAAACAGCGAGAGGAGAGCAGGATTTTCACATGTTAAAACAGCGAGAGGAGAGCAGGATTTTCACAGTTTAAAACAGCGAGAGGAGAGCAGGAATTTCACAGTTTAAAACAGCGAGAGAGGAGCATGAATTTCACAGTTTAAAACTGCGAGAGCAGAGCAGGAATTTCACAGTTTAAAACAGCGAGAGGATAGCAGGAATTTCACAGTTTAAAACAGCGAGAGGAGAGCAGGGTTTTCACAGTTTCAAACAGCGAGAGGAGAGCAGGGTTTTCACAGTTTAAAACAGCGAGAGGAGAGCAGGAATTTCACAGTTTAAAACAGCGAGAGGAGAGCAGGAATTTCAACAGTTTAAAACAGCGAGAGGAGAGCAGGAATTTCACAGTTTAAAACAGCGCGTGGAGAGCAGGAATTTCACAGTATAAAACTGCGAGAGGAGAGCAAGTTATTCACAGTTTAAAACAGCGATAGGAGAGCAGGGTTTTCACAGTTTAAAACAGCGAGAGGATGGCAGGAATTTTAAAGTTTAAAACAGAGAGGAAAACTAGAATTTCACAGTTTAAAACGGTGAGACGAGAGCAGGGTTTTCATTGTTTAAAACAGCGAGAGGAGAGCAGGATTTTCACAGTTTAAAACATCGAGAGAAGAGCAGGAATTTTAAAGTTTAAAACAGCGAGAGGAGTGCAAGAATTTCACAGGTTAAAACACCGAAAGTAGAGGAGGGTTTTCACAGTTTAACTCAGCAAGAGGAGAGCAGGGTTTTCACAGTTTAAAACAGCACGTGGAGAGCAGGAACTTCACAGTTTAAAACAGCGAGAGGAAAGCTGGTAATTTCACAATTGAAAACGCCAAGAGGTGAGCAGGATTTGCACAGCATAAATCAGTGAGAGGAGAGCAGGTAGTTCACAGTTTAAAACAGCGAATGGAGAGCAGGATATTCAGAGTTTAAAACAGCGAGAAAAGAGCAGGATTTTCACAGTTTAAAACAAGGAGATGAGTGCAGGATTTTCACAGTTTAAAACAACGTGAGGAGAGCAGGTTTTTCACAGTTTAAAACAACGAGAGGAGAGCAGGAATTTCACAGTTTAAAACAGAGAGAGGTGAGCAGGGTTTTCACAGTTTCAAACAGCGAGAGGAGAGCAGGGTTTTCACAGTTTAAAACAGCGAGAGGAGAGCAGGAATTTCACAGTTTAAAACAGCGAGAGGAGAGCAGGAATTTCAACAGTTTAAAACAGCGAGAGGAGAGCAGGAATTTCACAGTTTAAAACAGCGCGTGGAGAGCAGGAATTTCACAGTATAAAACTGCGAGAGGAGAGCAGGTTTTTCACAGTTTAAAACAGCGATAGGAGAGCAGGGTTTTCACAGTTTAAAACAGCGAGAGGATGGCAGGAATTTTAAAGTTTAAAACAGAGAGAGGAAAACTAGTATTTCACAGTTTAAAACGGTGAGACGAGAGCAGGGTTTTCATTGTTTAAAACAGCGAGAGGAGAGCAGGATTTTCACAGTTTAAAACAGCGAGAGAAGAGCAGGAATTTTAAAGTTTAAAACAGCGAGAGGAGTGCAAGAATTTCACAGGTTAAAACACCGAAAGTAGAGGAGGGTTTTCACAGTTTAACTCAGCAAGAGGAGAGCAGGGTTTTCACAGTTTAAAACAGCCAGAGGAAAGCAGGTAATTTCACAATTGAAAACGCCGAGAGGTGAGCAGGATTTGCACAGCCTAAATCAGCGAGAGGAGAGCAGGTAGTTCACAGTTTAAAACAGCGAGTGGAGAGCAGGATATTCAGAGTTTAAAACAGCGAGAAAAGAGCAGGATTTTCACAGTTTAAAACAACGAGATGAGTGCAGGATTTTCACAGTTTAAAACAAAGTGAGGAGAGCAGGTTTTTCTTAGTTTAAAACAGCAAGAGGAGAGCAGGTTTTTCACAGTTTAAAACAACGAGAGGAGAGCAGGAATTTCGAAGTTTAAAACAGCGAGAGGAGAGCAGGGTTTTCACAGTTTAAAACAGCGAGAGGAGAGCAGGTTTTTCACAGTATAAAACAGCAAGAGGAGAGCTGGGATTTTCACAGTTTAAAACAGCGAGAGGAGAGCAGGATTCACACAGTTTAAAACCGCGAGAGGAGAGCAGGGTTTTCGCAATTTACAACAGAGAGAGGAGAGCAGGTTTTTCACAGTTTAAAACAGCGTAAGGAGAGCAGGATTTTCACAGTTTAAAACAGCGAGAGGAGAGCAGGATTTTCACATGTTAAAACAGCGAGAGGAGAGGAGGATTTTCACAGTTTAAAACAGCGAGAGGAGAGCAGGAATTTCACAGGTTAAAACAGCGAGAGTGGAGCAAGAATTTCACAGTTTCAAACAGCGAGAGGAGAGCAGGAATTTCAGAGTTTAAAACAGCGAGAAGGGAGGAGGATTTTCAGTTTAAAACAGAGAGAGGAGAGCAGGATTTTCACAGTTTAAAACAGCGAGAGGAAAGCAGGATTTTCAGAGTTTCAAACTGCGAGAGGAGAGCAGGAATTTTAAAGTTTAAAACAGCGAGAGGAGTGCAAGAATTTCACAGGTTAAAACACCAAAAGTAGAGGAGGGTTTTCACAGTTTAAAACAGCGAGAGGAAAGCTGGTAATTTCACAATTGAAAACGCCAAGAGGTGAGCAGGATTTGCACAGCATAAATCAGTGAGAGGAGAGCAGGTAGTTCACAGTTTAAAACAGCGAATGGAGAGCAGGATATTCAGAGTTTGAAACAGCGAGAAAAGAGCAGGATTTTCACAGTTTAAAACAACGAGATGAGTGCAGGATTTTCACAGTTTAAAACAACGTGAGGAGAGCTGGGATTTTCACAGTTTAAAACAGTGAGAGGAGAGCTGGGTTTTGACAGTTTAAAACAGTGAGAGGAGAGCAGGGTTTTCACAGTTTTAATCAGCGAGAGGAGAGCAGGATTTTTACTGTTTTAAACAGCGACAGGAGAGCCGGGATTTTTGCAGTTTTGAAACAGCCAGAGGAGAGCAGGATTTTCACTGTTTAAAACAGCGAGAGGAGAGCAGTGTTTTCACAGTTTAAGACAGCGAGAGGTGAGCAGGATTTTCACTGTTTAAAACAGCGAGAGGAGAGCAGGAATTTCACAGTTTAAAACAGCGAGAGTAGAGCTGTGATTTTCACCGTTTAATGCAGCGTGAAGTGAGCAGGATTTTCACCGTTTAAAACAGTGAGAGGAGAGCAGGATTTTTACAATTTAAAACAGCGAGAGGAGAGCTGGGATTTTCACACTTTAAAACTGTGAGAAGTGAGCATGATTTTCACAGTTTAAAACAGCGAGAGGTGAGCTGGGATTGTCACAGTATTGAAGTAGCTAGAGGTGAGCAGGATTTTCACAGTTTAAAACAGCGAGAGGAGAACAGGAATTTTACAGTTTAAAACAGCGAGAGGAGAGCAGGATTTTCACTGTTTAAAACTGCGAGAGGAGAGCAGGATTTTCACTGTTTAAAACAGCGAGAGGAGAACAGGAATTTTACAGTTTAAAACAGCGAGAGGAGAGCAGGAATTTTACTGTTTAAAACAGCGAGAGGAGAGCAGGATTTTCACAGTTTAAAACAGCGAGTGGTGAGCAGGATTTTCACTGTTTAAAACAGTGAGAGGAGAGCAGGATTTTCACAGTTTAAAACAGCAATAGGAGAGCTGGGATTTTCACAGTTTAATACAGCAAGAGGAGAGACGGGATTTTAAAAGTTTCAAATGGCGGAAGGAAAGCAGAATTTTCTCAGTTTTAAACAGCGAGAGGATGACAGGATTTTCAGAGTATAAAACAGTGAGAGGAGAGCTGGGATTTTCACAGTTTAAAACAGCAATAGGAGAGCTGCGATTTTCAGAGTTTAAAACAGCGAGAGGAGAGCTGGGATTTTCACAGTTTAAAACAGCGAGAGGAGAGCAGGATTTTCACAGTTTAGAACAGCGAAAGTGGAGGGGCATTTTCACCGTTTAAAACAGCGAGAGGAAAGCTGGGAAATTCACAACTGAAAACACCGAGAGGTGATCACGATTTGCACAGCATAAAACAGCGAGAGGAGAGCAGGATTTTCACACTTTTAAACAGCGAGTGGAGAGCCGGGATTTTCACAGTTTAATACAGCAAGAGGAGAGACGGGATTTTAAAAGTTTCAAATGGCGGGAAGAAAGCAGAATTTTCTCAGTTTTAAACAGCGAGAGGAGAGCAGGATTTTCCAAGTATAAAACAGTGAGAGGAGAGCTGGGATTTTCACAGTTTAAAACAGCAATAGGAGAGCTGTGATTTTCAGAGTTTAAAACAGCGAGAGGAGAGCAGGATTTTCACACTTTTAAACAGCGAGTGGAGAGCAGGAATTTCACAGTTTAAAACAGTCAGAGGAGAGCAGGAATTTCACAGTTTAAAACAGCGAGTGGAGAGCAGGATTTTCACAGTTTAAAACAGCCAGAGGAGAGCAGGAATTTCACAGTTTAAAACAGCGAGTGGAGAGCAGGATTTTCACATTTTGAAACAGCGAGAGGAGAACAGGATTTTCACCGTTTAAAACAGCGAGAGGAGAGCTGGGATTTTCACAGATTAAATCAGCAAGAGGAGAGAATGGATTTTAAAAGTTTCAAACGGCGGGAGGAAAGCAGAATTTTCACAGTTTAAAACAGCGAGAGGAGAGCAGGATTTTCACAGTATAAAACAGCCAGACGAAAGCCGGATTTTCACATTTTAAAATGGTGAGAGTTCGGCTGGGATTTTCACAGTTTAAAACAGCCAGTGGAGAGCCGGAATTTTCACAGTTTAGAACAGCGAGCGGAGAGCCGGAATTTTCACAGTTTAAAACAGCGAGAGGAGAGCAGGATTTTCACAGTTTAAAACAGCGAGAGGAGAGCAGGATTTTCACAGTTTAAAACAGCGAGAGGAGAGCTGGGATTTTCACAGTTTAGAACAGCGAGAGGAGAGCAGGATTCACACAGTTTAAAACCGCGAGAGGAGAGCAGGGTTTTCGCAATTTACAACAGAGAGAGGAGAGCAGGTTTTTCACAGTTTAAAACAGCGTAAGGAGAGCGGGAATTTCACAGTTTAAAACAGCGAGAGGAGAGCAGGATTTTCACATGTTAAAACAGCGAGAGGAGAGCAGGATTTTCACAGTTTAAAACAGCGAGAGGAGAGCAGGAATTTCATAGGTTAAAACAGCGAGAGTGGAGCAAGAATTTCACAGTTTCAAACAGCGAGAGGAGAGCAGGAATTTCAGAGTTTAAAACAGCGAGAGGAGAGTAGGATTTTCAGTTTAAATCAGAGAGAGGAGAGCAGGATTTTCACAGTTTAAAACAGCGAGAGGAGAGCAGGATTTTCAGAGTTTCAAACAGCAAGAGGAGAGCTGGGATTTTCACAGTTTAAAACAGCGAGAGGAGAGCAGGAATTTTAAAGTTTAAAACAGCGAGAGGAGTGCAAGAATTTCACAGGTTAAAACACCGAAAGTAGAGGAGGGTTTTCACAGTTTAACTCAGCAAGAGGAGAGCAGGGTTTTCACAGTTTAAAACAGCAAGAGGAGAGCTGGAATTTCACAGTTTAAAACAGCACGTGGAGAGCAGGAACTTCACAGTTTAAAACAGCGAGAGGAAAGCTGGTAATTTCACAATTGAAAACGCCAAGAGGTGAGCAGGATTTGCACAGCATAAATCAGTGAGAGGAGAGCAGGTAGTTCACAGTTTAAAACAGCGAATGGAGAGCAGGATATTCAGAGTTTAAAACAGCGAGAAAAGAGCAGGATTTTCACAGTTTAAAACAAGGAGATGAGTGCAGGATTTTCACAGTTTAAAACAACGTGAGGAGAGCAGGTTTTTCACAGTTTAAAACAACGAGAGGAGAGCAGGAATTTCACAGTTTAAAACAGAGAGAGGTGAGCAGGGTTTTCACAGTTTAAAACAGCAAGAGGAGAGCAGGTTTTTCACAGTATAAAACAGCAAGAGGAGAGCTGGGATTTTCACAGTTTAAAACAGCGAGAGGAGAGCAGGATTTACACAGTTTAAAACCGCGAGAGGAGAGCAGGGATTTCGCAATTTACAACAGAGAGAGGAGAGCAGGATTTTCACAGTTTAAAACAGCGAGAGGAGAGCAGGAATTTCACAGGTTAAAACAGCGAGAGTGGAGCAAGAATTTCACAGTTTCAAACAGCGAGAGGAGAGCAGGAATTTCAGAGTTTAAAACAGCGAGAGGAGAGCAGGATTTTCAGTTTAAAACAGAGAGAGGAGAGCAGGATTTTCACAGTTTAAAACAGCGAGAGGAGAGCAGGATTTTCAGTTTAAAACAGAGAGAGGAGAGCAGGATTTTCACAGTTTAAAACAGCGAGAGGAGAGCAGGATTTTCACAGTTTCAAACAGCGAGAGGAGAGCTGGGAATTTCACAGTTTAAAACAGCGAGAGGAGAGCAGGAATTTCACAGTTTAAAACAGCGTAAGGAGAGCAGGATTTTCACAGTTTAAAACAGCGAGAGGAGAGCAGGAATTTCTCAGGTTAAAACAGCGAGAGGGGAGCAAGATTTTCACAGTTTCAAACAGCGAGAGGAGAGCAGTGTTTTCACAGTTTAAAACAGAGAGAGGAGAGCAGGAATTTCACAGTTTAAAACAGCGAGAGGAGAGCTGGAATTTCAGAGTTTAAAACAGCGAGAGGAAAGCAGGATTTTCACAGTTTAAAACAGCGAGAGGAGAGCAGGCTTTTTCACAGTTTAAAACAGCGAGAGGAGAGCTGGGATTTTCACTGTTTAAAACAGCGAGAGGAGAGCAGGATTTTCACAGTTTCAAACAGCGAGAGGAGTGCAGGAATTTCACAGTTTAAAACAGCAAGAGGTGAGCAGGAATTTCGCAGTTTGAAACAGCGAGAGCAGAGCAGGGTTTTCACAGTTTAAAACAGCTAGAGGATAGCAGGAATTTCACAGTTTGAAACAGCGAGAGCAGAGCAGGAATTTCACAGTTTGAAACAGCGAGAGCAGAGCAGGGTTTTCACAGTTTAAAACAGCGAGCGGAGTGCTGGGATTTTCACAGTTTAAAACAGCGAGAGGAGAGCAGGAATTTCACAGTTTAAAATAGTGAGAGGAGAGCAGGGTTTTCACAGTTTAAAACAGCGAGAGGAGAGCTGGGATTTTCACAGTTTAAAACAGCGAGAGGAGAGCAGGGTTTTGACAGTTTAAAACAGTGAGAGGAGAGCAGGGTTTTCACAGTTTTAATCACCGAGAGGAGAGCAGGATTTTCACAGTTTTAAACAGCGACAGGAGAGCCGGGATTTTTGCAGTTTTGAAACAGCCAGAGGAGCGCAGGATTTTCACTGTTTAAAACAGCGAGAGGAGAGCAGGAATTTCACAGTTTAAAACAGCGAGAGTAGAGCTGTGATTTTCACCGTTTAAAGCAGCGTGAAGTGAGCAGGATTTTCACCGTTTAAAGCAGTGAGAGGAGAGCAGGATTTTTACAATTTAAAACAGCGAGAAAAGAGCTCGGAATTTCACACTTTAAAACTGTGAGAAGTGAGCAGGATTTTCACACTTTAAAACAGCGAGAGGTGAGCTGGGATTGTCACAGTATTGAAGCAGCCAGAGGTGAGCAGGATTTTCACAGTTTAAAACAGCGAGAGGGGAGCAGGATTTTCACAGTTTAAAACAGCGAGAGGGGAGCAGGAATTTCACAGTTTAAAACAGCGAGAGGAAAGCAGGATTTACACAGTTTCAAACACCAAGAGGAGAGCAGGATTTTCACAGTTTTAATCAGCGAGAGGAGAGCAGGATTTTTAAAGTTTTAAACAGCGACAGGAGAGCCGGGATTTTCGCAGTTTTGAAACAGCCAGGGGAGCGCAGGATTTTCACTGTTTAAAACAGCGAGAGGTGAGCAGGAATTTCACAGTTTAAAACAGCGAGAGGAGAGCAGGGATTTCACAGTTTAAAACAGCGAGAGGTGAGCTGGGATTTTCGCAGTTTAAAACAGCGAGAGGAGTGCAGGAATTTCACAGTTTAAAATAGTGAGAGGAGAGCAGGGTTTTCACAGTTTAAAACAGTGAGAGGAGAGCTGGGATTTTCACAGTTTAAAACAGTGCGAGGAGAGCAGGGTTTTGACAGTTTAAAACAGTGAGAGGAGAGCAGGGTTTTCACAGTTTTAATCAGCGAGAGGAGAGCAGGATTTTTACAGTTTTAAACAGCGACAGGAGAGCTGGGATTTTTGCAGTTTTGAAACAGCCAGAGGAGCGCAGGATTTTCACAGTTTAAAACAGCGAGAGTAGAGCTGTGATTTTCACCGTTTAAAGCAGCGTGAAGTGAGCAGGTTTTTCACCGTTTAAAGCAGTGAGAGGAGAGCAGGATTTTTACAATTTAAAACAGCGAGAAAAGAGCTGGGAATTTCACACTTTAAAACTGTGAGAAGTGAGCAGGATTTTCACAGTTTAAAACAGCGAGAGGGGAGCAGGGTTTTCACAGTTTAAAACAGCGAGAGGGGAGCAGGAATTTCACATTTTAAAACAGCGAGAGGAAAGCAGGATTTACACAGTTTCAAACACCAAGAGGAGAGCAGGATTTTCACAGTTTTAATCAGCGAGTGGAGAGCAGGATTTTTAAAGTTTTAAACAGCGACAGGAGAGCCGGGATTTTCGCAGTTTTGAAACAGCCAGAGGAGCGCAGGATTTTCACTGTTTAAAACAGCGAGAGGTGAGCAGGAATTTCACAGTTTAAAACAGCGAGAGGAGAGCAGGGATTTCACAGTTTAAAACAGCGAGAGGTGAGCTGGGATTTTCGCAGTTTTGAAACAGCCAGAGGAGCGCAGGATTTTCACAGTTTAAAGCAGTGAGAGGTGTGCAGTATTTTCACAGTTTAAAACAGCGAGAGGTGAGCAGGATTTTCACAGTTTTAAACAGCGAGAGGGAAGCAGGATTTTCGCAGTTTAAAACAACGAGAGGAGAGCCGGGATTTTCACATTTTAAAAGAGCCAGAGGAGAACAGGATTTTCACAGTTTAAAACAGCGAATGGAGAGTCGGATTTTCACAGTGTAAAACAACGAGAGGAGAGCTGTGATTTTTACCGTTTCAAACACCAAGAGGAGTGCTGCGATTTTCACAGTTGAAAACAGGGAGATGTTGGCCAGGATTTTCGCAATTTAAAACAGCGAGAGGAAAGCAGGAATTTCACAGGTTAAATCTGCGAGAGAAGAGCACGATTTTCACAATATAAAACAGCGAGAGGTGTGCAGTATTTTCACAGTTTAAAACCGCGAGAGACATCTGATTTTTCACAGTTTGAAACAGCGAGAGGGAAGCAGGATTTTCGCAGTTTAAAACAGTGAGTGGAGAGCCGGGATTTTCACATTTTAAACGAGCCAGAGGAGAGCAGGATTTTCACAGTTTAAAACAGCCAGAGGAGAGAAGGATTTTCACTGTTTTAATGAGCGAGAGGGGAGCCGGGATTTTCACAGTTTAAAACAGCGAGAGGAGCGCTGGATTTTCACTGTTTAAAACAGCGAGAGGAGAGCAGGAATTTCACAGTTTAAAACAGCGAGAGGAGAGCAGGAATTTCACAGTTTAAAACAGCGAGAGTTGAGCTGGATTTTTACTGTTTAAAACAGCGAGAGGAGAGCAGGATTTTCACAGTTTTAATCAGCGAGAGGAGAGCAGGATTTTTACAGTTTTAAAGAGCGACAGGAGAGCCGGGATTTTCACAGTTTTGAAACAGCCAGAGGAGCGCAGGATTTTCACTGTTTAAAAAAGCGAGAGGAGAGCTGTGATTTTCACTGTTTAAAGCAGCGTGAAGTGAGCTGGGATTTTCACCGTTTAAAGCAGTGAGAGGAGAGCAGGATTTTTACAATTTAAAACAGCGAGAGGAGAGCTGGGATTTTCACACTTTAAAACTGTGAGAAGTGAGCAGGATTTTCACTGTTTAAAACAGCGAGAGGTGAGCTGGGATTGTCACAGTTTTAAACAGCGACAGGAGAGCCGGGATTGTCACAGTATCGAAGCAGCCAGAGGGGAGCAGGATTTGCACTGTTTAAAACAGCGAGAGTAGAGCTGGGATTTTAATACTTTAAAACTGTGAGAAGTGAGCAGGATTTTCACTGTTTAAAACAGCGAGAGGTGAGCTGTGATTTTTACCGTTTCAAACACCGAGAGGATTGCTGCGATTTTCACGTTTGAAAACAGGGAAATGTTGGACAGGATTTTCTCATTTTAAAACAGCAAGAGGACAGCAGGATTTTCACAGGTTAAAACAGCCAGAGGATGAGCAGCATTTTCACAGTGTAAAACACCGAGAGGATTGCTGTGACTTTCATAGTTGAAAACAGGGAATGTTGGCCAGGATTTTCGCATTTTAAAACAGCGAGAGGACAGCAGGAATTTCACCGGTTAAAACAGCCAGAGAAGAGCACGATTTTCACAATATAAAACAGTGAGAGGTGTGCAGTATTTTCACAGTTTAAAACCGCGAGAGACATCTGGATTTTCACAGTTTAAAACAGCGAGAGGTGAGCAGGAATTTCACAGTTTCAAACAGTGAGAGGAGAGCCGGGATTTTCACATTTTAAAAGAGCCAGAGGAGAACAGGATTTTCACAGTTTAAAACAGTGAGAGGAGAGCCGGGATTTTCACATTTTAAAAGAGCCAGAGGAGAACAGGATTTTCACAGTGTAAAACAGCGAATGGAGAGTCGGATTTTCACAGTGTAAAACAACGAGAGGAGAGCTGTGATTTTTCCCATTTCAAACTCCAAGAGGAGTGCTGCGATTTTCACAGTTTAAAACAGCCAGAGGAGAGCAGGATTTTCACAGTTTCAAACAGCGAGAGGAGAGCAGGATTTTCACAATTTAAAACAGCGAGAGGAAAGCAGGATTTTCACAGTTTCAAACACCAAGAGGAGAGCAGGATTTTCACAGTTTAAAACAGCGAGAGGTGAGCTGGGATTTTCACAGTATCGAAGCAGCCAGAGGAGTGCAGTAATTGCACTGTTTAAAACAGCGAGAGGAGAGCTGGGATTTTCACACTTTAAAACTGTGAGAAGTGAACAGGATTTTCACTGTTTAAAACAACGAGAGGAGAGCTGTGATTTTTACCGTTTCAAACACCGAGAGGATTGCTGCGATTTTCACATTTGAAAACAGGTAATGTTGGACAGGATTTTCTCATTTTAAAACAGCGAGAGGACAGCAGGATTTTCACAGGTTAAAACAGCCAGAGGATGAGCAGCATTTTCACAGTGTAAAACACCGAGAGGATTGCTGTGATTTTCATAGTTGAAAACAGGGAGATGTTGGCCAGGATTTTCGCATTTTAAAACAGCGAGAGGACAGCAGGAATTTCACCGGTTAAAACAGCCAGAGAAGAGCACAATTTTCACAATATAAAACAGCGAGAGGTTTGCAGTATTTTCACAGTTTAAAAACGCGAGAGACATCTGGATTTTCACAGTTTAAAACAGCGAGAGGGAAGCAGGATTTTCGCAGTTTGAAACAGTGAGAGGAGAGCCGGGATTTTCACATTTTAAAAGAGCCAGAGGAGAGCAGGATTTTCACAGTTTAAAACAGTGAGAGGAGAGCCGGGATTTTCACATTTTAAAAGAGCCAGAGGAGAACAGGATTTTCACAGTTTGAAACAGTGAGAGGAGAGCCGGGATTTTCACATTTTAAAAGAGCCAGAGGAGAACAGGATTTTCACAGTTTAAAACAGCGAATGGAGAGTCGGATTTTCACAGTGTAAAACAACGAGAGGAGAGCTGTGATTTTTACCGTTTGAAACACCAAGAAGAGTGCTGCGATTTTCACAGTTGAAAACAGGGAGATGTTGGCCAGGATTTTCGCATTTTAAAACAGCGAGAGGCAAGCAGGAATTTCACAGATTAAATCTGCGAGAGAAGAGCACGATTTTCACAATATAAAACAGCGAGAGGTGTGCAGTATTTTCACAGTTTAAAACCGCGAGAGACATCTGGATTTTCACAGTATTGAAGCAGCCAGAGGGAAGCAGGATTTTCGCAGTTTAAAACAGTGAGAGGAGAGCCGGGATTTTCACATTTTAAAAGAGCCAGAGGAGAGCAGGATTTTCACAGTTTAAAACTGCGAGAGGAGAGCCGGGATTTTCACAGTTTAAAACACCGAGAGGAGAGCAGGATTTTCACAGTTTTAATCAGCGAGAGGGGAGCCGGGATTTTCACAGTTTTGAAACAGCCAGAGGAGCGCTGGATTTTTACTGTTTAAAACAGCGAGAGGAGAGCAGGAATTTCACAGTTTAAAACAGCGAGAGTAGAGCTGTGATTTTCACCGTTTAAAGCAGCGTGAAGTGAGCAAGATTTTCACCGTTCAAAGCAGTGAGAGGAGAGCAGGATTTTTACAATTTAAAACAGCGAGAGGAGAGCTGGGATTTTCACACTTTAAAACTGTGAGAAGTGAGCTGGATTTTCGCTGTTTAAAACAGCGAGAGGTGAGCTGGGATTGTCACAGTATTGAAGCAGCCAGAGGTGAGCAGGATTTTCACAGTTTAAAACGGCGAGAGGAGAGCAGGATTTTCACTGTTTCAAACAGCGAGAGGTGAGCTGGGATTTTCATAGTTTTAATCAGCGAGAGGAGAGCAGGATTTTTACAGTTTTAAACAGCGACAGGAGAGCCGGGATTTTTGCAGTTTTGAAACAGCCAGAGGAGCGCAGGATTTTCACTGTTTAAAACAGCGAGAGGAGAGCAGGAATTTCACAGTTTTAAACAGCGAGAGTAGAGCTCTGATTTTCACCGTTTAAAGCAGCGAGAAGTGAGCAGGATTTTCACAGTTTAAAGCAGTGAGAGGAGTGCAGGAATTTCACAGTTTAAAACAGCGAGAGGAGAGCAGGATTTTCACAGTTTAAAACAGCGAGAGGAGAGCAGGATTTTCACAGTTTAAAACAGCGAGAGGAAAGCAGAGTTTTAACAGTTTAAAACAACGAGAGGTGAGCTTGGGTGTTCACAGTTTAAAACAGCGAGAGGAGAGCCAGAGTTTCACAATTTAAAACAGAGAGAGGAGAGCAGGATTTTCACAGTTTAAAACAGCGAGAGTAGAGCTGGGATTTTCACAGTCTAAAACAGCGAGAGGAGAGCAGCATTTTCACAGTGTAAAACAACGAGAAGAGAGTTGTGATTTTTACCGTTTCAAACAGCGAGAGGAGTGCTGCGATTTTCACAGTTGAAAACAGGGAGATGTTGGCCAGGATTTTCGCAATTTAAAACAGCGAGAGGAAAGCAGAATTTTCACAGGTTAAATCTGCGAGAGAAGAGCACGATTTTCACAATATAAAACAGCGAGAGGTGTGCAGTATTTTCACTGTTTAAAACCGCGAGAGACATCTGGATTTTCACATTTTAAAACAGCGAGAGGGAAGCAGGATTTTCGCAGTTTAAAACAGCGAGAGTAGAGCCGGGATTTTCACATTTTATAAGAGCCAGAGGAGAGCAGGATTTTCAGAGTTTAAAACAGCGAGAGGAGAGCAGAAATTTCACAGTTTAAAACAGCGAGAGGAGAGAAGGATTTTCACTGTTTAAAACAGCGAGAGGAGAGCAGGAATTTCACAGTTTAAAACAGCGAGAGGAGATCAGGAATTTCATAGGTTAAAACAGCGAGCGTAGAGCAGGATTTTCACATTCTAAAAAAGCGAGAGGAGAGCAGCATTTTCACAGTGTAAAACAACGAGAGGAGAGCTGTGATTTTTACCGTTTCAAACACCTAGAGGAGTGCTGTGATTTTCACAGTTGAATACAGGGAGATGTTGGCCAGGATTTTCGCATTTTAAAACAGCGAGAGGTGTGCAGCATTTTCACAGGTTAAATTTGTGAGAGAAGAGCACGATTTTCACAATATAAAACAGCGAGAGGTGTGCAGTATTTTCACAGTTTAAAACCGCGAGAGACATCTGGATTTTCACAGTTTAAAACAGCGAGAGGGAAGCAGGATTTTCGCAGTTTAAAACAACGAGAGTAGAGCCGGGACTTTCACATTTTAAAACAGCCAGAGGAGAGCAGGATTTTCAGAGTTTGAAACAGCGAGAGGAGAGCAGGAATTTCACAGTTTAAAACAGCGAGAGGAGAGAAGGATTTTCACTGTTTAAAACAGCGAGAGGAGAGCAGGATTTTCACAGTTTAAAACAGCGAGAGGAGATCAGGATTTTCATAGGTTAAAACAGCGAGCGTAGAGCAGGATTTTCACATTCTAAAACAGCGAAAGGAGAGCAGCATTTTCACAATGTAAAACAACGAGAAGAGAGCTGTGATTTTTACCGTTTCAAACAGTGAGAGGAGTGCAGCGATTTTCACAGTTGAATACAGGGAGATGTTGGCCAGGATTTTCGCATTTTAAAACAACGAGAGGAGAGCAGCATTTTCACAGGTTAAATCTGTGAGAGAAGAGCACGATTTTCACAATATAAAACAGCGAGAGGTGTGCAGTATTTTCACAGTTTAAAACCGTGAGAGACATCTGGATTTTCACAGTTTAAAACAGCGAGAGGGAAGCAGGATTTTTGCAGGTTAAAACAGCGAGAGGAGAGCCGGGATTTTCACAGTGTAAAACAGGGAGATGTTGGCCTGGATTTTTGCATTTTAAAACAGCGAGAGGCAAGCAGGATTTTCACAGGTTAAATCTGCGAGAGAAGAGCACGATTTTCACAATATAAAACAGCGAGAGGTGTGCAGTATTTTCACAGTTTAAAACTGCGAGAGTCATCTGGATTTTCACAGTTTAAAACAGCGAGAGGGAAGCAGGATTTTCTCAGTTTAAAACAGTGAGAGGAGAGCAGGAATTTCACAGTTTAGAACAGAGAGAGGAGAGCAGCATTTTCACAGTCTAAAACAACGAGAGGTGAGCTGTGATTTTTACCGTTTGAAACAGCGAGAGGATTGCTGCGATTTTCACAGTTGAAAACAGGGAGATGTTGGCCAGGATTTTCGCATTTTAAAACAGCGAGAGGAGTGCAGAATTTTCACAGGTTAAAACACTGAGAGGAGAGCAGGATTTTCACAATATAAAACAGCGAGAGGTGTGCTGAATTTTCACAGTTTAAAACAGCGAGAGGTGAGCTGGGATTTACACAGCTTAAAACAGCCAGAGGAGAGCCGGATTTTCACAGTTTAAAAGACGGAGAGCTGACCCTGAATTTCACAGTTTAAAACAGCGAGTGGTGAGCAGGATTTTCACAGTTTAAAACAGCGAGCGGAGAGCAGGATTTTAACAGTTTAAAACAGCGAGTGGTGAACTGGGATTTTCACCCTTTAAAACTGTGAGAAGTGAGCAGTATTTTCACAGTTTAAAACAACGAGAGGAAAGCAGGATTTTCACAGTTTAAAACACCGAGAGGAGAGCAGGATTTTCACAGTTTTAATCAGCGAAGGTGAGCCGGGATTTTCACAGTTTTGAAACAGCCAGAGGAGCGCTGGACTTTTACTGTTTAAAACAGCGAGTGGAGAGCAGGAATTTCACAGTTTAAAACAGCGAGAGTAGAGCTGGGAATTTCACCGTTTAAAACAGCGTGAAGTGAGCAGGATTTTCACAGTTTAAAGCAGTGAGAGGTGAGCAGGATTTTCACAGTTTAAAACAGCGGGAGGAGAGCAGGAATTTCACAGTTTAAAACAGCGAGAGTCGAGCTGGGATTTTCACCGTTTAAAACAGCGTGAAGTGAGCAGGATTTTCACAGTTTAAAGCAGTGAGAGGTGAGCAGGATTTTCTCAGTTTAAAACAGCGAGAGGTGAGAAGGGATTTTCACAGTTTAAAACAGTGAGAGGGGAGCAGGATTTTCACAGTTTAAAACAGCGAGAGTAGAGCTGGGATTTTCACACTTTAAAACTGTGAGAAGTGAGCAGGATTTTCACAGTTTTAATCAGCGAGAGGGGAGCCGGGATTTTCACAGTTTTGAAACAGCCAGAGGAGTGCAGGATTTTCACTGTTTAAAACAGCGAAAGGAGAGCAGGAATTTCACAGTTTAAAACAGCGAGAGGTGAGCAGGGATTTTCACAGTATTGAAGCAGCCAGAGGGAAGCAGGATTTTCACTGTTTAAAACAGCGAGCAGAGAGCCGGATTTTCACACTTTAAAACTATGCGAGGTGAGCACGATTTTCACAGTGTAAAACAACGAGAGGAGATCTGTGATTTTTACCGTTTCAAACACCGAGAGGAGTGCTGTGATTTTCACAGTTGAAAACAGGGAATGTTGGCCAGGATTTTCGCAGTTTAAAACAGCGAGGGGAGAGCAGGATTTTCACAGGTTAAATCTGCGAGAGAATAGCACGATTTTCACAATATAAAACAGCGAGAGGTGTGCAGTATTTTCACAGTTTAAAACCGCGAGAGACATCTGGATTTTCACAGTTTAAAACAACGAGAGGAAAGCAGGATTTTCACAGTTTAAAACACCGAGAGGAGAGCAGGATTTTCACAGTTTTAATCAGCGAAGATGAGCCGGGATTTTCACAGTTTTGAAACAGCCAGAGGAGCGCTGGACTTTTACTGTTTAAAATAGCGAGAGGAGAGCAGGAATTTCACAGTTTAAAACAGCGTGAAGTGAGCAGGATTTTCACAGTTTAAAGCAGTGAGAGGTGAGCAGGATTTTCACAGTTTAAAACAGCGGGAGGAGAGCAGGAATTTCACAGTTTAAAACAGTGAGAGGAGAGCAGGGTTTTGACAGTTTAAAACAGTGAGAGGAGAGCAGGGTTTTCACAGTTTAAATCAGCGAGAGGAGAGCAGGATTTTTAAAGTTTTAAACAGCGACAGGAGAGCCGGGATTTTCGCAGTTTTGAAACAGCCAGAGGAGCGCAGGATTTTCACTGTTTAAAACAGCGAGAGGTGAGCAGGAATTTCACAGTTTAAAACAGCGAGAGGAGAGCAGGGATTTCACAGTTTAAAACAGCGAGAGCTGAGCTGGGATTTTCGCAGTTTTGAAACAGCCAGAGGAGCGCAGGATTTTCACAGTTTAAAGCAGTGAGAGGTGTGCAGTATTTTCACAGTTTAAAACCGCGAGAGACATCTGGATTTTCACAGTTTGAAACAGCGAGAGGGAAGCAGGATTTTCGCAGTTTAAAACAGCGAGAGTAGAGCTGGGATTTTCACATTTTGTAACAGCCAGAGAAGAGCAGGATTTTCACCCTTTAAAACTGTGAGAAGTGAGCAGGATTTTCACAGTTTAATACAGCGAGAGGAGAGCAGGATTTTCACAGTTTAAAACAGCGAGAGGAGAGCTGGATTTTCACAGTTTAAAACAGCGAGAGTAGAGCTGGGATTTTCACCCATTAAAACTGTGAGAAGTGAGCAGGATTTTCACAGTTTAAAACAGCGAGAGTAAAGTAGTATTTTCACAGTTTAAAACAACGAGAGGAGAGCAGGATTTTCACAGTTTAAAACAGCGAGAGGAAAGCAGGATTTTCACAGTTTAAAACACCGAGAGGAGAGCAGGATTTTCACAGTTTTAATCAGCGAAGGGGAGCCGGGATTTTCACAGTTTTGAAACAGCCAGAGGAGCGCTGGATTTTTACTGTTTAAAACAGCGAGAGGAGAGCAGGAATTTCACAGTTTAAAACAGCGAGAGTAGAGCTGGGATTTTCACCGTTTAAAACAGCATGAAGTGAGCAGGATTTTCACAGTTTTAAACAGTGAGAGGTGAGCAGGATTTTCACATTTTAAAACAGCGAGAGTAGAGCTGGGATTTTCACAGTTTAAAACAGCGTGAAGTGAGCAGGATTTTCACAGTTTAAAGCAGTGAGAGGTGAGCAGGATTTTCACAGTTTAAAACAGCGAGAGGAGAGCAGGAATTTCACAGTTTAAAACAGCGAGAGTCGAGCTGGGATTTTCACCGTTTAAAACAGCGTGAAGTGAGCAGGATTTTCACAGTTTAAAGCAGTGAGAGGTGAGCAGGATTTTCTCAGTTTAAAACAGCGAGAGGTGAGAAGGGATTTTCACAGTTTAAAACAGTGAGAGGGGAGCAGGATTTTCACAGTTTAAAACAGCGAGAGTAGAGCTGGGATTTTCACACTTTAAAACTGTGAGAAGTGAGCAGGATTTTCACAGTTTAAAACAGCGAGAGGAAAGCAGGATTTTCACAGTTTAAAACACCGAGAGGAGAGCAGGATCTTCACAGTTTTAATCAGCGAGAGGGGAGCCGCGATTTTCACAGTTTTGAAACAGCTAGAGGAGTGCAGGATTTTCACTGTTTAAAACAGCGAAAGGAGAGCAGGAATTTCACAGTTTAAAACAGCGAGAGGTGAGCTGGGATTTTCACAGTATTGAAGCAGCCAGAGGGAAGCACGATTTTCACTGTTTAAAACACCGAGCAGAGAGCCGGATTTTCACACTTTAAAACTATGCGAGGTGAGCACGATTTTCACAGTGTAAAACAACGAGAGGAGATCTGTGATTTTTACCGTTTCAAACACCGAGAGGAGTGCTGTGATTTTCACAGTTGAAAACAGGGAGATGTTGGCCAGGATTTTCGCATTTTAAAACTGTGAGAGGAGAGCAGGATTTTCACAGGTTAAATCTGCGAGAGAAGAGCACGATTTTCACAATATAAAACAGCGAGAGGTGTGCAGTATTTTCACAGTTTAAAACCGTGAGAGACATCTGGATTTTCACAGTTTGAAACAGCGAGAGGGAAGCAGGATTTTCGCAGTTTAAAACAGCGAGTGTAGAGCTGGGATTTTCACATTTTGTAACAGCCAGAGAAGAGCAGGATTTTCACAGTTTAAAACAGCGAGAGGAAAGCAGGATTTTCACAGTTTAAAACAACGAGAGGAGAGCAGGATTTTCACAGTTTAAAACAGCGAGAGGAGAGCTGGATTTTCACAGTTTAAAACAGCGAGAGTAGAGCTGGGATTTTCACCCATTAAAACTGAGAGAAGTGAGCAGGATTTTCACTGTTTAAAACAGCGTGAGGAAAGTAGTATTTTCACAGTTTAAAACAACGAGAGGAGAGCAGGATTTTCACAGTTTAAAACACCGAGAGGAGAGCAGGATTTTCACAGTTTTAATCAGCGAAGGGGAGCCGGGATTTTCACAGTTTTGAAACAGCCAGAGGAGCGCTGGATTTTTACTGTTTAAAACAGCGAGAGGAGAGCAGGAATTTCACAGTTTAAAACAGCGAGAGTAGAGCTGGGATTTTCACCGTTTAAAACAGCATGAAGTGAGCAGGATTTTCACAGTTTTAAACAGTGAGAGGTGAGCAGGATTTTCACATTTTAAAACAGCGAGAGTAGAGCTGGGATTTTCACAGTTTAAAACAGCGTGAAGTGAGCAGGATTTTCACAGTTTGAAGCAGTGAGAGGTGAGCAGGATTTTCACAGTTTAAAACAGCGAGAGGAGAGCAGCATTTTCACATGTTAAAACAGCGAGAGGGAAGCAGGATTTTCGCAGGTTAAAACAGCGAGAGGAGAGCTGGGATTTTCACATTTTAAAACAGCGAGAGGAGAGCAGGATTTTCTCAGTGTAAAACAACGAGAAGAGAGCTGTGATTTTTACCGTTTCAAACAGCGAGAGGAGTGCTGCGATTTTCACAGTTGAAAACAGGGAGATGTTGGCCAGGATTTTCGCAATTTAAAACAACGGGAGGACAGCAGAATTTTCACAGGTTAAATCTGCGAGAGAAGAGCACGATTTTCACAATATAAAACAGCGAGAGGTGTGCAGTATTTTCACAGTTTAAAAGCGCCAGAGACATCTGGATTTTAACAGTTTAAAACAGTGATAGGAGAGCTGGGAATTTCACAGTTTAAAACAGCCAGAGGAGAGCAGGAGTTTCACAGTTTAAAACAGTGAGAGTTGACCCTGAATTTCACAGTTTAAAACAGCGAGAGTTGAGCAGGATTTTCGCAGTTTAAAACAGCGAGAGGAGAGCAGGAATTCCACAGTTTAAAACAGCGAAAGTAGAGCTGTGATTTTAACCGTTCAAAACAGCGTTAAGTGAGCAGGATTTTCACAGTTTAAAACAGCGAGAGTAGAGCTGTGATTTTAACCGTTCAAAACAGTGTGAAGTGAGCAGGATTTTCACAGTTTACAGCAGTGAGAGGTGAGCAGGAATTTCACAGTTTAAAACAGCGAGAGGTGAGCTCCATTTTCACAGTGTAAAACAGCGAGAGGAGTGCTGCGATTTTCACAGTTGAAAACAGGGAGATGTTGGCCAGGATTTTCGCATTTTAAAACAGCGAGAGGCAAGCAGGATTTTCACAGGTGAAATCTGCGAGAGAAGAGCCCGATTTTCACAACATAAAACAGCGAGAGGTGTGCAGTATTTTCACTGTTTAAAACCGCGAGAGACATCTGGATTTTCACAGTTTTAAACAGCGAGAGGGAAGCAGGATTTTCGCAGTTTGAAACAGTGAGAGGAGAGCCGGGATTTTCACATTTTAAAAGAGCCAGAGGAGAGCCCGATATTCACAGTTTAAAACAGCGAGAGTGAGCAGGATTTTCACAGTTTAAAACAGCGAGAGGAGAGCTGGGATTTTCACAGTTTAAAACAGCGAGAGGAGAGCTGAGATTTACACAGTTTAAAACAGCGAGAGGAGAGCAGGATTTTCGCTGTTTAAAGCAGTGAGAGGTGAGCAGAATTTTCACAGTTTAAAACAGCGAGAGGAGAAAAGGATTTTCACAGTTTAAAACAGCCAGAGGTGAGCTGGGATTTTCACAGTATTGAAGCAGCCAGAGGGGAGCAGGTATTTTCTCAGTTTAATTCAACGAGAGGAGAGAAGGATATTCACGGATTAAAACAGCGAGTGGAGAGCAGGAATTTCACAGTTTAAAACAGCGAGAGTAGAGCTGGGATTTTCACAGTTTAAAACAATGCGAGCTGAGCACTATTTTCACCGTTTAAAACAGCGAGAGGAGAGCAGGATTTTCACAGTGTAAAACAACGAGAGGAGAGCTGTGATTTTTACCGTTTCAAACACCGAGAGGAGTGCTGCGATTTTCACAGTTGAAAACAGGGAATGTTGGCCAGGATTTTTGCATTTTAAAACAGCGAGAGGACAGCAGCATTTTCACAGGTTAAAACAGCCAGAGTAGAGCAGGATTTTCACGATATAAAACAGCGAGAGGTGTGCAGTATTTTCACAGTTTAAAACAGCGAGAGACATCTGGATTTTCACAGTTTGAAACAGCGAGAGGGAAGCAGGATTTTCACAGTTTAAAACAGTGAGCGAAGAGCCGGGATTTTCACATTTTAAAAGAGCCAGAGGATAGCAGGATTTTCACAGTTTAAAACAGCGAGCGGAGAGCAGGATTTTCATAGTTTAAAACACCGAGAGGAGTGCTGTGATTTTCACAGTTTAAAACAGGGAATGTTGGCCAGGATTTTCGCATTTTAAAACAGCAAGAGGCAAGCAGGAATTTCACAGGTTAAATCAGCGAGAGAAGAGCACGACTTTCACAATATAAAACAGGGAGAGGTGTGCAGTATTTTCACAGTTCAAAACCGCGAGAGACAGCTGGATTTTCACAGTTTAAAACAGCGAGAGGGAAGCAGGATTTTCGCAGGTTAAAAAAGCGGGAGGAGAGCCGGGTTTTTCACAGTTTTAAACAGCGAGAGGGAAGCAGGAATTTCACATTTTAAAACAGCGAGAGAAGAGCAGGATTTTCACAGGTTAAATCTGCGAGAGAAGAGCACGATTTTCACAATGTAAAACAGCGAGCGGTGTGCAGTATCTTCACAGTTTAAAACCGCGAGAAACATCTGGATTTTCACAGTCTAAAACAGCGAGAGGAGAGCAGCATTTTCACAGTGTAAAACAACGAGAGGAGAGCTGTGATTTTTACCGTTTCAAACAGCGAGAGGAGTGCTGCGATTTTCACAGTTGAAAACATGGAGATGTTGGCCAGGATTTTCGCAATTTAAAACAGCGAGAGAAGAGCACGATTTTCACAATATAAAACAGCGAGAGGTGTGCAGTATTTTCACAGTTCGAAACCGCGAGAGACATCTTGATTTTCGCATTTTAAAACAGCGAGAGGGAAGCAGGATTTTCGCAGTTTGAAACAGTGAGAGGAGAGCCGGGATTTTCACATTTTAAAAGAACCAGAGGAGAGCACGATTTTCACAGTTTAAAAGAGTGAGAGGTGAGCTGGGATTTTCGCAGTTTAAAACAGCGAGATGTGAGCTGGGATTTACACAGTTTAAAACAGCCAGAGGAGAGCCGGATTTTCACAGTTTAAAAGACTGAGAGCTGACCCTGAATTTCACAGTTTAAAACAGCGAGAGGTGAGCCGGGATTTTCACATTTTAAAAGAGCCAGAGGGGAGCAGGATTTTCACAATTTAAAACAGCGAGAGGAGAGCAGGATTTTCATAGTTTAAAACACCGAGAGGAGAGCAGGTTTTTCACAGTTTTAATCAGCGAGAGGGGAGCCGGGATTTTCACAGTTTTGAAACAGCCAGATGAGCGCTGGATTTTTACTGTTTAAAACAGCGAGAGGAGAGCAGGATTTTCACAGTTTAAAACAGCCAGAGGTGAGCTGGGATTTTCACAGTATTGAAGCAGCCAGAGGGGAGCAGGTATTTTCACAGTTTAATTCAACGAGAGGAGAGAATGATATTCACTGATTAAAACAGCGAGTGGAGAGCAGGAATTTCACAGTTTAAAACAGCGAGAGTAGAGCTGGGATTTTCGCAGTTTAAAACAATGCGAGGTGAGCACTATTTTCACCGTTTAAAACAGCGAGAGGAGAGCAGGATTTTCACAGTGTAAAACAACGAGAGGAGAGCTGTGATTTTTACCGTTTCAAACACCGAGAGGAGTGCTGCGATTTTCACAGTTGAAAACAGGGAATGTTGGCCAGGATTTTTGCATTTTAAAACAGCGGGAGGACAGCAGCATTTTCACGGGTTAAAACAGCCTGAGTAGAGCAGGATTTTCACGATATAAAACAGCGAGAGGTGTGCAGTATTTTCACAGTTTAAAACCGCGAGAGACATCTGGATTTTCACAGTTTAAAACAGCGAGAGGGAAGCAGGATTTTTGCAGTTTGAAACAGTGAGAGGAGAGCCGGGATTTTCACATTTTAAAAGAGCCAGAGGAGAGCAGGATTTTCATAATTTAAAACAGCGAGAGGGAAGCAGGATTTTCGCAGGTTAAAACAGCGAGAGGGAAGCAGGATTTTCGCAGGTTAAAACAGCGAGAGGGAAGCAGGATTTTCGCAGTTTAAAACAGTGAGAGGAGAGCCGGGATTTTCACATTTTAAAAGAGCCAGAGGAGAGCAGGATTTTCACAGTTTAAAACAGCGAGAGGGAAGCAGGATTTTCGCAGTTTAAAACAGCCAGAGGAGAGCCGGGATTTTCACATTTTAAAAGAGCCAGAGGAGAGCAGGATTTTCACAGTTTAAAACAGTGAGAGCTGACCCTGAATTTCACAGTTTAAAACAGCGAGAGGAGAGCTGGGATTTTCACAGTTTAAAACAGCGAGAGGAGAGCTGAGATTTACACAGTTTAAAACAGCGAGAGGAGAGCAGGATTTTCGCTGTTTAAAGCAGTGAGAGGTGAGCAGAATTTTCACAGTTTAAAACAGCGAGAGGAGAAAAGGATTTTCACAATTTAAAACAGCCAGAGGTGAGCTGGGATTTTCACAGTATTGAAGCAGCCAGAGGGGAGCAGGTATTTTCTCAGTTTAATTCAACGAGAGGAGAGAAGGATATTCACGGATTAAAACAGCGAGTGGAGAGCAGGAATTTCACAGTTTAAAACAGCGAGAGTAGAGCTGGGATTTTCGCAGTTTAAAACAATGCGAGGTGAGCACTATTTTCACCGTTTAAAACAGCGAGAGGAGAGCAGGATTTTCACAGTGTAAAACAACGAGAGGAGAGCTGTGATTTTTACCGTTTCAAACACCGAGAGGAGTGCTGCGATTTTCACAGTTGAAAACAGGGAATGTTGGCCAGGATTTTTGCATTTTAAAACAGCGAGAGGACAGCAGCATTTTCACAGGTTAAAACAGCCAGAGTAGAGCAGGATTTTCACGATATAAAACAGCGAGAGGTGTGCAGTATTTTCACAGTTTAAAACAGCGAGAGACATCTGGATTTTCACAGTTTGAAACAGCGAGAGGGAAGCAGGATTTTCACAGTTTAAAACAGTGAGCGAAGAGCCGGGATTTTCACATTTTAAAAGAGCCAGAGGATAGCAGGATTTTCACAGTTTAAAACAGCGAGCGGAGAGCAGGATTTTCATAGTTTAAAACACCGAGAGGAGTGCTGTGATTTTCACAGTTTAAAACAGGGAATGTTGGCCAGGATTTTCGCATTTTAAAACAGCAAGAGGCAAGCAGGAATTTCACAGGTTAAATCAGCGAGAGAAGAGCACGACTTTCACAATATAAAACAGGGAGAGGTGTGCAGTATTTTCACAGTTCAAAACCGCGAGAGACAGCTGGATTTTCACAGTTTAAAACAGCGAGAGGGAAGCAGGATTTTCGCAGGTTAAAAAAGCGGGAGGAGAGCCGGGTTTTTCACAGTTTTAAACAGCGAGAGGGAAGCAGGAATTTCACATTTTAAAACAGCGAGAGAAGAGCAGGATTTTCACAGGTTAAATCTGCGAGAGAAGAGCACGATTTTCACAATGTAAAACAGCGAGCGGTGTGCAGTATCTTCACAGTTTAAAACCGCGAGAAACATCTGGATTTTCACAGTCTAAAACAGCGAGAGGAGAGCAGCATTTTCACAGTGTAAAACAACGAGAGGAGAGCTGTGATTTTTACCGTTTCAAACAGCGAGAGGAGTGCTGCGATTTTCACAGTTGAAAACATGGAGATGTTGGCCAGGATTTTCGCAATTTAAAACAGCGAGAGAAGAGCACGATTTTCACAATATAAAACAGCGAGAGGTGTGCAGTATTTTCACAGTTCGAAACCGCGAGAGACATCTTGATTTTCGCATTTTAAAACAGCGAGAGGGAAGCAGGATTTTCGCAGTTTGAAACAGTGAGAGGAGAGCCGGGATTTTCACATTTTAAAAGAGCCAGAGGAGAGCAGGATTTTCACAGTTTAAAAGAGTGAGAGGTGAGCTGGGATTTTCGCAGTTTAAAACAGCGAGATGTGAGCTGGGATTTACACAGTTTAAAACAGCCAGAGGAGAGCCGGATTTTCACAGTTTAAAAGACTGAGAGCTGACCCTGAATTTCACAGTTTAAAACAGCGAGAGGTGAGCCGGGATTTTCACATTTTAAAAGAGCCAGAGGGGAGCAGGATTTTCACAATTTAAAACAGCGAGAGGAGAGCAGGATTTTCATAGTTTAAAACACCGAGAGGAGAGCAGGTTTTTCACAGTTTCAATCAGCGAGAGGGGAGCCGGGATTTTCACAGTTTTGAAACAGCCAGATGAGCGCTGGATTTTTACTGTTTAAAACAGCGAGAGGAGAGCAGGAATTTCACAGTTTAAAACAGCGAGAGGAGAGCAGGATTTTCGCTGTTTAAAGCAGTGAGAGGTGAGCAGAATTTTCACAGTTTAAAACAGCGAGAGGAGAGCAGGATTTTCACTGTTTCAAACAGCAAGAGGAGAGCAGGATTTTCACAGTTTAAAACAGCCAGAGGTGAGCTGGGATTTTCACAGTATTGAAGCAGCCAGAGGGGAGCAGGTATTTTCACAATTTAATTCAACGAGAGGAGAGAAGGATATTCACGGATTAAAACAGCGAGTGGAGAGCAGGAATTTCACAGTTTAAAACAGCGAGAGTAGAGCTGGGATTTTCGCAGTTTAAAACAATGCGAGGTGAGCACTATTTTCACCGTTTAAAACAGCGAGAGGAGAGCAGGATTTTCACAGTTTAAAACAACGAGAGGAGAGCTGTGATTTTTACCGTTTCAAACACCGAGAGGAGTGCTGCGATTTTCACAGTTGAAAACAGGGAATGTTGGCCAGGATTTTTGCATTTTAAAACAGCGGGAGGACAGCAGCATTTTCACAGGTTAAAACAGCCAGAGTAGAGCAGGATTTTCACGATATAAAACAGCGAGTGGTGTGCAGTATTTTCACAGTTTAAAACCGCGAGAGACATCTGGATTTTCACAGTTTGAAACAGTGAGAGGAGAGCCAGGATTTTCACATTTTAAAAGAGCCAGAGGAGAGCAGGATTTTCACAATTTAAAACAGCGAGAGGGAAGCAGGATTTTCGCAGGTTAAAACAGCGAGAGGGAAGCAGGATTTTCGCAGGTTAAAACAGCGAGAGGGAAGCAGGATTTTCGCAGTTTAAAACAGTGAGAGGAGAGCCGGGATTTTCACATTTTAAAAGAGCCAGAGGAGAGCAGGATTTTCACAGTTTAAAACAGCGAGAGGGAAGCAGGATTTTCGCAGTTTAAAACAGCCAGAGGAGAGCCGGGATTTTCACATTTTAAAAGAGCCAGAGGAGAGCAGGATTTTCACAGTTTAAAACAGTGAGAGCTGACCCTGAATTTCACAGTTTAAAACAGCGAGAGGAGAGCTGGGATTTTCACAGTTTAAAACAGCGAGAGGAGAGCTGAGATTTACACAGTTTAAAACAGCGAGAGGAGAGCAGGATTTTCGCTGTTTAAAGCAGTGAGAGGTGAGCAGAATTTTCACAGTTTAAAACAGCGAGAGGAGAAAAGGATTTTCACAATTTAAAACAGCCAGAGGTGAGCTGGGATTTTCACAGTATTGAAGCAGCCAGAGGGGAGCAGGTATTTTCTCAGTTTAATTCAACGAGAGGAGAGAAGGATATTCACGGATTAAAACAGCGAGTGGAGAGCAGGAATTTCACAGTTTAAAACAGCGAGAGTAGAGCTGGGATTTTCACAGTTTAAAACAATGCGAGCTGAGCACTATTTTCACCGTTTAAAACAGCGAGAGGAGAGCAGGATTTTCACAGTGTAAAACAACGAGAGGAGAGCTGTGATTTTTACCGTTTCAAACACCGAGAGGAGTGCTGCGATTTTCACAGTTGAAAACAGGGAATGTTGGCCAGGATTTTTGCATTTTAAAACAGCGAGAGGACAGCAGCATTTTCACAGGTTAAAACAGCCAGAGTAGAGCAGGATTTTCACGATATAAAACAGCGAGAGGTGTGCAGTATTTTAACAGTTTAAAACCGCGAGAGACATCTGGATTTTCACAGTTTGAAACAGCGAGAGGGAAGCAGGATTTTCACAGTTTAAAACAGTGAGAGAAGAGCCGGGATTTTCACATTTTAAAAGAGCCAGAGGATAGCAGGATTTTCACAGTTTAAAACAGCGAGCGGAGAGCAGGATTTTCATAGTTTAAAACACCGAGAGGAGTGCTGTGATTTTCACAGTTTAAAACAGGGAATGTTGGCCAGGATTTTCGCATTTTAAAACAGCAAGAGGCAAGCAGGAATTTCACAGGTTAAATCAGCGAGAGAAGAGCACGACTTTCACAATATAAAACAGGGAGAGGTGTGCAGTATTTTCACAGTTCAAAACCGCGAGAGACAGCTGGATTTTCACAGTTTAAAACAGCGAGAGGGAAGCAAGATTTTCGCAGGTTAAAACAGCGGGAGGAGAGCCGGGTTTTTCACAGTTTTAAACAGCGAGAGGGAAGCAGGAATTTCACAGTTTAAAACAGCGAGAGAAGAGCAGGATTTTCACAGGTTAAATCTGCGAGAGAAGAGCACGATTTTCACAATGTAAAACAGCGAGCGGTGTGCAGTATCTTCTCAGTTTAAAACCGCGAGAAACATCTGGATTTTCTCAGTCTAAAACAGCGAGAGGAGAGCAGCATTTTCACAGTGTAAAACAACGAGAGGAGAGCTGTGATTTTTACCGTTTCAAACAGCGAGAGGAGTGCTGCGATTTTCACAGTTGAAAACATGGAGATGTTGGCCAGGATTTTCGCAATTTAAAACAGCGAGAGAAGAGCACGATTTTCACAATATAAAACAGCGAGAGGTGTGCAGTATTTTCACAGTTCGAAACCGCGAGAGACATCTTGATTTTCGCATTTTAAAACAGCGAGAGGGAAGCAGGATTTTCGCAGTTTGAAACAGTGAGAGGAGAGCCGGGATTTTCACATTTTAAAAGAACCAGAGGAGAGCACGATTTTCACAGTTTAAAAGAGTGAGAGGTGAGCTGGGATTTTCGCAGTTTAAAATAGCGAGATGTGAGCTGGGATTTACACAGTTTAAAACAGCCAGAGGAGAGCCGGATTTTCACAGTTTAAAAGACTGAGAGCTGACCCTGAATTTCACAGTTTAAAACAGCGAGAGGTGAGCTGGGATTTTCACATTTTAAAAGAGCCAGAGGGGAGCAGGATTTTCACAATTTAAAACAGCGAGAGGAGAGCAGGATTTTCATAGTTTAAAACACCGAGAGGAGAGCAGGTTTTTCACAGTTTCAATCAGCGAGAGGGGAGCCGGGATTTTCACAGTTTTGAAACAGCCAGATGAGCGCTGGATTTTTACTGTTTAAAACAGCGAGAGGAGAGCAGGAATTTCACAGTTTAAAACAGCGAGAGGAGAGCAGGATTTTCGCTGTTTAAAGCAGTGAGAGGTGAGCAGAATTTTCACAGTTTAAAACAGCGAGAGGAGAGCAGGATTTTCACTGTTTCAAACAGCAAGAGGAGAGCAGGATTTTCACAGTTTAAAACAGCCAGAGGTGAGCTGGGATTTTCACAGTATTGAAGCAGCCAGAGGGGAGCAGGTATTTTCACAATTTAATTCAACGAGAGGAGAGAAGGATATTCACGGATTAAAACAGCGAGTGGAGAGCAGGAATTTCACAGTTTAAAACAGCGAGAGTAGAGCTGGGATTTTCGCAGTTTAAAACAATGCGAGGTGAGCACTATTTTCACCGTTTAAAACAGCGAGAGGAGAGCAGGATTTTCACAGTGTAAAACAACGAGAGGAGAGCTGTGATTTTTACCGTTTCAAACACCGAGAGGAGTGCTGCGATTTTCACAGTTGAAAACAGGGAATGTTGGCCAGGATTTTTGCATTTTAAAACAGCGGGAGGACAGCAGCATTTTCACAGGTTAAAACAGCCAGAGTAGAGCAGGATTTTCACGATATAAAACAGCGAGTGGTGTGCAGTATTTTCACAGTTTAAAACCGCGAGAGACATCTGGATTTTCACAGTTTAAAACAGCGAGAGGAGAGCAGGATTTACACAGTTTAAAACCGCGAGAGGAGAGCAGGGATTTCGCAATTTACAACAGAGAGAGGAGAGCAGGATTTTCACAGTTTAAAACAGCGAGAGGAGAGCAGGAATTTCACAGGTTAAAACAGCGAGAGTGGAGCAAGAATTTCACAGTTTCAAACAGCGAGAGGAGAGCAGGAATTTCAGAGTTTAAAACAGCGAGAGGAGAGCAGGATTTTCAGTTTAAAACAGAGAGAGGAGAGCAGGATTTTCACAGTTTAAAACAGCGAGAGGAGAGCAGGATTTTCAGTTTAAAACAGAGAGAGGAGAGCAGGATTTTCACAGTTTAAAACAGCGAGAGGAGAGCAGGATTTTCACAGTTTCAAACAGCGAGAGGAGAGCTGGGAATTTCACAGTTTAAAACAGCGAGAGGAGAGCAGGAATTTCACAGTTTAAAACAGCGTAAGGAGAGCAGGATTTTCACAGTTTAAAACAGCGAGAGGAGAGCAGGAATTTCTCAGGTTAAAACAGCGAGAGGGGAGCAAGATTTTCACAGTTTCAAACAGCGAGAGGAGAGCAGTGTTTTCACAGTTTAAAACAGAGAGAGGAGAGCAGGAATTTCACAGTTTAAAACAGCGAGAGGAGAGCTGGAATTTCAGAGTTTAAAACAGCGAGAGGAAAGCAGGATTTTCACAGTTTAAAACAGCGAGAGGAGAGCAGGCTTTTTCACAGTTTAAAACAGCGAGAGGAGAGCTGGGATTTTCACTGTTTAAAACAGCGAGAGGAGAGCAGGATTTTCACAGTTTCAAACAGCGATAGGAGTGCAGGAATTTCACAGTTTAAAACAGCAAGAGGTGAGCAGGAATTTCGCAGTTTGAAACAGCGAGAGCAGAGCAGGGTTTTCACAGTTTAAAACAGCTAGAGGATAGCAGGAATTTCACAGTTTGAAACAGCGAGAGCAGAGCAGGAATTTCACAGTTTGAAACAGCGAGAGCAGAGCAGGGTTTTCACAGTTTAAAACAGCGAGCGGAGTGCTGGGATTTTCACAGTTTAAAACAGCGAGAGGAGAGCAGGAATTTCACAGTTTAAAATAGTGAGAGGAGAGCAGGGTTTTCACAGTTTAAAACAGCGAGAGGAGAGCTGGGATTTTCACAGTTTAAAACAGCGAGAGGAGAGCAGGGTTTTGACAGTTTAAAACAGTGAGAGGAGAGCAGGGTTTTCACAGTTTTAATCACCGAGAGGAGAGCAGGATTTTCACAGTTTTAAACAGCGACAGGAGAGCCGGGATTTTTGCAGTTTTGAAACAGCCAGAGGAGCGCAGGATTTTCACTGTTTAAAACAGCGAGAGGAGAGCAGGAATTTCACAGTTTAAAACAGCGAGAGTAGAGCTGTGATTTTCACCGTTTAAAGCAGCGTGAAGTGAGCAGGATTTTCACCGTTTAAAGCAGTGAGAGGAGAGCAGGATTTTTACAATTTAAAACAGCGAGAAAAGAGCTCGGAATTTCACACTTTAAAACTGTGAGAAGTGAGCAGGATTTTCACACTTTAAAACAGCGAGAGGTGAGCTGGGATTGTCACAGTATTGAAGCAGCCAGAGGTGAGCAGGATTTTCACAGTTTAAAACAGCGAGAGGGGACCAGGATTTTCACAGTTTAAAACAGCGAGAGGGGAGCAGGAATTTCACAGTTTAAAACAGCGAGAGGAAAGCAGGATTTACACAGTTTCAAACACCAAGAGGAGAGCAGGATTTTCACAGTTTTAATCAGCGAGAGGAGAGCAGGATTTTTAAAGTTTTAAACAGCGACAGGAGAGCCGGGATTTTCGCAGTTTTGAAACAGCCAGGGGAGCGCAGGATTTTCACTGTTTAAAACAGCGAGAGGTGAGCAGGAATTTCACAGTTTAAAACAGCGAGAGGAGAGCAGGGATTTCACAGTTTAAAACAGCGAGAGGTGAGCTGGGATTTTCGCAGTTTAAAACAGCGAGAGGAGTGCAGGAATTTCACAGTTTAAAATAGTGAGAGGAGAGCAGGGTTTTCACAGTTTAAAACAGTGAGAGGAGAGCTGGGATTTTCACAGTTTAAAACAGTGAGAGGAGAGCAGGGTTTTGACAGTTTAAAACAGTGAGAGGAGAGCAGGGTTTTCACAGTTTTAATCAGCGAGAGGAGAGCAGGATTTTTACAGTTTTAAACAGCGACAGGAGAGCTGGGATTTTTGCAGTTTTGAAACAGCCAGAGGAGCGCAGGATTTTCACAGTTTAAAACAGCGAGAGTAGAGCTGTGATTTTCACCGTTTAAAGCAGCGTGAAGTGAGCAGGTTTTTCACCGTTTAAAGCAGTGAGAGGAGAGCAGGATTTTTACAATTTAAAACAGCGAGAAAAGAGCTGGGAATTTCACACTTTAAAACTGTGAGAAGTGAGCAGGATTTTCACAGTTTAAAACAGCGAGAGAGGAGCAGGAATTTCACAGTTTAAAACAGCGAGAGGAAAGCAGGATTTACACAGTTTCAAACACCAAGAGGAGAGCAGGATTTTCACAGTTTTAATCAGCGAGTGGAGAGCAGGATTTTTAAAGTTTTAAACAGCGACAGGAGAGCCGGGATTTTCGCAGTTTTGAAACAGCCAGAGGAGCGCAGGATTTTCACTGTTTAAAACAGCGAGAGGTGAGCAGGAATTTCACAGTTTAAAACAGCGAGAGGAGAGCAGGGATTTCACAGTTTAAAACAGCGAGAGGTGAGCTGGGATTTTCGCAGTTTTGAAACAGCCAGAGGAGCGCAGGATTTTCACAGTTTAAAGCAGTGAGAGGTGTGCAGTATTTTCACAGTTTAAAACAGCGAGAGGTGAGCAGGATTTTCACAGTTTTAAACAGCGAGAGGGAAGCAGGATTTTCGCAGTTTAAAACAACGAGAGGAGAGCCGGGATTTTCACATTTTAAAAGAGCCAGAGGAGAACAGGATTTTCACAGTTTAAAACAGCGAATGGAGAGTCGGATTTTCACAGTGTAAAACAACGAGAGGAGAGCTGTGATTTTTACCGTTTCAAACACCAAGAGGAGTGCTGCGATTTTCACAGTTGAAAACAGGGAGATGTTGGCCAGGATTTTCGCAATTTAAAACAGCGAGAGGAAAGCAGGAATTTCACAGGTTAAATCTGCGAGAGAAGAGCACGATTTTCACAATATAAAACAGCGAGAGGTGTGCAGTATTTTCACAGTTTAAAACCGCGAGAGACATCTGATTTTTCACAGTTTGAAACAGCGAGAGGGAAGCAGGATTTTCGCAGTTTAAAACAGTGAGAGGAGAGCCGGGATTTTCACATTTTAAACGAGCCAGAGGAGAGCAGGATTTTCACAGTTTAAAACAGCCAGAGGAGAGCAGGATTTTCACAGTTTAAAACACCGAGAGGAGAGAAGGATTTTCACTGTTTTAATGAGCGAGAGGGGAGCCGGGATTTTCACAGTTTAAAACAGCGAGAGGAGCGCTGGATTTTCACTGTTTAAAACAGCGAGAGGAGAGCAGGAATTTCACAGTTTAAAACAGCGAGAGGAGAGCAGGAATTTCACAGTTTAAAACAGCGAGAGTTGAGCTGGATTTTTACTGTTTAAAACAGCGAGAGGAGAGCAGGATTTTTACACTTTTAAAGAGCGACAGGAGAGCCGGGATTTTCACAGTTTTGAAACAGCCAGAGGAGCGCAGGATTTTCACTGTTTAAAAAAGCGAGAGGAGAGCTGTGATTTTCACTGTTTAAAGCAGCGTGAAGTGAGCAGGATTTTCACCGTTTAAAGCAGTGAGAGGAGAGCAGGATTTTTACAATTTAAAACAGCGAGAGGAGAGCTGGGATTTTCACACTTTAAAACTGTGAGAAGTGAGCAGGATTTTCACTGTTTAAAACAGCGAGAGGTGAGCTGGGATTGTCACAGTTTTAAACAGCGACAGGAGAGCCGGGATTGTCACAGTATCGAAGCAGCCAGAGGGGAGCAGGATTTGCACTGTTTAAAACAGCGAGAGTAGAGCTGGGATTTTAATACTTTAAAACTGTGAGAAGTGAGCAGGATTTTCACTGTTTAAAACAGCGAGAGGTGAGCTGTGATTTTTACCGTTTCAAACACCGAGAGGATTGCTGCGATTTTCACGTTTGAAAACAGGGAAATGTTGGACAGGATTTTCTCATTTTAAAACAGCAAGAGGACAGCAGGATTTTCACAGGTTAAAACAGCCAGAGGATGAGCAGCATTTTCACAGTGTAAAACACCGAGAGGATTGCTGTGACTTTCATAGTTGAAAACAGGGAATGTTGGCCAGGATTTTCGCATTTTAAAACAGCGAGAGGACAGCAGGAATTTCACCGGTTAAAACAGCCAGAGAAGAGCACGATTTTCACAATATAAAACAGTGAGAGGTGTGCAGTATTTTCACAGTTTAAAACCGCGAGAGACATCTGGATTTTCACAGTTTTAAACAGCGAGAGGGAAGCAGGATTTTCGCAGTTTCAAACAGTGAGAGGAGAGCCGGGATTTTCACATTTTAAAAGAGCCAGAGGAGAACAGGATTTTCACAGTTTAAAACAGTGAGAGGAGAGCCGGGATTTTCACATTTTAAAAGAGCCAGAGGAGAACAGGATTTTCACAGTGTAAAACAGCGAATGGAGAGTCGGATTTTCACAGTGTAAAACAACGAGAGGAGAGCTGTGATTATTCCCATTTCAAACACCAAGAGGAGTGCTGCGATTTTCACAGTTTAAAACAGCCAGAGGAGAGCAGGATTTTCACAGTTTCAAACAGCGAGAGGAGAGCAGGATTTTCACAGTTTCAAACAGCGAGAGGAGAGCAGGATTTTCACAATTTAAAACAGCGAGAGGAAAGCAGGATTTTCACAGTTTCAAACACCAAGAGGAGAGCAGGATTTTCACAGTTTAAAACAGCGAGAGGTGAGCTGGGATTTTCACAGTATCGAAGCAGCCAGAGGAGTGCAGTAATTGCACTGTTTAAAACAGCGAGAGGAGAGCTGGGATTTTCACACTTTAAAACTGTGAGAAGTGAACAGGATTTTCACTGTTTAAAACAACGAGAGGAGAGCTGTGATTTTTACCGTTTCAAACACCGAGAGGATTGCTGCGATTTTCACATTTGAAAACAGGTAATGTTGGACAGGATTTTCTCATTTTAAAACAGCGAGAGGACAGCAGGATTTTCACAGGTTAAAACAGCCAGAGGATGAGCAGCATTTTCACAGTGTAAAACACCGAGAGGATTGCTGTGATTTTCATAGTTGAAAACAGGGAGATGTTGGCCAGGATTTTCGCATTTTAAAACAGCGAGAGGACAGCAGGAATTTCACCGGTTAAAACAGCCAGAGAAGAGCACAATTTTCACAATATAAAACAGCGAGAGGTTTGCAGTATTTTCACAGTTTAAAAACGCGAGAGACATCTGGATTTTCACAGTTTAAAACAGCGAGAGGGAAGCAGGATTTTCGCAGTTTGAAACAGTGAGAGGAGAGCCGGGATTTTCACATTTTAAAAGAGCCAGAGGAGAGCAGGATTTTCACAGTTTAAAACAGTGAGAGGAGAGCCGGGATTTTCACATTTTAAAAGAGCCAGAGGAGAACAGGATTTTCACAGTTTGAAACAGTGAGAGGAGAGCCGGGATTTTCACATTTTAAAAGAGCCAGAGGAGAACAGGATTTTCACAGTTTAAAACAGCGAATGGAGAGTCGGATTTTCACAGTGTAAAACAACGAGAGGAGAGCTGTGATTTTTACCGTTTGAAACACCAAGAAGAGTGCTGCGATTTTCACAGTTGAAAACAGGGAGATGTTGGCCAGGATTTTCGCAATTTAAAACAGCGAGAGGCAAGCAGGAATTTCACAGGTTAAATCTGCGAGAGAAGAGCACGATTTTCACAATATAAAACAGCGAGAGGTGTGCAGTATTTTCACAGTTTAAAACCGCGAGAGACATCTGGATTTTCACAGTATTGAAGCAGCCAGAGGGAAGCAGGATTTTCGCAGTTTAAAACAGTGAGAGGAGAGCCGGGATTTTCACATTTTAAAAGAGCCAGAGGAGAGCAGGATTTTCACAGTTTAAAACTGCGAGAGGAAGAGCAGGATTTTCACAGTTTAAAACACCGAGAGGAGAGAAGGATTTTCACTGTTTTAATGAGCGAGAGGGGAGCCGGGATTTTCACAGTTTTGAAACAGCCAGAGGAGCGCTGGATTTTTACTGTTTAAAACAGCGAGAGGAGAGCAGGAATTTCACAGTTTAAAACAGCGAGAGTAGAGCTGTGATTTTCACCGTTTAAAGCAGCGTGAAGTGAGCAGGATTTTCACAGTTTAAAGCAGTGAGAGGAGAGCAGGATTTTTACAATTTAAAACAGCGAGAGGAGAGCTGGGATTTTCACACTTTAAAACTGTGAGAAGTGAGCTGGATTTTCGCTGTTTAAAACAGCGAGAGGTGAGCTGGGATTGTCACAGTATTGAAGCAGCCAGAGGTGAGCAGGATTTTCACAGTTTAAAACGGCGAGAGGAGAGCAGGATTTTCACTGTTTCAAACAGCGAGAGGTGAGCTGGGATTTTCATAGTTTTAATCAGCGAGAGGAGAGCAGGATTTTTACAGTTTTAAACAGCGACAGGAGAGCCGGGATTTTTGCAGTTTTGAAACAGCCAGAGGAGCGCAGGATTTTCACTGTTTAAAACAGCGAGAGGAGAGCAGGAATTTCACAGTTTTAAACAGCGAGAGTAGAGCTCTGATTTTCACCGTTTAAAGCAGCGTGAAGTGAGCAGGATTTTCACAGTTTAAAGCAGTGAGAGGAGTGCAGGAATTTCACAGTTTAAAACAGCGAGAGGAGAGCAGGATTTTCACAGTTTAAAACAGCGAGAGGAGAGCAGGATTTTCACAGTTTAAAACAGCGAGAGGAAAGCAGAGTTTTAACAGTTTAAAACAACGAGAGGTGAGCTTGGGTGTTCACAGTTTAAAACAGCGAGAGGAGAGCCAGAGTTTCACAATTTAAAACAGAGAGAGGAGAGCAGGATTTTCACAGTTTAAAACAGCGAGAGTAGAGCTGGGATTTTCACAGTCTAAAACAGCGAGAGGAGAGCAGCATTTTCACAGTGTAAAACAACGAGAAGAGAGTTGTGATTTTTACCGTTTCAAACAGCGAGAGGAGTGCTGCGATTTTCACAGTTGAAAACAGGGAGATGTTGGCCAGGATTTTCGCAATTTAAAACAGCGAGAGGAAAGCAGAATTTTCACAGGTTAAATCTGCGAGAGAAGAGCACGATTTTCACAATATAAAACAGCGAGAGGTGTGCAGTATTTTCACTGTTTAAAACCGCGAGAGACATCTGGATTTTCACATTTTAAAACAGCGAGAGGGAAGCAGGATTTTCGCAGTTTAAAACAGCGAGAGTAGAGCCGGGATTTTCACATTTTATAAGAGCCAGAGGAGAGCAGGATTTTCAGAGTTTAAAACAGCGAGAGGAGAGCAGAAATTTCACAGTTTAAAACAGCGAGAGGAGAGAAGGATTTTCACTGTTTAAAACAGCGAGAGGAGAGCAGGAATTTCACAGTTTAAAACAGCGAGAGGAGATCAGGAATTTCATAGGTTAAAACAGCGAGCGTAGAGCAGGATTTTCACATTCTAAAAAAGCGAGAGGAGAGCAGCATTTTCACAGTGTAAAACAACGAGAGGAGAGCTGTGATTTTTACCGTTTCAAACACCTAGAGGAGTGCTGTGATTTTCACAGTTGAATACAGGGAGATGTTGGCCAGGATTTTCGCATTTTAAAACAGCGAGAGGTGTGCAGCATTTTCACAGGTTAAATTTGTGAGAGAAGAGCACGATTTTCACAATATAAAACAGCGAGAGGTGTGCAGTATTTTCACAGTTTAAAACCGCGAGAGACATCTGGATTTTCACAGTTTAAAACAGCGAGAGGGAAGCAGGATTTTCGCAGTTTAAAACAACGAGAGTAGAGCCGGGACTTTCACATTTTAAAACAGCCAGAGGAGAGCAGGATTTTCAGAGTTTGAAACAGCGAGAGGAGAGCAGGAATTTCACAGTTTAAAACAGTGAGAGGAGAGAAGGATTTTCACTGTTTAAAACAGCGAGAGGAGAGCAGGATTTTCACAGTTTAAAACAGCGAGAGGAGATCAGGATTTTCATAGGTTAAAACAGCGAGCGTAGAGCAGGATTTTCACATTCTAAAACAGCGAAAGGAGAGCAGCATTTTCACAATGTAAAACAACGAGAAGAGAGCTGTGATTTTTACCGTTTCAAACAGTGAGAGGAGTGCAGCGATTTTCACAGTTGAATACAGGGAGATGTTGGCCAGGATTTTCGCATTTTAAAACAACGAGAGGAGAGCAGCATTTTCACAGGTTAAATCTGTGAGAGAAGAGCACGATTTTCACAATATAAAACAGCGAGAGGTGTGCAGTATTTTCACAGTTTAAAACCGTGAGAGACATCTGGATTTTCACAGTTTAAAACAGCGAGAGGGAAGCAGGATTTTTGCAGGTTAAAACAGCGAGAGGAGAGCCGGGATTTTCACAGTGTAAAACAGGGAGATGTTGGCCTGGATTTTTGCATTTTAAAACAGCGAGAGGCAAGCAGGATTTTCACAGGTTAAATCTGCGAGAGAAGAGCACGATTTTCACAATATAAAACAGCGAGAGGTGTGCAGTATTTTCACAGTTTAAAACTGCGAGAGTCATCTGGATTTTCACAGTTTAAAACAGCGAGAGGGAAGCAGGATTTTCTCAGTTTAAAACAGTGAGAGGAGAGCAGGAATTTCACAGTTTAGAACAGAGAGAGGAGAGCAGCATTTTCACAGTCTAAAACAACGAGAGGTGAGCTGTGATTTTTACCGTTTGAAACAGCGAGAGGATTGCTGCGATTTTCACAGTTGAAAACAGGGAGATGTTGGCCAGGATTTTCGCATTTTAAAACAGCGAGAGGAGTGCAGAATTTTCACAGGTTAAAACACTGAGAGGAGAGCAGGATTTTCACAATATAAAACAGCGAGAGGTGTGCTGAATTTTCACAGTTTAAAACAGCGAGAGGTGAGCTGGGATTTACACAGCTTAAAACAGCCAGAGGAGAGCCGGATTTTCACAGTTTAAAAGACGGAGAGCTGACCCTGAATTTCACAGTTTAAAACAGCGAGTGGTGAGCAGGATTTTCACAGTTTAAAACAGCGAGCGGAGAGCAGGATTTTAACAGTTTAAAACAGCGAGTGGTGAACTGGGATTTTCACCCTTTAAAACTGTGAGAAGTGAGCAGTATTTTCACAGTTTAAAACAACGAGAGGAAAGCAGGATTTTCACAGTTTAAAACACCGAGAGGAGAGCAGGATTTTCACAGTTTTAATCAGCGAAGGTGAGCCGGGATTTTCACAGTTTTGAAACAGCCAGAGGAGCGCTGGACTTTTACTGTTTAAAACAGCGAGTGGAGAGCAGGAATTTCACAGTTTAAAACAGCGAGAGTAGAGCTGGGAATTTCACCGTTTAAAACAGCGTGAAGTGAGCAGGATTTTCACAGTTTAAAGCAGTGAGAGGTGAGCAGGATTTTCACAGTTTAAAACAGCGGGAGGAGAGCAGGAATTTCACAGTTTAAAACAGCGAGAGTCGAGCTGGGATTTTCACCGTTTAAAACAGCGTGAAGTGAGCAGGATTTTCACAGTTTAAAGCAGTGAGAGGTGAGCAGGATTTTCTCAGTTTAAAACAGCGAGAGGTGAGAAGGGATTTTCACAGTTTAAAACAGTGAGAGGGGAGCAGGATTTTCACAGTTTAAAACAGCGAGAGTAGAGCTGGGATTTTCACACTTTAAAACTGTGAGAAGTGAGCAGGATTTTCACAGTTTTAATCAGCGAGAGGGGAGCCGGGATTTTCACAGTTTTGAAACAGCCAGAGGAGTGCAGGATTTTCACTGTTTAAAACAGCGAAAGGAGAGCAGGAATTTCACAGTTTAAAACAGCGAGAGGTGAGCAGGGATTTTCACAGTATTGAAGCAGCCAGAGGGAAGCAGGATTTTCACTGTTTAAAACAGCGAGCAGAGAGCCGGATTTTCACACTTTAAAACTATGCGAGGTGAGCACGATTTTCACAGTGTAAAACAACGAGAGGAGATCTGTGATTTTTACCGTTTCAAACACCGAGAGGAGTGCTGTGATTTTCACAGTTGAAAACAGGGAATGTTGGCCAGGATTTTCGCAGTTTAAAACAGCGAGGGGAGAGCAGGATTTTCACAGGTTAAATCTGCGAGAGAATAGCACGATTTTCACAATATAAAACAGCGAGAGGTGTGCAGTATTTTCACAGTTTAAAACCGCGAGAGACATCTGGATTTTCACAGTTTAAAACAACGAGAGGAAAGCAGGATTTTCACAGTTTAAAACACCGAGAGGAGAGCAGGATTTTCACAGTTTTAATCAGCGAAGATGAGCCGGGATTTTCACAGTTTTGAAACAGCCAGAGGAGCGCTGGACTTTTACTGTTTAAAATAGCGAGAGGAGAGCAGGAATTTCACAGTTTAAAACAGCGTGAAGTGAGCAGGATTTTCACAGTTTAAAGCAGTGAGAGGTGAGCAGGATTTTCACAGTTTAAAACAGCGGGAGGAGAGCAGGAATTTCACAGTTTAAAACAGTGAGAGGAGAGCAGGGTTTTGACAGTTTAAAACAGTGAGAGGAGAGCAGGGTTTTCACAGTTTTAATCAGCGAGAGGAGAGCAGGATTTTTAAAGTTTTAAACAGCGACAGGAGAGCCGGGATTTTCGCAGTTTTGAAACAGCCAGAGGAGCGCAGGATTTTCACTGTTTAAAACAGCGAGAGGTGAGCAGGAATTTCACAGTTTAAAACAGCGAGAGGAGAGCAGGGATTTCACAGTTTAAAACAGCGAGAGCTGAGCTGGGATTTTCGCAGTTTTGAAACAGCCAGAGGAGCGCAGGATTTTCACAGTTTAAAGCAGTGAGAGGTGTGCAGTATTTTCACAGTTTAAAACCGCGAGAGACATCTGGATTTTCACAGTTTGAAACAGCGAGAGGGAAGCAGGATTTTCGCAGTTTAAAACAGCGAGAGTAGAGCTGGGATTTTCACATTTTGTAACAGCCAGAGAAGAGCAGGATTTTCACCCTTTAAAACTGTGAGAAGTGAGCAGGATTTTCACAGTTTAATACAGCGAGAGGAGAGCAGGATTTTCACAGTTTAAAACAGCGAGAGGAGAGCTGGATTTTCACAGTTTAAAACAGCGAGAGTAGAGCTGGGATTTTCACCCATTAAAACTGTGAGAAGTGAGCAGGATTTTCACAGTTTAAAACAGCGAGAGTAAAGTAGTATTTTCACAGTTTAAAACAACGAGAGGAGAGCAGGATTTTCACAGTTTAAAACAGCGAGAGGAAAGCAGGATTTTCACAGTTTAAAACACCGAGAGGAGAGCAGGATTTTCACAGTTTTAATCAGCGAAGGGGAGCCGGGATTTTCACAGTTTTGAAACAGCCAGAGGAGCGCTGGATTTTTACTGTTTAAAACAGCGAGAGGAGAGCAGGAATTTCACAGTTTAAAACAGCGAGAGTAGAGCTGGGATTTTCACCGTTTAAAACAGCATGAAGTGAGCAGGATTTTCACAGTTTTAAACAGTGAGAGGTGAGCAGGATTTTCACATTTTAAAACAGCGAGAGTAGAGCTGGGATTTTCACAGTTTAAAACAGCGTGAAGTGAGCAGGATTTTCACAGTTTAAAGCAGTGAGAGGTGAGCAGGACTTTCACAGTTTAAAACAGCGAGAGGAGAGCAGGAATTTCACAGTTTAAAACAGCGAGAGTCGAGCTGGGATTTTCACCGTTTAAAACAGCGTGAAGTGAGCAGGATTTTCACAGTTTAAAGCAGTGAGAGGTGAGCAGGATTTTCTCAGTTTAAAACAGCGAGAGGTGAGAAGGGATTTTCACAGTTTAAAACAGTGAGAGGGGAGCAGGATTTTCACAGTTTAAAACAGCGAGAGTAGAGCTGGGATTTTCACACTTTAAAACTGTGAGAAGTGAGCAGGATTTTCACAGTTTAAAACAGCGAGAGGAAAGCAGGATTTTCACAGTTTAAAACACCGAGAGGAGAGCAGGATCTTCACAGTTTTAATCAGCGAGAGGGGAGCCGCGATTTTCACAGTTTTGAAACAGCTAGAGGAGTGCAGGATTTTCACTGTTTAAAACAGCGAAAGGAGAGCAGGAATTTCACAGTTTAAAACAGCGAGAGGTGAGCTGGGATTTTCACAGAATTGAAGCAGCCAGAGGGGAGCAGGATTTTCACTGTTTAAAACAGCGAGCAGAGAGCCGGATTTTCACACTTTAAAACTATGCGAGGTGAGCACGATTTTCACAGTGTAAAACAACGAGAGGAGATCTGTGATTTTTACCGTTTCAAACACCGAGAGGAGTGCTGTGATTTTCACAGTTGAAAACAGGGAATGTTGGCCAGGATTTTCGCAGTTTAAAACAGCGAGGGGAGAGCAGGATTTTCACAGGTTAAATCTGCGAGAGAATAGCACGATTTTCACAATATAAAACAGCGAGAGGTGTGCAGTATTTTCACAGTTTAAAACCGCGAGAGACATCTGGATTTTCACAGTTTAAAACAACGAGAGGAAAGCAGGATTTTCACAGTTTAAAACACCGAGAGGAGAGCAGGATTTTCACAGTTTTAATCAGCGAAGATGAGCCGGGATTTTCACAGTTTTGAAACAGCCAGAGGAGCGCTGGACTTTTACTGTTTAAAATAGCGAGAGGAGAGCAGGAATTTCACAGTTTAAAACAGCGTGAAGTGAGCAGGATTTTCACAGTTTAAAGCAGTGAGAGGTGAGCAGGATTTTCACAGTTTAAAACAGCGGGAGGAGAGCAGGAATTTCACAGTTTAAAACAGTGAGAGGAGAGCAGGGTTTTGACAGTTTAAAACAGTGAGAGGAGAGCAGGGTTTTCACAGTTTTAATCAGCGAGAGGAGAGCAGGATTTTTAAAGTTTTAAACAGCGACAGGAGAGCCGGGATTTTCGCAGTTTTGAAACAGCCAGAGGAGCGCAGGATTTTCACTGTTTAAAACAGCGAGAGGTGAGCAGGAATTTCACAGTTTAAAACAGCGAGAGGAGAGCAGGGATTTCACAGTTTAAAACAGCGAGAGCTGAGCTGGGATTTTCGCAGTTTTGAAACAGCCAGAGGAGCGCAGGATTTTCACAGTTTAAAGCAGTGAGAGGTGTGCAGTATTTTCACAGTTTAAAACCGCGAGAGACATCTGGATTTTCACAGTTTGAAACAGCGAGAGGGAAGCAGGATTTTCGCAGTTTAAAACAGCGAGAGTAGAGCTGGGATTTTCACATTTTGTAACAGCCAGAGAAGAGCAGGATTTTCACCCTTTAAAACTGTGAGAAGTGAGCAGGATTTTCACAGTTTAATACAGCGAGAGGAGAGCAGGATTTTCACAGTTTAAAACAGCGAGAGGAGAGCTGGATTTTCACAGTTTAAAACAGCGAGAGTAGAGCTGGGATTTTCACCCATTAAAACTGTGAGAAGTGAGCAGGATTTTCACAGTTTAAAACAGCGAGAGTAAAGTAGTATTTTCACAGTTTAAAACAACGAGAGGAGAGCAGGATTTTCACAGTTTAAAACAGCGAGAGGAAAGCAGGATTTTCACAGTTTAAAACACCGAGAGGAGAGCAGGATTTTCACAGTTTTAATCAGCGAAGGGGAGCCGGGATTTTCACAGTTTTGAAACAGCCAGAGGAGCGCTGGATTTTTACTGTTTAAAACAGCGAGAGGAGAGCAGGAATTTCACAGTTTAAAACAGCGAGAGTAGAGCTGGGATTTTCACCGTTTAAAACAGCATGAAGTGAGCAGGATTTTCACAGTTTTAAACAGTGAGAGGTGAGCAGGATTTTCACATTTTAAAACAGCGAGAGTAGAGCTGGGATTTTCACAGTTTAAAACAGCGTGAAGTGAGCAGGATTTTCACAGTTTAAAGCAGTGAGAGGTGAGCAGGACTTTCACAGTTTAAAACAGCGAGAGGAGAGCAGGAATTTCACAGTTTAAAACAGCGAGAGTCGAGCTGGGATTTTCACCGTTTAAAACAGCGTGAAGTGAGCAGGATTTTCACAGTTTAAAGCAGTGAGAGGTGAGCAGGATTTTCTCAGTTTAAAACAGCGAGAGGTGAGAAGGGATTTTCACAGTTTAAAACAGTGAGAGGGGAGCAGGATTTTCACAGTTTAAAACAGCGAGAGTAGAGCTGGGATTTTCACACTTTAAAACTGTGAGAAGTGAGCAGGATTTTCACAGTTTAAAACAGCGAGAGGAAAGCAGGATTTTCACAGTTTAAAACACCGAGAGGAGAGCAGGATCTTCACAGTTTTAATCAGCGAGAGGGGAGCCGCGATTTTCACAGTTTTGAAACAGCCAGAGGAGTGCAGGATTTTCACTGTTTAAAACAGCGAAAGGAGAGCAGGAATTTCACAGTTTAAAACAGCGAGAGTAGAGCTGTGATTTTCACAGTATTGAAGCAGCCAGAGGGAAGCACGATTTTCACTGTTTAAAACACCGAGCAGAGAGCCGGATTTTCACACTTTAAAACTATGCGAGGTGAGCACGATTTTCACAGTGTAAAACAACGAGAGGAGATCTGTGATTTTTACCGTTTCAAACACCGAGAGGAGTGCTGTGATTTTCACAGTTGAAAACAGGGAGATGTTGGCCAGGATTTTCGCATTTTAAAACTGTGAGAGGAGAGCAGGATTTTCACAGGTTAAATCTGCGAGAGAAGAGCACGATTTTCACAATATAAAACAGCGAGAGGTGTGCAGTATTTTCACAGTTTAAAACCGTGAGAGACATCTGGATTTTCACAGTTTGAAACAGCGAGAGGGAAGCAGGATTTTCGCAGTTTAAAACAGCGAGTGTAGAGCTGGGATTTTCACATTTTGTAACAGCCAGAGAAGAGCAGGATTTTCACAGTTTAAAACAGCGAGAGGAAAGCAGGATTTTCACAGTTTAAAACAACGAGAGGAGAGCAGGATTTTCACAGTTTAAAACAGCGAGAGGAGAGCTGGATTTTCACAGTTTAAAACAGCGAGAGTAGAGCTGGGATTTTCACCCATTAAAACTGAGAGAAGTGAGCAGGATTTTCACTGTTTAAAACAGCGTGAGGAAAGTAGTATTTTCACAGTTTAAAACAACGAGAGGAGAGCAGGATTTTCACAGTTTAAAACACCGAGAGGAGAGCAGGATTTTCACAGTTTTAATCAGCGAAGGGGAGCCGGGATTTTCACAGTTTTGAAACAGCCAGAGGAGCGCTGGATTTTTACTGTTTAAAACAGCGAGAGGAGAGCAGGAATTTCACAGTTTAAAACAGCGAGAGTAGAGCTGGGATTTTCACCGTTTAAAACAGCATGAAGTGAGCAGGATTTTCACAGTTTTAAACAGTGAGAGGTGAGCAGGATTTTCACATTTTAAAACAGCGAGAGTAGAGCTGGGATTTTCACAGTTTAAAACAGCGTGAAGTGAGCAGGATTTTCACAGTTTGAAGCAGTGAGATGTGAGCAGGATTTTCACAGTTTAAAACAGCGAGAGGAGAGCAGCATTTTCACATGTTAAAACAGCGAGAGGGAAGCAGGATTTTCGCAGGTTAAAACAGCGAGAGGAGAGCTGGGATTTTCACATTTTAAAACAGCGAGAGGAGAGCAGGATTTTCTCAGTGTAAAACAACGAGAAGAGAGCTGTGATTTTTACCGTTTCAAACAGCGAGAGGAGTGCTGCGATTTTCACAGTTGAAAACAGGGAGATGTTGGCCAGGATTTTCGCAATTTAAAACAACGGGAGGACAGCAGAATTTTCACAGGTTAAATCTGCGAGAGAAGAGCACGATTTTCACAATATAAAACAGCGAGAGGTGTGCAGTATTTTCACAGTTTAAAAGCGCCAGAGACATCTGGATTTTAACAGTTTAAAACAGTGATAGGAGAGCTGGGAATTTCACAGTTTAAAACAGCCAGAGGAGAGCAGGAGTTTCACAGTTTAAAACAGTGAGAGTTGACCCTGAATTTCACAGTTTAAAACAGCGAGAGTTGAGCAGGATTTTCGCAGTTTAAAACAGCGAGAGGAGAGCAGGAATTCCACAGTTTAAAACAGCGAAAGTAGAGCTGTGATTTTAACCGTTCAAAACAGCGTTAAGTGAGCAGGATTTTCACAGTTTAAAACAGCGAGAGTAGAGCTGTGATTTTAACCGTTCAAAACAGTGTGAAGTGAGCAGGATTTTCACAGTTTACAGCAGTGAGAGGTGAGCAGGAATTTCACAGTTTAAAACAGCGAGAGGTGAGCTCCATTTTCACAGTGTAAAACAGCGAGAGGAGTGCTGCGATTTTCACAGTTGAAAACAGGGAGATGTTGGCCAGGATTTTCGCATTTTAAAACAGCGAGAGGCAAGGAGGATTTTCACAAGTGAAATCTGCGAGAGAAGAGCCCGATTTTCACAACATAAAACAGCGAGAGGTGTGCAGTATTTTCACTGTTTAAAACCGCGAGAGACATCTGGATTTTCACAGTTTTAAACAGCGAGAGGGAAGCAGGATTTTCGCAGTTTGAAACAGTGAGAGGAGAGCCGGGATTTTCACATTTTAAAAGAGCCAGAGGAGAGCCCGATATTCACAGTTTAAAACAGCGAGAGTGAGCAGGATTTTCACAGTTTAAAACAGCGAGAGGAGAGCTGGGATTTTCACAGTTTAAAACAGCGAGAGGAGAGCTGAGATTTACACAGTTTAAAACAGCGAGAGGAGAGCAGGATTTTCGCTGTTTAAAGCAGTGAGAGGTGAGCAGAATTTTCACAGTTTAAAACAGCGAGAGGAGAAAAGGATTTTCACAGTTTAAAACAGCCAGAGGTGAGCTGGGATTTTCACAGTATTGAAGCAGCCAGAGGGGAGCAGGTATTTTCTCAGTTTAATTCAATGAGAGGAGAGAAGGATATTCACGGATTAAAACAGCGAGTGGAGAGCAGGAATTTCACAGTTTAAAACAGCGAGAGTAGAGCTGGGATTTTCACAGTTTAAAACAATGCGAGCTGAGCACTATTTTCACCGTTTAAAACAGCGAGAGGAGAGCAGGATTTTCACAGTGTAAAACAACGAGAGGAGAGCTGTGATTTTTACCGTTTCAAACACCGAGAGGAGTGCTGCGATTTTCACAGTTGAAAACAGGGAATGTTGGCCAGGATTTTTGCATTTTAAAACAGCGAGAGGACAGCAGCATTTTCACAGGTTAAAACAGCCAGAGTAGAGCAGGATTTTCACGATATAAAACAGCGAGAGGTGTGCAGTATTTTCACAGTTTAAAACAGCGAGAGACATCTGGATTTTCACAGTTTGAAACAGCGAGAGGGAAGCAGGATTTTCACAGTTTAAAACAGTGAGCGAAGAGCCGGGATTTTCACATTTTAAAAGAGCCAGAGGATAGCAGGATTTTCACAGTTTAAAACAGCGAGCGGAGAGCAGGATTTTCATAGTTTAAAACACCGAGAGGAGTGCTGTGATTTTCACAGTTTAAAACAGGGAATGTTGGCCAGGATTTTCGCATTTTAAAACAGCAAGAGGCAAGCAGGAATTTCACAGGTTAAATCAGCGAGAGAAGAGCACGACTTTCACAATATAAAACAGGGAGAGGTGTGCAGTATTTTCACAGTTCAAAACCGCGAGAGACAGCTGGATTTTCACAGTTTAAAACAGCGAGAGGGAAGCAGGATTTTCGCAGGTTAAAAAAGCGGGAGGAGAGCCGGGTTTTTCACAGTTTTAAACAGCGAGAGGGAAGCAGGAATTTCACATTTTAAAACAGCGAGAGAAGAGCAGGATTTTCACAGGTTAAATCTGCGAGAGAAGAGCACGATTTTCACAATGTAAAACAGCGAGCGGTGTGCAGTATCTTCACAGTTTAAAACCGCGAGAAACATCTGGATTTTCACAGTCTAAAACAGCGAGAGGAGAGCAGCATTTTCACAGTGTAAAACAACGAGAGGAGAGCTGTGATTTTTACCGTTTCAAACAGCGAGAGGAGTGCTGCGATTTTCACAGTTGAAAACATGGAGATGTTGGCCAGGATTTTCGCAATTTAAAACAGCGAGAGAAGAGCACGATTTTCACAATATAAAACAGCGAGAGGTGTGCAGTATTTTCACAGTTCGAAACCGCGAGAGACATCTTGATTTTCGCATTTTAAAACAGCGAGAGGGAAGCAGGATTTTCGCAGTTTGAAACAGTGAGAGGAGAGCCGGGATTTTCACATTTTAAAAGAACCAGAGGAGAGCACGATTTTCACAGTTTAAAAGAGTGAGAGGTGAGCTGGGATTTTCGCAGTTTAAAACAGCGAGATGTGAGCTGGGATTTACACAGTTTAAAACAGCCAGAGGAGAGCCGGATTTTCACAGTTTAAAAGACTGAGAGCTGACCCTGAATTTCACAGTTTAAAACAGCGAGAGGTGAGCCGGGATTTTCACATTTTAAAAGAGCCAGAGGGGAGCAGGATTTTCACAATTTAAAACAGCGAGAGGAGAGCAGGATTTTCATAGTTTAAAACACCGAGAGGAGAGCAGGTTTTTCACAGTTTTAATCAGCGAGAGGGGAGCTGGGATTTTCACAGTTTTGAAACAGCCAGATGAGCGCTGGATTTTTACTGTTTAAAACAGCGAGAGGAGAGCAGGATTTTCACAGTTTAAAACAGCCAGAGGTGAGCTGGGATTTTCACAGTATTGAAGCAGCCAGAGGGGAGCAGGTATTTTCACAGTTTAATTCAACGAGAGGAGAAAATGATATTCACTGATTAAAACAGCGAGTGGAGAGCAGGAATTTCACAGTTTAAAACAGCGAGAGTAGAGCTGGGATTTTCGCAGTTTAAAACAATGCGAGGTGAGCACTATTTTCACCGTTTAAAACAGCGAGAGGAGAGCAGGATTTTCACAGTGTAAAACAACGAGAGGAGAGCTGTGATTTTTACCGTTTCAAACACCGAGAGGAGTGCTGCGATTTTCACAGTTGAAAACAGGGAATGTTGGCCAGGATTTTTGCATTTTAAAACAGCGGGAGGACAGCAGCATTTTCACGGGTTAAAACAGCCTGAGTAGAGCAGGATTTTCACGATATAAAACAGCGAGAGGTGTGCAGTATTTTCACAGTTTAAAACCGCGAGAGACATCTGGATTTTCACAGTTTAAAACAGCGAGAGGGAAGCAGGATTTTTGCAGTTTGAAACAGTGAGAGGAGAGCCGGGATTTTCACATTTTAAAAGAGCCAGAGGAGAGCAGGATTTTCACAATTTAAAACAGCGAGAGGGAAGCAGGATTTTCGCAGGTTAAAACAGCGAGAGGGAAGCAGGATTTTCGCAGGTTAAAACAGCGAGAGGGAAGCAGGATTTTCGCAGTTTAAAACAGTGAGAGGAGAGCCGGGATTTTCACATTTTAAAAGAGCCAGAGGAGAGCAGGATTTTCACAGTTTAAAACAGCGAGAGGGAAGCAGGATTTTCGCAGTTTAAAACAGCCAGAGGAGAGCCGGGATTTTCACATTTTAAAAGAGCCAGAGGAGAGCAGGATTTTCACAGTTTAAAACAGTGAGAGCTGACCCTGAATTTCACAGTTTAAAACAGCGAGAGGAGAGCAGGATTTTCACAGTTTAAAACAGCGAGAGGAGAGCTGAGATTTACACAGTTTAAAACAGCGAGAGGAGAGCAGGATTTTCGCTGTTTAAAGCAGTGAGAGGTGAGCAGAATTTTCACAGTTTAAAACAGCGAGAGGAGAAAAGGATTTTCACAATTTAAAACAGCCAGAGGTGAGCTGGGATTTTCACAGTATTGAAGCAGCCAGAGGGGAGCAGGTATTTTCTCAGTTTAATTCAACGAGAGGAGAGAAGGATATTCACGGATTAAAACAGCGAGTGGAGAGCAGGAATTTCACAGTTTAAAACAGCGAGAGTAGAGCTGGGATTTTCGCAGTTTAAAACAATGCGAGGTGAGCACTATTTTCACCGTTTAAAACAGCGAGAGGAGAGCAGGATTTTCACAGTGTAAAACAACGAGAGGAGAGCTGTGATTTTTACCGTTTCAAACACCGAGAGGAGTGCTGCGATTTTCACAGTTGAAAACAGGGAATGTTGGCCAGGATTTTTGCATTTTAAAACAGCGAGAGGACAGCAGCATTTTCACAGGTTAAAACAGCCAGAGTAGAGCAGGATTTTCACGATATAAAACAGCGAGAGGTGTGCAGTATTTTCACAGTTTAAAACAGCGAGAGACATCTGGATTTTCACAGTTTGAAACAGCGAGAGGGAAGCAGGATTTTCACAGTTTAAAACAGTGAGCGAAGAGCCGGGATTTTCACATTTTAAAAGAGCCAGAGGATAGCAGGATTTTCACAGTTTAAAACAGCGAGCGGAGAGCAGGATTTTCATAGTTTAAAACACCGAGAGGAGTGCTGTGATTTTCACAGTTTAAAACAGGGAATGTTGGCCAGGATTTTCGCATTTTAAAACAGCAAGAGGCAAGCAGGAATTTCACAGGTTAAATCAGCGAGAGAAGAGCACGACTTTCACAATATAAAACAGGGAGAGGTGTGCAGTATTTTCACAGTTCAAAACCGCGAGAGACAGCTGGATTTTCACAGTTTAAAACAGCGAGAGGGAAGCAGGATTTTCGCAGGTTAAAAAAGCGGGAGGAGAGCCGGGTTTTTCACAGTTTTAAACAGCGAGAGGGAAGCAGGAATTTCACATCTTAAAAAAGCGAGAGAAGAGCAGGATTTTCACAGGTTAAATCTGCGAGAGAAGAGCACGATTTTCACAATGTAAAACAGCGAGCGGTGTGCAGTATCTTCACAGTTTAAAACCGCGAGAAACATCTGGATTTTCACAGTCTAAAACAGCGAGAGGAGAGCAGCATTTTCACAGTGTAAAACAACGAGAGGAGAGCTGTGATTTTTACCGTTTCAAACAGCGAGAGGAGTGCTGCGATTTTCACAGTTGAAAACATGGAGATGTTGGCCAGGATTTTCGCAATTTAAAACAGCGAGAGAAGAGCACGATTTTCACAATATAAAACAGCGAGAGGTGTGCAGTATTTTCACAGTTCGAAACCGCGAGAGACATCTTGATTTTCGCATTTTAAAACAGCGAGAGGGAAGCAGGATTTTCGCAGTTTGAAACAGTGAGAGGAGAGCCGGGATTTTCACATTTTAAAAGAACCAGAGGAGAGCACGATTTTCACAGTTTAAAAGAGTGAGAGGTGAGCTGGGATTTTCGCAGTTTAAAACAGCGAGATGTGAGCTGGGATTTACACAGTTTAAAACAGCCAGAGGAGAGCCGGATTTTCACAGTTTAAAAGACTGAGAGCTGACCCTGAATTTCACAGTTTAAAACAGCGAGAGGTGAGCCGGGATTTTCACATTTTAAAAGAGCCAGAGGGGAGCAGGATTTTCACAATTTAAAACAGCGAGAGGAGAGCAGGATTTTCATAGTTTAAAACACCGAGAGGAGAGCAGGTTTTTCACAGTTTTAATCAGCGAGAGGGGAGCCGGGATTTTCACAGTTTTGAAACAGCCAGATGAGCGCTGGATTTTTACTGTTTAAAACAGCGAGAGGAGAGCAGGAATTTCACAGTTTAAAACAGCGAGAGGAGAGCAGGATTTTCGCTGTTTAAAGCAGTGAGAGGTGAGCAGAATTTTCACAGTTTAAAACAGCGAGAGGAGAGCAGGATTTTCACTGTTTCAAACAGCAAGAGGAGAGCAGGATTTTCACAGTTTAAAACAGCCAGAGGTGAGCTGGGATTTTCACAGTATTGAAGCAGCCAGAGGGGAGCAGGTATTTTCACAATTTAATTCAACGAGAGGAGAGAAGGATATTCACGGATTAAAACAGCGAGTGGAGAGCAGGAATTTCACAGTTTAAAACAGCGAGAGTAGAGCTGGGATTTTCGCAGTTTAAAACAATGCGAGGTGAGCACTATTTTCACCGTTTAAAACAGCGAGAGGAGAGCAGGATTTTCACAGTGTAAAACAACGAGAGGAGAGCTGTGATTTTTACCGTTTCAAACACCGAGAGGAGTGCTGCGATTTTCACAGTTGAAAACAGGGAATGTTGGCCAGGATTTTTGCATTTTAAAACAGCGGGAGGACAGCAGCATTTTCACAGGTTAAAACAGCCAGAGTAGAGCAGGATTTTCACGATATAAAACAGCGAGTGGTGTGCAGTATTTTCACAGTTTAAAACCGCGAGAGACATCTGGATTTTCACAGTTTGAAACAGCGAGAGGGAAGCAGGATTTTCACAGTTTGAAACAGTGAGAGGAGAGCCGGGATTTTCACATTTTAAAAGAGCCAGAGGAGAGCAGGATTTTCACAATTTAAAACAGCGAGAGGGAAGCAGGATTTTCGCAGGTTAAAACAGCGAGAGGGAAGCAGGATTTTCGCAGGTTAAAACAGCGAGAGGGAAGCAGGATTTTCGCAGTTTAAAACAGTGAGAGGAGAGCCGGGATTTTCACATTTTAAAAGAGCCAGAGGAGAGCAGGATTTTCACAGTTTAAAACAGCGAGAGGGAAGCAGGATTTTCGCAGTTTAAAACAGCCAGAGGAGAGCCGGGATTTTCACATTTTAAAAGAGCCAGAGGAGAGCAGGATTTTCACAGTTTAAAACAGTGAGAGCTGACCCTGAATTTCACAGTTTAAAACAGCGAGAGGAGAGCTGGGATTTTCACAGTTTAAAACAGCGAGAGGAGAGCTGAGATTTACACAGTTTAAAACAGCGAGAGGAGAGCAGGATTTTCGCTGTTTAAAGCAGTGAGAGGTGAGCAGAATTTTCACAGTTTAAAACAGCGAGAGGAGAAAAGGATTTTCACAATTTAAAACAGCCAGAGGTGAGCTGGGATTTTCACAGTATTGAAGCAGCCAGAGGGGAGCAGGTATTTTCTCAGTTTAATTCAACGAGAGGAGAGAAGGATATTCACGGATTAAAACAGCGAGTGGAGAGCAGGAATTTCACAGTTTAAAACAGCGAGAGTAGAGCTGGGATTTTCACAGTTTAAAACAATGCGAGGTGAGCACTATTTTCACCGTTTAAAACAGCGAGAGGAGAGCAGGATTTTCACAGTGTAAAACAACGAGAGGAGAGCTGTGATTTTTACCGTTTCAAACACCGAGAGGAGTGCTGCGATTTTCACAGTTGAAAACAGGGAATGTTGGCCAGGATTTTTGCATTTTAAAACAGCGAGAGGACAGCAGCATTTTCACAGGTTAAAACAGCCAGAGTAGAGCAGGATTTTCACGATATAAAACAGCGAGAGGTGTGCAGTATTTTAACAGTTTAAAACCGCGAGAGACATCTGGATTTTCACAGTTTGAAACAGCGAGAGGGAAGCAGGATTTTCACAGTTTAAAACAGTGAGAGAAGAGCCGGGATTTTCACATTTTAAAAGAGCCAGAGGATAGCAGGATTTTCACAGTTTAAAACAGCGAGCGGAGAGCAGGATTTTCATAGTTTAAAACACCGAGAGGAGTGCTGTGATTTTCACAGTTTAAAACAGGGAATGTTGGCCAGGATTTTCGCATTTTAAAACAGCAAGAGGCAAGCAGGAATTTCACAGGTTAAATCAGCGAGAGAAGAGCACGACTTTCACAATATAAAACAGGGAGAGGTGTGCAGTATTTTCACAGTTCAAAACCGCGAGAGACAGCTGGATTTTCACAGTTTAAAACAGCGAGAGGGAAGCAAGATTTTCGCAGGTTAAAACAGCGGGAGGAGAGCCGGGTTTTTCACAGTTTTAAACAGCGAGAGGGAAGCAGGAATTTCACAGTTTAAAACAGCGAGAGAAGAGCAGGATTTTCACAGGTTAAATCTGCGAGAGAAGAGCACGATTTTCACAATGTAAAACAGCGAGCGGTGTGCAGTATCTTCTCAGTTTAAAACCGCGAGAAACATCTGGATTTTCTCAGTCTAAAACAGCGAGAGGAGAGCAGCATTTTCACAGTGTAAAACAACGAGAGGAGAGCTGTGATTTTTACCGTTTCAAACAGCGAGAGGAGTGCTGCGATTTTCACAGTTGAAAACATGGAGATGTTGGCCAGGATTTTCGCAATTTAAAACAGCGAGAGGTGTGCAGTATTTTCACAGTTCGAAACCGCGAGAGACATCTTGATTTTCGCATTTTAAAACAGCGAGAGGGAAGCAGGATTTTCGCAGTTTGAAACAGTGAGAGGAGAGCCGGGATTTTCACATTTTAAAAGAACCAGAGGAGAGCACGATTTTCACAGTTTAAAAGAGTGAGAGGTGAGCTGGGATTTTCGCAGTTTAAAACAGCGAGATGTGAGCTGGGATTTACACAGTTTAAAACAGCCAGAGGAGAGCCGGATTTTCACAGTTTAAAAGACTGAGACCTGACCCTGAATTTCACAGTTTAAAACAGCGAGAGGTGAGCTGGGATTTTCACATTTTAAAAGAGCCAGAGGGGAGCAGGATTTTCACAATTTAAAACAGCGAGAGGAGAGCAGGATTTTCATAGTTTAAAACACCGAGAGGAGAGCAGGTTTTTCACAGTTTCAATCAGCGAGAGGGGAGCCGGGATTTTCACAGTTTTGAAACAGCCAGATGAGCGCTGGATTTTTACTGTTTAAAACAGCGAGAGGAGAGCAGGCATTTCACAGTTTAAAACAGCGAGAGGAGAGCAGGATTTTCGCTGTTTAAAGCAGTGAGAGGTGAGCAGAATTTTCACAGTTTAAAACAGCGAGAGGAGAGCAGGATTTTCACTGTTTCAAACAGCAAGAGGAGAGCAGGATTTTCACAGTTTAAAACAGCCAGAGGTGAGCTGGGATTTTCACAGTATTGAAGCAGCCAGAGGGGAGCAGGTATTTTCACAATTTAATTCAACGAGAGGAGAGAAGGATATTCACGGATTAAAACAGCGAGTGGAGAGCAGGAATTTCACAGTTTAAAACAGCGAGAGTAGAGCTGGGATTTTCGCAGTTTAAAACAATGCGAGGTGAGCACTATTTTCACCGTTTAAAACAGCGAGAGGAGAGCAGGATTTTCACAGTGTAAAACAACGAGAGGAGAGCTGTGATTTTTACCGTTTCAAACACCGAGAGGAGTGCTGCGATTTTCACAGTTGAAAACAGGGAATGTTGGCCAGGATTTTTGCATTTTAAAACAGCGGGAGGACAGCAGCATTTTCACAGGTTAAAACAGCCAGAGTAGAGCAGGATTTTCACGATATAAAACAGCGAGTGGTGTGCAGTATTTTCACAGTTTAAAACCGCGAGAGACATCTGGATTTTCACAGTTTGAAACAGCGAGAGGGAAGCAGGATTTTCACAGTTTAAAACAGTGAGAGAAGAGCCGGGATTTTCACATTTTAAAAGAGCCAGAGGATAGCAGGATTTTCACAATTTAAAACAGCGAGCGGAGAGCAGGATTTTCATAGTTTAAAACACCGAGAGGAGTGCTGTGTTTTTCACCGTTTAAAACAGGGGATGTTGGCCAGGATTTTCGCATTTTAAAACAGCGAGAGGCAAGCAGGAATTTCACAGGTTAAATCAGCGAGAGAAGAGCACGTTTTTCACAGTATAAAACAGCGAGAGGTGTGCAGTATTTTCACAGTTCAAAACCGCGAGAGACAGCTGGATTTTCACAGTTTAAAACAGCGAGAGGGAAGCAGGATTTTCGCAGTTTAAAACAGCGAGAGGAGAGCCGGGTTTTTCACAGTTTTAAACAGCGAGAGGGAAGCAGGAATTTCACAGTTTAAAACAGCGAGGAAAGAGCAGGATTTTCACAGGTTAAATCTGCGAGAGAAGAGCACGATTTTCGCAATATAAAACAGCGAGCGGTGTGCAGTATCTTCACAGTTTAAAACCGCGAGAAACATCTGGATTTTCACAGTCTAAAACAGCGAGAGGAGAGCAGCATTTTCAGTGTAAAACAACGAGAAGAGAGCTGTGATTTTTACCGTTTCAAACAGCGAGAGGAGTGCTGCGATTTTCACAGTTGAAAACATGGAGATGTTGGCCAGGATTTTCGCAATTTAAAACAGCGAGAGAAGAGCACGATTTTCACAATATAAAACAGCGAGAGGTGTGCAGTATTTTCACAGTTCGAAACCGCGAGAGACATCTTGATTTTCGCATTTTAAAACAGCGAGAGGGAAGCAGGATTTTCGCAGTTTGAAACAGTGAGAGGAGAGCCGGGATTTTCACATTTTAAAAGAGCCAGAGGAGAGCAGGATTTTCACAGTTTAAAAGAGTGAGAGGTGAGCTGGGATTTTCGCAGTTTAAAACAGCGAGATGTGAGCTGGGATTTACACAGTTTAAAACAGCCAGAGGAGAGCCGGATTTTCACAGTTTAAAAGACTGAGAGCTGACCCTGAATTTCACAGTTTAAAACAGCGAGAGGTGAGCCGGGGTTTTCACATTTTAAAAGAGCCAGAGGGGAGCAGGATTTTCACAATTTAAAACAGCGAGAGGAGAGCAGGATTTTCATAGTTTAAAACACCGAGAGGAGAGCAGGTTTTTCACAGTTTTAATCAGTGAGAGGGGAGCCGGGATTTTCACAGTTTTGAAACAGCCAGAGGAGCGCTGGATTTTTACTGTTTAAAACAGTGAGAGGAGAGCAGGAATTTCACAGTTTAAAACAGCGAGAGCAGAGCTGGGATTTTCACCATTTAAAACAACGTGAAGTGAGCAGGATTTTCACAGTTTAAAGCAGTGAGGGGTGAGCAGGATTTTCTCAGTTTAAGATAGCGAGAGGAGAGCAGGGTTTTCACTGTTTAAAACAGCGAGAGGAGAGCAGGAATTTCACAGTTTAAAACAGCGAGAGTAGAGCTGGGATTTTCACACTTTAAAACTGTGAGAAGTGAGCAGGATTTTCACAGTTTAACACAGCGAGAGGAAAGCAGGATTTTCACAGTTTAAAACACCGAGAGGAGAGCAGGATTTTCACAGTTTTAATCAGCGAGAGGGGAGCCGGGATTTTCACAGGTTTGAAACAGCCAGAGGAGAGCAGGATTTTCACTGTTTAAAACAGCAAAAGGAGAGCAGGAATTTCACAGTTTAAAACAGCGAGAGGTGAGCTGGGATTTTCACAGTATTGAAGCAGCCAGAGGGAAGCAGGATTTTCACTGTTTAAAACAGCGAGCAGAGAGCAGGATTTTCACATTTTAAAACTATGCGAGGTGAGCACGATTTGCACAGTGTAAAACAACGAGAGGAGAGCTGTGATTTTTACCATTTCAAACACCGAGAGGAGTGCTGTGATTTTCACAGTTGAAAACAGGGAGTTGTTGGCCAGGATTTTCGCATTTTAAAACAGCGAGAGGCAAGCAGGAATTTCACAGGTTAAATCTGTGAGAGAAGAGCACGTTTTTCACAATATAAAACAGCGAGAGGTGTGCAGTATTTTCACTGTTTAAAACCGCGAGAGACATCTGGATTTTCACAGTTTAAAACAGCGAGAGGGAAGCAGGATTTTCGCAGTTTAAATCAGCGATAGGAGAGCCGGGATTTTCAGTTTTAAACAGCGAGAGGGAAGCAGGATTTTCACAGTTTAAAACAGCGAGAGGTGTGCAGTATTTTCACATTATAAAACTGCGAGAGACATCTGGATTTCCACAGTTTAAAACAGCGATAGGGAAGCAGGATTTTCACAGGTTAAAACAGTGAGAGGAGACCCTGAATTTCACAGTTTAAAACAGCGAGAGTAGAGCTGGGATTTTCACAGTTTAAAACAGCGAGAGGAGAGCAGGAATTCCACAGTTTAAAACAGCGAGAGTAGAGCTGTGATTTTAACCGTTAAAAACAGCATGAAGTGAGCAGGATTTTCACTGTTTCAGCAGTGAGAGGTGAGCAGGAATTTCACAGTTTAAAACAGCGAGAGGACAGCAGCATTTTCACAGTGTAAAACAACGAGAAGAGAGCTGTGATTTTTACCATTTCAAACAGCGAGAGGAGTGCTGCGATTTTCACAGTTGAAAACAGGCAGATGTTGGCCAGGATTTTCGCAATTTAAAACAGCGAGAGGAGAGCAGGATTTTCACAGGTTAATACAGCGAGAGGAGAGCACGATTTTCACAATATAAAACAGCGAGAGGTGTGCAGTATTTTCACAGTTTAAAACAGCGAGAGGGAAGCAGGATTTTCGCAGTTTAAAACAGTGAGAGGAGAACCGGGATTTTCATATTTTAAAAGAGCCAGAGGAGAGCCCGATATTCACAGTTTAAAACACCGAGAGGTGAGCTGGGATTTTCACAGTTTAAAACAGCGAGAGGTGAGCTGGGATTTACACAGTTTAAAACAGCCAGAGGAGAGCCGGATTTTCACAGTTTAAAAGACTGAGAGCTGACCCTGAATTTCACAGTTTAAAACAGTGAGAGGTGAGCTGGGATTTTCACTCTTTAAAACTGTGAGAAGTGAGCAGAATTTTCACAGTTTTAAACAGTGAGAGGAGAGCAGGATTTTCACAGTTTAAAACACCGATTGGAGAGCAGGAATTTCACAGTTTTAATCAGCGAGAAGGGAGCCGGGATTTTCACAGTTTAAAGCAGTGAGAGGGGAGCAGGATTTTCTCACTTTAAAACAACGAGAGGTGAGCAGGATTTTCACAGTTTAAAACAGCGAGAGGAAAGCAGGATTTTCACAGTTTTAAACAGCGAGAGGAAAGAAGGATTTTCACAGTTCAAAACACCGAGAGGATAGCAGGATTTTCACAGTTTTAATCAGCCAGAGGGGAGCCGGGATTTTCACAGTTTTGAAACAGCCAGAGGAGCGCAGGACTTTCACTGTTTAAAACAGCGAGAGGACAGCAGGATTTTCACAGGTTAAAACAGCGAGAGTTGAGCAGGATTTTCACAGTTTAAAACAGCGAGAGGAGAGCTGTGATTTTTACCTTTTCAAACACCAAGAGGAGTGCTGTGATTTTCACAGTTGAAAACAGGGAGATGATGGCCAGGATTTTCGCAGTTTAAAACAGCGAGAGGCAAGCAGGAATTTCACAGGTTAAAACAGCGAGAGGACAGCGGAATTTTCACAGGTTAAAACAGCGAGAGAAGAGCACGATTTTCACAATATAAAACAGCGAGAGGGGTGCAGTATTTTCACAGTTTAAAACCGCGAGAGACATCTGGATTTTAACTGTTTAAAACAGCGAGCGGAGAGCAGGATTTTCACAGTTGAAAACACCGAGAGGAGAGCAGGATTTTCACAGTTTTAATCAGCGAGAGGGGAGCCGGGATTTTCACAGTTTTGAAACAGCCAGAGGAGCGCTGGATTTTTACTGTTTAAAACAGCGAGAGGAGAGCAGGAATTTCACAGTTTAAAACAGCGAGAGTAGAGCTGTGATTTTCACCGTTTAAAGCAGCGTGAAGTGAGCAGGATTTTCACAGTTTAAAGCAGTGAGAGGAGAGCAGGATTTTTACAAATTAAAACAGCGAGAGGAGAGCTGGGATTTTCACACTTTAAAACTGTGAGAAGTGAGCAGGATTTTCATTGTTTAAAACAGCGAGAGGAGAGCTGGGATTGTCACAGTATTGAAGCAGCCAGAGGTGAGCAGGATTTTCACAGTTTAAAACAGCGAGAGGAGAGCAGGAATTTCACAGTTTAAAACAGCAAGAGGGGAGCAGGATTTGCACAGCATAAAACAACGAGAGGAGAGCTGTGATTTTTACCGTTTCAAACACCGAGAGGAGTGCTGCGATTTTCACAGTTGAAAACAGGGAGATGATGGCCAGGATTTTCACATTTTAAAACACCGAGAGGAGAGCTGTGATTTTTACAGTTGAAAACAGGGAGATGTTGGCCAGGATTTTCGCATTTTAAAACAGCGAGAGGACAGCAGAATTTTCACAGGTTAAAACAGCGAGAGAAGAGCACGATTTTCACAATATAAAACAGCGAGAGGTGTGCAGTATTTTCACAGTTTAAAACCGCGAGAGGCATCTGGATTTTCACTGTTTAAAACAGCGAGAGGTGAGCTGGGATTGTCACAGTATTGAAGCAGTCAGAGGTGAGCAGGATTTTCACAGTTTAAAACAGCGAGAGGAGAGCAGGATTTTCACAGTTTAAAACAGTGAGAGGGGAGCAGGATTTTCACAGTTTCAAACAGCGAGAGGAGAGCAGGATTTTCACAGTTTAAAACAGCGAGAGGAGTGCTGGGATTTTCACACTTTAAAACTGTGAGAAGTGAGCAGGATTTTCACTGTTTAAAACAGCGAGAGGTGAGCTGGGATTGTCACAGTATTGAGGCAGCCAGAGGTGAGCAGGATTTTCCCAGTTTAAAACAGCGAGAGGTGAGCAGGATTTTCACAGTTTCAAACAGCAAGAGGAGAGCAGGATTTTCACAGTTTTAATCAGCGAGAGGAGAGCAGGATTTTTACAGTTTTAAACAGCGACAGGAGAGCCGGGATTTTCGCAGTTTTGAAACAGCCAGAGGAGCGCAGGATTTTCACTGTTTAAAACAGCGAGAGGAAAGCAGGATTTTCACAATTTAAAACACCGAGAGGAGAGCAGGATTTTCACAGTTTTAATCAGCGAGAGGGGAGGCGGGATTTTCACAGTTTAAAACAGCCAGAGGAGAGCAGGAATTTCACAGTTTAAAACAGCGAGAGGAGAGCAGGAATTTCACAGTTTAAAACAGCGAGAGTAGAGCTGGGATTTTCACCGTTTAAAACAGTGTGAAGTGAGCAGGATTTTCACAGTTTAAAGCAGTGAGAGGGGAGCAGGATTTTCACAGTTTAAAACAGCGAGAGTAGAGCTGGGATTTTCACACTTTAAAACTGTGAGAAGTGAGCAGGATTTTCACAGTTTAAAACAGCGAGAGGAAAGCAGGATTTTCACAGTTTTAAACAGCGAGAGGAAAGCAGGATTTTCACAGTTCAAAACACCGAGAGGAGAGCAGGATTTTCACAGTTTTAATCAGCCAGAGGGGAGCCGGGATTTTCACAGTTTTGAAACAGCCAGAGGAGCGCTGGATTTTTACTGTTTAAAACAGCGAGAGGAGAGCAGGAATTTCACAGTTTAAAACAGCGAGAGTAGAGCTGGGATTTTCACAGTATTGAAGCAGCCAGAGGGGAGCAGGATTTTCACTGTTTAAAACAGCGAGCAGAGAGCCGGATTTTCACACTTTAAAAAAATGCGAGGCGAACACGATTTTCACAGTGTAAAACAACGAGAGGAGAGCTGTGATTTTTACCATTTCAAACACCGAGAGGAATGCTGTGATTTTCACAGTTGAAAACAGGGAATGTTGGCCAGGATTTTCGCAATTTAAAACAGCAAGAGGACAGCGGAATTTTCACAGGTTAAATCTGCGAGAGAAGAGCACGATTTTCACAATATAAAACAGCGAGAGGTGTGCAGTATTTTCACAGTTTAAAACCGCGAGAGACATTCTGATTTTCACTGTTTAAAACAGCGAGAGGGAAGCAGGAATTCCACAGTTTAAAACAGCGAGAGTAGAGCTGTGATTTTCACCGTTTAAAACAGCGTGAAGTGAGCAGGATTTTCACTGTTTACAGCAGTGAGAGGTGAGCAGGATTTTCACAGTTTAAAACAGTGAGAGGACAGCAGGATTTTCACAGGTTAAAACAGCGAGAGTTGAGCAGGATTTTCACAGTTTAAAACAGCGAGAGGAGAGCCCAAAATTCACAGTTTAAAACAGCGAGAAGTGAGCTGGGATTTACACAGTTTAAAACAGCGAGAGGAGAGCTGGGATTTTCACAGTTTAAAACAGCCAGAGGAGAGCAGGATTTTCACAGTTTAAAACAGTGAGAATTGACCCTGAATTTCACAGTTTAAAACAGCGAGCGGAGAGCAGGATTTTCACAGTTGAAAACACCGAGAGGAGAGCAGGATTTTCACAGTTTTAATCAGCGAGAGGGGAGCCGGGATTTTCACAGTTTTGAAACAGCCAGAGGAGCGCTGGATTTTTACTGTTTAAAACAGCGAGAGGAGAGCAGGAATTTCACAGTTTAAAACAGCGAGAGTAGAGCTGTGATTTTCACCGTTTAAAGCAGCGTGAAGTGAGCAGGATTTTCACAGTTTAAAGCAGTGAGAGGAGAGCAGGATTTTTACAAATTAAAACAGCGAGAGGAGAGCTGGGATTTTCACACTTTAAAACTGTGAGAAGTGAGCAGGATTTTCATTGTTTAAAACAGCGAGAGGAGAGCTGGGATTGTCACAGTATTGAAGCAGCCAGAGGTGAGCAGGATTTTCACAGTTTAAAACAGCGAGAGGAGAGCAGGAATTTCACAGTTTAAAACAGCAAGAGGGGAGCAGGATTTGCACAGCATAAAACAACGAGAGGAGAGCTGTGATTTTTACCGTTTCAAACACCGAGAGGAGTGCTGCGATTTTCACAGTTGAAAACAGGGAGATGATGGCCAGGATTTTCACATTTTAAAACACCGAGAGGAGAGCTGTGATTTTTACAGTTGAAAACAGGGAGATGTTGGCCAGGATTTTCGCATTTTAAAACAGCGAGAGGACAGCAGAATTTTCACAGGTTAAAACAGCGAGAGAAGAGCACGATTTTCACAATATAAAACAGCGAGAGGTGTGCAGTATTTTCACAGTTTAAAACCGCGAGAGGCATCTGGATTTTCACTGTTTAAAACAGCGAGAGGTGAGCTGGGATTGTCACAGTATTGAAGCAGCCAGAGGTGAGCAGGATTTTCACAGTTTAAAACAGCGAGAGGAGAGCAGGATTTTCACAGTTTAAAACAGTGAGAGGGGAGCAGGATTTTCACAGTTTCAAACAGCGAGAGGAGAGCAGGATTTTCACAGTTTAAAACAGCGAGAGGAGTGCTGGGATTTTCACACTTTAAAACTGTGAGAAGTGAGCAGGATTTTCACTGTTTAAAACAGCGAGAGGTGAGCTGGGATTGTCACAGTATTGAGGCAGCCAGAGGTGAGCAGGATTTTCCCAGTTTAAAACAGCGAGAGGTGAGCAGGATTTTCACAGTTTCAAACAGCAAGAGGAGAGCAGGATTTTCACACTTTTAATCAGCGAGAGGAGAGCAGGATTTTTACAGTTTTAAACAGCGACAGGAGAGCCGGGATTTTCGCAGTTTTGAAACAGCCAGAGGAGCGCAGGATTTTCACTGTTTAAAACAGCGAGAGGAAAGCAGGATTTTCACAGTTGAAAACACCGAGAGGAGAGCAGGATTTTCACAGTTTCAAACAGCCAGAGGTGAGCAAGATTTTCACAGTTTACAACAGCGAGAGGAGAGCAGGATTTTCACTGTTTAAAACAGCGAGAGGAGAGCAGGATTTTCACAGTTGAAAACACCGAGAGGAGAGCAGGATTTTCCCAGTTTTAAACAGCGACAGGAGAGCCAGGATTTTTGCAGTTTTGAAACAGCCAGAGGAGCGCAGGATTTTCACTGTTTAAAACAGCGAGAGGAGAGCAGGAATTTCACAGTTTAAAACAGCGAGAGTAGAGCTGGGATTTTCACAGTTTAAAACAGCGAGAGGAGAGCAGGAATTTCACAGTTTAAAACAGCGAGAGTAGAGCTGTGATTTTCACCGTTTAAAGCAGCGTGAAGTGAGCAGGATTTTCACCGTTTAAAGCAGTGAGAGGAGAGCAGGATTTTTACAATTTAAAACAGCGAGAGGAGAGCTGGGATTTTCACACTTTAAAACTGTGAGAAGTGAGCAGGATTTTCACTGTTTAAAACAGCGAGAGGTGAGCTGGGATTGTCACAGTATTGAAGCAGCCAGAGGTGAGCAGGATTTTCACAGTTTCAAACAGCGAGAGTTGAGCGGGATTTTCACAGTTTAAAACAGCGAGAGTGGAGCCGGGATTTGCACAGTTTAAAACAGCGAGAGGAGAGCAGGATTTTCAACAGTTTTTTCAGCGTGTGGGGAGCCGGGATTTTCACAGTTTAAAACAGCGAGAGTAGAGCTGTGATTTTCACTGTTCAAGCAGCGTGAAGTGAGCAGGATTTTCACAGTTTAAAGCAGTGAGAGGTGATCAGGATTTTTACAAATTAAAACAGCGAGAGGAGAGCTGGGATTTTCACACTTTAAAACTGTGAGAAGTGAGCAGGATTTTCACTGTTTAAAACAGCGAGAGGTGAGCTGGGATTGTCACATTATTGAAGCAGCCAGAGGAGAGCAGGATTTTCACAGTTTAAAACAGCGAGCGGAGAGCAGGATTTTCACAGTTTAAAACAGCGAGAGGAGAGCAGGATTTTCACAGTTTAAAACAGCGAGAGGAGAGCAGGATTTTCACAGTTTCAAACACCAAGAGGAGAGCAGGATTTTCACAGTTTTAATCAGCGAGAGGAGAGCAGGATTTTCATAGTTTAAAACAGCGAGAGGAGAGCAGGAATTTCACAGTTTAAAACAGCGAGAGGTGAGCTGGGATTTTCACAGTATCGAAGCAGCCAGAGGAGTGCAGGATTTTCACTGTTCAAAACAGCGAGATGAGAGCTAGGATTTTCACACTTTAAAACTGTGAGAAGTGAGCAGGATATTCACTGTTTAAAACAGCGAGAGTAGAGCTGGGATTTTCACAGTTTAAAACAGCGAGAGTAGAGCTGGGATTTTCACTGTTTCAAACAGCGAGAGGAGAGAAGGGATTTTCACAGTTTAAAACAGCCAGAGGAGAGCAGGTATTTTGCAGTTTAAAACAGCCAGAGGGGAGCCAGGATTTTCGCCGTTTAATTCAGCGAGAGGAGAGAAGGGTATTCAAGGATTAAAACGGCGATAGTAGAGCTGGGATTTTCGCAGTGTAAAACAATGCGAGGTGAGCACGATTTTCACAGTTTAAAACAGCGAGAGGAGATCAGGATTTTCGCAGTTTAAAACAGTGAGAGGAGAGCAGGATTTTCACATTTTAAAAGAGCCAGAGGAGAACAGGATTTTCGCAGTTTGAAACAGTGAGAGGAGAGCCGGGATTTTCACATTTTAAAAGAGCCAGAGGAGAACAGGATTTTCATAGTTTAAAACTGCGAGAGGACAGGTGGATTTTCACAGTATAAAACATCGAGATGGAAGCAGGTATTTCACATTTAAAAACAGCGAGAGGAAAAACTGGGATTTTCATAGTTTAAAACAGCGAGCGGAGAGCCAGATTTTCACAGTTTAAAACAGCGAGCGGAGAGCAGGAATTTCACAGTTTAAAACAGTGAGAGGAGAGCCGGGATTTTCACATTTTAAAAGAGCCAGAGGAGAACAGGATTTTCACAGTTTAAAACAGCGAGCGGAGAGTCGGACTTTCACAGTGCAAAACAAATAGAGGAGAGCTGTGATTTTTACCATTTCAAACACCGAGAGGAGTGCTGCGATTTTCACAGTTGAAAACAAGGAGATGTTGGCCAGGATTTTCGCATTTTAAAACAGCGAGAGGACAGCAGAATTTTCACAGGTTAAAACAGCCAGAGAAGAGCACGATTTTCACAATATAAAAGAGCGAGAGGTGTGCAGTATTTTCACTGTTTAAAACCGCGAGAGATATCTGGATTTTCACAGTTTAAAACAGCGAGAGGGAAGCAGGATTTTCGCAGTTTGAAACAGTGAGAGGAGAGCCGGGATTTTCACATTTTAAAAGAGCCAGAGGAGAGCAGGATTTTCACAGTTTAAAACAGTGAGAGGAGAGCCGGGATTTTCACATTTTAAAAGAGCCAGAGGAGAACAGGATTTTCACAGTTTGAAACAGTGAGAGGAGAGCCGGGATTTTCACATTTTAAAAGAGCCAGAGGAGAACAGGATTTTCACAGTTTAAAACAGCGAATGGAGAGTCGGATTTTCACAGTGTAAAACAACGAGAGGAGAGCTGTGATTTTTACCGTTTGAAACACCAAGAAGAGTGCTGCGATTTTCACAGTTGAAAACAGGGAGATGTTGGCCAGGATTTTCGCAATTTAAAACAGCGAGAGGAAAGCAGGAATTTCACAGGTTAAATCTGCGAGAGAAGAGCACGATTTTCACAATATAAAACAGCGAGAGGTGTGCAGTATTTTCACAGTTTAAAACCGCGAGAGACATCTGGATTTTCACAGTATTGAAGCAGCCAGAGGGAAGCAGGATTTTCGCAGTTTAAAACAGTGAGAGGAGAGCCGGGATTTTCACATTTTAAAAGAGCCAGAGGAGAGCAGGATTTTCACAGTTTAAAACTGCGAGAGGAAGAGCAGGATTTTCACAGTTTAAAACACCGAGAGGAGAGCAGGATTTTCACAGTTTTAATCAGCGAGAGGGGAGCCGGGATTTTCACAGTTTTGAAACAGCCAGAGGAGCGCTGGATTTTTACTGTTTAAAACAGCGAGAGGAGAGCAGGAATTTCACAGTTTAAAACAGCGAGAGTAGAGCTGTGATTTTCACCGTTTAAAGCAGCGTGAAGTGAGCAAGATTTTCACCGTTCAAAGCAGTGAGAGGAGAGCAGGATTTTTACAATTTAAAACAGCGAGAGGAGAGCTGGGATTTTCACACTTTAAAACTGTGAGAAGTGAGCTGGATTTTCGCTGTTTAAAACAGCGAGAGGTGAGCTGGGATTGTCACAGTATTGAAGCAGCCAGAGGTGAGCAGGATTTTCACAGTTTAAAACGGCGAGAGGAGAGCAGGATTTTCACTGTTTCAAACAGCGAGAGGTGAGCTGGGATTTTCATAGTTTTAATCAGCGAGAGGAGAGCAGGATTTTTACAGTTTTAAACAGCGACAGGAGAGCCGGGATTTTTGCAGTTTTGAAACAGCCAGAGGAGCGCAGGATTTTCACTGTTTAAAACAGCGAGAGGAGAGCAGGAATTTCACAGTTTTAAACAGCGAGAGTAGAGCTCTGATTTTCACCGTTTAAAGCAGCGTGAAGTGAGCAGGATTTTCACAGTTTAAAGCAGTGAGAGGAGTGCAGGAATTTCACAGTTTAAAACAGCGAGAGGAGAGCAGGATTTTCACAGTTTAAAACAGCGAGAGGAGAGCAGGATTTTCACAGTTTAAAACAGCGAGAGGAAAGCAGAGTTTTAACAGTTTAAAACAACGAGAGGTGAGCTTGGGTGTTCACAGTTTAAAACAGCGAGAGGAGAGCCAGAGTTTCACAATTTAAAACAGAGAGAGGAGAGCAGGATTTTCACAGTTTAAAACAGCGAGAGTAGAGCTGGGATTTTCACAGTCTAAAACAGCGAGAGGAGAGCAGCATTTTCACAGTGTAAAACAACGAGAAGAGAGTTGTGATTTTTACCGTTTCAAACAGCGAGAGGAGTGCTGCGATTTTCACAGTTGAAAACAGGGAGATGTTGGCCAGGATTTTCGCAATTTAAAACAGCGAGAGGAAAGCAGAATTTTCACAGGTTAAATCTGCGAGAGAAGAGCACGATTTTCACAATATAAAACAGCGAGAGGTGTGCAGTATTTTCACTGTTTAAAACCGCGAGAGACATCTGGATTTTCACATTTTAAAACAGCGAGAGGGAAGCAGGATTTTCGCAGTTTAAAACAGCGAGAGTAGAGCCGGGATTTTCACATTTTATAAGAGCCAGAGGAGAGCAGGATTTTCAGAGTTTAAAACAGCGAGAGGAGAGCAGAAATTTCACAGTTTAAAACAGCGAGAGGAGAGAAGGATTTTCACTGTTTAAAACAGCGAGAGGAGAGCAGGAATTTCACAGTTTAAAACAGCGAGAGGAGATCAGGAATTTCATAGGTTAAAACAGCGAGCGTAGAGCAGGATTTTCACATTCTAAAAAAGCGAGAGGAGAGCAGCATTTTCACAGTGTAAAACAACGAGAGGAGAGCTGTGATTTTTACCGTTTCAAACACCTAGAGGAGTGCTGTGATTTTCACAGTTGAATACAGGGAGATGTTGGCCAGGATTTTCGCATTTTAAAACAGCGAGAGGTGTGCAGCATTTTCACAGGTTAAATTTGTGAGAGAAGAGCACGATTTTCACAATATAAAACAGCGAGAGGTGTGCAGTATTTTCACAGTTTAAAACCGCGAGAGACATCTGGATTTTCACAGTTTAAAACAGCGAGAGGGAAGCAGGATTTTCGCAGTTTAAAACAACGAGAGTAGAGCCGGGACTTTCACATTTTAAAACAGCCAGAGGAGAGCAGGATTTTCAGAGTTTGAAACAGCGAGAGGAGAGCAGGAATTTCACAGTTTAAAACAGCGAGAGGAGAGAAGGATTTTCACTGTTTAAAACAGCGAGAGGAGAGCAGGATTTTCACAGTTTAAAACAGCGAGAGGAGATCAGGATTTTCATAGGTTAAAACAGCGAGCGTAGAGCAGGATTTTCACATTCTAAAACAGCGAAAGGAGAGCAGCATTTTCACAATGTAAAACAACGAGAAGAGAGCTGTGATTTTTACCGTTTCAAACAGTGAGAGGAGTGCAGCGATTTTCACAGTTGAATACAGGGAGATGTTGGCCAGGATTTTCGCATTTTAAAACAACGAGAGGAGAGCAGCATTTTCACAGGTTAAATCTGTGAGAGAAGAGCACGATTTTCACAATATAAAACAGCGAGAGGTGTGCAGTATTTTCACAGTTTAAAACCGTGAGAGACATCTGGATTTTCACAGTTTAAAACAGCGAGAGGGAAGCAGGATTTTTGCAGGTTAAAACAGCGAGAGGAGAGCCGGGATTTTCACAGTGTAAAACAGGGAGATGTTGGCCTGGATTTTTGCATTTTAAAACAGCGAGAGGCAAGCAGGATTTTCACAGGTTAAATCTGCGAGAGAAGAGCACGATTTTCACAATATAAAACAGCGAGAGGTGTGCAGTATTTTCACAGTTTAAAACTGCGAGAGTCATCTGGATTTTCACAGTTTAAAACAGCGAGAGGGAAGCAGGATTTTCTCAGTTTAAAACAGTGAGAGGAGAGCAGGAATTTCACAGTTTAGAACAGAGAGAGGAGAGCAGCATTTTCACAGTCTAAAACAACGAGAGGTGAGCTGTGATTTTTACCGTTTGAAACAGCGAGAGGATTGCTGCGATTTTCACAGTTGAAAACAGGGAGATGTTGGCCAGGATTTTCGCATTTTAAAACAGCGAGAGGAGTGCAGAATTTTCACAGGTTAAAACACTGAGAGGAGAGCAGGATTTTCACAATATAAAACAGCGAGAGGTGTGCTGAATTTTCACAGTTTAAAACAGCGAGAGGTGAGCTGGGATTTACACAGCTTAAAACAGCCAGAGGAGAGCCGGATTTTCACAGTTTAAAAGACGGAGAGCTGACCCTGAATTTCACAGTTTAAAACAGCGAGTGGTGAGCAGGATTTTCACAGTTTAAAACAGCGAGCGGAGAGCAGGATTTTAACAGTTTAAAACAGCGAGTGGTGAACTGGGATTTTCACCCTTTAAAACTGTGAGAAGTGAGCAGTATTTTCACAGTTTAAAACAACGAGAGGAAAGCAGGATTTTCACAGTTTAAAACACCGAGAGGAGAGCAGGATTTTCACAGTTTTAATCAGCGAAGGTGAGCCAGGATTTTCACAGTTTTGAAACAGCCAGAGGAGCGCTGGACTTTTACTGTTTAAAACAGCGAGTGGAGAGCAGGAATTTCACAGTTTAAAACAGCGAGAGTAGAGCTGGGAATTTCACCGTTTAAAACAGCGTGAAGTGAGCAGGATTTTCACAGTTTAAAGCAGTGAGAGGTGAGCAGGATTTTCACAGTTTAAAACAGCGGGAGGAGAGCAGGAATTTCACAGTTTAAAACAGCGAGAGTCGAGCTGGGATTTTCACCGTTTAAAACAGCGTGAAGTGAGCAGGATTTTCACAGTTTAAAGCAGTGAGAGGTGAGCAGGATTTTCTCAGTTTAAAACAGCGAGAGGTGAGAAGGGATTTTCACAGTTTAAAACAGTGAGAGGGGAGCAGGATTTTCACAGTTTAAAACAGCGAGAGTAGAGCTGGGATTTTCACACTTTAAAACTGTGAGAAGTGAGCAGGATTTTCACAGTTTTAATCAGCGAGAGGGGAGCCGGGATTTTCACAGTTTTGAAACAGCCAGAGGAGTGCAGGATTTTCACTGTTTAAAACAGCGAAAGGAGAGCAGGAATTTCACAGTTTAAAACAGCGAGAGGTGAGCAGGGATTTTCACAGTATTGAAGCAGCCAGAGGGAAGCAGGATTTTCACTGTTTAAAACAGCGAGCAGAGAGCCGGATTTTCACACTTTAAAACTATGCGAGGTGAGCACGATTTTCACAGTGTAAAACAACGAGAGGAGATCTGTGATTTTTACCGTTTCAAACACCGAGAGGAGTGCTGTGATTTTCACAGTTGAAAACAGGGAATGTTGGCCAGGATTTTCGCAGTTTAAAACAGCGAGGGGAGAGCAGGATTTTCACAGGTTAAATCTGCGAGAGAATAGCACGATTTTCACAATATAAAACAGCGAGAGGTGTGCAGTATTTTCACAGTTTAAAACCGCGAGAGACATCTGGATTTTCACAGTTTAAAACAACGAGAGGAAAGCAGGATTTTCACAGTTTAAAACACCGAGAGGAGAGCAGGATTTTCACAGTTTTAATCAGCGAAGATGAGCCGGGATTTTCACAGTTTTGAAACAGCCAGAGGAGCGCTGGACTTTTACTGTTTAAAATAGCGAGAGGAGAGCAGGAATTTCACAGTTTAAAACAGCGTGAAGTGAGCAGGATTTTCACAGTTTAAAGCAGTGAGAGGTGAGCAGGATTTTCACAGTTTAAAACAGCGGGAGGAGAGCAGGAATTTCACAGTTTAAAACAGTGAGAGGAGAGCAGGGTTTTGACAGTTTAAAACAGTGAGAGGAGAGCAGGGTTTTCACAGTTTTAATCAGCGAGAGGAGAGCAGGATTTTTAAAGTTTTAAACAGCGACAGGAGAGCCGGGATTTTCGCAGTTTTGAAACAGCCAGAGGAGCGCAGGATTTTCACTGTTTAAAACAGCGAGAGGTGAGCAGGAATTTCACAGTTTAAAACAGCGAGAGGAGAGCAGGGATTTCACAGTTTAAAACAGCGAGAGCTGAGCTGGGATTTTCGCAGTTTTGAAACAGCCAGAGGAGCGCAGGATTTTCACAGTTTAAAGCAGTGAGAGGTGTGCAGTATTTTCACAGTTTAAAACCGCGAGAGACATCTGGATTTTCACAGTTTGAAACAGCGAGAGGGAAGCAGGATTTTCGCAGTTTAAAACAGCGAGAGTAGAGCTGGGATTTTCACATTTTGTAACAGCCAGAGAAGAGCAGGATTTTCACCCTTTAAAACTGTGAGAAGTGAGCAGGATTTTCACAGTTTAATACAGCGAGAGGAGAGCAGGATTTTCACAGTTTAAAACAGCGAGAGGAGAGCTGGATTTTCACAGTTTAAAACAGCGAGAGTAGAGCTGGGATTTTCACCCATTAAAACTGTGAGAAGTGAGCAGGATTTTCACAGTTTAAAACAGCGAGAGTAAAGTAGTATTTTCACAGTTTAAAACAACGAGAGGAGAGCAGGATTTTCACAGTTTAAAACAGCGAGAGGAAAGCAGGATTTTCACAGTTTAAAACACCGAGAGGAGAGCAGGATTTTCACAGTTTTAATCAGCGAAGGGGAGCCGGGATTTTCACAGTTTTGAAACAGCCAGAGGAGCGCTGGATTTTTACTGTTTAAAACAGCGAGAGGAGAGCAGGAATTTCACAGTTTAAAACAGCGAGAGTAGAGCTGGGATTTTCACCGTTTAAAACAGCATGAAGTGAGCAGGATTTTCACAGTTTTAAACAGTGAGAGGTGAGCAGGATTTTCACATTTTAAAACAGCGAGAGTAGAGCTGGGATTTTCACAGTTTAAAACAGCGTGAAGTGAGCAGGATTTTCACAGTTTAAAGCAGTGAGAGGTGAGCAGGACTTTCACAGTTTAAAACAGCGAGAGGAGAGCAGGAATTTCACAGTTTAAAACAGCGAGAGTCGAGCTGGGATTTTCACCGTTTAAAACAGCGTGAAGTGAGCAGGATTTTCACAGTTTAAAGCAGTGAGAGGTGAGCAGGATTTTCTCAGTTTAAAACAGCGAGAGGTGAGAAGGGATTTTCACAGTTTAAAACAGTGAGAGGGGAGCAGGATTTTCACAGTTTAAAACAGCGAGAGTAGAGCTGGGATTTTCACACTTTAAAACTGTGAGAAGTGAGCAGGATTTTCACAGTTTAAAACAGCGAGAGGAAAGCAGGATTTTCACAGTTTAAAACACCGAGAGGAGAGCAGGATCTTCACAGTTTTAATCAGCGAGAGGGGAGCCGCGATTTTCACAGTTTTGAAACAGCCAGAGGAGTGCAGGATTTTCACTGTTTAAAACAGCGAAAGGAGAGCAGGAATTTCACAGTTTAAAACAGCGAGAGGTGAGCTGGGATTTTCACAGTATTGAAGCAGCCAGAGGGAAGCACGATTTTCACTGTTTAAAACACCGAGCAGAGAGCCGGATTTTCACACTTTAAAACTATGCGAGGTGAGCACGATTTTCACAGTGTAAAACAACGAGAGGAGATCTGTGATTTTTACCGTTTCAAACACCGAGAGGAGTGCTGTGATTTTCACAGTTGAAAACAGGGAGATGTTGGCCAGGATTTTCGCATTTTAAAACTGTGAGAGGAGAGCAGGATTTTCACAGGTTAAATCTGCGAGAGAAGAGCACGATTTTCACAATATAAAACAGCGAGAGGTGTGCAGTATTTTCACAGTTTAAAACCGTGAGAGACATCTGGATTTTCACAGTTTGAAACAGCGAGAGGGAAGCAGGATTTTCGCAGTTTAAAACAGCGAGTGTAGAGCTGGGATTTTCACATTTTGTAACAGCCAGAGAAGAGCAGGATTTTCACAGTTTAAAACAGCGAGAGGAAAGCAGGATTTTCACAGTTTAAAACAACGAGAGGAGAGCAGGATTTTCACAGTTTAAAACAGCGAGAGGAGAGCTGGATTTTCACAGTTTAAAACAGCGAGAGTAGAGCTGGGATTTTCACCCATTAAAACTGAGAGAAGTGAGCAGGATTTTCACTGTTTAAAACAGCGTGAGGAAAGTAGTATTTTCACAGTTTAAAACAACGAGAGGAGAGCAGGATTTTCACAGTTTAAAACACCGAGAGGAGAGCAGGATTTTCACAGTTTTAATCAGCGAAGGGGAGCCGGGATTTTCACAGTTTTGAAACAGCCAGAGGAGCGCTGGATTTTTACTGTTTAAAACAGCGAGAGGAGAGCAGGAATTTCACAGTTTAAAACAGCGAGAGTAGAGCTGGGATTTTCACCGTTTAAAACAGCATGAAGTGAGCAGGATTTTCACAGTTTTAAACAGTGAGAGGTGAGCAGGATTTTCACATTTTAAAACAGCGAGAGTAGAGCTGGGATTTTCACAGTTTAAAACAGCGTGAAGTGAGCAGGATTTTCACAGTTTGAAGCAGTGAGAGGTGAGCAGGATTTTCACAGTTTAAAACAGCGAGAGGAGAGCAGCATTTTCACATGTTAAAACAGCGAGAGGGAAGCAGGATTTTCACAGTTTAAAACAGCGAGAGGAGAGCTGGGATTTTCACATTTTAAAACAGCGAGAGGAGAGCAGGATTTTCTCAGTGTAAAACAACGAGAAGAGAGCTGTGATTTTTACCGTTTCAAACAGCGAGAGGAGTGCTGCGATTTTCACAGTTGAAAACAGGGAGATGTTGGCCAGGATTTTCGCAATTTAAAACAACGGGAGGACAGCAGAATTTTCACAGGTTAAATCTGCGAGAGAAGAGCACGATTTTCACAATATAAAACAGCGAGAGGTGTGCAGTATTTTCACAGTTTAAAAGCGCCAGAGACATCTGGATTTTAACAGTTTAAAACAGTGATAGGAGAGCTGGGAATTTCACAGTTTAAAACAGCCAGAGGAGAGCAGGAGTTTCACAGTTTAAAACAGTGAGAGTTGACCCTGAATTTCACAGTTTAAAACAGCGAGAGTTGAGCAGGATTTTCACAGTTTAAAACAGCGAGAGGAGAGCAGGAATTCCACAGTTTAAAACAGCGAAAGTAGAGCTGTGATTTTAACCGTTCAAAACAGCGTTAAGTGAGCAGGATTTTCACAGTTTAAAACAGCGAGAGTAGAGCTGTGATTTTAACCGTTCAAAACAGTGTGAAGTGAGCAGGATTTTCACAGTTTACAGCAGTGAGAGGTGAGCAGGAATTTCACAGTTTAAAACAGCGAGAGGTGAGCTCCATTTTCACAGTGTAAAACAGCGAGAGGAGTGCTGCGATTTTCACAGTTGAAAACAGGGAGATGTTGGCCAGGATTTTCGCATTTTAAAACAGCGAGAGGCAAGCAGGATTTTCACAGGTGAAATCTGCGAGAGAAGAGCCCGATTTTCACAACATAAAACAGCGAGAGGTGTGCAGTATTTTCACTGTTTAAAACCGCGAGAGACATCTGGATTTTCACAGTTTTAAACAGCGAGAGGGAAGCAGGATTTTCGCAGTTTGAAACAGTGAGAGGAGAGCCGGGATTTTCACATTTTAAAAGAGCCAGAGGAGAGCCCGATATTCACAGTTTAAAACAGCGAGAGTGAGCAGGATTTTCACAGTTTAAAACAGCGAGAGGAGAGCTGGGATTTTCACAGTTTAAAACAGCGAGAGGAGAGCTGAGATTTACACAGTTTAAAACAGCGAGAGGAGAGCAGGATTTTCGCTGTTTAAAGCAGTGAGAGGTGAGCAGAATTTTCACAGTTTAAAACAGCGAGAGGAGAAAAGGATTTTCACAGTTTAAAACAGCCAGAGGTGAGCTGGGATTTTCACAGTATTGAAGCAGCCAGAGGGGAGCAGGTATTTTCTCAGTTTAATTCAACGAGAGGAGAGAAGGATATTCACGGATTAAAACAGCGAGTGGAGAGCAGGAATTTCACAGTTTAAAACAGCGAGAGTAGAGCTGGGATTTTCACAGTTTAAAACAATGCGAGCTGAGCACTATTTTCACCGTTTAAAACAGCGAGAGGAGAGCAGGATTTTCACAGTGTAAAACAACGAGAGGAGAGCTGTGATTTTTACCGTTTCAAACACCGAGAGGAGTGCTGCGATTTTCACAGTTGAAAACAGGGAATGTTGGCCAGGATTTTTGCATTTTAAAACAGCGAGAGGACAGCAGCATTTTCACAGGTTAAAACAGCCAGAGTAGAGCAGGATTTTCACGATATAAAACAGCGAGAGGTGTGCAGTATTTTCACAGTTTAAAACAGCGAGAGACATCTGGATTTTCACAGTTTGAAACAGCGAGAGGGAAGCAGGATTTTCACAGTTTAAAACAGTGAGCGAAGAGCCGGGATTTTCACATTTTAAAAGAGCCAGAGGATAGCAGGATTTTCACAGTTTAAAACAGCGAGCGGAGAGCAGGATTTTCATAGTTTAAAACACCGAGAGGAGTGCTGTGATTTTCACAGTTTAAAACAGGGAATGTTGGCCAGGATTTTCGCATTTTAAAACAGCAAGAGGCAAGCAGGAATTTCACAGGTTAAATCAGCGAGAGAAGAGCACGACTTTCACAATATAAAACAGGGAGAGGTGTGCAGTATTTTCACAGTTCAAAACCGCGAGAGACAGCTGGATTTTCACAGTTTAAAACAGCGAGAGGGAAGCAGGATTTTCGCAGGTTAAAAAAGCGGGAGGAGAGCCGGGTTTTTCACAGTTTTAAACAGCGAGAGGGAAGCAGGAATTTCACATTTTAAAACAGCGAGAGAAGAGCAGGATTTTCACAGGTTAAATCTGCGAGAGAAGAGCACGATTTTCACAATGTAAAACAGCGAGCGGTGTGCAGTATCTTCACAGTTTAAAACCGCGAGAAACATCTGGATTTTCACAGTCTAAAACAGCGAGAGGAGAGCAGCATTTTCACAGTGTAAAACAACGAGAGGAGAGCTGTGATTTTTACCGTTTCAAACAGCGAGAGGAGTGCTGCGATTTTCACAGTTGAAAACATGGAGATGTTGGCCAGGATTTTCGCAATTTAAAACAGCGAGAGAAGAGCACGATTTTCACAATATAAAACAGCGAGAGGTGTGCAGTATTTTCACAGTTCGAAACCGCGAGAGACATCTTGATTTTCGCATTTTAAAACAGCGAGAGGGAAGCAGGATTTTCGCAGTTTGAAACAGTGAGAGGAGAGCCGGGATTTTCACATTTTAAAACAACCAGAGGAGAGCACGATTTTCACAGTTTAAAAGAGTGAGAGGTGAGCTGGGATTTTCGCAGTTTAAAACAGCGAGATGTGAGCTGGGATTTACACAGTTTAAAACAGCCAGAGGAGAGCCGGATTTTCACAGTTTAAAAGACTGAGAGCTGACCCTGAATTTCACAGTTTAAAACAGCGAGAGGTGAGCCAGGATTTTCACATTTTAAAAGAGCCAGAGGGGAGCAGGATTTTCACAATTTAAAACAGCGAGAGGAGAGCAGGATTTTCATAGTTTAAAACACCGAGAGGAGAGCAGGTTTTTCACAGTTTTAATCAGCGAGAGGGGAGCCGGGATTTTCACAGTTTTGAAACAGCCAGATGAGCGCTGGATTTTTACTGTTTAAAACAGCGAGAGGAGAGCAGGATTTTCACAGTTTAAAACAGCCAGAGGTGAGCTGGGATTTTCACAGTATTGAAGCAGCCAGAGGGGAGCAGGTATTTTCACAGTTTAATTCAACGAGAGGAGAGAATGATATTCACTGATTAAAACAGCGAGTGGAGAGCAGGAATTTCACAGTTTAAAACAGCGAGAGTAGAGCTGGGATTTTCGCAGTTTAAAACAATGCGAGGTGAGCACTATTTTCACCGTTTAAAACAGCGAGAGGAGAGCAGGATTTTCACAGTGTAAAACAACGAGAGGAGAGCTGTGATTTTTACCGTTTCAAACACCGAGAGGAGTGCTGCGATTTTCACAGTTGAAAACAGGGAATGTTGGCCAGGATTTTTGCATTTTAAAACAGCGGGAGGACAGCAGCATTTTCACGGGTTAAAACAGCCTGAGTAGAGCAGGATTTTCACGATATAAAACAGCGAGAGGTGTGCAGTATTTTCACAGTTTAAAACCGCGAGAGACATCTGGATTTTCACAGTTTAAAACAGCGAGAGGGAAGCAGGATTTTTGCAGTTTGAAACAGTGAGAGGAGAGCCGGGATTTTCACATTTTAAAAGAGCCAGAGGAGAGCAGGATTTTCACAATTTAAAACAGCGAGAGGGAAGCAGGATTTTCGCAGGTTAAAACAGCGAGAGGGAAGCAGGATTTTCGCAGGTTAAAACAGCGAGAGGGAAGCAGGATTTTCGCAGTTTAAAACAGTGAGAGGAGAGCCGGGATTTTCACATTTTAAAAGAGCCAGAGGAGAGCAGGATTTTCACAGTTTAAAACAGCGAGAGGGAAGCAGGATTTTCGCAGTTTAAAACAGCCAGAGGAGAGCCGGGATTTTCACATTTTAAAAGAGCCAGAGGAGAGCAGGATTTTCACAGTTTAAAACAGTGAGAGCTGACCCTGAATTTCACAGTTTAAAACAGCGAGAGGAGAGCTGGGATTTTCACAGTTTAAAACAGCGAGAGGAGAGCTGAGATTTACACAGTTTAAAACAGCGAGAGGAGAGCAGGATTTTCGCTGTTTAAAGCAGTGAGAGGTGAGCAGAATTTTCACAGTTTAAAACAGCGAGAGGAGAAAAGGATTTTCACAATTTAAAACAGCCAGAGGTGAGCTGGGATTTTCACAGTATTGAAGCAGCCAGAGGGGAGCAGGTATTTTCTCAGTTTAATTCAACGAGAGGAGAGAAGGATATTCACGGATTAAAACAGCGAGTGGAGAGCAGGAATTTCACAGTTTAAAACAGCGAGAGTAGAGCTGGGATTTTCACAGTTTAAAACAATGCGAGCTGAGCACTATTTTCACCGTTTAAAACAGCGAGAGGAGAGCAGGATTTTCACAGTGTAAAACAACGAGAGGAGAGCTGTGATTTTTACCGTTTCAAACACCGAGAGGAGTGCTGCGATTTTCACAGTTGAAAACAGGGAATGTTGGCCAGGATTTTTGCATTTTAAAACAGCGAGAGGACAGCAGCATTTTCACAGGTTAAAACAGCCAGAGTAGAGCAGGATTTTCACGATATAAAACAGCGAGAGGTGTGCAGTATTTTCACAGTTTAAAACAGCGAGAGACATCTGGATTTTCACAGTTTGAAACAGCGAGAGGGAAGCAGGATTTTCACAGTTTAAAACAGTGAGCGAAGAGCCGGGATTTTCACATTTTAAAAGAGCCAGAGGATAGCAGGATTTTCACAGTTTAAAACAGCGAGCGGAGAGCAGGATTTTCATAGTTTAAAACACCGAGAGGAGTGCTGTGATTTTCACAGTTTAAAACAGGGAATGTTGGCCAGGATTTTCGCATTTTAAAACAGCAAGAGGCAAGCAGGAATTTCACAGGTTAAATCAGCGAGAGAAGAGCACGACTTTCACAATATAAAACAGGGAGAGGTGTGCAGTATTTTCACAGTTCAAAACCGCGAGAGACAGCTGGATTTTCACAGTTTAAAACAGCGAGAGGGAAGCAGGATTTTCGCAGGTTAAAAAAGCGGGAGGAGAGCCGGGTTTTTCACAGTTTTAAACAGCGAGAGGGAAGCAGGAATTTCACATTTTAAAACAGCGAGAGAAGAGCAGGATTTTCACAGGTTAAATCTGCGAGAGAAGAGCACGATTTTCACAATGTAAAACAGCGAGCGGTGTGCAGTATCTTCACAGTTTAAAACCGCGAGAAACATCTGGATTTTCACAGTCTAAAACAGCGAGAGGAGAGCAGCATTTTCACAGTGTAAAACAACGAGAGGAGAGCTGTGATTTTTACCGTTTCAAACAGCGAGAGGAGTGCTGCGATTTTCACAGTTGAAAACATGGAGATGTTGGCCAGGATTTTCGCAATTTAAAACAGCGAGAGAAGAGCACGATTTTCACAATATAAAACAGCGAGAGGTGTGCAGTATTTTCACAGTTCGAAACCGCGAGAGACATCTTGATTTTCGCATTTTAAAACAGCGAGAGGGAAGCAGGATTTTCGCAGTTTGAAACAGTGAGAGGAGAGCCGGGATTTTCACATTTTAAAAGAACCAGAGGAGAGCACGATTTTCACAGTTTAAAAGAGTGAGAGGTGAGCTGGGATTTTCGCAGTTTAAAACAGCGAGATGTGAGCTGGGATTTACACAGTTTAAAACAGCCAGAGGAGAGCCGGATTTTCACAGTTTAAAAGACTGAGAGCTGACCCTGAATTTCACAGTTTAAAACAGCGAGAGGTGAGCCGGGATTTTCACATTTTAAAAGAGCCAGAGGGGAGCAGGATTTTCACAATTTAAAACAGCGAGAGGAGAGCAGGATTTTCATAGTTTAAAACACCGAGAGGAGAGCAGGTTTTTCACAGTTTTAATCAGCGAGAGGGGAGCCGGGATTTTCACAGTTTTGAAACAGCCAGATGAGCGCTGGATTTTTACTGTTTAAAACAGCGAGAGGAGAGCAGGATTTTCACAGTTTAAAACAGCCAGAGGTGAGCTGGGATTTTCACAGTATTGAAGCAGCCAGAGGGGAGCAGGTATTTTCACAGTTTAATTCAACGAGAGGAGAGAATGATATTCACTGATTAAAACAGCGAGTGGAGAGCAGGAATTTCACAGTTTAAAACAGCGAGAGTAGAGCTGGGATTTTCGCAGTTTAAAACAATGCGAGGTGAGCACTATTTTCACCGTTTAAAACAGCGAGAGGAGAGCAGGATTTTCACAGTGTAAAACAACGAGAGGAGAGCTGTGATTTTTACCGTTTCAAACACCGAGAGGAGTGCTGCGATTTTCACAGTTGAAAACAGGGAATGTTGGCCAGGATTTTTGCATTTTAAAACAGCGGGAGGACAGCAGCATTTTCACGGGTTAAAACAGCCTGAGTAGAGCAGGATTTTCACGATATAAAACAGCGAGAGGTGTGCAGTATTTTCACAGTTTAAAACCGCGAGAGACATCTGGATTTTCACAGTTTAAAACAGCGAGAGGGAAGCAGGATTTTTGCAGTTTGAAACAGTGAGAGGAGAGCCGGGATTTTCACATTTTAAAAGAGCCAGAGGAGAGCAGGATTTTCACAATTTAAAACAGCGAGAGGGAAGCAGGATTTTCGCAGGTTAAAACAGCGAGAGGGAAGCAGGATTTTCGCAGGTTAAAACAGCGAGAGGGAAGCAGGATTTTCGCAGTTTAAAACAGTGAGAGGAGAGCCGGGATTTTCACATTTTAAAAGAGCCAGAGGAGAGCAGGATTTTCACAGTTTAAAACAGCGAGAGGGAAGCAGGATTTTCGCAGTTTAAAACAGCCAGAGGAGAGCCGGGATTTTCACATTTTAAAAGAGCCAGAGGAGAGCAGGATTTTCACAGTTTAAAACAGTGAGAGCTGACCCTGAATTTCACAGTTTAAAACAGCGAGAGGTGAGCTGGGATTTTCACAGTTTAAAACAGCGAGAGGAGAGCTGAGATTTACACAGTTTAAAACAGCGAGAGGAGAGCAGGATTTTCGCTGTTTAAAGCAGTGAGAGGTGAGCAGAATTTTCACAGTTTAAAACAGCGAGAGGAGAAAAGGATTTTCACAGTTTAAAACAGCCAGAGGTGAGCTGGGATTTTCACAGTATTGAAGCAGCCAGAGGGGAGCAGGTATTTTCTCAGTTTAATTCAACGAGAGGAGAGAAGGATATTCACGGATTAAAACAGCGAGTGGAGAGCAGGAATTTCACAGTTTAAAACAGCGAGAGTAGAGCTGGGATTTTCACAGTTTAAAACAATGCGAGCTGAGCACTATTTTCACCGTTTAAAACAGCGAGAGGAGAGCAGGATTTTCACAGTGTAAAACAACGAGAGGAGAGCTGTGATTTTTACCGTTTCAAACACCGAGAGGAGTGCTGCGATTTTCACAGTTGAAAACAGGGAATGTAGGCCAGGATTTTTGCATTTTAAAACAGCGAGAGGACAGCAGCATTTTCACAGGTTAAAACAGCCAGAGTAGAGCAGGATTTTCACGATATAAAACAGCGAGAGGTGTGCAGTATTTTCACAGTTTAAAACAGCGAGAGACATCTGGATTTTCACAGTTTGAAACAGCGAGAGGGAAGCAGGATTTTCACAGTTTAAAACAGTGAGCGAAGAGCCGGGATTTTCACATTTTAAAAGAGCCAGAGGATAGCAGGATTTTCACAGTTTAAAACAGCGAGCGGAGAGCAGGATTTTCATAGTTTAAAACACCGAGAGGAGTGCTGTGATTTTCACAGTTTAAAACAGGGAATGTTGGCCAGGATTTTCGCATTTTAAAACAGCAAGAGGCAAGCAGGAATTTCACAGGTTAAATCAGCGAGAGAAGAGCACGACTTTCACAATATAAAACAGGGAGAGGTGTGCAGTATTTTCACAGTTCAAAACCGCGAGAGACAGCTGGATTTTCACAGTTTAAAACAGCGAGAGGGAAGCAGGATTTTCGCAGGTTAAAAAAGCGGGAGGAGAGCCGGGTTTTTCACAGTTTTAAACAGCGAGAGGGAAGCAGGAATTTCACATTTTAAAACAGCGAGAGAAGAGCAGGATTTTCACAGGTTAAATCTGCGAGAGAAGAGCACGATTTTCACAATGTAAAACAGCGAGCGGTGTGCAGTATCTTCACAGTTTAAAACCGCGAGAAACATCTGGATTTTCACAGTCTAAAACAGCGAGAGGAGAGCAGCATTTTCACAGTGTAAAACAACGAGAGGAGAGCTGTGATTTTTACCGTTTCAAACAGCGAGAGGAGTGCTGCGATTTTCACAGTTGAAAACATGGAGATGTTGGCCAGGATTTTCGCAATTTAAAACAGCGAGAGAAGAGCACGATTTTCACAATATAAAACAGCGAGAGGTGTGCAGTATTTTCACAGTTCGAAACCGCGAGAGACATCTTGATTTTCGCATTTTAAAACAGCGAGAGGGAAGCAGGATTTTCGCAGTTTGAAACAGTGAGAGGAGAGCCGGGATTTTCACATTTTAAAAGAACCAGAGGAGAGCACGATTTTCACAGTTTAAAAGAGTGAGAGGTGAGCTGGGATTTTCGCAGTTTAAAACAGCGAGATGTGAGCTGGGATTTACACAGTTTAAAACAGCCAGAGGAGAGCCGGATTTTCACAGTTTAAAAGACTGAGAGCTGACCCTGAATTTCACAGTTTAAAACAGCGAGAGGTGAGCCGGGATTTTCACATTTTAAAAGAGCCAGAGGGGAGCAGGATTTTCACAATTTAAAACAGCGAGAGGAGAGCAGGATTTTCATAGTTTAAAACACCGAGAGGAGAGCAGGTTTTTCACAGTTTTAATCAGCGAGAGGGGAGCCGGGATTTTCACAGTTTTGAAACAGCCAGATGAGCGCTGGATTTTTACTGTTTAAAACAGCGAGAGGAGAGCAGGATTTTCACAGTTTAAAACAGCCAGAGGTGAGCTGGGATTTTCACAGTATTGAAGCAGCCAGAGGGGAGCAGGTATTTTCACAGTTTAATTCAACGAGAGGAGAGAATGATATTCACTGATTAAAACAGCGAGTGGAGAGCAGGAATTTCACAGTTTAAAACAGCGAGAGTAGAGCTGGGATTTTCGCAGTTTAAAACAATGCGAGGTGAGCACTATTTTCACCGTTTAAAACAGCGAGAGGAGAGCAGGATTTTCACAGTGTAAAACAACGAGAGGAGAGCTGTGATTTTTACCGTTTCAAACACCGAGAGGAGTGCTGCGATTTTCACAGTTGAAAACAGGGAATGTTGGCCAGGATTTTTGCATTTTAAAACAGCGGGAGGACAGCAGCATTTTCACGGGTTAAAACAGCCTGAGTAGAGCAGGATTTTCACGATATAAAACAGCGAGAGGTGTGCAGTATTTTCACAGTTTAAAACCGCGAGAGACATCTGGATTTTCACAGTTTAAAACAGCGAGAGGGAAGCAGGATTTTTGCAGTTTGAAACAGTGAGAGGAGAGCCGGGATTTTCACATTTTAAAAGAGCCAGAGGAGAGCAGGATTTTCACAATTTAAAACAGCGAGAGGGAAGCAGGATTTTCGCAGGTTAAAACAGCGAGAGGGAAGCAGGATTTTCGCAGGTTAAAACAGCGAGAGGGAAGCAGGATTTTCGCAGTTTAAAACAGTGAGAGGAGAGCCGGGATTTTCACATTTTAAAAGAGCCAGAGGAGAGCAGGATTTTCACAGTTTAAAACAGCGAGAGGGAAGCAGGATTTTCGCAGTTTAAAACAGCCAGAGGAGAGCCGGGATTTTCACATTTTAAAAGAGCCAGAGGAGAGCAGGATTTTCACAGTTTAAAACAGTGAGAGCTGACCCTGAATTTCACAGTTTAAAACAGCGAGAGGAGAGCTGGGATTTTCACAGTTTAAAACAGCGAGAGGAGAGCTGAGATTTACACAGTTTAAAACAGCGAGAGGAGAGCAGGATTTTCGCTGTTTAAAGCAGTGAGAGGTGAGCAGAATTTTCACAGTTTAAAACAGCGAGAGGAGAAAAGGATTTTCACAGTTTAAAACAGCCAGAGGTGAGCTGGGATTTTCACAGTATTGAAGCAGCCAGAGGGGAGCAGGTATTTTCTCAGTTTAATTCAACGAGAGGAGAGAAGGATATTCACGGATTAAAACAGCGAGTGGAGAGCAGGAATTTCACAGTTTAAAACAGCGAGAGTAGAGCTGGGATTTTCGCAGTTTAAAACAATGCGAGGTGAGCACTATTTTCACCGTTTAAAACAGCGAGAGGAGAGCAGGATTTTCACAGTGTAAAACAACGAGAGGAGAGCTGTGATTTTTACCGTTTCAAACACCGAGAGGAGTGCTGCGATTTTCACAGTTGAAAACAGGGAATGTTGGCCAGGATTTTTGCATTTTAAAACAGCGAGAGGACAGCAGCATTTTCACAGGTTAAAACAGCCAGAGTAGAGCAGGATTTTCACGATATAAAACAGCGAGAGGTGTGCAGTATTTTCACAGTTTAAAACAGCGAGAGACATCTGGATTTTCACAGTTTGAAACAGCGAGAGGGAAGCAGGATTTTCACAGTTTAAAACAGTGAGCGAAGAGCCGGGATTTTCACATTTTAAAAGAGCCAGAGGATAGCAGGATTTTCACAGTTTAAAACAGCGAGCGGAGAGCAGGATTTTCATAGTTTAAAACACCGAGAGGAGTGCTGTGATTTTCACAGTTTAAAACAGGGAATGTTGGCCAGGATTTTCGCATTTTAAAACAGCAAGAGGCAAGCAGGAATTTCACAGGTTAAATCAGCGAGAGAAGAGCACGACTTTCACAATATAAAACAGGGAGAGGTGTGCAGTATTTTCACAGTTCAAAACCGCGAGAGACAGCTGGATTTTCACAGTTTAAAACAGCGAGAGGGAAGCAGGATTTTCGCAGGTTAAAAAAGCGGGAGGAGAGCCGGGTTTTTCACAGTTTTAAACAGCGAGAGGGAAGCAGGAATTTCACATTTTAAAACAGCGAGAGAAGAGCAGGATTTTCACAGGTTAAATCTGCGAGAGAAGAGCACGATTTTCACAATGTAAAACAGCGAGCGGTGTGCAGTATCTTCACAGTTTAAAACCGCGAGAAACATCTGGATTTTCACAGTCTAAAACAGCGAGAGGAGAGCAGCATTTTCACAGTGTAAAACAACGAGAGGAGAGCTGTGATTTTTACCGTTTCAAACAGCGAGAGGAGTGCTGCGATTTTCACAGTTGAAAACATGGAGATGTTGGCCAGGATTTTCGCAATTTAAAACAGCGAGAGAAGAGCACGATTTTCACAATATAAAACAGCGAGAGGTGTGCAGTATTTTCACAGTTCGAAACCGCGAGAGACATCTTGATTTTCGCATTTTAAAACAGCGAGAGGGAAGCAGGATTTTCGCAGTTTGAAACAGTGAGAGGAGAGCCGGGATTTTCACATTTTAAAAGAACCAGAGGAGAGCACGATTTTCACAGTTTAAAAGAGTGAGAGGTGAGCTGGGATTTTCGCAGTTTAAAACAGCGAGATGTGAGCTGGGATTTACACAGTTTAAAACAGCCAGAGGAGAGCCGGATTTTCACAGTTTAAAAGACTGAGAGCTGACCCTGAATTTCACAGTTTAAAACAGCGAGAGGTGAGCCGGGATTTTCACATTTTAAAAGAGCCAGAGGGGAGCAGGATTTTCACAATTTAAAACAGCGAGAGGAGAGCAGGATTTTCATAGTTTAAAACACCGAGAGGAGAGCAGGTTTTTCACAGTTTTAATCAGCGAGAGGGGAGCCGGGATTTTCACAGTTTTGAAACAGCCAGATGAGCGCTGGATTTTTACTGTTTAAAACAGCGAGAGGAGAGCAGGATTTTCACAGTTTAAAACAGCCAGAGGTGAGCTGGGATTTTCACAGTATTGAAGCAGCCAGAGGGGAGCAGGTATTTTCACAGTTTAATTCAACGAGAGGAGAGAATGATATTCACTGATTAAAACAGCGAGTGGAGAGCAGGAATTTCACAGTTTAAAACAGCGAGAGTAGAGCTGGGATTTTCGCAGTTTAAAACAATGCGAGGTGAGCACTATTTTCACCGTTTAAAACAGCGAGAGGAGAGCAGGATTTTCACAGTGTAAAACAACGAGAGGAGAGCTGTGATTTTTACCGTTTCAAACACCGAGAGGAGTGCTGCGATTTTCACAGTTGAAAACAGGGAATGTTGGCCAGGATTTTTGCATTTTAAAACAGCGGGAGGACAGCAGCATTTTCACGGGTTAAAACAGCCTGAGTAGAGCAGGATTTTCACGATATAAAACAGCGAGAGGTGTGCAGTATTTTCACAGTTTAAAACCGCGAGAGACATCTGGATTTTCACAGTTTAAAACAGCGAGAGGGAAGCAGGATTTTTGCAGTTTGAAACAGTGAGAGGAGAGCCGGGATTTTCACATTTTAAAAGAGCCAGAGGAGAGCAGGATTTTCACAATTTAAAACAGCGAGAGGGAAGCAGGATTTTCGCAGGTTAAAACAGCGAGAGGGAAGCAGGATTTTCGCAGGTTAAAACAGCGAGAGGGAAGCAGGATTTTCGCAGTTTAAAACAGTGAGAGGAGAGCCGGGATTTTCACATTTTAAAAGAGCCAGAGGAGAGCAGGATTTTCACAGTTTAAAACAGCGAGAGGGAAGCAGGATTTTCGCAGTTTAAAACAGCCAGAGGAGAGCCGGGATTTTCACATTTTAAAAGAGCCAGAGGAGAGCAGGATTTTCACAGTTTAAAACAGTGAGAGCTGACCCTGAATTTCACAGTTTAAAACAGCGAGAGGAGAGCTGGGATTTTCACAGTTTAAAACAGCGAGAGGAGAGCTGAGATTTACACAGTTTAAAACAGCGAGAGGAGAGCAGGATTTTCGCTGTTTAAAGCAGTGAGAGGTGAGCAGAATTTTCACAGTTTAAAACAGCGAGAGGAGAAAAGGATTTTCACAATTTAAAACAGCCAGAGGTGAGCTGGGATTTTCACAGTATTGAAGCAGCCAGAGGGGAGCAGGTATTTTCTCAGTTTAATTCAACGAGAGGAGAGAAGGATATTCACGGATTAAAACAGCGAGTGGAGAGCAGGAATTTCACAGTTTAAAACAGCGAGAGTAGAGCTGGGATTTTCGCAGTTTAAAACAATGCGAGGTGAGCACTATTTTCACCGTTTAAAACAGCGAGAGGAGAGCAGGATTTTCACAGTGTAAAACAACGAGAGGAGAGCTGTGATTTTTACCGTTTCAAACACCGAGAGGAGTGCTGCGATTTTCACAGTTGAAAACAGGGAATGTTGGCCAGGATTTTTGCATTTTAAAACAGCGAGAGGACAGCAGCATTTTCACAGGTTAAAACAGCCAGAGTAGAGCAGGATTTTCACGATATAAAACAGCGAGAGGTGTGCAGTATTTTCACAGTTTAAAACAGCGAGAGACATCTGGATTTTCACAGTTTGAAACAGCGAGAGGGAAGCAGGATTTTCACAGTTTAAAACAGTGAGCGAAGAGCCGGGATTTTCACATTTTAAAAGAGCCAGAGGATAGCAGGATTTTCACAGTTTAAAACAGCGAGCGGAGAGCAGGATTTTCATAGTTTAAAACACCGAGAGGAGTGCTGTGATTTTCACAGTTTAAAACAGGGAATGTTGGCCAGGATTTTCGCATTTTAAAACAGCAAGAGGCAAGCAGGAATTTCACAGGTTAAATCAGCGAGAGAAGAGCACGACTTTCACAATATAAAACAGGGAGAGGTGTGCAGTATTTTCACAGTTCAAAACCGCGAGAGACAGCTGGATTTTCACAGTTTAAAACAGCGAGAGGGAAGCAGGATTTTCGCAGGTTAAAAAAGCGGGAGGAGAGCCGGGTTTTTCACAGTTTTAAACAGCGAGAGGGAAGCAGGAATTTCACATTTTAAAACAGCGAGAGAAGAGCAGGATTTTCACAGGTTAAATCTGCGAGAGAAGAGCACGATTTTCACAATGTAAAACAGCGAGCGGTGTGCAGTATCTTCACAGTTTAAAACCGCGAGAAACATCTGGATTTTCACAGTCTAAAACAGCGAGAGGAGAGCAGCATTTTCACAGTGTAAAACAACGAGAGGAGAGCTGTGATTTTTACCGTTTCAAACAGCGAGAGGAGTGCTGCGATTTTCACAGTTGAAAACATGGAGATGTTGGCCAGGATTTTCGCAATTTAAAACAGCGAGAGAAGAGCACGATTTTCACAATATAAAACAGCGAGAGGTGTGCAGTATTTTCACAGTTCGAAACCGCGAGAGACATCTTGATTTTCGCATTTTAAAACAGCGAGAGGGAAGCAGGATTTTCGCAGTTTGAAACAGTGAGAGGAGAGCCGGGATTTTCACATTTTAAAAGAACCAGAGGAGAGCACGATTTTCACAGTTTAAAAGAGTGAGAGGTGAGCTGGGATTTTCGCAGTTTAAAACAGCGAGATGTGAGCTGGGATTTACACAGTTTAAAACAGCCAGAGGAGAGCCGGATTTTCACAGTTTAAAAGACTGAGAGCTGACCCTGAATTTCACAGTTTAAAACAGCGAGAGGTGAGCCGGGATTTTCACATTTTAAAAGAGCCAGAGGGGAGCAGGATTTTCACAATTTAAAACAGCGAGAGGAGAGCAGGATTTTCATAGTTTAAAACACCGAGAGGAGAGCAGGTTTTTCACAGTTTCAATCAGCGAGAGGGGAGCCGGGATTTTCACAGTTTTGAAACAGCCAGATGAGCGCTGGATTTTTACTGTTTAAAACAGCGAGAGGAGAGCAGGAATTTCACAGTTTAAAACAGCGAGAGGAGAGCAGGATTTTCGCTGTTTAAAGCAGTGAGAGGTGAGCAGAATTTTCACAGTTTAAAACAGCGAGAGGAGAGCAGGATTTTCACTGTTTCAAACAGCAAGAGGAGAGCAGGATTTTCACAGTTTAAAACAGCCAGAGGTGAGCTGGGATTTTCACAGTATTGAAGCAGCCAGAGGGGAGCAGGTATTTTCACAATTTAATTCAACGAGAGGAGAGAAGGATATTCACGGATTAAAACAGCGAGTGGAGAGCAGGAATTTCACAGTTTAAAACAGCGAGAGTAGAGCTGGGATTTTCGCAGTTTAAAACAATGCGAGGTGAGCACTATTTTCACCGTTTAAAACAGCGAGAGGAGAGCAGGATTTTCACAGTGTAAAACAACGAGAGGAGAGCTGTGATTTTTACCTTTCAAACACCGAGAGGAGTGCTGCGATTTTCACAGTTGAAAACAGGGAATGTTGGCCAGGATTTTTGCATTTTAAAACAGCGGGAGGACAGCAGCATTTTCACAGGTTAAAACAGCCAGAGTAGAGCAGGATTTTCACGATATAAAACAGCGAGTGGTGTGCAGTATTTTCACAGTTTAAAACCGCGAGAGACATCTGGATTTTCACAGTTTGAAACAGCGAGAGGGAAGCAGGATTTTCACAGTTTGAAACAGTGAGAGGAGAGCCGGGATTTTCACATTTTAAAAGAGCCAGAGGAGAGCAGGATTTTCACAATTTAAAACAGCGAGAGGGAAGCAGGATTTTCGCAGGTTAAAACAGCGAGAGGGAAGCAGGATTTTCGCAGGTTAAAACAGCGAGAGGGAAGCAGGATTTTCGCAGTTTAAAACAGTGAGAGGAGAGCCGGGATTTTCACATTTTAAAAGAGCCAGAGGAGAGCAGGATTTTCACAGTTTAAAACAGCGAGAGGGAAGCAGGATTTTCGCAGTTTAAAACAGCCAGAGGAGAGCCGGGATTTTCACATTTTAAAAGAGCCAGAGGAGAGCAGGATTTTCACAGTTTAAAACAGTGAGAGCTGACCCTGAATTTCACAGTTTAAAACAGCGAGAGGAGAGCTGGGATTTTCACAGTTTAAAACAGCGAGAGGAGAGCTGAGATTTACACAGTTTAAAACAGCGAGAGGAGAGCAGGATTTTCGCTGTTTAAAGCAGTGAGAGGTGAGCAGAATTTTCACAGTTTAAAACAGCGAGAGGAGAAAAGGATTTTCACAATTTAAAACAGCCAGAGGTGAGCTGGGATTTTCACAGTATTGAAGCAGCCAGAGGGGAGCAGGTATTTTCTCAGTTTAATTCAACGAGAGGAGAGAAGGATATTCACGGATTAAAACAGCGAGTGGAGAGCAGGAATTTCACAGTTTAAAACAGCGAGAGTAGAGCTGGGATTTTCACAGTTTAAAACAATGCGAGCTGAGCACTATTTTCACCGTTTAAAACAGCGAGAGGAGAGCAGGATTTTCACAGTGTAAAACAACGAGAGGAGAGCTGTGATTTTTACCGTTTCAAACACCGAGAGGAGTGCTGCGATTTTCACAGTTGAAAACAGGGAATGTTGGCCAGGATTTTTGCATTTTAAAACAGCGAGAGGACAGCAGCATTTTCACAGGTTAAAACAGCCAGAGTAGAGCAGGATTTTCACGATATAAAACAGCGAGAGGTGTGCAGTATTTTAACAGTTTAAAACCGCGAGAGACATCTGGATTTTCACAGTTTGAAACAGCGAGAGGGAAGCAGGATTTTCACAGTTTAAAACAGTGAGAGAAGAGCCGGGATTTTCACATTTTAAAAGAGCCAGAGGATAGCAGGATTTTCACAGTTTAAAACAGCGAGCGGAGAGCAGGATTTTCATAGTTTAAAACACCGAGAGGAGTGCTGTGATTTTCACAGTTTAAAACAGGGAATGTTGGCCAGGATTTTCGCATTTTAAAACAGCAAGAGGCAAGCAGGAATTTCACAGGTTAAATCAGCGAGAGAAGAGCACGACTTTCACAATATAAAACAGGGAGAGGTGTGCAGTATTTTCACAGTTCAAAACCGCGAGAGACAGCTGGATTTTCACAGTTTAAAACAGCGAGAGGGAAGCAAGATTTTCGCAGGTTAAAACAGCGGGAGGAGAGCCGGGTTTTTCACAGTTTTAAACAGCGAGAGGGAAGCAGGAATTTCACAGTTTAAAACAGCGAGAGAAGAGCAGGATTTTCACAGGTTAAATCTGCGAGAGAAGAGCACGATTTTCACAATGTAAAACAGCGAGCGGTGTGCAGTATCTTCTCAGTTTAAAACCGCGAGAAACATCTGGATTTTCTCAGTCTAAAACAGCGAGAGGAGTGAGAAGAG